>OY365811.1:32177108-32196705 GCA_959347315.1 Bimastos eiseni | reverse complement strand
GCAAACGTTGATCTACGTATTGAGCGATTCGATTAATGATATGCGTGTCGCAGTGCGTGTATGTACGTCATATCGATCTCTCGATAGACACGGTGATAGACACGGTGATAGACACGGTGATAGACACGGTGACAGACACGGTGATAGACACGGTGATAGACACGGTGACAGACACGGTGATAGACACGGTGATAGACACGGTGACAGACACGGTGATAGACACGGTGACAGACACGGTGATAGACACGGTGATAGACACGGTGACAGACACGGTGATAGACACGGTGACCCGCTGAGCAATATCATATCTTAACTGATCTTAGAACTTCCATAGCGCAATCAATGATCATGTGTTAGTGATCGATTAAATGCTGTCATAAAATCACCCATAGGCCACAGCTGATTCGTAACAGGTTCAAATCAAATCTATGTAGCGTTCGAAAGATATGTTGTTCTGTTGAACCATCGATTGAGTTACTGATCTTTTGAATGATTGATCTATTTATTTATTGATCTACTGATTGGTTGTCGCAAGACCCTGACCGTTTGATGACGATGATGACGACTGTGAGCATGGAGCATCCTGTTACGACACCAATGAACACTCCCAGACCAACGACCATCAGAATGCCTACAACACAGCTCACATCTTACATCTGCAAGGCAGGATCGATGCCTCTAAGGCGCTATATCAGTACCCAGATGCAAACAGCAATGCGTGCATATGCACATGCATTTGCTCATGCATACAATCATACATTGATACCAATGTAGCCCTACATATATGCATTCTTACAATTACATACATGTATACATGCTTACATACTATACATGTACATGCGTCCAATCCGTGCATGTATATATGTATAGATATACATGTATATATGTATAGATATACATGTATATATGTATACATATACATGTATATATGTATAAATGTATATATGTGCAATGCACATGCATGCATCCATTCATCCAAGCGTATTCAAACATCCAGTGCTCATTTTTTTCAATGACTACAAAATAAAGAGAGTAGAGCTGTGCAAAAATTCTTGATAATGACACAGAAACTTTACGATTTAAAGTTTTTTACATTCTAAAATTGATAGGTAGGCCTAAGTGTATAGATTGTGAGCATTGTGTCCTATAAAATTTATTTTATTTAGTAGATTATTTTGGCGACGTTTCTTTCAAGAATACAGGTGCGTTCCGGCACTTTTTTTTAGAATAAATGCACTGCAGACATCAATCATACATACACATGTGCCTGCATCCAGACAATTGTGTGGAAGGTGTCTATATTTACCTTCAGTGGTCGACTTTGCTTTTTCCAGGGCTGAGTGGACATTCCAGGAAGGCGTTAGATCTGCCGGAGACACGAAACAGATCTTAGTCGGACTCCAATTAAGCAGGACACATGCGAAGTTATATATACACACAAGAGTTTTAACAGCAAGAATATTGCACTGACTCTGAGTATAAT
Organism: Bimastos eiseni; assembly: GCA_959347315.1. Lineage (NCBI taxonomy): Eukaryota > Metazoa > Annelida > Clitellata > Crassiclitellata > Lumbricidae > Bimastos > Bimastos eiseni. The sequence goes on along the minus strand of OY365811.1, from coordinate 32,195,222 downwards.
TATAAGAAGATAGGTTTAGACCTATATATTAAGTTATAATTATGGCTTCACGAAGATCAAAGTATATACGCATAGGCCTAAACATGGTAGCCCATAGAAAACTACCAGCGCTCAACAAAACCATTGCATGCAATACATGCAATGCGATATGAATAGAAGCGGACAGTTTAAGGTTCGATTAATATACAATTCGATATATGCATTAGAATGATGAAAGAATCTGATGAAAGCAGGAGATTAAACTGTAGACGCCACAATTCGAGAGAAATATTATAGAGATTAATTTCGGAGAAATCACTGGAGCTGTATTGTGTTTAAATTTCAGTATGTCTGAGGACAATTATGCTTCTTTGATTTATGCTTATACGAGCGTGTTGAGTCATAATAAGATTGAATACGGTTAAAATTAGGCGTAGCAGTTATTTCCCGCTTTAACTGATTGATTGAGGATTTCTCTCACCAGGAGCGTCACAGTCGCCGATCTGTCCAATCCACGTGACCCCATCGCAGGTCAGATGCCACGTGCGCTGTCTGTCGTTGCACCCTGCCGTCATTAGGTTTCCATTTCGTTTCACCCATCCACCAGATGGAGCCTCCATGTCAGGACACCCGAAGGCTAATGCAACAACAATGTACATGACAATGTACATGACAATGTACATGACAATGTGCATGACAATGTACATGACAATGTGCATGACCATGCGCCAACAATGTACATGCCATTTTATGCCTGACCTCAAATGGTATACTAAAGCTTTACTGCGGGATAACGAAGATCATTTGCGTTGCCCTCCTCCTCTATCCAGACTTGGGACTGGCGCAGTGGCAGAGTCACCTCAAAATGGTGTAGGCGTGATCACTGTTAATCGCGTTCGACTATTCTGAAGCCTAAGACATTCAGACGAAGACTGCGTTGAACTGACAACATTAATGAAGACACTTCAACTAACACTAAGGGCAACAATGAAACTGACAAGTCGAAATCGCATTCGTGTTCGTGAATTTATGCAGCGCCTTTATTACAAAGAGTTGGTGAGTGAAATGCGACGTGTGCGGCTGAATTCGAACCCTGGACACATCACCTCTCCCTCCCGCCTCACTCTCCTCCTCTGTTCCTCTTCCACGACAACAAGAAGCTTCCTCTGTCGATGTAACCATGTTGGCGACATATACGGAGACGAGGAAGAGTGAAAGTTTGACAGTACCAAATCAATGGAAACAAATCAATGGAAACAAATCAATGGAAACAAATCAATGGAAACAAATCAATGGAAACAAATCAATGGAAACAAATCAATGGAAACAAATCAATGGAAACAAATCAATGGAAACAAATCAATGGAAACAAATCAATGGAAACAAATCAATGGAAACAAATCAATGGAAACAAATCAATGGAAACAAATCAATGGAAACAAATCAATGGAAACAAATCAATGGAAACAAATCAATGGAAACAAATCAATGGAAACAAATCAATGGAAACAAATCAATGGAAACAAATCAATGGAAACAAATCAATGGAAACAAATCAATGGAAACAAATCAATGGAAACAAATCAATGGAAACAAATCAATGGAAACAAATCAATGGAAACAAATCAATGGAAACAAATCAATGGAAACAAATCAATGGAAACAAATCAATGGAAACAAATCAATGGAAACAAATCAATGGAAACAAATCAATGGAAACAAATCAATGGAAACAAATCAATGGAAACAAATCAATGGAAACAAATCAATGGAAACAAATCAATGGAAACAAATCAATGGAAACAAATCAATGGAAACAAATCAATGGAAACAAATCAATGGAAACAAATCAATGGAAACAAATCAATGGAAACAAATCAATGGAAACAAATCAATGGAAACAAATCAATGGAAACAAATCAATGGAAACAAATCAATGGAAACAAATCAATGGAAACAAATCAATGGAAACAAATCAATGGAAACAAATCAATGGAAACAAATCAATGGAAACAAATCAATGGAAACAAATCAATGGAAACAAATCAATGGAAACAAATCAATGGAAACAAATCAATGGAAACAAATCAATGGAAACAAATCAATGGAAACAAATCAATGGAAACAAATCAATGGAAACAAATCAATGGAAACAAATCAATGGAAACAAATCAATGGAAACAAATCAATGGAAACAAATCAATCGAAGCAAATCAATCGAAAAAAATCAATTGAAAAAAATCAATCGAAACAAAGCAATTTAAACACAATTCAACCAATCAATCAATCGATACATCGATCATTCAACCGATTGCTAAACGACCAACCAGAACGCTGGTGTCTAAAATACTTGCCTTTATAGTGAACAACGAAGTTGGATGGTTTCGTCTGACTCCCCAAATACATCTGGACGTGTATGGCGTCCGTGGAGGTAAGATGCGTCATGACCCTCGTGCCCTTGCTGCACAGGGTCACATCCTTGGACAACCGAGTGGACGGGTCAGTTACGGCGGCCAGACGATGGCAGAACTTATTCTGCTGTGGTCCGTCGTCCACGACGAAGAAGCTGAAGAAGGTCAGATTCAGACGCTGACCCGGTTTCGCTTGAATGACCCAGGGGCACTTGAACGAACCACAATCGGAAGCGGCCGTGACGGAACTAGCAATGTATCCCTCACCGGATGTAGATGGCGCCAGGGAATCGCCCGATGCGCATGACTTAGGCGGACATTGCGAAACTGAAACACGGATACATCACGATCGTACTAAACGGATGAATGGATGTGCACAGTTGGGTAACTGATCTCTCTCTCTCTGTCTGTCTGTCTGTCTGTTTGTCTGTTTGTCTGTCTCTCTCTCTCTGCGCGCGCGCATGTGTGTGTGTGTGTGTTTGTGTGTGTGTGTGTGATAAGTTTATTTTACGACGCATCCATTACAAGGATGATGCTTGCTGATCTGTTTCATCTTCGATCTTTATTTGTCTCAAATGTTCATACTTTCGTCACCTCTCGAATAAACTACAAGCGCTATTACCTTTTCGTTGGACTCCCTTTGAGATTCGTTTGTCTCGTTTATACATGTCTGTGCTTAATGCAACTGACTTTTAAGTCTCCCTCGATTTCCTGTCTCTACATTCATTGCAAAATAGCGTGAATGGTTCGTTCAATCTGTCCGTATGCCATTCAAGATTCTAAGTTTAGTCCTTAAGTTTCAATTGGGTCCTGCTCTGAAGTATCTTCGCGATCTCATTCTTCGCCCTCTCTATCTCTCTGCCACTTCCCTGCGTCCTCTTCGGTCCTCTGATCGGCTTGAGCCATTTGTCCCCAGCGTCAGGACAGCTATGTCTCAATCCAGATACTTTACCTGTGTACGGATCCCTCTCTATTGAATATACTTCCGCTGCATAATCCTTGCTGGTAAACTTTTCATTTAATCACCTCAATTCCTGCCTTTTCTCTCGGGTTCGCTCGCAAAGGCAGCCCACTGGAGGCGCTTATGAAAAACTGATGCTGACAGAAGCGCTATATCAATGAACAAATGCAATAAAAATCTAATGCATATTATATAAGCAACTCTACTCTAATCTGATAATTATCTCCCTTAATATCTATGTATCTAATAATCTTATGTGGTTCTCATTCAATCTCTGATCTCATTAATCAAATCTCATTTAAAGTTCGCCATAGATGAGAATTTATTTTATTTAATCGAATCTTTTCTTATCTAATATAATCAAATTATCAAATATAATCATCTCACTCAATCTAATCTCGTCTAGAGTTAACTGGATCATGATTAGATTAGAATGGATTTAGGCAGTGCTTTTTTCTAGGAAAAATGTGCCGGAACACATCTGTATTGTGGAAAGAAATCACGCTAAAATAAAGTACAAACTAAAATAAATTTTAAAGGATACAATGAGCACTCAATGCTTATCGATTTCAGAATGCATAAAATTGCAATTATTAAGTTTTATGTCAAATTCAGTGGCGTAGCGACGGGGGGCGAGGGGGCCGAACCGCCCCAGGCGGCACTTGTCGTAGGAGCGGCATTTTCGGTAACAAAATTTAAAAAAAATTATTTTTGTACAGTTGCATTCTACAAGATTCTAAACCTGGCACAATGCTTTTTAGGTTTTTCTCGACTTAAAACTAACATATATATCATAGCCCTACGATAGTACCATCGGAATAATCGAATGGTACCTAATGTTTATAGGCATCAGAGCAGTCCTCAGGTAATTCGGCGCCCTAGGCAATCATCTAACTAAGAGCGCCCCACACCCGTTGCATAGGCAGTCAGATGTGAGAAATATACTGTCGGGCACACACTGCACGGGCAAATAAAAATGTTTTTTGTCAAAAATATATGGACTATTCTAGCAAACGAAAATTAATAGGGAAAGAGCGGGAGATTCAGTGAGGTGTTAAGAGATTGAATATCGTTGTTGGAATTGGAATCAGTCAAAAACTAGTTTTTAATAAAACATTTAAAAATTTCTTTCTGTATCATCACGAAATTTTATTCCTGAAAATATTACCTTATTATTCCTAAAATTTGGCGCCCCCACAATTTGGCGCTCGGGAAGTTCGGCGCCCAGGGCGTCTTCTTATGTAGCCTATGCCAGGAACCGGCCTAGATAGGCAGAGCGCAAAAGAGAATTTAGACATTACACCCATGTTGTTTGATACTTTACTGGGAATGAAAATATGAAACCATATCCGTAATCTGTATGATAAGTTACCAGTAACTATTCTATTCTAATAACTATACTTACTATAGTCCCATCATGACTAAATGATATTATTTAAGACTGTCTTTTCAATATGTAGAGAGAAATAATAAATTATTTACTGTTCAATTTTTATTTTATGTGAACTTTATAATTTTCGATATAGCCTGCGAAACGTTTAGTAACTTTATTGTGAGGCATGCTTCTTTGTTTGCTTTATAAATGTTTCATTTCTTAATTAATACTATCTTATTTTCTTTTCTTATTTTTTATATTTTTTATATCAAATGATGACGCATTTTAATCAGTAAAACAGTTTTAATTTTGACAGTGTATGTAACTGTATAACGAATTTAATACTAAGTAGAATAATCATATTGTATAAAATGAAAACACTCAAAACAAGATTTTTATACCTATCACCCCTTGCATATCCAGGAACATGCCCAAGAATAAAGTGATGGAAATAATAGACAGAGGCGGCATTTGTGCCTTCGCCCCAGGCGGCACTTTGCCTCGCTACGCCACTGATCAAATTCCATGGTTTGTGCGCAGCTACATTTAATATTTTGACAAAAGCTGCCGGAATAATATTGATGCATAATAGATAAAAGCAAAAAAGCAGCCCATAATAAAAAAGAGCTAATGATTTCATTTTAATCGCTGGTGTAATATGATGGTTCAGCGGGCCGCCAAAAAGAAGCTGTGCATAGGGCCGCCAATTAAATGTCTTGAGCCGGGTCTGACCGCACGTGGGTTTACGTCAAAAGCCTAAATACAGGAGAAAGAACATAAAATCTTTCTTGAAAAACTTTGTTTTTTTGTCAGCCCTGCTTGAAACTCATTTAATTCCACTTGCGATGCGTCGTATACCCTGATTTCTTGTTTCCATGTATATAGACCTACTGTTGTCTATTGGTTTTGAATTCGGTGTTTCCAACAGCACACGGTTCCTTCTCTGATTCATGATGATGGTTTCGCTAAATGGTTAACAATAAAATAAGTGACAGCGCTACATATTTAATTAGAGTAGATGTGTGAAAGTTATGTAGCGCTTCTCGCTGAAATGCTTTAGACTTGTGGAAATAGGCAGAGTTCAGACAACGGGAGGCAAACACCTGTTATCAAAGGCAACTCTCAATCATGTGGTAGAAAATGACTTAGCGTAGGACTGACTGTATGCATACACTGAAAGCACTGTACATACGTATACCCCAAAGAAAAGAACACACGATTTGATGCAGTGGTAAATTTTTATAGCTCCACGGGGACTAAAATACGCAGATTTGCTCATCGCTTGCGGCTCAGCGTTGCTTAATTATACATTCCGCTGACGACCGTCTTGTTACCATGGCTACAGCAGCAGCTCCATAGTTCTGCTTTTCCCTACGGCTGTGTATTTGCATGGCGAGCTAATTAAAGCCGTGCTATTGTTATGCAAATGTACTTGCTACTCTTCGACGGCGCATGCGGGAATATCAAAGCCGTCGTCCGTCTGTTGTTGTTGAAGTTCTCATCTGTTCAGTTTCTGATTGAGTCCGAGATTTAGAAATCAACTTGCGTTTGGCCTTAGGCGATGTGTAGTTTTTCACTCTCTGTCTCGGCATCTTCTGAGTCTCCTTAGGCTGATACATACATACATAAATACATACATACATACATACATACATACATACATACATACATACATACATACATACATACCTACATACATACATACATACATACATACATACATAAATAAATACATACATACATACATACATACATACATACATACATACATACATACATACATACATACATGCATGCATGCATGCATGCATGCTGGCGTTCTCTGTCTGTCTTACTCTGTCTGTAACTGTCTGTATCTGTCTATCGGTCGGTCGGTCGGTCTTCTTGTCAGTACTAATCAATCTATGCCTCAGACGCTGCATGCCTCTTCATTAGTTTGCTTAACACTCAACGACCTTCTCCTTCCGTCTCGTCATTCGGTTGTTTGTAGCCTTTGGTATGTGTGTCTGACTCTGTCCATCTCTCTGTCGGTTCTTCTCTTCGACGCCCTTCCATATCCCACTCTATAGATAGGCCTATTCAATCCTTAATTTTAGCTCATTCTATTCTGTTCTATTCTGTTCTGCAATGTTCTACACTCTCATGTTCTATTCTATTCTATCTTGTTCGTCTAATACTATGTTTGCTCTATTCTATTCTTTTCTATTCTGTTCTATTCTATTGAATTTTCAATCGGGAGCGCCTCATTTTGCAAGTACATTGCCATCTTATGTTTGTTAAACTGATGCTATGTCCCATAATATCTATCCAGACTAGCATTGGTCTGTATTAGCTACTCTTTCCTTCGAATCGTCCTGGTAGTGTGCATTGACCGTAATTCTGTCAGTTGAAATTATCTCTTTGTCCAAACAATCGAAGTCTTCGACTATGTCTAGCAGAGTTGTTGGATACCTTTAACTAAAGTCTTATGTCATCGTATCTCATTTTCTGTAGTCTTGAAACGCTTGCGATCTTCCAACGCCCCCAACGCATTTCTGCCGTAAGAAATCTTTTCTCATCTATCTACCGCATTGTCCAACATTCATTTTCATGTTGCATCGTCGTCTCGTATATTTACATCGTAATTTTCTTTGTTAAGCTTTGTTTCTCCATATCCTGCTCAGCATTCCATATGCTTGTGAAGAGCTACAATTCTCCTTTGACTGCCGTCTTCGTTGCTGGCATCTGCGTTTATTAACCTTCCTGCATAGACGAACAAATTTTTCTTCATATTCAAATACCTCTCCCGCTCTTTTCTACGTCTCGATATGCCTCCATCCATCTCCAAGTCCCTTCAAACTTACCTCTATGACCGTGACCAATCTCACCCGATCAGTCATTGAAACAATTATGGACAGGGTCTGCTCTCTAAGGTCTATTCCACGTGTTTGTTGTTTGTGTGGCGCTCTTGCAGCAGTATGGCCGTTTTATGGCGCCATATCAATTGTCGTTAGAGTAAATAATATCATTACTACTACTATACTACTACTCCACCTCCACCTACTCCACCTCCACCTACTCCACCTACTACTACTACTTCCCCCGCTGTTAATTGGTTAATCGGGGAAATGGGAATCGGGAAACCCGAAAAGCCCGGAAATCGGGGAACTGAGAAACCTTTTATTTCTGCAGATAAAGTCAATTTTTACAGATTTGGCATCCTGATGTCATGAACATCGACATAACCTACTTTGTTTTGCAAATTTCTGAGTACTAAGGAATGTGTTTCTAGGTCGTAAATCGGGGGCCTATTGTACCATCGCATTATACAACAACCTACGAAGCACGGTTAAAATTTGATGGGGAACCTGACATATGGTCTGAAATCGAAAGCCTACCATGTGGATGTAGCAATGCAAACTGGTGATATACCGCCCGTAACAAAACAAACTAGGTACGACGACGATGTTCATGGTGATTATTTTTGAGAATAGCGATGATAATGACAATGATGATTATCATCATGTTGATGAGCCAAGTATGAAAATAGGCAAATGACTTGTCCTTACTTCATTTTTAAAAATTGCCAATTCTGCAAGCCCAAGCGGGCCACCTAAAATCCACCCACGGGTCGCATGCGATCCGCGTGTTTGACAGCACTGCCTTACGGTCTAACACTGTCTGTCAAGCTTCTGCTTTGTAATAACTTGTGTTTTTTTTTTGGCTGATCGCAGGTTTTCATTCAACTTCTAGCCTTTCTCCCTTTGAGCACCCTAGCAAACAGCCGAAGACCCACTCCGTAGAGATTCCCCAGAAGGAAATGTTACGAACCAGTAAGAAAAGAGAGTGTGAAATTCACGGTGGAACTGCATTGGAAGGGCGTTGGGGATGTCAAGTCTCAAGGTGCCCAAAGAACCTCGAAGCCTAGGGGCCCTGCCATGGATTAATACGACTCTGGTCGTCTGCCTCTCTTGCTCCATTCCATCTTCATCTGGAAACGATTCCTACACCATCCCCCGCCTTGCGGTTTTAGTGCTTGTGAATGCGGATGGTTCCCGCGACGGCGCTACTGGCCGAGGCAAAAATCTAGAGATTACGATTAGGAACATAGCTTATAGGCCTACTATCAATATATTAATAATAATAATTATTATTACTATTATTATTATTAGTATTAGTATTATTATCACTGCCACTATACTTCCACTTCCACTTCCACTACTACTACTACTACTTCCCCTCCACCACCTACTACTATTATTATTATTACTATTATTATTATTATTATTATTGTTATTATTATTATTATTATGGGAAGTAGAAGTAGTAGTAGTAGTAGTAGTAGTAGTAATAGTAGTAGTAGTAGTAGTAGTAGTAGTAGTAGTAGTAGTAGTAGTAGTAGTAGTAGTAGTAGTAGTAGTAGTAGTAGTAGCAGCAGTAGTAGTAGTAGTAGTAGGTGGAGTAGGTGGTGCAGTAGAGGTAGTAGTAGGAGTGGTGGAAGTAGCAGTGTTGTTACGATTATAATTATAATTATTATTATTATTATTATTAAAAATAATAATAGTATTAATCATAATATAAATAATAATTATTATTAATATCATTATCATTGTTATTGTTATTATCGTATAGTTTATAGTTTATTCTGATATTTGATACCGCCCTTCTTCCAACATCTTTTGCTCAGAAATGCACAGACACGCCTCTACGGCGCAATTGCATTTGTACTGCAGAGCAATTGTGCGCGAAGGACTTGCTCAAGGTCCCTACACAGTGACTCCTCTGACCAGACCCGTCGAGAGCAAAGTGGGGGCCCTGTACAACTTATGTTATTGAGTATGAATTAAAGACTGATTGACAGTGTACCACTGTAATACAATGTAGGCTTACAAGAAAGTGTTGCAAAATAACAAGCACTAAACTTACATCACTTATCAAAGTTTTCATCGATTCATCATCATTCCTCAGTCGGTCAGTCAGGCTGAATGATAAGGAAAAAAAATTTTTTTTATAGTAGTTTTGTTTGTAATTCCTAATTTTAAGAAAAAAAGCTAACTGAAATAATGAAAGCCTACAAATATCCTCAAATTGCAGTTGTTGGAACAGTTTTACTTGTAATGTATGCAAGGGATGAGTTCAGAGACGGACTGTTTCATTCGATTATTGACTTGTTCCCCATTACCCCTCTCAGTGGGCCTGCCTCGGACGAGGGTAGAACCCACACACTCAGCGCACACTGAGTGTTACGGGCTGACATTTCTAACCAATCGGTCACCGTGCCACACATCTTGTCGCTATATTAACAGTTTGCATTTAGTTATAGTCGCAACAGCGACTTAACAGCGGATTAATTATAATTATACCTGGAACGCATTCGTAGCTTGCTTCGAGATACGCGATGAGTTCTCTTGGACAGGGCTTGGCATCGTGTAGGTCGGTGATGGCAAAGCGACACTGCTGCCTCCCGGAACACCACGAGTCGACGGAGTGGAGGACATTGGCTGAGCAGCCGATCGAGCTGTACTCTGTCTGAACACACTTGCCGAAGTTCATGCGACCATAGATGGCTGACCTCATAAGGATGACTTCATCAGCAGCACACGATGCCTCAAAAGACTCCCGCTCACAGAACTCACCAGATTTCAAAGATCCTCCTCCTTCTCCTCCTTCTCCTCCTTCTCCTACTCCTCCTATCCCTACTCCGGAACGTCTCCCTGTGAACAAAACAAATAGGTAGGAACTCATCATCGCCGCCGTCGTCCAAAAATCTTTATCAATTGTGTCTTGCAACTGATTTCATCTAGGCTGGACTGATCTAATCAAATCGATCCAACTCAAATCTAAACAAAATTAATGGCATACTTGTAATTTGAAACGCTGATTCATTGATTGGCAATGTGGATTTAAATAGCGCTCATCAAGGTATCCATTCATCGTCTGGAACACTCGTTTGGTCTTTCGGGCCATACAGCTCTTGGATGCCTTTATCTGTACCCTCGTGCACAATCCGTCCCTGTCAAATGTCAATCAATTCATCCCATTCCATTGCCAATCGTCTTGGAGTATGAAGTTCCAGTAGGCTATATGTGCTGGATCTGCTCTTATTTACATTTTAAACCACTCCATTCACTGACAGCTAGTTTTTAGGCTATTATGAATTGATTATAATATAATTGTTATTACTATACGATAAAGGAAATTTACACTGACAAAATATGAAACAAAAATCGATGATCCTATAATCATTATGAATGCTGCTACATCACTAGGCCAATATATTTATGTGAAGACAGGCTTAATATTATTTCACCGATATTGCGCTGGTTACACTTGTTGCCCATCGAGCAAGGATTTCAGTTAGTATTTAACCTGTTTGTATGGCTCACAAAGAAACGAAACAACCGACCGACTGTAATATAATGTAATGCAAAGAAATGTAATCGAGTATTTATATAACGCTTATATGCATGTATATAATTATAGACGGTGTTCCATGACACTCGGTCTTCGTTTCTCATGCCATGAAATAATTCACCATACATGGGGCCTATCAATGGACCCTTGTGATATATGCTCTCCGGTGTTTTCGTGGGTGATCCGAAAGTTTTGGAATCCATTGCTCAGATTTTTGCGTTCTTTCAGTTCTCTAATGTCATATCGGTGTGCCTACCCTTCGTAGACTAACTTACTGTTTTTTTGATTTATCACAATTCTACCTGGGTCTTGGTTTTCCTAACGAACTATCGTCTTGACTACGACCTCATCTGAATCAACCATCAGTGCGTGCTTTGTGAATTATTATAGTGGCGCTATGGAAGTTATTGGATAAGACAGACGAGATTAGATGATAAAGTAAAAAGTCTCTTCAAATGACGCACTAACACCTCGATCCATCATACGAGAAATTGGCTTTCACAGTGCCCTGTGAGTAGGCCTAGTGTATGTGCAGCGTGCACTCCTGGACGATTGCGTTTGTTCGTCTACCTTTTCTTTTGTTGAACTATAGTGCTTCTTCACTCTTTATGCAGACAAGTTATTCGAGTTATTTCTTCATTAGTTCTTTTTAAACTATTTTTTACATATTTCCGCTGATAAACGTATTTCCTGCTGATTCCATTAGCGCTGCGATAATATATATATATATATATATATATATATATATATGCTCACGTATGACGAACAAGACATACAGACGGACAGACAGAAGGACAGGAGAGACAGAGTGTCGTTCGGTCTATTCCGTAAAAATATATTTCAATATTGGTAATTGAACCAGATTAATTAGTTTCATTTCCGCAAACAGCAATAATATTAGCAGGTAATTAATTTTGTTCGTCTTCGTCTACATAATCTTAATATTCCGCCGATCATTTCAAAGAAAATCTCAGACCATGGACGAAGCATAACAGCAGAGGTGCAATAAGCACTAAACGAATGAATGCAATTTATTAAAGAAGCCTGCAACTTCCGAAATCTTCCATTTATTTCGTTTCTATCATGCTGAAAATCCTTCCCGATATTTCTCCTGCCTCACTCTAGAATGAAGATATAAGAAAATTATTCGGAACATGCTGCTATTCCTCTAGACCAGTGGTTCTGAATCTGTGGTGCCGGAATCCCACCGGGGTGCGAAATTCGGTTCTTGAGGATGGTTGGGAAGGGTCCGGAACTTTTACTCCGAGCCAGAGGTATCAAAAAGTTCTAAAAAGTAAAAATTTGAATTTGTGTTTTTGTAATCTTTAATTAAAATTTCATTATGTAGCTACTGTGTAGTGTTCAGAAAATACCTAGACCTACTTCGTTATCTTTGGCTGATTATTTGACCTGAAAATTCAAGTTTTTCATTTTGTCTTCAGCGCTGCATGGGGTGCGGGATGTAATTTCATAGTCCTAGTGGTACCAACATAAATAACATTTAAGTATCACTGTTCTAGACATTTCGTTTGGCCGTGAGGTAAGCTCCAACAGTAGGCCTATCTATTTTTCATATGAAAACAAATTCTCAGGCTGGTCTTCTCCATTATTTTGTGAGCTCAACGAAATCTTGCGCATTCCAGAAATCGACAAATCCCGTGTAAGGCTGTAAGGAATTTGTAAGTAGCAGTATATGTTATGTATTCAGTGCAGCAAAGTTTGCCAAGAGAGTCGTTTATAGTAAACAGAAATGTCGTCGCTGTATCAGATTCAATTCTTCTACTGCATGTAGCAAGGAGCCATAAAACAATGACCAAGTCATGAATTTTGATAGACGCCAGAACGATAGGGAACGAAACGTTTTCGGGAAAATGATTCCTCTTCTCTGAAAGATAATCTGATCCATTGGGCGATAAGTGCTCATCTCTTCTCCCGCTGTCCCCCATAATATATAGAGATCTCCTTCTTACCATGATTGTGCGCGCTGCCAAGCGCTGCCGCTCGATCATCCGTCTCTATGTAATCTGTCACGCATGCCTGCGTTTATTGCACGCATGCATGCATGACCACGGTGTGTGACCTAATAATAATCGATGGGCTTCATCATTGAGAATGACATCTTCATCATCGCCGTTGAGATAACTGTACACGCAGTTGACAATAGAAGGAGCTGATCCGATCTCAGACGAAAATCAGCAGCTTATCAATGATCACCAATGAAACGAGAGAGGCAGAGAGCCATAGTCATGTCAGGTCTAATAGATCGTTGCAACTGGATGCGCGCAAATATCAAACGATTTGATGCGATTATGATATATTATAGTTTAAAAAAATGATAATAATTAATCTTATAATGCAGGATTTAATGCTGCATGATATGATATCTGATGTGATGTATTTTAATGTGAAACAATACAATATGTTATAATAAAACAATGACAAAAATCAGAAATGAAAATCAGAGAAAGAGCGTAGGGTTCCCTACTCCATCACTGCTTTTGGCTCTGCCCAGAATCTGGCGAGAACATTATACGAGGGCAGCCAACCCACTGCATGGGAGCACTCGGCGATACGAGAATAATAGAAGGGCGGCCAACCCCAGTGGGAGCATCCATACTGTGGCAGCAAGTCAATATATGAGGCATCTCAACACCCTTGGGAGTAAACAGACGGCACTAGAACCTCGGAGACGGTACTAGGACAATAGGAGGCGATGCGAGAATAATATAAGGCGCTACTGAGACAATGTCTACTGTCTCTTTACGTTCTATTAAGGTTGTCGGTATGTTTGTGTTTACACAGTGCATACATAATATGTTTAATGTGTGTACGCATTCAATACACTTTATATAGCGTCTTTCTGGCCAATTTTGTGTAATTTGTGCGTATCGTTCCTTCTGCTCAACTGGAGACGTCATTATGTTGTCAAAGTAGCACTTCTAATCACTTCTGTGGTCTTATGTCTATTTATACAAAGCCTCGTGGAACCTATTAAAAGCGATAATTACGAAACATTTCCTGAAGCCTTACTCGCGGCTCAAGCCTCGTTCATCTATCTATACGAGCTGTTTTTTACCAACGGTGACCATGGAGCTGTTTTTTTTACCAACGGTGACCATGGACACAGATGGAGGCGCCTGAGAGGCTAATGCTTTCTCTCAATCATCTGGCAATCCTCTTATTCGGGCAAGTAAGCGTCAGGAGAAATTCTGAACAAGCGCCAATTAATCGGGATATATTTTTTTAGATCGGTCAGAAGTAGAATCTTCCTCTTCATTGAATCTAGGCTACGCTTATGGCTGTGACATTGTCATGACAGAAGCGATAGGCCTTCCATGATTCCTAATAAGGCGCTATATAAATGTTCTAAATTCAATTTCAAATGCATTGCAAACTTGCAATGTCTGAATGTGTATATGGATGTGTCAGAGCACACGTGTGGCGACTTTTAGTGACTGCATGCAGTGAACTTGCGAGTATGCAATGCATTACTTTTTGCTTTTGTTGTTTATTAAAAGTTTTAGTTATTTGTTAAGTACAAACTCTCTCGACGCTCGGTTGCCAATGTCTTGCATTATGAAGTGCAGTTCAATATAGGGACAGCGCCATAAGACACCCCCTCCCCATTTTCTGTTCCCTATAGGCAATATATGCATACAAGATACACGCTGATAATAATCGATTAATCAGTTTATCGGCATCGTTATTCATACCATTTATTCCCCCATTATCGTTGTATCGTACTCAGTCTTTTGAGGAAGAACACTTAACGACTTTCGTTTTTCTAAGTCCTGACATAGAGGAAGGCTAACCACTGACCAGTCCTTCCCTCGCCGTCTCATCTTCCCACCGATATTTACGGTAGTATACTCGTAAATAGCTGAATTGCCTAGAGGATAGTCTTTTGGACTAGCAATAGTCCCACGTCCTTACGTCTGCCCATTCGTCCGTTTGAGTGTCTGTCTGTCAGTCTGTCAGTCATTCAATCAGTGAGTGAGTGAGTGAGTGAGTCAGTCAGTCAGTCTGACTGTCTGTCCATCTTTGCGTGCTTGCATCCATCGCTCCGTAAGTACGTCAATTCGTAAGTCCATCCATCCGTCCATGCACTAGTATATATATATATATATATGTATATATACAGGCATGCATTCATTCATCCATTCAATCAATCCGTCCCTCAGTCCATCATTCCTTCGCTCTCCCTAACTCCTCCCTTCCAGCATTCTTCCGTCAGTTCCATCATCCGTATACCATCTATAGTTACGTTCTATTGAGAATATCCGTCAGCAACCCGCGTAGCCACATCTGCTGCTGCTGCTGATCCAGAGACAGGTCCAAGTGTGCACGTGAGTGGGTGCGATGGGTCAGGTTTAGGGTTTGGTTTGGTCGGTGCGTTGGAGGCTACGCCGGTGTCAATCATGCAAATAAATTTAAAACTAACACGCACCGGATGCGGTAAGAGCGAGTGATATATCCTTAGGGTGCATACTGTATAATAGGTTCGAAGCGATTAGGGGCGTATACGAATGAGGGTGTTACGTGTGTATCGTCTCCGCGTATACAGATGTCCATCTGTCATATATATATATATGTATGTATATATATACAATACATGTAATATAATATATATATTATATATATATACCCACATGGGTGAGCTTAGAGGCATCCTGCTATTGCACAGGCCCTCTGTTTCGATTACCTGAAATTCGTTCATTGCATGTTCAAGGGCAGGAAATGACCGCAATGTATCACTATGGGCTTTGTAAGCGTTACTTTATCAACGCCAATAGGTTAGAGCCTCTCTCTCTCTCTCTCTCTCTCTCTCTCTCTCTCTCTCTGTCTGTGTGTGTGTGTGTGTGTGTGTGTTCGTCCCTTAGTCCGAGTCGGCTCTTAGTCCGTCTGCGCCAATCGCAAGTCATGCGTGTAAGCGGCTCATTTTAGCCAACGGAGTCTTTATCTTTATCTTTATCTTTATCTTTATCTTTATCTTTATCTTTATCTTTATGTCTGCTCTATCTTCATCTTCATCTCAGAGGAGAGTCTTTATCTCTGTCTCTGTCACTGTCTGCATCTTTCTCTGTCTTTTTCTGTCTCTGTCTCTATCGCCTTCTTTCTCTCTCTCCTTTGCTGATCAATCGCATCATCTGCGCGTCTTACATTCTCCGTTGCGATTACATTATCTACATTAACTACCCTTATCAATAGCAAGATTATAGCCATCATAGGGTATCTGATGCACTCATCAAGGTTTACTCCCAATCAAACATCCATCCACCAATCCACACACACACACACACACACTCACACACAAATACATACATATGTACGTGCATACTTACTTACTTACTTACTTACTTACTTACTTACATACATAAATACAAACATTCATGCATACATCCAAACCTACATACATACATACATGCATACATTCATACATACACCAAAACATACATACATCCATCTAAACGTGCATACAAACATACATACATACATCCATACATAAATACATGCATCCATTTATACATGAATCTTTCCTAGCATACAAACATACAATGTATGTTTGTACAGTCATACATGTATACATTATAAGATGCGTACATAAATGCCGTTATGCATGCGCGTGCATTCATTTATCCATCCATGGATCCATCCTTCCATCCATCCATTCATTCATTCATTCATTCATTCACTCATCATGCATACATATACATCCCTTCATCTCCCTCTCTCTCTCTCTCTCACCCTCCCTCCCTCCGCCCTCCCTCCGTCCGTCTCTCTCTCTCTCCTGTGTGTTTGTCTTGCAGACTGTGAAGCGATTTCTGATAAATGCAGTTGCTGAGCAGAGGCGACAGATGAAGGCGCTACATCATCAATGCCTGATTAAGCTTCGAAGAAGGCGAATAGAAGTTCTCCAATTGCTCTGTCTCTGTCAGTCTGTCTGTCGGTCTGCCTTTCTCTCTGTCTCTCCTTTCTCTCTTTGGCTGCATGTCTGTCTCTCTCTCTCCCTCCTTCCATCGGTGCAATACTTCGGTCGTCTTTCCAGGCGAGTTTCCGCTTGACTCCACTCAAGCATGACCTAATGGCTATTGGGTCAGGTCAAATGAGGCATGGCTACTGCTGGGTCAGGTCGGATCAGGGCAAACCAATTTCGCCATTTCAATAACGGTCACTCACATCTATGTAAGTGTATGTATACAGGGTTAGTTGTGCTCTACGCCCTTTTAGCGCGTCACTGATTCACATAGACTACTTGAGTCGGTGATGTAATCTCTTTCAACCCATTAATATCTGTTTCACATTACGGGTTTGGTGATGCTTTCTTTACTGATTCACGTATTTATAAGCACCTGAAGACTCACGTTAATGTGAACCAACCGATAGAAATTGCTTAGCTGCGTTAGCTCTGTCGGCTCTTCAATTGCGTCGACTTCAGACTAATCTGTTTCAACTAACTTACTGTGTTTGTGTGTGTGGAGGTGTGTGAGGCAAAAAAGGACACGGCTTCTTTACCCTGCCATGAGAGGAGTGGTCACCAGGGGTGTAACAAGCCGGGGGCAGGGGCGGCACCTGCCCCCCAGTTTTAGTGCTCAGTGCCCCCATGTGCCCTCCGAAATCGGTTCTTTTTTATGTTTATCCAATGGCTTTTTGAGATTAAAATAATTTGTGCCCCCCCCCCATTTTTCAAATTTCTGGGGGGGGGGAATTCAAAAAGTGGTGGGCAACAAAATATTAAAAAAATTATGCCCCCCACTTTTCAAAACCTTTTTACACCTCTGGTGGTCACCACCTGGCATGAGATCTTGAAACTTCAACATCGATATTTTGCATAGTAGGCCTACTGGTGCAAAAAATGATAGCTGCTTGGAGACATGTTGTTGACGCCTCGCAGTCGGCCTACGTCTCACGTAGGAGACATGTGAATGAAATCTGTACATTGTACAGATCTCGTTGGAAACCTCAACAGAAGAAAAGTTCTGGTTTCGAACGATGTC
>OY365811.1:32067108-32174608 GCA_959347315.1 Bimastos eiseni | reverse complement strand
CTGCTGCTGCTGCTGCTGACGACGCATGACAATAATGCTCAAGCATTGTCCGACCTTAGTCCTTCCTCCTCCCCTCATTTTCTTCATTTCCTTTGGCTCTTCCCCTCCACTTCCCTCTCTTGAAAACATGGCATATATATATGAATATATATATATATATATATATTCATATATATATATATATGAATATATATATATATATGAATATATATATATATATATCCCCTCGTTCTCTTTTCTTTGTCCCCTTTCCTTCTTCTTCTTCTTCTTCTTCTTCTTCTTCTTCTTCTTCTTCTTCTTCTTCTTCTTCTTCTTCTTCTTCTTCTTCTTCTTCTTCTTCTTCTTCTTCTTCTTCTTCTTCTTCTTCTTCTTCTTCTTCTTCTTCTTCTTCTTCTTCTTCTTCTTCTTCTTCTTCTTCTTCTTCTTCTTCTTCTTCTTCTTCTTCTTCTTCTCTTTCTTCCACTATAGTATACTTCTTCTCCTTCCGCTCCTCTTCCCTCTCGTCGTCTATCCTCTCAGTTGCTCGGGCTTGGATAAGTAGTGGTCTTGAATGGGCGCTGTAATAAATTAATATATAGATTTCATCTGTTTCCCTCTTCCCATTTCTCCTCTTCGTTCTCTTCCAATACTTTTTTCTTCGCCTCAATCTTCTTCTTTCGTCCTTTCATCTATTTCTTGTTATTTCTTGATGAAGAGTTGGACTGGATAAAACGGAGTATATATAAATGAACCTGTATTTATATTCGTTTATTTGACAATAGGCTGGCAATCCGCAGCAAGGCACCTAACTTTCATTTAGTTTAGACGTTTACTATAGGATTTATAGAAACTGGAAGAGCATCTAAAAACCGGTAGTTTTGAGCACTTTCTCATACTTATAGGTGAGGAATAAGAGCGTTGCATGACACCCGTTCACGTGAGGCAACCACGCGGTTATGTGCCATCCATCAGGTTGACGAGGTTGAGTGCTAGAGGAATGGTGGGTTCGTGGGTCACCAGTTGATGCTGAAAAGGTATATCACACTGGAGGTATAGCGGTCGATATTCGACTCCTGTCATTCGCGGTCGTTCGGTGCTAGCATGCATCACAAAAAAATAGCGGTGGTGTAAGAGCCAAGGGAACGCCGAATTTCTTCCGAATCATTAGGCCTAAGTCCTCCTCTTATTCCTCATTTTCTCATTCTTCTCCTCTCTGGAGGGGACGGGTATAGTAATGGAAAACACGCTGGAGCGCAGATGCCTGAACCCCCGTAAGGTTGACTAGTTCTTCTTTTGCTAGGCGGTGGGGCGTGTTAAAATGAGATTTGAATTTATATATATTATAACGTAATGAGCGCCTTGAAATTCGATTCCTGTAATAGCTTGTCCTCATTCGTTCACACAACGTTTGCAATCATCAATATATACTCCGTTTTGTCCGTTGAAATTAAGCGAAAATTAGTATTATAATTATAATCTTCATCGTCTCATTGTCTTTCATCGCCTCATCCTCGTTTCCTCTTTCATTATCTCCTCCTCTTTCCTCTCCCCTCCGTCTCCCTCTCCCTCTCCGTCTCCCTCTCCGTCTCCCTCTCCGTCTCCCTCTCCGTCTCCCTCTCCGTCTCCCTCTCCGTCTCCCTCTCCGTCTCCCTCTTCGTCTCCCTCTCCGTCTCCCTCTCCGTCTCCCTCTCCGTCTCCCTCTCCGTCTCCCTCTCCGTCTCCCTCTCCGTCTCCCTCTCCGTCTCCCTCTCCGTCTCCCTCTCCCTCTCCGTCTCCCTCTCCGTCTCCCTCTCCGTCTCCCTCTCCGTCTCCCTCTCCCTCTCCGTCTCCCTCTCCGTCTCCCTCTCCGTCTCCCTCTCCGTCTCCCTCTCCGTCTCCCTCTCCGTCTCCCTCTCCGTCTCCCTCTCCGTCTCCGTCTCCCTCTCCGTCTCCCTCTCCGTCTCCCTCTCCGTCTCCCTCTCCGTCTCCCTCTCCGTCTCCCTCTCCCTCTACAATTCAGTCATGTCTTTCATTGTCGCCTAATTTCATTCTTCACTTCCCCTTCTTGACCTCTCTGCCTCGGTGCCTCCTACTTCTTCTTTCATCATCACTATCTCTTCCTTCTCCTTTTTCTGTTTCGCCCACGTCCTTTGAAACGTTGCTGTTGTGTATCATGCTCGATAGGTGTACCCTTCCCATCTGTTTACCCTACCCCATCCGTTATGCCCTACCCCGTCCGTTGTACACCATCCTATCCGTTGTACCTGAACCCATTCGTTGTACGCTAACCATTCGCTGTACCATACCCATCCGTTATTACGACCCCATTTTCTTCAGTTCTTGAGGTTTGTCGCGCATGATCATCGGTTTCTAACCACATTTCTATCGAAAATCAAACACTGCTTGGAATTCAAATAATTTTACTTAATGCCTCCTATGTCCCTGTTCACTGTCTGCATTGCTCTACCTATATGCCTAGATATGCCCCTCTGTTTTTCTCCATCTACTTCACTTCGACACTGTTTAATTCGTTCTTTCTCTCAGTTTATTTTTATGTAATTATTCTGAAAAAGCCTGAAGCATACGAATAATAATATTATAAGTGATATATACTTCCCAATCTACGTATACGTACATACATAAATACCGTGGTCTAAGTGATTCAGAAGACAAAAGTCCATGTGAGAACCACCACTTCTAATTTGGTATCTTAATATACCATCTGTCCGAGCTTTATCTTGAAGTTGTTGAATGACTCCACCAAAACAATCTTTTCACTCAGCTCATACTATGCTTTGGTCACTCTGCTGCTGATTATAAGTCTTCGCTTGATGGCGCCTTCTGATTTCTTGAGGATCCTGTATTTGTGACCTCGAAATCCGCGCTTCCGTTAACCAGCTGGAAAAAATCTAGAAATTAGTGTTGCATTTTTGTTCGTCAACAGCTTGTTTGTCTCAATTAAATCTCATCCGCATGTTCTTTTATCCAGTGTAACAGTTGTCGATTCACATTTAGCCAATCATTCATCGTTATCCCGTATGTCAATGTTTCAAATCCTTTGAAGGCCCTGATCATCTTCGCTGCTCTCCGTTTAGTACTTTTTCTAACTTGTCCTTATCTTTGTGCATAATTATTCTGGCTTCATACTTGAAGACTAAGTTCGTGTGTCTGTGTCTTTCTATCGTTTTATCTGTCTGATCGCATGGATATCTCTCTGTCTGGCTTGAATCATGTTTTTGCCTACACGATTTTCCTTTCTGGTGATGCTTCGCTGCCCAGCCACAGGCTCAATCAGGACTCAGTCTCTGCCACGGTCTCATTAGTGAGGGAGGCAGCGGGAAGGGCGCGAGGAAGGAAGTGAGGAAGGCAGAGAGGGTATGAAGAAGGAAGAGAAGGGAGAGAGAGGGGGAGGGAGGGAGAGATGGAGACAGAGAGAGGGAGACAGAGAGAGAGAGAGAGAGGCAGATGTAGAGAGAGAGGGAGAGAGAGGCCATAGTAGTTGAGCGACAGCAGCGTAATTGAGTCTGCCAATCGCCGGTCATCGTTCCATTGACTTCTGACACTCGTAGATAGCAGCTTTTTGATGTTCTCTCCCATTCCGAGTCTTCTCTTTTGACCTGCATTTGCACGCCTGAGGTCATGTTCTTCCTCCTCCTCCTTCCCTCTCTAACATCTTCCGAGACAGACTACACAGACAGACCCTCCTCCTCCTCCTTATCCTCCTCCTTCTCCACCTCTCTCCAGTCTACGCCTGACCTGCCATAGATCGACTGAAGCGAATGGTCAATCTTCGACAGTGTAGTGGAGGCGAAATTAGAGACGAATCTCTCTTCAGAAGAAGAGCATTTAACTCCTCCGCCGGCAGATGGCGTAAACCTCCACACACACACACAGACACACACACAGGATAATCGACGCTAAAAGCACTGCCACCGGCTATCGGAATTTACATTGTGTCCGGGGGAAAAAGGATCCAATTTAGTAATATGAACATAACCAGTAAATATTCGTAGATTTTTAAAATTCCACAACCGTTTTAATCCGTACATTATTACCACCAAATATTAATTGTCTCCGTTTAAATGTACGTCATATGGGCTCAATAAATCGTCGTATGGGAAGCAGTAAAAATATAAAAATATCGAACAATTGTAAGGGTTTATTTCAAGTCAAGAAGATAAACCACAGTCGCATCTTACGCTATGAGAAATCGGCATTTAAAAACCTTTCGCGCTTGAAATTGTCTAGAAAGACCTTAGTTCAAAGTGTTTCAAGATACGTCGAGTAACGGAATTAAGAGAAGTAACCGCCAGATCACTATCCTACTCACATCATCACATGGTGGATTAAATTTATATGAATCCACATAACTATAGAATGAAGGAATAGTTGTTTACCTTCGCTACACCAAAGAACAATGACAAATACCGCATGTATGATTACTTCGGAACTCTGAAGACAAACAATTGATTAGGCTTTACACTCGCTCGGCATTTAGTCGGTTAATTAGTCCTAGACGGTCATGGTTTCAGTTGTTGATAAAACAGAAATCCATTTAACAAAACAAGGAGTGAAAATGGAGCTTCCGTTTGCTGTTGGAAAGGTTGTTGTCTGATATCCATGAAAATTCGGATTACTGCACATTTCAACAAGATAGCGCTCCAGTTCAACAAACTTGTGAAACTTTTGAACTGCTGACAAAAGAGATTGACGATTTCGTATCTTGAAATCGTTGCCCACCAAACAGCTCGGATTTAAATCGGGCATATTACAAGATTTTTGAGAATAGTGCAAAGAAAAGTTAAACGGACAAAGATCTTGAAGAACTCAGTGAGCGAATAGTTAATGTCTGAGAGGAACTCGATGATGCCAATACTGGTATCTACTGTATATAAAATTTTTATTAATACAACATTTATTTGTGATAATTTACACTTAATAGTATATATATATATATATATTTTATATACATATATATGTGTGTGTGTTTGCGTATACACTGTACGTGCTCACATCGGTGTTAGTGTGTGGGTCTGTATACGCGCACTTGTATAGGCGTATGTGTAGGCGTGTGTATGCGCGCGTACTCGTGCGTGTTTGTGTGTGCATAAATGCATCTAACCTGTGAATATTTATGGATTCATTTTTATGCCTGTACAATATATTCTCCCATATGGTAATGGTATACATGCATTTGAGATCACTTAGTTGCCACTCAATCTGATGGGCTTTTGAAGATGGTCGAAACCAGAGCAAGGACTTTTCGCGACTTCGTCAAACGATGGACACTGATGCTGGGCGACAGAGGAGAGTGCAGGGGAGGGGTCAGAGATACGCAGGGTGATGACAGGGCACCTCTCGTGTGATCTTTCCATTAGGCAGACAAATACATAAATGCCAAGTGCATAAAACGCTGGCGTTGCCCTGCCCGCCCTCCCTCCTCCCCCTCTGCCCACCCATCTTCTCGAATGCCTGCAGGGCGTGCTGCTCTCTGTCGGATGATCAGGTCTTCTTGATCTTATGCGATCATCGTTTGTAGATCTTACCGGATTCAGATTACACAACGCTGTGTAGTGTGTATGCAAGACAAAGTATGTGTTCCTCGGGGAAGGAAAAGGGATGGAGAAGGACGAGAAGGTACAAAAGAAGGAGGAGAAGGTGGAGGAAGAGGAGGAAGAGGAGGTGCAGAAGAAGGAGGAGAAGGTGGAGGAAGAGGAGGAAGAGTAGGTGCAGAAGAAGGAGGAGAAGGTGGAGGAAGAGGAGGGAGAGGAAGTGGAGGAGGCGAAAAGATAAAGTGGAAGAGGAGGTGGAGAAGAAGAAGTAGGAGGAGGAAAAGTAATAGCAGGTGGAGGAGAAGGAGGAATAAGAGGAGGAGGTAGAGGATGTGGAAGAGGAGGAGGAGGAGGAGGAGAAGAAAGAGGAGGCGGAAGAGGCGAAAAGAGAAGGCGGAAGAGGAGGCAGTGGAGGTGGAGGCGGAGGAAAGAGATGGTGGAAGAAGATGTGAAGAAAGTGGAGGAGGAGCATAAAGAGGATGTGGAGGAGGCGAATATAGAAAGCGGAGGAGGAGGTAGAGGAGGAGAAGGCAGAGGAGGAGGTGGAGAAGAACGTAACAGAAGAGGAGGAGAATAACATAGTGAGTTGGGTGTGAAAGAGTAAAGAAAGGTGAAACCATGGGAAGAGTAAAAAGAGGAGTCAAAGGAAAAGGAGGAGGTATAGAGGAAGGAAGAAAAGAATAAAGCAGAGAAAGAAGCAATAGAAGAACTTCTAAGTCAAAGAGGAAAGCAAAGACAAAAGGCAGGAAAATGAATAGGAAGAGGTAAAAGTGGAAGGAAATGGGAACGTAGGAAGACTAGAGGATAAGCGGATGAACAAGGAAGAGGAGGAAAACAGAGGAGAGGAGAGGAGGATGACGACGAAGAGAAAAAGAGGAAGGGGACGTGGAAGAGAAAAAGGCTGTAAAAGATGAAGAGGCAGAACAAAGGGATTAGAGGAGGGAGGAAAGAAAAAGAGGAAGAAGAGGAGAAGGATGATACAGCAGATTGCAGAGGGTGAGGAAAAGGGAAAGGACGATGACCATATGGAACGATGAGGATGGGGAAGAGGAGGAAGAGCAGGTGGAAAAGGATGAGGATAATGCCTATAAGCAGGGTCACGTGGACCAACACACCTCAAGGAGTTGGGATCGATTCCATTGCACTGTCGTCGTCATCAAAGTCTCAATCAGTCAAAAGACTTGAGTGTTTTCCACAAGGAAACGGAATTAACAGATGATGGCATCCTCGGAATCAATCTCCTCCTCATCCGCCTCCTCCTTAATCTCCTCCTCAGTCTTCACTCCTCAGTCTCCTGCTGCTGTTCCTCCTCTTGTTCCGAACTTGCTTATTAGTTTAGCTAAAGTGAATTGATGAGCGCTCCTATATATAAAAGTATCGTAGTGTCGCAGATTAATGCAAAAGGTAAATTTGGTAAAGTTAGGCTAAACAACCCACAAAATAAACAAAGGACTGGACGAACGACTGAATGAATGAAACGAACTATTGAATGAATGAATAAGCAAGCCAACGAACGAACACATGAATCGCAAGGTCTCAAATTGACTGAAACGAGCATCAGCATTCAGCAGAATCATAAAATATAACGAAATCTTCATCCGTGTCGTCTAAATCGATAATTATCATTATAGCATGTCCTGAGGACAGCATGTTCCTTTGATGTATTTAATTGATGAAACAATTTATAACATTAATAAACATACATTTACATACATTTACATACATTTACACACATATTATGCATGTACATTGTCCATAATAGTGCTGATCTTGTGCGAAGTCAGGGAAAAGAACAGGGAATAAACAGGGAAAAGAAAAGCAGACACACAGACAAAAACACAGGTAGACACACTCGCTAACAACCATAGACCCACAGACAGGTAGATATACTGACACAGACGCATACACATGTAGGCCTACGCACAGACACGCGCAAACACACAAGACAGGTTCTCGCGCTATCTAGCAGGGTGCAAACCAACAGTCGTAGTAGCGTCGAGCATTGTAGTACCAAGAGGCTGTGTAAAGTGCAATCATCGCTCGATGGTCGTCTGTCATTCCCACACAGACCAACTGGTATTTAATTCATCATCTGCCTATCGGTGGAGTCGGAAATTCTCGGCAATTCTCGGCACTTGCTATGCACTGCATTAAGCTGTTATTGGACGTAACACCTGCGCCGTTGAATAATCAAAGGCAAGAGACTGATGGACACATGCATGAAAGCAGATGCAGACAGATGGAACCAAACTAACAGACAGAAACCCAGACAGACAAAGAGACATTATCAAACATACAGCCGTTAATATATTCTATAATTAGCGTTATATATATACATAATATATGTATATACACGTGTATATATAAACATATATATGTTTTAGAGTAAGTTCCCCACATGTATACAGACACATGGTATGTCCAATATAAACGGATATCGACAGAAAGAAGAAGCTCAATTTCGAAATAGTAAATATGCAGCAGCGTATATAGAAAGGAAAAGGCCATGGATAGGCTAACAGTTGCAATTTAACTTTAACGCCATTTCAACAGATACTCATCAGAGTGGCTCCCGTGCTAACACAATAAAACCACGAGGAAAGTGACCTTTTGTGGAAAAGAGGAAGAGACGGAGAAGTTCACGTAGCATGTGTAATGTAATGTAAATGCTCGAAAATTTCTCAGCGCCCACAAAAGCCACGTCAGGGAGACCAGCTTATTCACCGGCGCTATGCCAAATCAAGTCCACAATAGCCAATCCTCTCGTTTCCTTTCGGTGCCGGGTTGAAATCCAGGGAGTCAAGCCGAGGAGACAGCATGGTGCTACGGTGGTAGTCGATGATGAGGGTGGTCATGTGGTGGCACAGGAGTAGAATCTGGATAGGACACATTGAAGAGTTCGGTTTTTAGTCGTGAACGGAAAGTAGCTGGGGATAATGGAAGCGGAGAAGAGGTTAAATTTGGAGTTAAAATGTGGGGATGAGCAAACTGACGGAGTTCTTTTGGGAGTCCGTTCCAAAGTGCTGATGCAGCATAGACTAAGGAGCGGTTGCAGAATTTCAGAGACGATGAGACTGGAGATCGAGATAGAGAAAGATATGACGATGACGATGAGCGAGTTGATCCGGGCGGTTGGATTGTAAGGAGTTGACGAATGTAAGAGGGTTGAGAGGTTTGAAGTGCGTTGTAGGCGATAGATACAATTTTGTAGTGGATGCGTTGAGTCACTTTTAGCCAATGAAGTGATTTTAAGACAGGGGTTATATGATGGTGTATTGGGGTTTTAGTGACTGCCCGGGCAAGAGCATTCTGAATTGTTTGTAGGCGTCTTATTTGTGAGGAATCAATGTTGTGAAAGAGAGAATTGCAGTAATCTAGCTTTGAGTGAACAATTGTGTCTAGGCATCTTGTTCTAAAAGGATGGACAGAACACAGCAAAGCTTATTCTGAACTGTAGAAGTAAGGAACTGTGGAACAGCCAAGCTGCAGAGCGGATCAATCTTGCACAATTTAGTTTTATGGAAGTGCACAGAACCATGATTTTGATAACAAGGCGCCGAACTTCAATCAAATCAATCAAAGTTTATCTGGCAATCCAATAGACAGAACAAGCATGACAATTTTACTAATTTTATATTATTGCAATCGGATCACCAAGGAGGCCCAACTAGGGATCGGAAGATCCCGCTGGTTAGGGCCACCTGGATCCCCAGGTCGCTCTAATCAGCGGTGCCAATGAACAAAGCACCAATTATCGTTTTTTAACTATTATAAGTTTGTACAAAGTAACAATTCTTTGCTTGACATTAACTGAAAACTTAACTAAGCTTAATTAATAACCTATAGCTATCCTATTAACAAACTACATTGTACAAATTCCGAACTCCGCCTAATTATCCTAATTCCAAATACCGAAAGACAGCAAACTAATCATATTACAAATATTATTATTACTATTATTATTATTACTATTATTATTATTATTATTATTACTATTATTATTATAACCACGATAATAGACTATATTATTATTATTATTATTATTATTATTATTATTATTATTATTATTATTATTATTATTATTATTATTATTATTGTAACGGTTCAGAGGTACGCCTACCTGGTGTCGGCCCGCTGTAGTGTCTGCCTGTTGTGTACACCTGTCTACTGTGTTCTTTCTACTGTAATCCATCTACTATCTGCTGTAGATATCTACTATCTACTGTATCCTATCTACTGTAGTCTATCTACTATCTACTGTGTAGTCTCTACTGTCTACTGTCTCCTATCTACTGTGTAGTCTCTACTGTCTACTGTCTCCTATCTACTGTGTATCATCTACTATCTACAGCAAATTAGTATAAACAGAGTTCGCCTGGATGATCGTCGTCGTCGCCTGGGAATCGTCGTCGTCGTTTGGAGATTGTCTTCGGGGAGCCTTGTAGATTCGGCTTCGGCCTTGCGGTCTCGGCTCCTAGGAAGCACGAATAGTCGTCGTGGCTTGCGATAGTCGTCATGGATATAGTCGTCGTAGATTTGCGATAGTCGCCGTCAGCCATTGACGTAGCGTTGCAATTACTCGTTAGTTATCGACGTAGGGCGTATTGAGGGAGTGAGATACGGACTGTTTCCGAATGGGCGCTACAGAAGTATTGTTTTCCGTTGTACATTAAAAGAGGATTATCGAACAAGCGTGTCTTATTCCATGCGTCATCCAGAAAGGAGCTATTTAAACCTTAAATGGTTAGTCTTCAGCAAACCACTGAAGCCGTACTCAGCGGACTGCAACTCGAACTACCCCAATATCGGACGGGGCTGCAAGTCGTCATCCTGGTCACTGTCGAATAGGCCCCGTTCTGTTACATTATTATTATTATTATTATTATTATTATTATTATTATTATTATTATTATTATGGTCTTCAATGTTAATTAATGGTGATGTCGTCCGGAGTAGCCATGCTCGTTGGACTCCTGAGCAGCGAAAGTTCCCTTGAAAGCAACTGCGTTGTAGCGTTGAATAATCATCGAGATGCACTGGTAGAGGAAAGTCGTCTCCCTATGCTCCCCAGTGACGGCGCTCAGTCTTTGTCCCAGTTCTGAAAGGAAGCTTTGGCCTTCGGAATTGATGGGGCCAAAGGTTTCGAATGCCACCGGTGTGAAGACGTACGTGGAGGCTAGCTCGGCGTATTTCTGAGTTTTGAGGTTCGCCACCCTCTCAGCCGCTGCGCCCGCTCTTTGTGATGTTTCTGGCAGATACGACGTTGCCATTGTATCTGAGACTGTCGCGTCCCATATCAAACACAGCCCCGCCCGCCATGGTATATGAGTGAGTCCGTCTGGTCTTTTACCATCAGATCGGGTCAAGCCCACCGGCTCTTTGACAGTGGGGATCCCTGCACGGATTAAACTTCTACAAATAAGGTCGTTCAGGGCCGCGTGTCTGGGCCAGCGTCCCAGGCCACATGAGAGTACGTGATATCCGTTTCTCTCGACCAGGGCACCGCATGGGCAGGAATGAGGTAAACAGACAGGTAACCCAAGTCTGTAACCCACCGCCACCCTCAGGGACTCATCGTCAACTCTCAGCCCGCAGTTTGCAATCGGTAGGGCTAACAGCCAGTCGCCTGCGTGTGGTGCTGCCACTGCTCTAAGACGTGCCTGATTCTGGGAATCAGGCATTCTGGAGGCGAGGTCTGCCACTCCGAGCTCGATCAAAGGGTCGTCCCATCTCGATTGTTTGTGAGCCCAAGCTTCTTCTGGCTCTGGTACTCCGCTAGTTTCTCTCCATTTGGCCTGAGGGATCTCCAGGACAGGGTCCTTTTTAGGCTTTCCTCGCAGAATCCTTGTCTGGAGTATATCAGTGGCTGCGGCCGATGCCAAGAAGGCTGGAAGTGCCAGCGAAACCACTGATCGGATGCCCAGTCCTCCTCTTTTGATGGGCAGGGTGGCTTGGAGCCATGCCTCGTCGGTGAGAACAAGACTGAGCACCTCAGCGAGGTCCATCCTCAAGGTCTTGTCATACTCCTCCAGTCCTTTGTGACCTTCGCATGGGCAGCTTCTGAGGGTATATAATAGTCGGGTGGCACTCAGCGAGTATCGGAGAAAGATGAGGGCGTCATATGTGGCGATGGACGTTAGTTTTTCCATCATGCGCATTAGCTCCACTGTGCGCGCATTCAAAGTGTTCGTCAAGGCCGTATCCGTTGACAGAGGTGCGCCTAGGAGTGTGGCCTCTGAAGGGTTAGTCCATCTGAACTGTCTTAATGGTTCGAAGTCTCTCTGGATATCAGCAGAAGTCGAAATGATCTCGCATTTTGTTCGATTTAGGAAAAGGCCGAGTTTTTCGCATTCGGTTTCGAGTCTGTTTATATCTTCCGCAATCTCTTCTCTTATTATTGTTATTATTTAGCATGGTAGTGTTGACGAAAAACAGATTGCGTTCCCTCGCTGGACAGCTACCGAGAGTCTTTGGAATAGGTAGCTTGTCTCGAGTGTGTCATGGGTCACATCGGTCCGCCTTCGTCCCAAATCCAAACCCTCGGAACTCCAAGCACCACAGGGACTCCAGTGCCACCACCACAAAAGCATGGGTCCGGGTGATCGATGCGTACTTTGCTCTCCTGGCGATTGCTGCACGGTTTGCTGCTTCTCCTGCTGCAGTTGATGTCGCTGTCAGGTATGAAGACGCATAAGTGTCTGAAACAGTCACATCCCAAGTGAGGCACCTGCCGCATGACCACGGGATGAGTGTCACGCCGTCCGGTCGCTGCCATCTTCTCTGGTGAGGCCCACAGGTTCCTTCTGAGAAGGGATGCTCGCCCTTCGAAATGATCTATATATTAAGTCATTGAGCATACTGTGTCGTTGTTGTCGGCCTGCGTTTCTTCTGCATGCCAGACCATTATTATTGTTATTATTAGTATTATTATTTTTATTATTATTATTATTATTATTATTATTATTACTATTATTATTACTATTATATATGTTTCACATTATTATTATTATTATTATTGTTATTATTATTATTGTTATTGTTATTATTATTATTATTATTTTTATTATTATTATTACTATTATTATTATTATTATTATTATTATTATTATTATTATTATTATATGCTAACCTGTCGTTGCTTGTGCGCAGATGAGTTGAACTTGGATCGGAAACATTAAGAAGGCGAGAGGAGAAAGAAGACGCAGAGGAAAGAGGAAGTGGAGGATCGACGACATCTTCTGTTCCTGTCTCATCTTCTGTTCCTGTCTAATCTTCTGTTCCTGTCTCATCCTCTTTGACCTCAGAACGAATGAGTCCAAGAAAAGAGCTTCTGTTGCGTCACAATTTAGCAATATGCTGCTATCAATCGACTGAATCACTTAGCAGAAGTCCAGTCTTGGTTAGCCCCAACTACAAACCGGTTGAGATCAAAGATGGTTCAATATCAGTAGGTTGGTGGAAGCAGGTTGCAAAACATGATCTCAGGACGCACCTTAAACTTTCCGAATACGCAGTACGCAGTGTATTGCGAAAGCGCAATGCACAAAGGTGAAGAAGCAGATGGTGCAGAGCGTGGACCGTATTGTACGGGGGCAAAGCGTACACACAACGGCTTAAGAGCGGATCTGTCTGTAATGTCCGGGACCGCAATAATAAACATCCATTCGACGTCTATAGGACTTAAAGACGACGACGAGGAAGAGGAAGAGGCTGGTCTGAGCGCGGAGAAGACTGGAGTCCAAGAAGTCTCGTTTAATCCCAACGGGAGTTCCCAGCGAGATACGAGGCTTTGAGGAGACAATTCCCTAGATAAACAAGCGGTCGTTCGAGCGGCGACCGAACCTAAGTCTGCGACTATGATCGCCAGAGACGAGCAAGCTGCTGCTGCTGCTGCCAGCGGATGCTAGTGGTCGTTCGGAATGGGAGGGAAGGGAGATGGAGAGGGGGTGGTACTCAAGCAGACGGACGCATGACAAGGAGCTTAGATGAACTGAGTAAAGCATCGCCGATGCACCGATGCCATTGCCATCTGCTGCTACTGATGAGGCAGTTGCTGAGGAGGCGGTTACTGATGAGGTAGTTGCTGAGGAGGCAGCGTGTGTGTGTTTGTGTGTGTGTTGTGCGTCTGTCCGTCCTTCCGTCCGTCCGTCCGCAGTGGTCCCAATGGTTTCTTAACCATTGCAGTTACCACTCATAACAGAGACTGACGACTCTGTGAATAATCGCACCGGGTCGGATAACCTCAGTGCTGGACGATTGGACGATTGAACGATCGAGTGAACGAACGAAGGAATGAACGAACTTACGAGTAGATCGACAGAACGAAGGAATTAAGAATGGCCAACAGATCTTGCGATGGCAAGGCTTTGTTCTTCCGTTCACCCTTTCTTTCTTTCTTTCTTTCGTTCGTTCATTCATTTATTCGTTAATTCGCTAATAAAAGTAAAGCAATATGAAGAAAGGGAAGATAGGGTATGCGGTTAAGAAGCGAATTATAACACACACGATGAGGATATAGGCCTATGTATATAAGCTTATGTTGATAAACATGTGACGAAATGTAGGCTTAGCCAATTAAATTCTGGAGTTAAAGTCTGGCTTCTATCTGATATCAAGGTATTAGCAAACTGTACGTATTATAAGCCCATGTATCCATTGAATGTTGGGAGGTACATACCTGTATATAGGTAGGTAGTTAGATAGGTAGGCAGATAAATAGATATGTATATGGTAGATAAGAAGGCGATGTAGCGTTATCAAGTGACGCTATATGGTGACTCGCACATAGCGTTGAAGAACGTCACACCACGGTTGAGTTATAAAAGGTTCCGCTGTTTTATTTTATAGCTACACACTCTTGGTTAAACGCCAGTTTACAGGTATATTATTTTGCCTATACAAAGCTCATTATTATGTGGGGAAGAGGAGAATGAGATGAGGAGGAAATTATAAGGAGAGGGGCAGAGAACGGGTAGGATTAGGGTAGTGGCAGGGCAGAGGAGGGGAAGCAGTGGGAAAGGACTGGAGATGAGGGAGAATATGGAGATTACTGGGCAAGAATGGCCGGGTCAGATGAGGAACGTTGAGGATGACATAGCATTGGCAAGAGAAGTATACTATAGGAGAGAGGAAGGGATGAAAAGGGGAAGGAAAGATAAGGGTAAAAGAAGGGGAGATGCAATAAATAGGGAGGGAAACAGGTGGGGAGGAGAGGGGAGGAAATAGGAGAGACGAAGGGTCGGCAAGGAACTGGAAATAGGACAGAAGGCAACTAAACTTTACCCTTCCCGACCGGCAAAGATCTGTTTAGTATACAATTATGTTCGCTATAGATAGTTCGGTCGGTTGGCAGGTAAATGTAATCTCTTTAAGAACTCATTCTCTGACTTAGCTCATCCTCCGCCTTCCCACTCTTAGCAACGAACGCATTAATTAACAGCTACTCTATCACACCAGCCTCCTCTGTCTGGCGACCAGACATGGATTTTGGGCTACCCTCTGATTCAACGCGGCGGCGCTCGTTAATGAGCTAGTACTTGCCTTTTGAATGGTACTTTAGAAGTTTGCGGATTACGATTACGATTAGGTATAGTTTGGTTAGTAATTGTTATTATTTTAAGTGTTTATTTATATAGCGCCTCTCGAGAAAGCTAATCAGTCATCAGATGATCAGAGTTGCAGCTGACTTGATTGCACAAAAGACGCAGAATAATTTCCAGCGGCTATATATATATATATGTATTCATTTGAAGCTGGTACTCCGGCTAACTCCGGATACAAAAAAAACACTTTCAAATCATCTACAGATGATACTATTGATACTGATACTGATACTACTTAATTATAGCGTCGATGACTAAATAATGCAGGTAATTCTATTTTGAGACAATTACTCTTGCAAAACAGCATCCGCTGGAAGGCATATTGTTTTTGGTTTCCCATCATTGGTTCGCTAGTAATCGTAATCATAATCTCCAAAACTTCTAAAGCGCCACTCAGCAACCAAGCACAGGGCACCAGCTTATTCACGAGCGCTGCGTCAAATCAAGAGGGTTTCAAATCAAACGGCCCGAAACGGATTATCCATCCAAGTTCCAACCATCCGAAATTCTCTGCCTCCCTTTCCCGACTTTGCCAGCGTCACTGGGATCCAAGAAGATTGTTCCCTGCCCTCTGGTTTCAGAAGAAGAATTAAACATGCGTCCGAAAACCTGTCTGTACTCGTTGCGACCGCCGATCGTCTTTGACCGTATGTACGATGAGCTTTCCAGGGGCTCTCATCGCCCCTCTCCTCTTATCAAACACAATTTAAAGACGGCATAGGGCACTCTGGTGGCCCAAGCAGGAGCAGGGACGGACGGAGCGAGGTCCCCAGAGACTAAAGCCTACTGCCGCCTTCAGCATCGGCTTGTGGCCTCTGCGTCAGGAGAAGCCATTATTCGTCATATAATGAAGCGAGATTAGTTTTATAGAATGCCGCTATCGGCTTCAGATGAAATAAATCCCATTAGACGAGACGCATTTATGTAGCGCCCGCTTCTCGGCCGTCATTGCAAAGACGTTAATCAATGTCGTGCACCTTAAGTGACCTGGTCGCGCTATTTTCCACTCCCTCACCCAACCCACCCTTCGCACCAACAAAGAACTCTGCAGCGACTGGGGTCACGAAGGTCTAAGGACAAAGGAACCGATATTCATATCTAATTTTTTATTTAGATCTCGTGTTACTCGGAAAGGATCGTTGGTCTGGCGATGTTGGATACTTTTTGGTCTGGCTCGTGTCTACCATTTTTAGTAAACTGGAATTGCTAATGCACAGACTTGGTCAACTTGGGTAATCCTCCGAAGCGGCGGTCCCTAACAAAGCAAATATGAAAAACGTGAGCATAATGAAATATTCTGCTTTAGCATGATTCTTTTCATCCATCCAGCCTCTTCTTATAAACATGATTCTTTGCTTTAAAACCGCTTCTAGGCTACTTAAGCGCGATTCTTTTTATCAATCCCGCTTCTACTTAAACATGATTCCTTTCGTCAATCCCGTTCCTGCTTAGGCAT
The DNA here is from genome assembly GCA_959347315.1 of Bimastos eiseni. NCBI lineage: Eukaryota > Metazoa > Annelida > Clitellata > Crassiclitellata > Lumbricidae > Bimastos > Bimastos eiseni. The sequence goes on along the minus strand of OY365811.1, from coordinate 32,158,040 downwards.
GATTCTTTTCATCAAACCCGCTTCTACTTAAACACGATTTTTTTCTTGACCCGAGCCACGGCATAGGTCTTTGAGCCTTCCTTTGTAACCCAATTAATTGAGCAATTAAATACTATGTGTATAATTATGTTTGACGTAATAGAGTTGGTTACAAAAAAACATAAAATTCGTTCGTTCGTTCGTTTTCATCAATCTAGCTTCAACTTAACCATGATTATTTTCATCAATCCTCCTTCTAGTCAAACTCTTTTCATCATTAGGCCTAGCATTTCCATTAAAACCGCAAGTTTATCATCGATCCAGCTTCTAGTTAGACATAATTCTCTACATCAATTCAGCTTGTATTTAGACAGATAACTATCTTCACCCTTTAGGCAGAAATCTGTTTATTATTCCAGCTTCTGCTTCCATATAAACGGCATTCTTTTTCATCAATCCAGCTTCTAGTCAATAAATATCCTTTCATCATTGACTCACATAAAACATGAGTTTTTTTAAAGTAAAACATAGGCCTAGCTAGCAAACATGATTCATTTGTCTAGAAGATTTTGATATTGCCGAGACTAAGAAGTTCAAACCACCAACAGGGCATATAAGGATTTCTACGAAATAATTATTCATCCAATAGGCCCTATATAGGCGGTGTTCCCTCTAATGTTTTGAAGATCGTGTGATCAAGAAATTATGTGTGTGCAACAATTATAAATGGCTCACACTTTTGTGCGCAGGTCCGAGATGAATGCGATGATAGTTAAATAGAGACCATAGGCCTAATTATCTAAAGACAATAGTGAGTGGATAAGCTCTGACAAACTAAGAAAAATCCCTGGCATAAAATGCATTTAGAGCAAATGATGCATACTTCGTCAGCACATCGCTCATTGTTGTTAGCTCTCAATTTATTTTTAATATTCTATTCTTCTCAGCCATATATTGGTTTACGAAATTACAGTAGGGCCTACATCCTAATATTTATTTTTCCGGAAAAATATTTGTGTGCGCACACTAAATTCTTGTGTGCCCTGGTTCTGCTGCCACTGTGCGCGCGCACATGCGCGTAGCTTATCAATCAATCAATCAATCAATCAATTCTTTTTATTGTTCACTGACAAAACGTAGCATACAAACACGGAAATAATAGTGTTAATTAATCATGCAGTGAGCAAAGGAAACCCCAAAAGAACGAACCGTTCCGCTAACAGAGGCCACCCAATTTCAACATTAAATTAACCTAGAAGTAAGTCTTACAGTTTTGTTCCGCGTACCATACAGAAGCAACGAACATAATCATTTCGTAACAAGTAATATCGCAACAACAAGTAACTTTATCTAACCGTTCAATAAGAAAGTTTTTAGGTTATTTTTAAACTGGTGTAATGATGACATTAGTTAGGTTGGTAGGTAGCATGTTCCAGAGGGACGGACCATATATTCTTATGCTGTGCTGCCTAATCGTAGTATGTACTCTAATTTGGTGATACTTATTAGAGGCACGCGTCTGATGGTCATGGATCTCTTGGTTCCTATGAAGCCATCGATTGAAACCACTTGGTAATAAGAACCTGTGAGCCATGTACATAAACACTCCTACTTAAAGTTTATTAATTCTTTATATTGTCAATATCCCCAGACTAGTGAATAAGCTCTTAGTGTGGGCTCTGTAAGGAACATTACTTATAATGCGCACAATGCGTTTGTGCAAAATATCCGAACAAGTCAATCTAGTATGATACGTGGAAGCCCAGACAAGGTTGCAGTATGACAGATACGGATAAATTAAGGAATAATGTAACGTAAGGAGTATGTTTTTAGACAGAAGGTGGCGGATGCGGGAAATTAAACCAATATTTTTTGCCAATTTCTGCCAAATATGGTGAATATGCTGTTTCCATGTTAACTGAGCGTCTATATAAACCCCCAGAAACTTCGTAGCAGTCACGCAATTTATATTTTGATTATCGATATTTATACAAGAAAGTAATTCACAATCAGAGGCTATCTTCCTCCTAGGACTGAAAAGAATGTAGTTGGTCTTCTTTAGATTCAACGATAATTTTTTTGTTCTAAACCAAGTCCCCACCTTTGCAAGCTCCTCATTTAGCCTGTTAAACAATTCCTTCAATGATTTATCAGACATGAATACATTCGTATTGTCAGCAAACATGATAAATTTCAGGGCTGATGAAATATGATGAATATCATTCACATATAACAAAAACAACAACGGGCCCAAAATAGAGCCCTGAGGGACACCACAATTTATGTCAAGAATACGTGAGGTACACCCGTTATAGTGGACACTTTTCCTTCTGTCTTTCAAATAGTCAGCAAGCCAGTCCAGACACATACCCCGAATCCCATAATGTTCCAGCTTTCTTAATAGAATCTCATGATTTACTGTATCGAAAGCCTTCATTAAATAAAAAACACACCAATTGAGTAATTGTTATTATCCCTAGCCTCAGTGATCTTATCACACATTTCCACGACAGCCATATAAGTAAAAAGACCTTTTCGGAAACCAAATTGTCCCTCATATAATATGTCCTTCTTTGTTAAGAAGGACACCAATCGCAGGTACACAACTTTTTCAAAAAATTTGGAAAAATAAGGTAATATCGAGATTGACCTATAATTTTCTACACATTTTTTGTCCCCACTTTTAAAGACTGGAACGACCTTAGCAAGCTTAAGTATGGTCGGAACTATGCCTGATGTTAGGGAGCAATTCATGATCTCTGCCAGAGGGGCCGATACAACTTCAATCGAGCATCTTGCCACTGTAGGGTTAATCCCATCCAAGCCCTCACTATGCGTGTGACGGAGTGCCGCAGCAATCGAAACAAGTTCAAGAGGTGATGCTAATTCAATTCCTATGGAATTAAGTTCAGGGTTTACTAGGTAGTCCATATAGGAAGCTGCCGTAGGACTTATGTTAGAGGCCAACTTGGATCCAATCTCTGTGAAAAACTCATTAAATTTATTTGCTATGACTTCCTTCGCCTTACATTCCCTGTCATCAATAGCAAATTCATCAGGCAGTGTGTTAGATTCATCCCCATGCAGTAGAGTTTTTATTATATGCCAAGTTTTATGCAAATTATTTTCGCACTCCAAAAATTTCATCGAGTAATATTGTTTTTCTGCTTCTTTTCTGCTCCTTTTAAATATATTTCTGTAAGAGACAAACTTTGCTCTATTTATCAAGGTAGGTGATTTTATGTACTTTTTATAAAGTCGAGCTTTCTTATTACATGATTTTAAAAGGGCATCCGTCAGCCATGGTTACCTAACAACATCCCTCTTCTTTGGAATGTAAGTGAATTCAGGAAAGGTTTGCTCATATAGGAGGCTGTATCGATCTGTAAATGTCGCATATGCCAGATTCAGATCTTGCATGCTACATGCCTTGTAAACTGCAGTCCAATCCGATTCCCACAACAGATTATGAAATTTACGCAGGGATTGGTCATTTATGATTCGTTTCCTACGAGTTGCAGCAACTTTCAAAAGTGCGATTTTAGCTTTGGAGCGTACATAGATTGGGAGGTGGTCTGCTATGTCCTCAATTATTATTACTGAGTCTAGAGAGTCAGTAAGTACATTGGTGAAAATATTATCTATTAAGGTAGCTGAGTCCTGTGTGATCCTAGTTGGTCTGAAGATGGTTGGTACAAAGTGTTGCGAGGAAACCACATTATAAAACGCCTGGGTAGGGGCACTTGAATTGGTCTTTAATAAATCTATATTGTAGTCTTCTGCTAGGAATACGTCTGCTTTTAGCCGGGAAAGGCTAGAGAGCAGTGAGTCAAACTCTTGGCTAAACAACATAAGATCATTTCCAAGAGGTCTATAAATGACCACAACTATGCAATCCTTTCTTATTGATTGCCCAATTTTTATGAATAAACTTTCATACGACCCGTTTCTCTTCTCCACCCTTCCACATTCCATTCCAAGAAATATGCAGTCATTTTTTACAAGAAATCCCACGCCACCCCCTTTCCCCTCAGGTCTGCTTCTGTGAACAAAGGTATAGCCTGACATTTTCGAACTTAGTATCATCCTCCTGTAGCCAGGTTTCTGTTAGTGCCAACACTGTCGGTTGTAATACAGACAACAGAATGTTAATATCAGAAACCTTATTTATCATGCTCTGACAGTTCACACGCAACAACGTGAAAGCTTGAAAAGGCTGCATAAGCTTAACACCAGCTTCTTCGGCAGTTACATAGTGACTTGAGCATGGTGATAATTGATTATAGTAGTTTAAATCCGGGTCAATGCCTTGTCTGTTTGTAATAAAGGAGTTTTCTTCGTAGGCTTCATTGAAGCTAAGTATCAGATCACTTGTAGCGCCGTTCACAGCCTCATGGATAGAATTGGACGTTTGGGTAGTTGAATTGGCCGATTGCAAGTTATTAGGCACGCATGCCTCGAACTTTGGTCCGCAAGTGCACGATAGACAATATATCCACCGGCGTTAAATCGCCTTGATTATCCAGACAATGAAAGTCAAGTTTAACTGAAACAAGACCCAGTAAACAGGGACTTGGAATCTGCAATATCCTGTAAGGTCTGGCAGATGAAAACAAAGCAAAGTAGCAAAAATAACATACCATTCTCCGTATCTTTCGAAGCATGGTATAAGCCGTAATAAGTAGCCGATAAGGTGACAAGTTGATCATTTTTTTCTTTATTGATAGATCACTTAACAATTTTACTCTGATGGGTTTTTCTTCTGGTGATGACGTCTTTTTGATGTAGACTTCCCCTCCATACGTCCAGGTGCTCGATATTTCCTTGTTTCGCAAGAGCTGTCGTGAATGAAAGTTCAGCGTTTTCTTTGGTTAGGTGTTCATTAATGAAAACGTCTGATCCGAAATCGCCCACTGATCCTGGACTCTTGGTGAGGGTACGGCGAGCCCTGTACACTTCGTCACGAGTGTGGCGTGAGGCAAAGCATACGGCTTTCGGTCTCGTTGAGTCCGCCTTGCCACGGCGGAGGCGATGCGCAACCGATATATCGTGTTTACTGACGTCGATTTTCAATCTGTTTTTTGCAGAAATCAACGACTAAATCACGAGTGATTGAATTTGCCTCTACCTTTGATTCTCTCTTTCCCTCCTCCTGCCCAGCACTCTGGCTTGTACTGGATTTCTCCGGTAGACCATAGAATAGAAGGTTATCCGCCTTGGAATACATTTCTTAGAGGGAACACTGGGCATATATTTCTACCTGAACCGAACTCAGTTATGTATACAATGAACAACGTTTTATTCAAATTCCACATCTACTTCTTCTTTTTCTTTTCTTCTTCTTCCTCTTCCTCCTCTTCCTCTTCCTCGTCCTCGTTCTCGTCGTCGTCCTCTTCCTCCTCCTCTTCTTCTTCTACTGCTCCTTCTTCTTATGCTCCTTCTTCTTCTCCTTCCAGAGGACGAGTACTTTACAAAATTTACATCGCACTTTATATCAAGACATTGGGTTCTTACTGTTAGAAGAATATGGCCTAGAAGACATTGTATTTTCGTTTGGATAATTTTCAGTCACTAGATGGCGACATCGCACATGTTTGAAGGCGGAGCCATAAAAGAAATACCGTGCGCGAAGTGTCCACTTTGAGATAAGTATCAGTAGAATCGTTGGCGTAATCTTCGGCAAATTAAGTTTCGTGCCAATGTTGCCAGTGGACAGACAATTGCGATTTCGCGAATTAGATGATTTTTTAATTCAGAAACAGTTGTTGGATCGTTTATAGCGACAAGATTTCGTTAATGAAGTTTTATACTAGTTGATTGTTATTGGAAGCAGCCTATTTTGATACGGTTCATCCACCGCCTGCCCCAATTACGTAAGTTGTATTTATACCGAACTTAAGTGAGTCACACTGAGAATTATTCAAGACTAGCTGGGGCACCCGGCGTTCGCCCGGGTAGAGACATGTTTTTGGCCCTGGAGAGGAGGAAGGCGTCGGCGGCGGGTTTCACCAACCCCTCTACTGTGTGTCCGAGGTGTTCCCCGAGCGAACAGCGAAGGTTTCGAGTAATTAGCTGTAAAAGTGTGTAAATGCATAAACGAAAAGACAGACACACACACGGAATCTAGAGAAACATGTAAATAAACAGTGTTCATATACATTGTGTATGCTCTGAATATGCCTCTACCCTCTAATAGTATGATAGCACTTAATGAAATAACTTACTCACCTGGTTGGTATAATGTTTCTAATGAGTGTAATGTAAATCCTCGAAAAAATCTCAGCACCCACAAAAGCTACGTCAGGGAGACCAGCTTATTCACCTGCGCTATACCAAATCAAGTCCGCAATAGTTTCTTTTCGGTGCCATGTCGAAATGCAGGAAGTCAAGCCGAGGAACTTGGAAACAACACTGATGCGTACAAAGTACACGTGACCTCATGTGCAAATGATCTGTATTTTATGAGTGTGTGAGAGATGCACCACATTTTTTGGGCCCTGGAGACCAGAAAGATGGTGGCTACAGAGTTCAGAAATCCCTCTACTGCGTGTCCCAGGTGTTTCTCGAACCAACGGCGAAGGTTTCGAGTCAATAGCTGTAAAACTCTGGAAATGCATTGCCGGACAGAGGGACACACAGAAAGTCTACTTTATTTATAAGATTTAAATGTGTAACAGGCAATGAAATGCATTTAGGAATAAATACTTCGAACCATTTTAGTCCCAGCTCGAACTCTTAAGTGAAATGGGCCGACCAGAGTAAGATATTAGAACATCAAAACACATTTGTTTATCAACATGTGATTGCAAAGATCAGTATCAAATGGTTGTGACAGAACATGATAATTTGTGGACAATCAATTCAGTGAGCAAGTCAGTAATGCAGATCAGAAACCATACTGTTCAAAAAGTACAGGACGTACTTTGCGAGTCTCCACTTTAAAGGCTTCTAAACCAACCCTGTTATTTTAAAGGGGGTATACAAAATGTTAAGGGCATAAGTTTGTTAGCAGTGTAGGAGGACATGTCACTTTCAGCTGGCAAGTTCTCTTTTTTGCTAGCTGATATTCCAATGGATAGTGTATTGTCATTCATTGTATTCCTAAATGCCATTTAGTGAATGTTTGGAAGTGACTACTGCAGGGAATTCGAACCTCTGACCTCTGGGGTGACAGCCAATTGAATGTCAAATGATTGATAAATTGACCTATGGCCCAATGTGACATTTGCTTAAAGCCTGTGAGAGCCAATTGCCTTCTGTTATTGGCTGACAATGAACAGGGAAGAGACTTCATTTGTAGGACGTCTTCACTGTGATTGATAAATGGTTCAAAGAGGTTCACTGCAGCTTAGATTTATAATCAGAACAGATGAGTGATTCATCACCACTTAGGTTGTCCATTGGTATTGTTTACTAAGGCAAGTTCCCATACATTTAATACTAGAACAGAACAGGCAGACAATCTAGCATGCTAATTGTTTTTAATTGGATTACCATACTTTTAAATAATATGTTGTTCACCAGAATGCAGATATGCAGTTGGTCAAATAAAGAATAATACTTACTTACTTATTTTGTTATTCATTAGTGCTTTAGTGCTCACATGTCAGCTACATTTGCTTAAAATCTGATCTAATCTTAGAACTAAGAACTTATACAGCTGCAGTGTTACAATGGTAAAGGCTTAAGTCATTGGTTGCTACTGTGCAGAATTCTGAATTCCCTGCCAAATTCCAGGATGAGTCGTTAAGTTGAAATCGAAGAAGGGAATCTGAGGGGGCACAGAAGCAGCCTACTGAGGAAATGAGTTCCGGAGATGATGAGTTTTATTGATCTGAGGGCCAGAACGGACTGTGGATTGAACCTTGCTGGAAGAGATTTGCAGAGTCTAAAGCCAGCAACATTAATGGTGCACCTGTTGACGGCCAGAGCCAGATTAAGCTTTTGTTGGCCCCATTTAAAAAATAAAGTGGAGGCCCTAGAGATGCTTGCACAAAGAAACATGAAATAATGTAGGTATAATTCTAATCATATAAATATCAGTTTTTTACATGAAGTTGATAAATGTTTATGATAAACAAAACTTGCAGTCAACAATTATTTTTATACTATATTGAGTGTTACATGCATATCAAGCTGGTATTGTTATAGATAGCCTAATTGTTAACCAAATGAAATTTTATTCAAAATTTAATTGAAAAGTGGTTCAGTGCGTACACCATATTTTACTCACTCTGTGCTGTATATAAATCTTAAAAGTCTCAATGACAGGAATCAAGGCTTTGAACGATTTCAGTTTCAATGTCCATAAGTGTTAGGGTGCTTAATCTTTCTTAACCCATGGTTGATCTGACTGCATTTTTAATGTGTTTGAGATGACTTAAGGATCATTTCCAGCTGCAGTTAGAAAATGGCTAAGTTAAGTAAATATGCAGAGCAACATACTGTCATACACGTTTGAAAATCTGATCTGTAGGTTCAATTCATTCATCGATTTTAACATTTGTAATGGTGTTTTCCTTGTGGGTACTGATCGAAGTTCTTTTAGAAAAATTTTCTATGGAATTCACTCATCACAGAGTTCATTGGTGACATCATCAGAGTAGAATTCCACAAACACTTTTGAATCTATGAGCTATCTTCTATTTTAGCCAACGAATTGTCAATTCGTTAATTCGTTGTCAATTTGACAGTAGGCCCTTAATTTGTCAAATTTACGAGCAGGCCCGTTTCAATTGAAACATTTGCAACATGGTTAATGTGGCACTGGCCATGGCTTTAATCTGGCACTCGCCATGGCTTTAATCTGGCACTCGCCATGGCTTTAATCTGGCACTGGTCATGGCTTTAATCTGGCACTGGTCATGGCTTTAATCTGGCACTGGCCATGGCTATGAAGTGCTAACTAGTGACTTCAATTTCTCAACCTCAGCATGTAAAAGCGGCTGGTTGCCTGTCCTCTCCCTCATAGCTTCAACTTCCAAGTGACAGTGTCTCATTATAGCTGAGTTGGCTGTGAGGTCCAGGTGCTGCCTATAATTATCAGAGTAAATACCAGAGTATCTTGAAACAAATTTTTCCTCTTTTAGGGATATGAACTCCCGCCCACTATAGTTGCGAGTCGAGCAGTTTGACCACTAGACTTTGGTAGATTCATGTATACAGTCACGTAGCTTTGAAAGTTATTTATTTAATACACTGATATTAGGATTGGTGATACATGTATATGCGTTGTGTTGATTTATGCATACGATGCGCGCTGTGGAGGTGGTTTGATGATCTTGATCATTGATAAGAACAGTTGAACAGTCTTAGACTTCGTCCTGATCCTTATCTGTCTTCTATCTTACTTCTCTGAGTGTTCACTTATTATCTCAAGTACATGTATGTATAATTGTATATGATGGAATACTATGAAGTATCGTGAGTCAGGTAGAAATGACCTCTTCAATGAGCTTCATTTCATATGAAATGTATCTCGCACCAGATCATTTGCATTATTGCCTGCAGTTAGGACATGTGTATATGTAATGCATGTTTGTATGTAAACGTCATATCCCACTGATGCGCTGACCCACTGTCAGGACTTTGGAATTTGTCCTTGGCCGACCCAGTGGCCAATGAGTTGGTAATTAACACCTCGCTTTACTGTTACTATGTATTAATGTATATATGTTTGTGTATGCGTACATCTGTAATTTGTATATGTGGATTTATATATGTGTGTGTGTATTTAATATATGTTAAGTGATGTGTGGTGTGGCATAAGACAATCATTAGGTATCCAAACAGTTGTCGACAATGTCACTCGACGATGACGATGATTACGACGATGATGATGACGATGATGATGATGGCGTGTCTGTTTATGATATATATTTGATATATGCAATGTAATGTGATATTTGTAACAACAGTGTAGTAATGCCTTGTTGCTAACTCAGTCACTCACTTTACTGACTGACTGACTGACTACCACTCGCTTGCTCAATCACTCTTCCTATCAACACCAACCTCCCACTTATTTAATATTAATCACAATCTTTGAAGAAGTTTTGTTAACCAAACTTCAGTCTATGTGCCTGTTTCGTGTAAACAAATGAATGTACTAGTTATTTATAGACCAATTCAGTTTAATTACTACATTTTAAACAGGAAATAGTAGATTGATATATCCTCTGCTGAGCTGGCCAAGGCTGTCTATTTACAACACAAGGTGAATTTTCATTGAACATGATTATACAGATGGTATGCCATGTCAAAGAAGCCCCGTTATTAGTAAGCACAATTACATCAGGCGTGTCTGTGGGATAAATACAAGTTACAGACCATTATACAGACTGGTGCCTCGTATTTTTAGACAGGACATGTGAAAAAAACACGAGATTTTAAAGATGACTGAGTGGAGTAAAGATCCTATAATTATTTTCTCACATTACCATCAAATGGTAACTGAGGACGATGATGATGACGAGGATGTTGATGATGACTTGCTTGGTAATAATGTTGTGTGTGCTTAGTCATTGCAATTGTTCCAGTACATTTTAGGTTTACATCGGTGCATATCATAGTACAGGAATTGTTTTTATTTAATGATGCATCCATTAAACCACGGGGTCATCAGGTTCGTCAATACTGGAGAAAGAAATGAGCGGTGTGGTTTATATCTAAATATTTATATAGTGCCTTTAGTAGCTCTCAACTGTTTGCATGACCATCTGGTGTTAAGTGGCTGATTGGTCCTGTTGAAATGACACAGGTCAGCAGATGCAGTGAGGATACTCGTCTGAGCCTGATAATGCCTTCATTCTTTGAGGATTATTAAGGGAGTATCAGCTCATGTTTTGAGGTCATCAAGTGCTCTGGTTCACAGTCGAGTTGAAAGTTCAGCTGAGAGATTCTTTGATCTCAAGAGTAGTCCTATGAATAGTTTCCAAAGACACACGTAAACAGATGTGTTCTTTTTGTGTGTGATAGATGAGCTTGTTACTTATAGAAGTTCAAAAGCATTTGTCATAATGTTTAACATCTCTGAAAAAGTCATATTGAATGCTACTGACAGAAGGCCACAGGGTAGGCTACAGATAGAGTGACGTAATTATTAGCAACTACAGATAGAGGTTCATAATAGCGGCTATGTACAGATAGAGATAAAGAAGCATGATAGAAGTTACAGATAGAGAGATATAATTGCCTCTATTATAGAGGCAAAAGATAAAGGTCGATAATACAGAATACAGATAGGACCTCATAGAAGCTATGTACAGATAGAGATAAAGAAGCATGATAGAAGTTACAGATAGAGAGATATAATTGCCTCTATTATAGAGGCAAAAGATAAAGGTCGATAATACAGAATACAGATAGGACCTCATAGAAGATTGCTGTTTAGGGCTGCTAGTTTCTAAGCTGATCCCTGTGAATAATATTATTATCCATGCAGAGATTTTAAGGGATGTTGTTGTCCTGTGGAGATAAACTATCCATAGAATTATGTTAAGGCAAAACGATTCTATTCTAGTGAGTCCTCAACTTGAAAGCACCAGAATCGCAGAGTTAACAGTATTAAGAATGTGTCAGGAAGCTAGAGGGAGGTTGGGTCTTCCTTCTTAAATTCCTGGAAGTGTGTATGATGATGATGTGACTACCATTGAGTTATATAATACATTAGCTTGTGATGCCTTAAACTAATTGGTTGGGCGATGGAGCAGAGGGGATTGTAAGGGGCACGTTTAGTGGTTGTGGTGTGATGTCATGATGGTCTGCCATATGGATAATAATACTATTCGCCAAGATGAAGACTGGAGCGTGAACTATTAGTGACTTTATTTACCCCATCAGCAGATGAGGACAGATTGTGTTTCCCCAAGGTAAATCCTTACCTTCTGATATCTTCATTGCTGTAAAGTGTAGATGGATCTGTAGAGAGGGCTCTAGCAGAACCGAGGAGGAAGAGCAAAAGCGCAGCCCCTTCAGTTAGCCCAGGGGCTGCCATGAGTATGAGGTGTTACAGTAATATTCAGTTATGGAGACTGGAGACTCGTTATAAACAATTGATCATATATGTGATTCATCAAGTCGAGACGTGAAACTCTACTATGCCAGAGATTGAAGCAAAATTAAAGTGAATAGACACTTAGACACGAGCACAGATTATATCATAAATCTAAAGGGTTAGCTTGAAGCTTCATAATAAAACAAATTCTGATATTATGTGGTTTGGAAATGGATCCCAAGAGTAGCAGAGCTTTAGAAAATAAACTCAAGGTGATCATGACGTCATTATAGGCATTCCTGAAACGAGTTCCTAAGACTGTGTAATACCGATTTTGTCAGGTGTGTCAGTAAGTTCTCTGTTGATCTGAACCCCAACCTTTGAATGAATGCATATTGTTGGATTTTTTGTATGCAACCTTGTTGCATACAAACAATGATCTTTGATTTCTCAATGATCTTTGATTTCTTCTCTTGTTCTTGACTTTGGTAGATTTCTTTTTCCTTGTTCTTTAACAGATCTAAACAGATGCGACTTATGACTCTTGTATGTAGCTTGTTGTTTACAAGCAGAGCGCCGCACTCCGATCAAGTCATTTTAAGTATTTGATAGAGTAGGTGTCTATAATAGTGTGATTGTTTAGTGAATTATACTTCTGGTCAGGTCTACTCTAGATTTGCTAGATACATAGATAGCTTAAGGAGAACAATTAATGCCAGAAAAGAGGGCAAAGGATGATGCATTGAATGTTCGCATCCGGAGTGTGAGGATGTCCTCTAAGTACCCAAGAAACTGAGGTTGCATTGGAAAGTTGTATGAAATAAAATTGGAACTTTGGCCAGAGTCTCACAGAAAGTCTATGGATAGTATTGGATACTTTGTTTGTATCATTACTCAGATAATGAATGGATTGGAGGCGTTTGGAAGAAATAAAGCTGCAATAAATTAGAAATAAGTAAGTAGATTGAACTGTTGGGCTGGTAGGCCCCTTGGGGGACGTAAGGGACTTGTGCCTGCAGTCTTAAACAGCTGCCACAAAATAATAACAAATAGCCCAATACAATAAACATGCAAAAAGCCAGATACTTTCCAGGCTTTATAGCTTTGCCGGTCAGAAGACATGAGGCCCAAAAGGAGGACATGTCCTCCTTTTGCCGGAAGTCTGGCAACCCTAGTTATGACTGGAAGGCTGTAAATATTGAAAACTCTTGCAGAAGCACTTCTTTATATCCTAAATGCAAACTCCCCATTTCTAATGGCCACCTGAAAGCTAAGGGGGCGTCAGCCTATTCACCAACGCTGCATGCTGGGAGTCAGAGGTATTGTCCAAAGGATAGTGATCAGAAGGTCAAAGTCTGGGGTCAGGGAGTCCTCAGTGAGGGGCAGAGGATCCCCTAAAATTGGAAGTTAGAGGATCAGATGAGTCAGGGTTTGAAATTGTGAAGAGGTGAGACTAGTTGAGTGGAAACGAGGGTGGTATACTGATGATTGAGCTTGAAGGAAATGGGTGGCAATAATCATTGAACTTTATTAGTTTGGAGAGCAGATCGGACGGAATGAGGCCTATATTTTGAATAAAGGCGTTCATAGTCTAACAGTTGACAAAATGTCCAATCATTTAGCATTGCGTGTAAGCCGGTTTACTGAACCTCTCAGATGTAAACCGCTCTACAGCAATACTGCAAAACAGTGTCAGATATTTACCAATGTGAACATATAATCAGAACAGAAAATAAATACTGTTTTTCCTCTTTGTTATAAGCTCTAAGTTAGTGGAGCTTGATGCAATGCTGCCCATCCTTTTTGACACCATGGACAACCAAAGAGATTATTATTCTCAAGGCCAAGAAGGGCTGCACCAATCAACTCACACATAACAACTAAGATTTATTGATAATTATAAGCTGTATTAAAATTTATTGTGTGAGGCCAAGGCAGCGATCTCCCTTGACAGGTGGGGGGGATACCCAATGAGAGGAGTAGAAAATGTGGAGGGACACAGGTATAAATTGTCCCCTCTCTGTAAAAGGTGGGGGGGGATTTTTCCCCTCGATCCCCCCCCGGGATCGCCACCTCTGTGTGGAGGGATCATAATGAATAATAATGAGGTGTATGGATTTTGTGTTCACTGACATTGTCAAACGATAAGCCATGTTATGACCGATTAGCTAGGCAAGTGAGTGACTCTTTTTTTATTTTGACACATGATGCCACTTAAATCATCCCACGGGTCTCATATGTAAAGGCTTAATTATCTCTCAATGATGTTATTGAATCTGTTGCATCTATTCATAAAGGTTCTGTTGATGATGATTATAAAGATAACAATGATGACTTGATTTTGTCCCATGTTTAAAGTAACTATTTAGCCTGCAAATTCTGTCAGTCTGAATTTGAGGCAATAGGTGGAGTGGGTGGGTGGGTGGAAGGGATGAGCACTATGAAACTACCCTGGTCAATGCGTTAGTGGCACTTGAGAAGTGATTTTAGAATTGATAAGAGTAACAGGTTGGGTGTTTAATGGTGTGTAAACCAGGTATGAGTGTATGCTGTACAGATGCTGAATGCAATGGATCCTAGCGGTTCTCCTAAGTTTAAAGGTTCCTGCCATAGGTCATGTTAATGAATGATCAGTTTATGGAGTCATTGGAGTCTTGTACTTTCGCAGGTGCATTTTTGGGGGGACACAGACATTTGCCCCTGGACAATTTCCCCCACCCTAGTGTGAAGTATGAACGGATGATGTCAAGTTATATGTTTAACTGCCATTATGTAAAATATATGAAAGCAAGCAACTAATGATCGTGTGGTAAAGGAGATAAAGTGAGTCCAGTTCTGAATCTTTATTTATCTTGCTGGATGCATAAGTACTACATACAGTCTGTGACACGCTTATTTGCCTTAATAAGCGGTGAAGGTCAGCTAGTAAGCAGCTACAGTTGGTTGGCAAACTGTCTGTGACACGCGTTGATCATTTCCCGGTAATAAGAGTGAAAGTGGGTGAATATCTCTATATAGATGATGATCTTAGAATACAAGCGGTGAAGCTAGTAAGTATGCTTACAGTTGGTGACAGTCAGCCAGTGACACACGATAATCATCTCCCTGAGAGTGGGTGAAGACCCCTGTTGATGAAAGTCTCAGAAATGTGTGCCTATAAAATGAAGACTTCTAACATGCACATCTCATATTACCCCATAAAAGCACTTGTTATTTGCAGCAGCCATTATATATCACATGGTATCAAATTGGCTTCTTGATTCATCCAACAAACTTTGCAGGTATTGAAACTGAATACGGAAAGTAATTAACAGGTTTTAAACCAAAGCAATATGTCAACCCTCTAAAAATAGATATGTAACAGGTCTAGTAACACTTAGCCGACATGGACACATCCATGCACACATACATAATGTGCATACATACAGGCATGCATATATAATTTGGGTGAGCTTATGGTCTACACTGGGGGAATTGTCCTAGTCGGGGTGGCAAATATCTGGGGGCAAATGTCCGGGAGGGGGCAAATGTCCTACACTCGCATTTTTGATAGGAGCTTCTATTCAAAGTGAGTGAATTCAAGTTGAGGATTCAGTGAATTGAGTTGAGGGTTAGGTGAATATGAGTTGGGTGAATGATGAGGTTTTGGTGAAGCAGATGAGTGTGTAGGATATAAGCCTCTTGGACAAAACCCCCTAACTTTCATTGGACAAAATCTCCTCTCTCAGACAAATGTCCTCTGAATTTTGGTGTAAGACAAAACCCCAGAACAAAAGCCCTGCATGTAGGTCTAATCCAATTTACGATGCATGGAGGTCCATGCAGAGGAATTTTTTTTATCCCAATAGAAAAAATAATGATGTCGAGGACCACATGGGGTAAATTTCTGCCCCATGACACTTTAGACCCAAATATATTTTTCACCCAAAAATGACATTAGTGTGACATACTATAATATGTCATTGATTGTGACTTGTAAACATATGGAACATCAAATTATGCCTACCTACAGTTGCTCCACAATCGACATCCAAACACTGTTGGGGTTATTGAGTAAGGATGTCAATTTGTGGACTATTGATGTAACATATGGGCAAAAATGTGTATTAAGTGCATGAAGCTAAATATAATATATTATTCTAAATAGGGCATAACCGAGTAGACAATTTCCACCAAGTACCGAATCCGAGTATTTGGATGAACTATTTGCCGGATCCGGGTACGAATCGAATAGTAGCGCCAAATCTGGCCAGCGACTAGTATCATCCGTAGGCAAAGCGTAGTTAACCTGCCACATGCACAGCTACGGAGAACTATCTATAGTCAATGCAGAGTCTATAGCAATATTCTTCATATAGCATATCGTTGCACTCTAGGCTATAACAATATATTTATTATTTAATAACTTTATTTTTGAAAAAATGTAAAACCTTGCCCTAAAATTTGAAATATGAAGTTATCAACGACGTCTTTACTCTCTAATGTTTACCAGAAAGTGGGTGGAGCCAATTCAAGCGGGAATATTGCTGATTTGGTTGCCACCTAGGAAATGCAACCAACAGAAATTAAAACATAAATTGACATTATTATTTTAAAGAAAATTCAATGGAATCTAAGTTCTTGTTTAATTAATCAATAACTTATAAGTAAGTCAGTAATAGTCCTAAATTCATTTGATGAAAAAATATTATTTTATAAAAAATATTTTATCAAAAAAGTTATTTTTAGCTATTTGCAGGTGTAGTATTTGCCGAGGCAAATACTTCCGACTAGTCCAATATTTGGCCGAGGCGAATGCCCTAATTCTAAATGCATCATAGATAAGGAATGTTATTCCTTATCTATGATGCATTTAGAATATTTATCTATTTATGAGTTTCCCTGCATAGGTCTTGTGGAGACTTGTTTGCAGTATGATTTATACAACCTACACGAATATTTTATCATTACTGCCGCACGTGCTATGGGCAAACCTAAATATAAATGGTTGAATTCATACTATATGATATTTTGCTTATGGAGTAATCTGTAAGATTTCATTTAATTAACATATTTAGGCTATTGTAAGTCATGATAAGTATATATTAATTTATTTAGTGATGGCAGGCAAGATAAACTTGCTGTGTAGCTGACATTCCAAATTGTGAACCTGTAATTCTACCCTTAATTTAGCTACTAATTTATTAAATTTTCTTGTTGATTAGCTTACAATTTAGTTACACGATTGTGACAATAATGAGAATTGTGAGAACAGTTAGACTGTGACTGTAATAATAAAATAATGAGACATAGTATAGTATTTAACGTGACTAAAATGAGAATAGAGTATGACATGAGTGAGAAATAATATGTTGCTATTGTAAAGTAGTAAATGTGATTGTAATGAGACATGACTGTAAATGAGGTGATGAGGTGCAACCTGAGTGGCAAAGTTTTTGACATACTGTGCTTAAAATTAGCATCCAAATTAGACAATTCGTTAACAGTTGGAAGGGATCCACAACTTTAATAAATCACATCGTTGGTGTAGCTGTTCAAGAGATTAACTTTTCTACACACCTCCAAAACTGAAAATTTTTAACAATGCATGGGACAGCACTGAAATTTAACACGTTTGGAGCATTAAACGAAATTAAAAAGAACAATCCAATCTATCAAAGACATTGGATTTTGTTCTGAAGCTCAAGACATTTTTTTATTCATTCCGTGCCTCCATACATATAAAAATATGGCTACAATTTGCAGATGAACTTGAAATCCAATAAATCGATGGCGCTGCTCAATTATTTATCCCGCTTGAACCTGCGAAAGTTAAGCAAGAATTTTCTTATTAATTCAACTTCTATTTAAGTGCAAATCATTTTTCATCAATCTAGCTTGTCCTTCAAGCAAAAATTCTTTTCATCAATTTAACTTATATTTTATTACTACACTGTGCTTGGAAATAAAAGGACCCCTAATGATAATATGAAAATATATAGTAAATATTTGTCGATTTTTAAAATTCCAGAACCATTCTAAATTTGACATATTTGTCTGATACTGCATAAAATATGATGGATCCTGTCGTGCAATAACGACATCATAATGACATCAATTGCATCAACAGACAGGTTTTAAGGACGGCCCAAAATTCATCTACACAATTTTCATCTTTTAAACCATTTTATGGATAAAACGCCATAAATGTTGTTCAAATTTATTCTTGTATTTGAATAATATTAGACTGCAAGAAGTGTTTAAAGTGTCTACCTATGACCTCAAGACAAGCTTCAATGCGTGTTCACCACTGGCCAATAGAAGCATCAATGACCAGCTGATAAAATTCTTCCCAGGCATTAACTTTGTAATTTTAAGACGTCACTGTGACATACTTTTTAAAACCAGGACTTTCATAAACTTAGATTTGTGGATAAATATGTCAAGATTTTAATGGTTTTGGAATTTTTAAAATTGATAAATGTTTACTATTTATTTTTATAGTATCATTAGGGGTCTCTTTATTTCCGGACACAGTGTATACTATGCTGCATGGATATTCAGTTAGGAATGTAAAATGAGAGTTGTAAAAGTGGTTTGTTATATTTGTCTATGACCCTGAACACGAAACATAATTATACAACATGCAAAATGCTTGAAAGTAAGCAAATCACTCTTTGGTCATACAAGAGGCAGAGTGAGGGAATGATCACTATGTAATTTAGATGATTCATTACTGCCAATTTAACTTTTTTTAACTGTAAATCAGATATTCAGTCAAAGGAAAAGTTCACTTATGAATTTCTATTTCTCATTAAATTGGATTCATAAACACTGCATAAACAGTTTTTTACCCAATAAATAATGCAGTCACTGACATGTCTTATTGTGAGTGTTAGGCTATTTAGAAAACAATCACAGTTCATTAACTGCAGTCAGATACATACATTATCATTTGCCGTTAATGAGAGTGAGGTGGGGGGGCTTATGTCCTAGCCTGGATCTTTTGTCCAGAGGGGCTTATGTCCTAGCCTGGGTCTTTTGTCCAGAGGGCTTGTGTCGTAGGCTAGGGCTTTTGTTCAGAGGGGCCTATGTCCTAGCCTGGAAGGCTTTCATTATTGTCATAGCCTGGGGGCTTTGTCCAGAGGGGGCTTATGTCCGTTCCTACCAAATAATGAAAGTAAATGTGAAACCTGGCATATTGCCCAGCAAAGTAGGACTCCTATGAAACGTTCAGGTTCTCATTTATTTTTTCTTAACATGGTCATAAATGCTTAACATAATGCTGAAAGAAATATAACCTTCAGGGAGAGACAAGCATTTACCAAGAACACCTGAGGTCACAGGCGTTTACTTTTTTAAGGGTATATAGTCTGAATGGTCTAATGTAGGCTACACATGCCTATCACCGTGTTTTACCATAGGAGTTGTATTCTCTGTGTGCGCGCGTGTGTAATTGGAGCTGATTAGAATACACTTGCACATCCCAAGTGACGGATGACCCCATCTACACCTGTGTGGTGTAAACAATACTTGGTGTAGCAGGATGGATCTAGTCATGGCGGTCGATGCTATTTATTTGCCAGCAGCAGAGGACATTTAAGTTAGCAAAGGCAGAAGAAACACATGTCACAACATGCCAGTTAAACATTTAATTGAACTGGGGATTGCCAGGCCATCTGCCTGCCAGTTCGGCTAGGGTTAGGTGTATCCTTCTGACTTCTGAGGTTTCTCTGAAAATTTTCAGTGACAAATGAGGACTACTTCTTTGTAGATTGGACATTAAATTTTGTGCCTTTCTCTCTGTGTGTTAAATGCCAATATACTGGTATTTTACTACCATAATTATATAATTAATATTTATTAAACATTTATTTATTTATGATCATGACGTTGATGATGATGCTAGTAATATTTGGATATATTAGCTCAATGTTTCAGTTTTCTTGCATGTTTCATGTATGAAAGATGATGATAATAATGATGATGAGCAGGTTTGTTGTTGTCACCATCACCATCATCATCGTTGTCATCATTGTTCAGCTATTTAATTTGTCTCGGCATGAATAATCGAATATTGTAATGTACAATTTGTAAATGTATTGTAAGGTTGGCTTCTACTTGTCTGGCAATGCCTTGTTGGTTGTAACCCATCTTACCTATGCAAGCTCTGTAATCCTGTTTCTGAATTGATGGCCTGCAGAAGTTTTCGCTCCTCGGTTAGGGCAGCTCTTGGTCCTGCTAGCCCACGCTTCCATTAGACAGCACAGGTCCTTTTTTTGTCGAGGGGTCACCCTCCACTTGGAAAGGACATGAGTTGCGACTGTAACCTCGGCTGCACATGCAATGCATGCCATGCAGTCTATAATTATGATAATCCTGCTTCAGTCTTTACTTTTTAGCCATGGCTAGGATGGGAGCACCTCTGAGAACTTACTGGAAAGGGTGCTATATAAATTTTCAGAATGAATGAATGAACTATGAAGCATACCTTGGAGATGACCTTCTTCGGTTTCACATGTTTGCATGATTGCACTCGAACCAAAGTTGAATGCTTTTAAAATACAATTGCTTTTCTGATTTCAGATGACGTCAAGAGGACAATACGAACAGCAGATGGCGCCTGGCTGCCTTCATGTTTTTTTCTCTCTGATCATCATCAGCAGGGTATCAGTCATCGAGTCCTTGGCTTCCCCCTTTAGTCCTCTGTCTGGGACTCCAGCTCTTTCGGATCCTTCACAAGGTCAGCTGAATTGCTCCTACTGCTGACAGCCAATTCCCTGCTATTAGCCTGCTACTAGTTTAATTTATCACGCATTCGATCAAATGTTTCATGTGTTGACAGAAGAAGGTAAAGTTACAAGAACCGCTAGATAAGACTTGTCCAAAAGTAAAGGAGCTTTTGATACCGGCTTAGTGCTTACACTTGTTAGTTTGTACATGTCTTGCGCTTTTTTATTTGTACATGTCGTGCGCTTGCAGACTTCTTATTAAAGAATATACTTACTTACATACTTATTAACAGCAGTCAATATTTTTGATCTTTATAATATCCTGGCAAAATTGTATTACTGTATGCCACGATAAATGTGCTCAGTTATAATTAGACAATAATGTTTGATGTACTGATTACTTACAGCTTGCAGAAATCATTTTTAAGGTTGTATTTATAAAGCATTGCATACAGCTGTTGTATAAGTGTTGCTTAGCCTTGAGTTAAAGCAACTCATGAGTAATTTTGTCTGCCTGAAATTAGTCGAGATCTGATGCAATGTGTAGTGAGTGCTGTCCCATGATCATTGGACTTTTGTGTGGTTGGGTAACTTCCGGTGCTTCATGGGAAATCTAAATTTTGTCAATGGAAAACCCATGTGGAACGTTTTCCTACTTCTGGATTGGTCAGGTTGTTCCAGCATCTCAGCTGAAGATCTTGCATTTCTTAATGATCTCATTTTCCTTTGTCGTTTCCCGATTTTTATTCAGATCTAATTGTCTTCATGAAGACACAGCATGACTTCTGACCTCTGGCTTCCCTGACCTAAAGCATTATGAGTGGACTGACGCAATGCAGTTGGGTATTTGACTCAAGTTTCTTTCTAAAGAACACAGCCATTCACCAGTCCCCGTGTAACGACTTTGGGCACTTCGCTTGCATACATACAATTCATTCTGTAGCCATGCAGTAATTGTTGTTATCATTATGATTTGTGTTAGTATGATTTGGAACCATCATGACATGGGAAATAGAAATAGACTGCAAAGTTTGCAAACCTTGCCCTGTGTTCATGGCAGTGGGCGTGTCCACTTCCAGCCGAAGAGAGTGGGAGCGATTGCCCTTCCCGCCACATTCCACTGCAGAACATGGGATCTTGACTAGTTTCCTAACTGTAATTTTACCTGGAATGATTTTCCTTGCTTGAAATTTGCTTCTGTTGTTATTCAGTGCTTAATATTTGCTAGGATATCAATCGCTTTTGACTTGCGATGGAGAAGTGATGACCATTAGTTGCTCCATGAATGCAGTAATTAAGATTCACAGCGTCCTGTATGGTCGAGAGGTGAAACTGAATCAGTCCTTCTGTGGTCAGCAGGATCATCTTGAAGTGGAATGCTCTTCAGTTGCAGCCCTTGAGCCTGTCTATTCAAGGTAAAAGGACAAAATTTCCTTCTGAAAATGAATGTCCTTTAAGGAATTGAAATGCAAGCGAGTTAGTCATATGTATTGTAAATGTAATGTAAGATGTTGTTAATAGTTGATTTATTCTAGGGTTAGTTATCCTGCATGAATCTGTAACCTTGGAGGATGAGCAAAATTAAAGTAGAACAGAAATTAAAAAAGAAAAAAATTTGAAGTTGAACAAAAATGAAAGATAACACAAATTAAGGATGAATAAAAAGCAAAGATGAAACAAATTAGACTATGAGCAGAATTAAAAGATGGATGGTTGGTTAATTTATTAAGTAAGTAGAAGTGGGTACATTCTTTGATATTAATCTTGTAGACACACAATAGGACTTGCAGCTACAAGCAATTATTCAAATACATAGAAGTGAAAACAGATAATTAAAAATATGAATTAATTGAGTTGACGATTGGAATGAATGAAATTTAGTGAAATTATTACCCAATTGCATGTTTGATTAATTAATTCATTATTGATTGATTGAATGGTTGGTTGAGAGCCAGGTTCATTGATTGGTTGAGTTGTTGATTAGATGATTGATTGAGTGACTCATTTGTTTGGTTGCTCGGTTATACCCTGCTATAACCGAGTAGACAATTTCCACCGAGTACCGAATCCGAGTATATGGATGCACTATTTGCCGGATCCAGGTATGAACCGAATGGTAGTGTCAACTCTGGCCTGGCGAGTACCATCCGCATGCGAATGCTTAAAATTTTTGACTCTTGTGGTTTTGCATAATGAACAATTAGCTACATAAATGGTTGTGCCTGTAATAGCTACTAGTACAAGTTTCGCTTTTAGATTGTTAAATGTTCATAAAAAAATTATTGAATTACAAAAATTTAATTTTTAACTCTTAGTGTGTGTAAAATTTGCCGAGGCGAAAACTTCCGAATAGTCCCGAAAAACGGGATATTTGGCCGAGACGAATGTCTGAGAAGATTTCCTGTCTTACCCTAACTGATAGAAGAGACTGATTGTCTTTACTAGCTAGTTGTTTGTAGGCTTACTCACTCATTCAGTCACTTGTTCAGTGTTCACTCACTGAGACTAAACCCTCAAGGTCGGCATTTGTTTACTCAACAGATGACAATATATTTAGTGTATCTGTTGGCTGTTTCACCAGCAGCCACTGGGAAATTCATTGACCCATTGGGAAACTCATCCACGAACTAGAGACGCTTACTTTTCTACAATATCAATGTCAAACATGCTGACGCTGCAGAGAGTTGAGAACTCTTTGGAAGGTGTCATAACTGACCCTCAGCACCCCATCCAAATATGAGTATGCCATGGTACAATTGTATAGGGTTGTGCAGAAGGGAATTTGTGATGCTAAACAGTCTCCTCAAAAGTGCAGTTCTCTGCAGCTGTGTATGGCTTCCTGCAGTTTAATCTGGTCAGGGCAATAGCATTTATTTAGTCTTTCCATTCAACAAGTTCAGAAGGGCACACGCTGTATATTCCCCTTTGAGGAAGACTGAGGCTAGGTAAACATATTTGCTAATACTCTTACCCATGTTGTTATGAAATTGAAGTAGACTTGGGGCTCTTCTGTTTCAAATAGGTGCGCTGGAATGAGAAACTGCAGTGTGCCCGTTAACAGAGCAACGTTTCGAGACAGGCCGTGCGACACTAACACTAAAGTTTACCTCTTAGTCCAGTACAGCTGCAGTAAGTATTACAAGCCTGTGATTAAGACTGTTATCCACTTGGAACTCCTACTCCTAGTGCCTCAGATTCACATTTTTTGTGACCTTGTATGCATAAAAATTTGATTAATATTAATAGTGCTATAATAAAAACACTTATCACAGTGTTAGCGGGAAAATGATTTTCCAGGATTTGATGATCCACCCTCATAAATTATTCGGCCTAAGAAATGGTTTTTTCTTTTCTTTTAATTCTTACATGACCCCTTTCAAGAACTTCTAACAGATGCCTATTAATGTACATTGGATGTTAAAGATCTGTTACTTGAGATCATGATTTTGAAATTTCTGCAATGCCCAAAGAAGTAAAATTGTGAGAAATGTTTCACATATGTTTGAGTGAATAATCACACAACTTCATTTCTTTAGACGGTGAAAGATGCGATGATGACACTATAGAAGTCACTAGATGTTAACTAACTATTAATTTGCAGATATTGAAGATGGGATACAATGCTCCTAGACAATGCTCCTAGACAATGCTCCTAGACAATGCTCCTAGACAATGCTCCTAGACAATGCTCCTAGACAATGCTCCTAGACAATGCTCCTAGACAATGCTCCTAGACAATGCTCCTAGCACGGTGGCCAACTGGTTAGAGCGGTCGGCGTGTTACGCTCAGTGTGTGCTGAGTGTGCGAGTTCAACCCTCGTCCGAGGCATCACTGTGTAGGGACCTTGAGCAAGTCCTTTGCACGCAATTGCTCTGCATTACCACTGCAGTTGCGCTGTGGCGTGTGCACTTCTGAGCTGATTGTAAGAAGGGCAATATCAAATTTCAGTTGTATTGTATTATTGACAATTCGGTGCTTTCAGATTTGTTCACTTTTGCTATGCTTCTGCTTTCTATATCAGAACGTTGCATTTAAGAGATATTTACATACATCTATGATGAATATCAGCTTTTTTCGTTATCTGCTTTAGATTATGTCAACAGTTTGATTGACTTTTTACAGTAATTGTGTTTTCGTTTCCTATGAGAGACTGTTTAAAGGCTGCAAATAAATGCTGAGATGCATACTTATTGATTCCAATAGGTTTCTTGATAAAAATGCAAAACCTGAAGATGTTTGTGCAACTAAGTATTGTAAATTGTAACGCAACTTTGCTGAGTTTTGAGTCATTTACTGTAATTTTAAATGATGCAAGTGACAAAATTAAATTCCCGTTGAGTTTCATTGAAAGTGACAAAGGAATTGCTTTTGTCCCTTGATGAATATATATAATGCTCAGAATTTCAGCTTCAGCTGATCTCTGAAAAAAGTTATTTCATACTGAAACGGAGAATTAGGTCAATCTTTATGCTTAAGAAGCAGATGATTACGTAATCTATGGTGAATTGATATTTATCAACTTTTTCAGTATAGACCTATTTCCTTTTTCAAATTCTGACACCATTGGGGTATGAAACCGTAGTCTTTCTTGACAAATGCATTCCATAGGTGTCCATATTTTACATCCGTTTATTTCTTTTCTTGTCGCTATAGGTGTTATTGGCACATGAAAACTGCTGTCTCATATGGTATTGGATTACATGTATATCATGCCTTAGTATTCGGTTCTGTTAGTGCCATGAATTTGAGATCTAATTGGACATAAAAACAACTTTAAATATCATGCAATGCCATTGACTATTGCTACATGGTTTAGCTATGTGGGAAGGTTTTTGATGACTGGATGCCAAAGAAGGCACTGGAAAGGCAGAGAAGTGAAGGAGGATGTGGACTATGCTGGAGGGACGATCAAAATGAGGACACGGCAAGATATTAGGCTACATACAGAAAACAGGATAGAATTTAGTATATTGCCAATAAGAGGGACATTATTAGTCCTTCACTTTTAGCTATCCCTGGCAAGCGGCTGTCACCGATAATGATAGTGAAATTGTATTTGAAGATTTACACCATTTCAAGAGAGACCCAACAGTAGACACCCGACCTAATATAATTATAATAATAATTATTATAATAATAATTATTATAATAATAATTATTATAATAATAATTTGTCCTTTATAAATTCAAATGGACATGTGCGCAGTATGATTACAAACTATCGTAAGAACAGATGCGCCCATCACATCCTATTGTTCATTTCCCAATGCCATCTGGTGAGTGAGAGGCTGAGTCGACCTATGGGGGGTTGCGGGAACCGATCCCACGTCCTTACTGGCTTTATACTAGTGCACGGCTGCACGCACGCGCGGTCTGTGGTGTCAGCGCACACAATTTTTTTCTCCAAGCCGGGTGTGGCCTACCTTACTACCTAATTTTTCCTTGGACAAGGGACTTTTCTTAGGTTATCAGAACTTATCACCTTAGACTTTTAGATATGGTATTTATTTGACTATGGTTTCATTCAGCTCGGACCTGCGCACAAAGGTGTGTGAACCTTTTATAAAATGTTGTACACATAATATATTTCTTGTGCCACTATCTCCAAAACATTAGAACGAACATTGGCCATTTATAAGTTACCATTCTTATAAACCTTTCCCATAGATGTGCAACAGGTGCTCCATTGCTAATACATGTGCCTGGTACTCATGATACCATACTTCACTACTATAATGACAAGCATGTACTAAAAGTGACTGAGAGACCAATGCAGCTTGTCGTTATAGTGTTAATTGACCTCTTTACTTACTTTACCTAGCGTCATGTAAGCCCTTATCAGAATGTTTATTTCTCTGTGCCTTATGTTGCTCGTCTCTGACCTGAATCTGATGATTCTTGTAATAACACTTTACCTTCTGGACAATATTCTCCCTAGTTTTATGCTGTGGGCTCGATGGTGTAATGTGTGCACAGCAACATTTATAACATTTGTACAGGTCTACACATCTATTTGGCCTAAACTGACAAACTAATAAACAGAGAAACAAACAGCAGAGGTTGCAACCTATATTTTCTGTCTGTCCATGAACTTCTCTATAGATTCAGCAGGTATTTATAGATATTCATAAATCTGTTGTACGTCTTTGTACAATTGCCAAGTGATCTTGTTGACTGAAGGACGCTGGTCTATTCTGTATCACCTTGAGTCTCGAATCCAACAACTTTCGGTTTGAGCATGCAGAGCAGACTCAATGTGATGACTACTGATAATTTGTTGACACACACACTCCCACATACACATACACCTTATCGGTGCCAACACATACACACAAACACACACACACACAAACACACACACAAACACACACACACAAACAAACACACACACACACAAACACACACACAAACACACAAACAAACACACACACACAAACACTCACACAAACACACACAAACACACACACACACAAACACACACACACAAACACACACACAAACACACACACAAACACACACACACAAACACACACACACACACAAACACACACACAAACACACACACACAAACACACACACAAACACACACACAAGCACACACACACACAAACACACACACACACAAACACACACACACACACAAACACACACACAAACACACACACAAACACACACACAAACACACACACAAACACACACACAAACACACACACAAACACACACACAAACACACACACACAAACACACACACAAACACACACAAACACACAAACACACACACACACAAACACACACACACAAACACACACAAACACATACACACCACACAAACACACACACACAAACAAACACACACACACGCACACAAACACACACACAAACACACACACGTACAAACACACACGCACAAACACACACACAAACACACACACACAAACACACACACACACAAACACACACACACAAACACACACACAAACACACACACACACACACAAACACACACACACACACACACAAACACACACAAACACACATACACACAAACACACACACACAAACTAGTCCTATGCCTCAGATTAAGATTTACTGATCATGTAGTAGACGACTACATAAATAAGCGAGTCAAATAGCTTTTAAATATAATTGTCTTTAACATTATTGATCTTAAACGTGCAATGCTGTCATGTGTTTGTAGCTCCTCCTCTTCCTCCTCCTACTCGAAGATATACTCCTCCTCCTTCAGTTCAAACTAAGACTGCAAGCCCTATGCAGGTCGAGAGGACATCGTGTGGTCCCTACGTCGATGACATCAAGTGCCGCCGGTGCTTGAGGAGGAACATCAGCTGGCCAGAGACAATGCCTGGAAAATGGGCCTATGCCCAATGCCCAAACAATGAAAAACGTTAGTAATTTTGCATTGTATAGTATTGTATTGCCTTTGCCAATTACTGTGACACTCGTTGTGAAATTACCTTTGGGCAGAGTTCGATGGAAACTTTTGTGTTTAATTAGGGAGAGGGAGTGTGCTATGGTATATGGGTAAGCATGACCAGTAGATTTTATAACCTGAGGTGATGGGGGTTGGAGGACAAATTGTCAACAGTCAGAAAATTTAGTTTCTAGATTTCAGCTAATCTTATGCCTCTTAATAATCTTGGTGATGGAACAAAGGGCAACAACTGTGTACTGTTGGAGGACTGAGGGAGACGACCAAGGTTTATCTTCAGATTATTTTGCCAAGCACATACTTGTCTACAGTCTTAGTAGTAACACATGGTTTCTATGTGGACTGCCTGGGAAGACATAATTTTATGCTTTTGCAACCTGAGATTTGTTTTGACCTGAATGTAGTAGGCTCAATTTATGCCAGAAGCTGTCACAATGAGCTGAATTTAACTTTGAATGACGTAAGCAGTCACGAAAGATTTGCTGAATAACTTCTTCTTTATAATTCACCATGTATATTATGGAAGTGGGTAATGTGTTGGTGATCGTCTTGATGACGATCATGCATATGAATTCTCTGAATCAGCTCGATTCACAAGATAGAGATTAGATCTACCCGTCAGTTGTTTTAGAATTGAGTTGGGGTAAGAGAAGAGTAACATGAAGCTGGAGGTCGTTCATTTAACAGAGATTGACCAGCCTAAAATAAGACAATGCAATATCGAGAAAATGGCCAAAAAAGAAAAAGAGGGAAATTGTCTAGAAAAAGAAATCATGCAAGGCACTACACCGGGAGCAAGAAAACGAGGAAGACCAAAGACACAATGGATAGCCAATGTGGAAAAATGGACCGGTAGACCACTGGACAACTTACTAAAGAAGACGAGAGACATATTTCACAACTCACAATATCAAGAAAATGGCCAAAAAGGACACAAAAGCAGAATTTCATCACCCAACTACTATTTTTGGATGAAGTAATAACTTTGTTACTCGACATTTATTTAAACTCAAAATGCACATGATTGATCCTTCGTGACATTTTAGGCAGTTATCTCGAGATTGTGATTTGCAACATTACTCCTGCTTTTTGATAGAGCATATATCACAGTTGCTCTGCATCTAATTGTATCTGCACCATCTGCAAGCATGTGTATGTCTGTATTTTGTAAGAAATGCTATTATATTGTATTATAAATAACCATCTATGTGCATGAAGGATACATGATGGAGTATAGTAATAGATGGGCACTTCATAATTGTCTTGACTGTTTTAAGTCCTGTTAGTATTGCCGTCATTATGGTCTATTAAACCCTAATTGGCTTCTAGTCTTTTTAGGTCACTGTCAGCCGAGTTTCCTGACCTACTTTTGCGTGTAAATACCCTGGTCTTATTCATGAAGTTACCAGTAGACACGATTTTCCAAGTGTCCAAGTTTCCGGGTCACAGGCAAGGGGTTTGGCCCAGCAAGCTTAGGTTATGTGCTTGTAGAATAAATTCTCTTTATTTAGATTTTTGATGGTCATTCACATCACCCTTTAAGTTATGGATTTATCATAGCAATGAACTAAAGAATCTAGGTCTACATGCTTGGTCTGAGCCTTGTTGGATAATGGAGCAATAAAAATAATTTGAGGTCGTGCTGTTTGTAAGGAGTTTGGCAAGTGGGTGTGTGCTCCCCTCAGTTTGTTGGTCCTTGATTCTGGGACATCAACCAAACACATGTATCCACCTTACACTGGAATGTTGTTATATTGCTATGTTTACTTAAGAGGAACCATAGGAGGGAGTGTGGGATGGTGTTTGGAGTGCTGCTATTACAAACCAAACATCCAGAGTTCAATCCTCACCAGGGTGTAATGGAATGTGGAGATTACTACTTCATCACACCCTGTAATGAATGATAACAGGACATTTAGTCCCCCCCAGACATTACCCCCCTCCTCCGTGAACATTTCCCCCGGACATTACCCCTTAGGACATTACCCCCTGGACATTAACTCCCCATTGCTTGAACTGTGCTATAAAAATTTTTAAAGATTTATTGATAAATTAAGATTAATTGACAGATTAATTGACACACATGATTTAATGTTAATAGCCGTCATTGAACTGTATTTCAACGCAAATTTTATCACTGCCAGTGTATCATCAGTCCGAATGTCAATGTGTTAATCTCATAACTGAGTTCATTGTGGGTCTAGGACATTACCCCAAGGACATTGCCCCTCTCCCGGACATTACCCCCAGACATTACAGTGGTGAAAACTGAACGCATGCTCTCATATGCCGAGGCTGAGAAAATGAAATCGTTAACACATCCTACCCATGACTGCCTCTCTGGTTTAGTTCAAGGGAACATTCTACTATCAGGGTCAGGGTGTTGGTTTCCAAGGCACTCTTAAAATTATCAAAGTGAACCTGTGAATCACAGATCAAGGAAGCCAGGTTCTGACTTAACTTTTCAATCTGGGTTCCTGACTGTGATGGGTATCAGAATTCTCCTTGTAATGATGCCTGCTTTAAACAGGTTTCATTGTACTCATCATCTCCAACACAGAACTGGACTGCACTGAATCATCTTCGCTATTTTTCGTCATTATCACTACCATGATCATTATTGTCATGATTATTGATGTTATCTTCCCCTACGATGTCTATTTTCATCTCAAAACTGTTCTGTTGTCTCATTCTGCCTTTAGATCCTTTAGATCTCCCCTTAGATCTACTTCATGATCGAGATGATCTGCAGGCAGTATGTTCCAATCATACCCAACAGACAATCACCCAACGACCCTACCAACTGACCGTCGGACCAAAGGTCTATCAAGTATCACCAATCCATTCACCCCTAGAACTGTCACTTGGTTTGATTCTGTGGTTGGCTAGTTTTCATGACATTCATCATATGTTGTTACTGTCATTTGACTGATTGAAGGGGTCAATCTCCATGTTAATTTACCCATTATAGCATCATCAAGTTGATTATTTTCAAGCTTAACTATTAGATCATTGTTTTAGTAACCTTACTAACTATGCAGCAGAGGTGGGATAACTTATCATATTTTAGCTAGAGAGACATGCAAAGGTTTTATTGTCTATAGATCTTCTGAAGCAAACCCCCCTGGACAGTTTTACAACTCGAGCACCGTTTAAACATAGCCATTATTGTTCTCAATCAACCCGTATATCATTTTATGTAGTGTTATATAGTGTTATTCTCAATCAACTTTTATATAATTTTTGTAGTGTTATTCTCAATCAACTTTTATATAATTTTTGGTAGTGTTATTCTCAATCAACTTTTATATAATTTTAAGTAGGGTTATTCTTAATCAGCATTTGTATCATTTTAGGTAACTAGTGTTATTCTCAATCAACTTTTATATAATTTTAAGTAGGGTTATTCTTAATCAGCATTTGTATCATTTTAGGTAACTAGTGTTATTCTCAATCAACTTTTATATAATTTTTGGTAGTGTTATTCTCAATCAACTTTTATATCGTTTTAAGTAGGGTTATTCTCAATCAACCGTTGTATCATTTTAGGTATATAATACAGACTTTGATGGTTAATGGAAGACTTAATAAAAACGTTCAGTTACACCCATACATACATGTATGTATGGGTGTATATGAAAATAATGTTAAAGATTGTTGGTCATCCAGAAGACTGTCCTATATTCGGATATGCCTTTCACATCTTATTGTCACTGTCAGATCTCTATCATGTTTTTCTCAAACGCCATAAGTGATGGAGCTGTTGTTGTTTTTCATATTCTTGTTTTGTGCTACCAATATTTGGTGAATGAAAGATCAATATGCGTTGATGCATTTGCATTAATGAGATAGTTACAACACTTTACTTTAACTAACTACATTTTATATTATTGGTAATAATTGTCATAGCCAGTCACTTTATAAAAGCAGCATGTAGTATTGTGGCTGTAACGGATAAATTTTATGAGATATCAATAATGTAAGAATTGGTTGCAAAATGATGTTACTTGGAATGGTTTTCTCATCATCAGTCGGTTGATGGTGCTTTTAGTGTAATTTACTGTGAACTTTAGAGCTGAAATTCTTTAAATGCTTCACACTTTTAAGAATTCCTCAGTTGCCCGAGTGAGAATTATAAAAATGTTTTGATCAGACGTAGACTTTGTTTGCTTTTGCGGAAAGTTTGTAATATGTTAATCAAGAGCAGATCCAATTTGAAAAAGGATGTTGAGATGTCTGAACTTAGTGTTTGGTTACCTGTGCAAACATGTTCATGGAAAATTAATAGAAAGCATGAAATCCAGATATTTATTGAATCCAGTGAAGTTGACCCGGTTGAGTTTTAACCGTGAAGCAGTGACGTATATTAATAGGGCTTGAGGGGAGAACAATCTAGTGCAGTTGCCAGAACAGAGTGGGGGCAATTTACATTCTTGGGTCACATCTGAGTCTCTTTTATACATAGGCCTAAGTAATACAGAGGTGTTGTTGCTCTTCCATTCGAGGAGGAGGAGGAGGTTGGACTTTAAAGTTTATGAAAGTGGTTACTGGATGTATACACAATGTGTTCTTTTCAAAGTTTTTAGTATTTCTGTAGTTTTTGTTTTTTTTATTATATAAATCAATTAAATAGAAATATATTTCCATGAAAATGCTCCTCTTATAATTTTTATTACTTCCACATGGACATTTATTTTTGGTTCTTGAACCATCAATAAAAATAGGTTTCTCGCTTGGAAGTTATGTGAAATTGTGAATACAAAGCCAAATCTTTGCAAAATGTTTGAAATGATTATGCTTGAAAAAAAATGTTATGTCATTAATCAGCTACCAATTGAAATTCTGTGACATTGAGTTTGGCTCTGTTATTACCATGTGTAGTTGCTAACCATAATTAATTGCTTTGGGAAAGTGACTAAGCAGTAATTGGTTACTATTTTTATTAGTAGTTAGTTCCTTGTTGGATACCCATAAATCAGTTTCCGCAACGAAATGCAATTATTTAAAAATAGCCAACGAGTAATGTCAACACTGACACACATATAAACATACATTTCTATGCATATAATATACATATTAGTTTATTGTATTTCAGATTGCTAATTGATTTCCATTGTTCATGATTGTTTTGCATCATCAATTAATTAGCTGGGTAACTGAGTGATGGTTTCTTTTCTGTAGGGAAGGAAGCCCGGTTGCTGTGTGGAGCAAATCCCATTGAGTGGATCGGTCATCCGGATCTCAGCAAATGTCTCTCATCAAGCATTGAAAACATTCAGTCACAGGTTAAACTCAAAGTACATTGCTTTTCATTCCTTACTCAAGTGCAGCTCTAACCTACAACTGAATTTGATGACATGTGTGATCTTAAAGCAGAGAATGTTTCTATTTGTCCCAAGAAAGGCTCATGAACGAATGTCAATTTTTTAAGCACACAATTTACTTACAATTGTG
Organism: Bimastos eiseni; assembly: GCA_959347315.1. Taxonomy (NCBI): domain Eukaryota; kingdom Metazoa; phylum Annelida; class Clitellata; order Crassiclitellata; family Lumbricidae; genus Bimastos; species Bimastos eiseni. The sequence continues at coordinate 32,124,450 of OY365811.1, read as the reverse complement.
ATGTTTGGACATTTTTTATATTGATTTACACAATTTGCCAACATTCAATATCACATTCGCATCATTTGAAGGTTGTGCTAATTTTAATATACAAATCAGGCACATTAGTTATAAAGCTACGGCCCCACTTGGAGCGCTTGCCAAATGGAACACTGGCAACCGGATTGACCTACATAGAAACAATTTAGGAGTCGAAGCAGCTCACCCACTGAGCCACCCACTCAATCCCAGGCAAAGCTTGGCTGTAAGGCTAGTGTAATATAATCAACAGTATGTATGTATGCAGGCATTTATGTATGTTTGTGGACACTTACTATAATACCTGAGGTACCTTGCTTATGCTGCTTCTAGGTAATGCTTGCCAAAGTAATATAAATACTAGTCCAGTGACAAAGAATCATCAAGGAGCAAGTACAAAGGCTTAGATAATTATGGAAGAGTCATTTATGGGACACGGTCGTGTAGCCAGTATTTCCCAAACTGTGTTCTGCTGAACCCTATGGTTACATCAGGCGATGACAAGGGTTCCACAGAAAACTTTCAGTGTAAACAATAAGCTTCAAGTAATTTTTTTTTTTTAAATAATAAAAACTTTTCATTGGAGGTGTTTGCTTAATATCTGTGTAATAACTTTATATGCAAGCGAATTCATGTGTCATTGTCATTGATATTTGTATTGTATTTTCTAATCTAGGCCTTAACAATAATTGTCTGCATTCTCAAGTGTTTGTACCTACAACAGAATATATTTAGTTTTTACTAGTGTTCTGCCAAAAAAATTAAGATCAAAAGGGTTCCAGAAAATTGGGAAATGCTGGCATAGGCGGTATTATCTGTGCCTTTGTACCGGAGGGTTGCAAGTTCGAATCTATATCAAGCCTCTGTGTAGCAGCCTTGATCAAGTTGCTCGCCCACAATTATCTGTCAGGAGGGCATTTGGAAACCACTTCGATCATCATCATCATCATTATCACCGTCGTCGTCGTCATCATCATCATCATCTGTGTCTATGAAGATATGTGGACCTTATCCAATTGTTACAGGTGACACTATGTATTGAATTTCTGGTCAACATGAGACTGAGGACAAGGATTAGCAAGAAAACAAATCCATGGGTTCAAATTGTTAAAGTTTCACTAACCAAGTCTTAGCAAACAAGTTGCACCTAAATTCTCTGTCTCTCTCTTTCTGTCGCTCTGTCTGTCTGTCTGTATGTATGTATGTTTGTCTGTCTCTGTGTCTGTCTGTCTATCTGTCTGTCTCTGTCTTTTGGTGTGTCTTTGTCTCTCTGTCTTTTGCTGGTCATCATCATCTTAACTTCTTAAGAGCCCAAAAAAGATTTTACTTAATTTGTTAACCTACCACATATTATATTATGTATTACATTATAAAATGCATGCTGATTTGCACATCGCACATTTGTTTACATTGCATAATGGATCTGTTTAAGCTGAAAGCTACAAAGAACATCGACCCGAGGTCATTGGGAACGTTTGCAACTGACCTGACGACCATCTCTCACCAAAGTGCGACCCTTGCTGGAGGTGATTTGGTTGGTATAACAGAGACTATGTTGAAAGTGGTTGAGCAGTTGGATATTTCGACCAAGAACACAAACATAACTGGAGACGTGCAACAGTTCGTCCAACAAGTCTCAAGTGTAAAGTATACTTAAGACTCATCTGTTTCAGCTTAATTGACTTAGCCAATAATGACCATATCTGGTAAAAAAATATCCATGCTTTAATAATAATATGATCTTAACTGCTGATGGAATAGAGGCAAACTGATATTTTCATATGTATTATGAAGCTGTTTATGTCAGACAGCAGTCACAGCATGTAGAGTCAATGTATATTTGAATGCATGACATTGCGTGCGTCACTAGGTGTGTGGAGCTTGCGTGTAGGTTTACTGTGTCAAGTTCCTGAAATGAATTAATGATCAAGTATAAATCATACTCAATTATTCATATAAATAGCCATATACATAAGAAATAAATATGCACATATTATGTGCATATTTATTTATATACATATTTATTTCTTATGCGTATGTATTTGGCTATTTATATGAAGCCTATAATTAATATTGTTTACCTTACAGGAGCTGTTGTGTGTAACCTAAAACGATTATGCATTAACAGTCAAAACCCAGAATTATCCAGATGAAAATACTGAATTCCTTATGCAATTGTTTTATTTTCACTGAACAGGCCGTTTTGGACGTAACGAATACTTTTCTCGACGACCAGCAAACAACCTCTTGGAATGACATTCCGCAGACCCAGTGGGGCTCAGTGGCCTCTCAACTTATGTCCACCGTTGAAACTAGTGCCTTCCAAATAGCCACCGCATTGACCTTATCACAAAAGGTCACAAATTTCAACAACAACCTTGGTTAGCACTTGTCATTTTACTATCACCAAATGAGACTTTGTCATTATGAAGCATTTATTTGTAGTATTTTATTTTAAAAATTTAGAAATTATTTACTTTTTATCAAAGGATTTTTCAATTATCACTATTTTTGCAAAGTTGAGTTTGCATTTCACAAGTTAATTATCCAAAGTAAAATTTCTAGTGACTGTTAGACTTTTTATCTATTTATAATTGTTGCATTACTCTGAGTCATTGACAAATTAATGCCTATGCATTTATATTTCAAAGCATTTATGTAGTGCCTGATTCACAATTCTATTCGGATGCTCTATAGACAACATATTTGTAGCACAGTGGTGATACAACCAAAGCGCTGGGCTTTGTACTTTTCAAATGAAGCTAACACGAGAGCTTTGTACCTTTATTGGCCCCTCACAAAGTCAGTCCAGAATTTATTCCTGATATGCATCATCATCATCGTCATCATTGTCATCCTCTTTGTAATTATCATCATTATAGTCGACATGAGTACCCTCCTTAAAGTTCAAACTTTAACCCTATTGGAATTGAATAAATTGTTACAACTGTGAAGATTCTGTATTTTCTGTTTATCTGCAGTTGTTGAAGTCAGTGTGATTGATGCGAGTGACGGTGCTTCAATGGAGGACGCTGTGTTTCCAAATGCGGATGCTCTCAAAGGAAGTTCATGGGAGAAGACGACTAACTCCCTTCGACTCCCAGCTGAGTCACTGAAGTCACTTGCCAAAAATGGTACATGAATGTTACCTCTGTCTTACTTATTTACTCATTCAAGTGAGCAGCTTCTTTATCCCAACTGAGTTTTTAGAGCTTGGCCAGATTTTTGCCTATTCCTTATGAGGGGATTCAATAATTTTTAACACTCTGGCTGTAGAGAACATCCGCATGGGCCCTACATCGAATCCCGCTACCCTCCCTTTGGTAGACACTGCCTTGATTTGTGAGTTGGCATTGGAAAATGAGGTGTGGGATGTGGCATCCATACAGTTAATTTTGATTCCTGTAATAACTTGTTATGGTCAACATGCATGGCTGCTATACAGTTTAATTTGACTCCTGTAATAATGTGTGATCATCTGTCCATACTATGACTTGTGATCATCCTGTCAGTGTAAATTTATTGAAACAAAGATTATTGTTATTAATGTAGTAAGCAATCTTGTTTTTGCTTTTTTATTTGGAAACTTCAATGACTTTTGTCATCTATTCAGATTCCAACTGTTTTCCTTTAGCTTTACTTTGTTAATGGTTACTAGTGTGCTATCCAGAATGCCAGCAAGCATTACCTACTATGCTGTGAAAGTTAGTTTGTAAGAACTGAATTTGGGTTTTCTAAAGAATGACCTCATTTTAACGAAACTTTGGATAATCAACACTGCGTTTATTTGGTTTTTTTCAGGTCGTGCTAACGTTGTTTTCTCGTCCTACAGCAATCTGGAAAGTCTACTTCTGCCTAATGCAACGTCTGATGGTGCAAACCCAATGTTCAGGTCATTCTGCTCCGATCGCGCTGAGAACAGCAACTGCAGTGCCATAATCAACACAAAGATCGTCTCGGCTACGATCAACTCTCGCAAGCTAAGAGGCAACGAAATGATATTACCAAAGCCAGTGGTCTTCACTCTTCAACACAGAATAGTAATTTATACACTTATATGAGCTTTCTTAACTGTTAATGACATTGAAATTATTTACAGAATACCATTTTTAGTTTCAGTAGCAAAAATAATTTTTAAAGTTTATTTTTTTAAATATACAAAAGGTATCTCCAGTTATTTGTGCAGTTAAATTACACACCATGTTGCTGTAACTATTACCGGGAGCAACTAGTCAATTCTATTAAGGTTGAGTTTAGGATTGCAGAAGGTAGTTGGTACTGTACAATCCCTGGCCAACCCAGGCGTCTTTCCTTTTGCGATAAATGCCAATTAAATGTATTGTTCGAAGAGAGGTAATATCGTAGTTGTGTTTCTCTTTGACAGGTTGAAAATGTCTCAGGAGCTGTCTGTGCCTTTTGGAAATACAACGACCAGTAAGTTTTCTTGGTTGTGTTTTGTTCACTCAATGAATCTTGTACACTTAGTACCAGGGGCATACAGATAGGGGATGTCCGGAGGCAAATGCGTCCAATTTCAGGTAGGGGGGATATTTTTTAGTCTTGGGGGAATATCTTCCCTTCCAGACACTTGGATCCAAGGGTTTGCTTCCATCACTCGGGGGATTGACGCCCCTGTTTAGTACCAAACGTAATCAGTGCTCACAGAGCAATTGGAATAATAATATACATCATGAGAGTAGTAACCTGTGACATTATGAGTTCCTGTTTTTCTGCCTTGGTTTGCTTGCTGTTAAGGGTCATTCTATTTCACTTTGGTCTGTGTTGTAAGATCGAGTTATTCATTTTGGCCGAACACGGCGGACAGGCATTTCGTATATATATATATGTGTACTAGGTGATGATTAGTTTAATGCAAGATATTCCAATGCGATATGTCTGGAAACATTTCTTCACTGTTACTGAACCTTTTTGTAGTGATGTGTTTGCTATTACTCCCAAATACTGTCTCTGGACACATGATGATGTTGACAAGTTTTCTCTGAGTTCAAATGGCTTTTATACCTCTCACTGCCTTCCTCAGGTCACCACGTTATAGCTTTAGGTGGATTCGAACCTGCGACCCTCCAGTTACAAAGCACAGAACATACCATTACACCACCATGTCCCATCTCTTTAGACATGCCATGGAATATTCATCTAAGTCAATCTTAATCTGATACTAACTAGTAAACAGAACATACCACTTAGTAAGCTAGTAAATATTGTTTAAAAATGCTGAAGAGCAGTCTGTGAGGAAGTCAGCGGGTGGCAGCTATTGTCATTAAAGTCTCCTTATAAAATTTTGATAATACACTGTGAGAGATATGGATGTTAAATATTATCTGGCTTTCAAGTTTGATGTCAGCCACTGCAATATTATAATCACTACACAATAGCAAGGTTTTGCCCATTTGAAGGTTCGTGTAAATTTCCTTGAGCAAACAAGTGAATGAGTGAACTGTGAGCTGTGGATGATAATAGTTCAGTTGATTGATACATGATACAGGTGGTTGATGAATGCATACCAGCGGTGACTTTAGAATTAGCTAGGCTGTGTTTGCTTATGGAGGATCTGTTACACCTTAGAACCACCACGGCTGTAAGGTGGGCAGTGCTTCTAAGAGGTCCTCATAAATCATCAGCCTGAATGTACAGGACTCTGATATATATATTTGTATGTATGTATATATAAATATATATACATATACATACAAAAAACATGCATATACATACATGTACTTACATACAAACATTCATACTCATACAATGACATACACGTTAGTTATATAAATAAGTAAGTAAATGAATATAAACATGTAAAATTAATACACATGGATTTTATACATACAGCACTTGTATGAAGTGTATAGGACTCAAGATGTACGCATAATTTGCATATATATATATATATGTATATATATATATATGTATGCATAATTTGCATATATATATATATATGTATATATATATATGTTTAGTTGTTTACACATACAAATACATACATAAATTATGCATAAGCACATGTTATATATATATATATTTAAAATGTGTATAATATACATAATATGTCACAGTGTATAGGTGCATACATACAATATGTACTTATGTATCTATTGCACATGTCATGGTGATCATGTTTCTGCATTGTAGAGGTGGTGATGGTGGCCAATGGATGACGGACGGCTGTGATTCAGACTCCAATCTGACGCATACCACTTGTTCCTGTAACCATCTGACGAGTTTTGCTGTTATCATGTCACCTACATCTCCCAATGTAATCGCACAGACTGGTTCTCTGTCATTGAAAAATATTTGCTGCAGTTTTTCACTTTTGTGAATAGTGATTGACTGACCAATTTGGCACAGGAGTATTTGGCGTGGGAATATTTCGGCTCAAGAAAATGTGGAACGTGGACAATTCGGTGTAGGGACAGTTTGACACAAGAAAACCTATAATCGCAACGGTGCAGAATGTTTGTAGCTGGTTTAAGTAGATCAGAAGGTCATGGTAATGGGCAGCTTTCCAAATGATTTTAATTGCAAAGTAGAGCACAATTGTACAGATCTTAAGAGTTTAGTATGTTATATTATGTATTCATGATAACCACAGTTTGCAAGGAAATGTCCTCGAGCCGAATCGTTTTGCTCCAAATTGTCATTTAACAAACTAACTAATGGAGTCTGCTTTTGAGGAAAAGAATCAGTTTAAAACCGTACATTATTATTTGATTTTGTTAACACATTATTTATTACAAATATAAAATTATAGCTTATAATCTCTGAATTTTTTTAAGTCCTAAGGGGTTATAAATACCATTGGTAAAGAAGTAATATAAATAGAACAGCAAATACCGACTATGTCTTTAATATGAATTTCTTAATATTTTAAGCATTAGAGTTGGATGAAAGCGAAAATAATGGTGGTGTTATTTATTTTTCATGATGACCAGGCATTGCTGATGATACAGAGATTCCTGATCTGTTAACCAATATGGGTTCTGTTTTTAGTAGCAACGATATTGAACCCTCATTATCCAATTCACTTCCTTCATTTCATATACATTCATCCTGCCTGTTGCATGTTTATAATTAATTTTTGATTCTGTTGAAATAGAAATTTTTTAATTTTCTGATTGGACAATTAGACAAGACTTTGTAATTTGTGTTTTCTTGGTAGATGACAGAGGCAAATGCTTTGGCTCTGGATGTTCTCACATATATCGGATGCAGTATCAGCATCATCTGTCTCTTCCTCAGCTTTTTAACGTTTTCGTGCTTCAGGTTAGCTATCTTCTCTGTCTTTCTGCCTGCCTGCCTGTCTGTCTTTATGTCTGTCTCTCTGTCTCTTTTCATTAAGGTACTCATGGGTTTCTCTCTCTCTCTTTCTTTCTTTCTTTTTCTCTATCTTTATTACTCTGTCTCAATTTGTCTCCCTGAGTAAATTAGTTTGTCTATTTTGCTCTATCTGTGTGTTAGTCTGTCTCTCTCATCCCTTGCTGTATCTATTCTGTCTGTCTGTCAGTTAGTTTATCTGTCTGTTTGTCTGTCTTTATAGCAAGTTCTCTTAGGTTTCTTATTTCTTACCATTTTCATTTGATAATGGTGCAATTTAAAAACAGAAGCAGTGATGATGATGATAAGGAGGAGGATTGTGATGATGATGACGATGACGACGACGATGGTAGTGTGGCAATGATGATGATTAGATTTGTTTTGTTCTCTGAAGAAGTTAAAAATAAACTCTGTTGACCATCTATATTAGCCAACTCCAACATTCAAGAAGGCTGTCATATTTTGGGCAAATGCTGTGGAAGAGTGAGAATTGTCTGGAGTAGGAGATAATCCAAGTCACATCCTTGGCCTCAAGGAAAACCTCAGAGGATTGATAACAGCATTAAGACAGGATTATCATTTGACTGGTTGCTGGAAGAGACATGAAACGTAATTGGATGGAGTGAAATTGTCCGTGGTTCAGCCGATCAAACACGGCTGAAGAGAGGACAAGACAAGACGAATTTCAAGTACAACGAGCGCTTGACACTGTCTTACTGTAGATGTTAATCGTTGGTTGTTATTTTCATGTTTTTGTCGATAGAGGTCTCCAGTGTGATCGTAACACAATTCACAAGAACCTAGTCCTCTGTCTGTTTGTTGCCAACATGATCTTCATAATTGGAATAAACTTACACTATTTGCCGGTAATACAGACTGGTTTTACTCATATTTTTATTAAACCAGAACATATGAGCTACTTTTGTTAAAGTGTACGCTGCGTACCATGCACGTCTGAGTAAGAGCACGTGGTTTGCTCCCCGATGGCGGCTAGGCAAGATATTTACGTCTCAGACTCGCATTGTCCGTGCATGAGGCATTTAAATTGAGTGGTGCCTATTCAAATGGGCGAGCGGTGGTGAAGCATCTCACCCAATCAAACTCTTATTGAAAATAAGCAGGTTTAAGGCCATACGGTCACTACATAAAAACATGTGCATTATATTTACATTTGGAATTTATCAGATTAAAGTTTTACACCCTGATATGGTCAATGTCGGTGTTGTCGTTTTTTAACAAATCAAACATTGCTGAAAAAATGAATGGCAAAGGCAAGGAAGAAGAGAGGATGGTGACAGAGGGTGAAGGGAAGAGAGGAGGATCATAGACAGGGAGTTAGTGATGTATCTAAATGGGTTTGTCCCCAGAATGGAATATGACTGAAGCAGTATTGCCTCATAGCTGCCTAAAGGACTTTACTGACTTTTCTAAGCAATCACATACATTTTGAAGACAATTCAGACGTTTCAGTTATTGAAGTGTGAGAGGTTCTTTGAAGCAAGGTGACTCGTGTACATAGGCATAAATTATTTGAGAAGCCAAAAGAACATTAATGGCCAAAATTCTTTAGTGCAAGAGTTGTAGACTAGTAGAATGACTTGCACACTGTCACAACTGTTAAGAGGAAACTATGAAAATTGGGCCATTTAGCATTCCAGGTTAATTTGTTATCATTCTAATACAGGCTACTCATCATCCGAACCACCTAAAACTAGGTCTGCTAACAGCAAAAATGTTTGTAATAGCTTACTTTTTCCAAATTAACGATCAATTAATTTTAAATTATGATTAAGTGTATTTCTCAATATGTAGTGAGAAATACAAAACTAACTTTATTCATTGCTTATCCTTTAATGGTATTATGATATTTATCACTAGTCAGTAGTTATTTAGTTGTTATTTGTTCATTTTAGTAGTTATTTTTGTATTTCTCGGTGCAAATGTCTTCCTTCAACTGGAAAAAAACTGTAATGTTAACCCTGCTAGGTTCTAGTGAACAATAAGCTTTGTTTACAGTATAAACTGGCTAAGCTAAAATGTCTCTCACACAAGGGTTTTAATACTGGGGCATCTTATTGAATATAACAAGTCTTCAATTAATTGATCGTAGAATCAATTAACAATTATTCGACTTATCAATCGTTAACTTCCGCAGCCCTAATTATGTTATATTTTGTTACTCCTACTCTTGTAGGCTGAAATTTCTTGTTTTGAGAGGTGGAATCAAACCTGTTGATAGCTGATTTGACTGTAGTCAGTCAAAAAACAGTTAAAGGTTGAAACAGCGAGGTTTACGAGATTTTTCCTTGTCTTGTTCATTTGCAGATCTTTTGTTCCGTGATCGCAGGTTTCCTGCACTATTTTTTTCTGGCTTCATTTGGTTGGATGTGCATAGAAGGAGTCCAGTTATACTACATGCTGATTAAGGTCTTCGAAGCAGACAAATCGCACATACTCTGGTTCTACCTATCAGCTTATGGTTTGTGTAGCCATTGTCTTTAATGCATTGTCTGTGATGACATGTCAGCACTGGCATTGGAATAATGTAGTGTTGTCAATTTAACATTAATATTAAAAGTAATAGTGTTTCATAAGTTTACCTGTTATGGTATGATGTCTTCATTTTTATTACAGTTCAGTATTTAATGTTAACATTCATTTTACACTAAATCTTTAGAGACGAGGAGGTTATGAACGCTAATATGAAACAACGGTTACACTACATGTTGTCATTATAGGATTAATTATGTAATGTTATCATTAGCATTACCAGGTTTGATATAATGTTATCGTATCATTGGTTTTTAATGCTTTAATTAGTGTTACCATTGAGTGTATACTGTATATGTTTTTATTATTTGTGATACCATATTCTGTCATTAGCATTTCAAGTAGTAATGTGGTTACCATTTATATTGGCCATATTGTAATGTTATGTGATATTGAACTCAACCGAACTGAAATTTATAGCAACTGTGTTGATCACCAGTGAAACTTCATATCCAATGTCCATTGCTGGACAAAGATTAGTACCTATGATCTGTTGTGCTGGGCGCCTTGCATGGCTGCCAATAGTTTAATTGCACTTCAGTAATAACTTGTCGTCATCCGTTCATATTCTACTTGTAATCATACAACGGTTTATCAGTTTGAAATTGACCGAATATCAATATTATTACTATTATCATTTTTATTATGATTGTTTTATTATGTTATTATTAACTGCTTCAGATTAAAAACAGTCAAATGGGGCAGCATGGGCTGCTGACAAAATGAAAATCACAGATGATGGATATCTTTGTGAACAAAGATTAGAGGAACGGTTATCTTAGTGACACTGATACTACTGAGTGTCTTCTTTTTTATGCAAGATTTACATCGTTATTAATTTTCTACATTTTGATTTAAATTGTCACTTTTGTTCAGAATTATTTTCATGAGGATCTGAATGAACAACACACACTTTTCAGAGAAAGTACCTTCCTTCATGTGCAACTTTTGTTGTCACAGCATTGTTTTATATCAGTGGTAATTCCATAACCTTAATTTTTGTTCTGTATCTCTTATCTGGGCTTGTGTTTTCTGCTGCAGGTTTTCCTGCCATAATCGTAGCCATATCAGCTGGAGTTTATCATGAGGGCTATGGCACAGCGCATTAGTAAGTGTATGGGTTGTCAGTTGACATAGAACTATGTTTCAACAGAATAACTTTTTAAAATGAAATTTAATCTCATCTGTAGGAAAAATATCGACTCTAAAGCTGGTAGTAAGATTTTTTTTATTTTGCTTCGTCTTGTTGCCGATAGCTTGCACACTGTAGTGGTAGTGAATTAGAAGCTTAATTAAAGCATAGATTATGTCATGTAGATGAAAACGAGGTAAGCTTATCTCTTACGATGCTGATCCGCAAATGCTGAATTCGCAAGACTAAATTCATGATTCATGTGGCAGCATTGTGGCTCAGTACTAGGCAGCAACTTGCCAGGCTTAACTTGTATGACTGCTATTAAAATCCTTACCTACAATTCTCCTCCTACCCCATGACCATGGTGTCCTGTTGCATCAGAGGCCTACCTCATCACAGCATCTACATTCTCTTAGTTGTTATTGCCAACTGTGTCAGCTTCGTACTGTTGCACATTTTCTGATGGTCAGCACTGCAACTGCTCTTGTCGATGCTTTCATTATGACATGCTGGATTACTGGTCTGCTGGTTGTAAGTTGCCAAATACTATAATATTTGCATGTCACCAGGTTCTGCATTGGCTTCCTGTCTGACTGTACATTGAGTATAGAGTTGTCTTTCTGGTCTGGCGATGCCAACATGGGTTTGTACCAGCCTACCTAATAAGCCTCTGTCATCCAGTTTTCGGGCCCCATGATAATCAATCCCTTCGTTCTGATGGGAGGAGATTCTGGTGGACGGTGGTCCTATTTGCCCATACAGCAAATATGCATAAATATTAAACCCACATTCTCTGTGGTAGACCCATGGGTGTGAAATATCCTCCCTTTGCAGCCAGACCTGTCCCTTGGATCATGTACTGATGCGCTTTATTGCCATATGAAAACTTACCTTTTGTCTTCCTGAAGTTGATAGCACTTCTGTGTAATTTCCTTGAAGGGGCACTTCAGACATTTTTGAATGAATGAATATTATTTTTGATTTCTGGAAAAAACTAAGATGTTTTGTCTCATTAGCTTTTATTTTTATGGTGTTTGAATAAATGCACATAAACATAACTTTCTAAATATCCTGTTGATGTCTTCTGACACACTGTGACATTTTGTACTGATGTTTTTATGAATAAAAACCTTTTCTGATGATTGAGTGCTATATAAATTTGCTAATGCAGTACAATACTAATGTGCAAATGCTGTGTAGTACAGAAGAGGCTAATAAATGAATAAATTATTACCTTACATTTCCTTTTTCAGTTACGCTTACAGTCTTTCCAATGTTTCTTTAGTTGCTGGTTGACGACTAAAAACGGTTTCATTTGGTCTTTCCTCGCTCCTGTCATTTGCATCATTCTCGTAGGTGTTATTCAGTTTCCAATTTTAGAAGTTAAACTAATTATCAGATTTTTCTTATAAAGAAGGTTTTAGTATTGAATATGAATTTTTCACGCGATATATTTATTGCATTTTTGGTTGTATCTAATCTTAGTAATTTTTTAATAGCACTACCAGATTGTATGATAAGGTCCCAGGCAGAATGTTCTGGTAGGGGGTCAGTGCATCATTTGCCACTGGCTTTCCAGCTTATATCCTGTGCCTGTGTGACGCTGTAAGTGGTTGAGGTGTACCACAGTTCCGATATCACTTTCTTTTCGATTGTTTGAATAGGCAGTCCGATTACACGTATGCATAATGATATTGGTACAGATCTAATAAGTGTGTACAAAAATTAATCCAATGTTGTTAAATAAATCGGATTTGCAACCCACAATCTTTTCAATAAAAACCAAAAAAATTTACAACTACAGTGAATACGGCATTCTGCTAGTGCTGCCACCGATAAGTCAATTTAAAGGCGTCTAAAAGAGTTCCCATTGGGCCAGCAAGGCCATATTTCTTTACCTTTTACTAATTTATCAAATTTTGTGGTTCATTCTTTTAATTTATAAGCATATTGGACAACCCTCATCCTAGCGAGTGTGGGGAAACTAAGGGACGAAAACCTCCCATAACCCAGATGGGATAACCAGATTCTGTCTAGAATTTGCTGTTGTACAAATTGATAGTAATGGTGCATCTCGTTGATATTTGCTAATTTTTTAAATCTTGCATGATCTGAATTGTAGGCCAATTGTGTGATGCTGGGAATTGCGCTAAGAGCCATGTACCAACATTCTGTGAGTGCTGCCACCTGGAGAATGAAAGAAAAAACAAAAGTACAGCAGATTCGGTGAGTTTTCATCAGCAACAACACTTTTATTCTGTTGTTGTTATTATTTTGTTATTGTTGTCATTATTGTTGTTGTTATTATTATTATTATTATTATTACTGTTGTTATCATTATTAGACTAACTTCATGACTAGAGATGAACTAAAAATATTTTAATGGCTGAAATTAAACTACAATCGTACATTGATGTTACTTATAAACATCAACAAAATGTAACCATTTATAATAGAAAATAATTATTTGGTAAAATATTCATTTTTTGCACATACTATATTATAGTTTTTATATCTTTGATAGGTCGAGGGCCACTTTTTGAGGCCTGGGGGGGCCACTTTTGGCCTGCAGGCCACAGGTTGGGAATCGCTGCTACTGAGCTAGATAACCTAAGGAAGAGCTGTCCAATTGTTCAATTGTTGCTATTGATTGTGTCTGTGTATGGGGCTGCAAAAGATCATTTAATGGCAAAGACTGCATGTGACTTTATACCTCAAAGGAGTTTTGTTGAAAGCGGATTTTAGGAAAAAAGCATTAATTAACCCTGTCTTGACTTTCCAGATCATTGTAAGCATAATCTTGATTACAGCTTTTCTCTAAGGTGTGACGACATTACTTTCCCAGATCCATATGGTTGAAAAATGTCTTCTTAAGGGTTTCTGTGCAGCATATGACAACGTGACCTTGCCTTTCCATTACCAGGTGTGTAATAGCCAGTGATGTGGGCTCGAGACCACTGTCTTGGTCTTGAGACTGCCTCGAGGCCGAAAAGCTGTGGTCTTGGTCTCAGATGCATTGGTCTTAATCTTGCACCGCTCAGTCTTGGTCTCGGTCTTGAATTTTTGGTCTTGTGCCCAACACTGGTAATAGCTGCCATTTTTTTTGTTTTCATGTGAACAGTTCTTGGGTGAAGGGATCTATAGTCTTGGTCGTTCTGTTGGGTGTGACGTGGACTTTTGGACTTCTCTACGTCGACCAGGCGATGATTGCGTTTGCCTACATTTTCACGATCCTCAACAGCCTACAGGGACTCTTCATCTTCATATTTCACTGCCTACTGAATGAGAAGGTTTCTCACTACTACACACTTCTGCTCACTACTACACACTTCTGCATTACAAGAAAAGCAACTATTCCTGATTTATTAATTTCTACAGAAAAACGGCCTCATTGTATCAGTTATTTAAGATTCACTATTGAAGCTAATCTAAAGTGTTATGTAATATTCATGCATTCATTCATTCATTCGTTCAGTCAAGAATATATATTGCACCATTCAATGAAATATGGAAATATGTAATATGTTTAAATGGTAAATAATAAAAATTTGGAAATTAAAGATTTATTACACAGACTACTGTAAAGATATGCAGGATAAGGATTTACTATTTAAGCTAATGTAAAAATATGGAAATTAAAGATATATTATACAGGCTAATGCAATTATATGGATGTTAAGGATTTTTTATTTAAGCTAATTGAAAATATTGAAATTAGAGATTTACAAGTCAAGGTTATGTTGAAATATGGCAATTAAGATTTACTATGTGAACTGATGTAGAAACATGAAGGTTTTGCTGTTCTGATTAAAAGATAGTCTACTCTTGTGATTTTTATTATTGTCAAGTATAATCTTTCAATACAGAAGTACGGACATGAATATCAAAGCCACAGTGCTGTCCGTTGAAGTCGGCATTTTTTGCCTCGTAGGTTCAAGCGGAATACAAGCGATGTGTTCGAAACGCGACTTGTCTGCCGGAACGATTCCGCATCTGGTACGGTGGAGCGAGGGCTTCGTACACTAGCAATCCGAATCAGTCTAGCAGCAGCAGCAGTGGAGCAAAGGTAAATCGATTACTTATTGGGTTCATTGATTTCCTCTTTTGGAATCGTCCTTTGGTCGCAGGGCCACGAGGAACGACTGCACTCTCCGTCGTTGATTGGATTTCATGGCAGAAGGAAAAACGACAGTACAGTCATTGAATTCATTACCACCACCACCATGTACTATATATATATATGCACATATATACTCATATATAAATATACATATTATATATGTGTGTATATATAGAGATGTATGAATATAGACATATATGTATGAATATATATATATATATATACATATATATATATATATATGCACCACTACCTATACTGTTACTACTAATTCCACCTGGACAACAATTCCCTGGATGTCGGGCACGTCTGCTGCGGGAGACGTTCTGTCATCTGGGGAATTGTTGTCCGACGGTGAATTAGTAGTAATGGCTTAACTGAGAGTTAAGAATAGCTTGAAATTTGATCATTATGATGACAAATTTCATATAATAAAATAGTACTATTGGCCATGATGAAATTTAGTAGTGTGATAATGGTTAGGGGCCGTCCATAAATGACGTAACACGCCCAGTTGGAAGGAGGTCTCATATTTGTGACGATGAGGGGAGGCGAAATGTGATGTCACACCATCACATCAAACATCAAAATGCATAATTTTATTAAAAACTTTCACTCCATTAAACATTGGATTGTTTCAAGTTATTGTTATTAAGCACTTTTATAAATTTAATGATTCTATCAGAGCTTTTCATCTGGTTGAATGCATAATGAGCATAATAATCATACTTTCTCCATTTTTCTTCGTTCTGCTAGATATAGTTATAAGTATTTTTAAAGTTATAATTAGTTTTCTAGATAATCATAAGAAAATTTGCACATAACATTCTGGACGTCTAATTTTTTCGGCAGGGTGTCAGAGCTTTGTGATGTTATTTTTGAGAGGGGTCATGACTTTTGTGATGACGTGTGACGAGGGGAGGGGGTCAAAAATTGTCAAAATTTGCATGACGTCATTTTTGGACGGCCCCTTAGTTGCAGTTTGCTAATGATAGTTTTGCTGAAATAGTAAAGTTTTTTATAGTTAAGTAATTATTGACACTGTACATCGAAAGCCTTTAAATTGTTACATAGCCACTGTAATTATGAAATTATTTTATTTACTTGCCATTTTATTTTATTGTAGTAAATGTTATGGCTTTACTGCTATTGGTTGGTTTAGTTTTAATGTACTAATGGTAATAATGGGCTGTATTTGAAATAATTGTAATGCTTTAGTCTTAAATTGTATATTAAAGTAGCACGCTCAATTCAATTGTATCAATATAGCAGTGTAACTCCAGTCCAATATCTAGAACAGTTCACTCTGCTTTTTTCACTGTGAAACAGTTGTGTATATAATTTAGAACTGAGGGTATTTAGTAATTCCATTGCTAGCCTTATTATCAACTGATAGTTATTCGAATTACTATCAGAATAATATACACAGACTAATCTGACCTGTCTCCTGGTGTCTTGTTTCAGTACTTTTCGAGACTACTCACTAAACGACCGAGGACAGCGTCACAGAGCACATCTATCTCTCGACTGACATCGTCCCAGAGACGCTCTTGTAAGTTCAGTTGACCATGGTTCTTCTGGTCTTTGACCCGGCTGTCAGATGGTGTTGATTGGCCAGAGTACTGACCAAAAGGTCTTAGGGTCAGATCCTAAACAGAATATAACGATAATTTAGGATTTAGCTTAATAATAAGAACGACAATTTCCATGATGCCATAATGCAGTCATGCTGTTACAAGGGCACTTAAAGGACTTCCACTGGTACCCTGTAGTGAAATATGTATATTGACTGGACATTGTCAATGGGGGGACAGGTTCAGATAGTCAGAAAGAGGATTGACAACTTGCCACTACATGCTAATGCTGATAAAACAAATCTATGTATTTACATATGCATTATTACATATATATGATCATATCATATCTATAGATTTATATAGCACCTCTTGCAGAATTACTATTCAGAAGTGCATTGACCATTCAGACTTCCTTGTACATAAAGACTTACATACACCACTACTCGGGGGGGGTGTCGAAGAGTAGTGGTGAACACTGGGACGCAGCGCTTGAAGAACCAAGATTGAGATTGAGACCCGTATCCCCCTAAGGTTGTCTTCCTTCTTTCTTTCGCTAGGCGGCGACGATTGTTGAAAATGAGATGTATAGCGAATGGGCGCCCTGTGTGGTCGCCGACAGTTAAATTCGATTCCTGTAATAACTCGTCATCATTCGCTCATACTGTACTTGTAATCATACTGCGGTTTGCAAGTTTGAAATTAAACGTAGATTATACTTTAATATAGACTTAAGATAGTGATTTTATTTGACGACTTTATTGGTACATAGTTCTTCTCTCTGTTGCAGCAATTCTGAAACAAGAGGATGAGAAGGTGGTGCCTGGTGTCGTTGTATCCGATTCTGGTATCGAGGATCCTTCGAGTTATCAGGAGCCCGTCCAGATTCACGTCGGCGATAGCGAGTTCAACTCCTTGGGTAACTGGTCATCAACCATCGAGGGTTCCGTGGCGGATACGGATTATGCCGAAAGAATGACGCAGCGACAATCGTCTTCCGATCGGAAGAGTAACTCCAGAAGCACACCTGTCGCTAGCGTCACTTCAGAGGAATCACAGAATGAGGGTCACAAGAGGTCCAGCCGTAAGAATCGAAATCAACCGACGGTAAGCGATCCTGTCTCTTCGGACCAGCACAAACAGGAAGTACAGAGCTTTCCTCTGTGTACCAATCCAGATTCGGTTCCATCTCAGAGGATCCCCGGTACAAAAAGAAAGTCGAGCAAGCAAACACACAGGGACTCGGGTAGTGCAGAAGTATTGCATTCCGAGAAAGTGCCGGGGCACACGGATTCACCTCAAAGGCCTGCCGAAGATTCAAAACGTCCTAAGAATGGCATTCAGACTGATGACGAAATCATCGCAAGAAGACATTCAAAGCCTCGCGCAAATAGTGCTCTACGGATGAGTGGCAAAACCACCGGGGTTTAAATCGGTGACTTTTTAGTGTGCCGTGTAAATGGTTGGCGAGGCTACATCGTGTGTACCATCTAGGATGCATAACAACCTACAATATGTGCTCCACGGTTCTGAAACCAATTCCACTATGTTCGATCGTGGTTTCTTGTTGTTACATGTCTCTGTGAGTTTCATGTGAGATATAAGTTTTCCGTTACATTTACTGCTCTATTCATTTGCAGTTACGATGCGTGTCAAAGATGTTCTTAGAAGGACTCTGCATGCTTATTGCTTGAATTAAATGCCAGTTGTGAATAGGAATCTATTCTTTGCTGCTCCGGTTCAGAGACTTGAATTGAAGCATTTATTGAATATCACACAA
This sequence comes from Bimastos eiseni, assembly GCA_959347315.1. NCBI lineage: Eukaryota > Metazoa > Annelida > Clitellata > Crassiclitellata > Lumbricidae > Bimastos > Bimastos eiseni. The sequence continues at coordinate 32,105,941 of OY365811.1, read as the reverse complement.
CGAACTGATATTGCAGGTCAATATTGCAGGGGGGTCCGTTTTAGCGGGATTTGGGTGTCCCTTCTAGCGAGATTTCGATCCCTTTCGGGGCACCCTTTGTAACCTTTAGTTGTATAATCGATGTTCTTTAGTTTTGCCTTGAGCAAACTGTTTGTTGTGACTATAAATAAACAAATTGATTGATTGATTGAATTGAAGAGAACATGCTCACATGTAGGTCTTGAAGGTTAGACCAACAGCATGGAAAGAAACCCATTTACTGAATCATCTAATTTATCATGACAGATTTCTACAAGGTGTTTGTTACTTTTACAACGATCAGATTTCTGGTGGCCTAGAGTCAACAGGTCAAGCAGGGCAGGAAGTTAACTAAGCTAAGCTGTTCATTTCAGTTATCGGATGGTGTGCTGTCGAGAAATCTTACCTTTAAGCGTTACTCCATAATGGACATCCACATAAAATTACATAACTTGGACCTGTCAACCCCTGGTGGTTCACATTTGGCAAGGCCATCTCCTTTGGAGAGACCTGCTTTACAGGGTTTGTGCTGAAATCTAATCTGCAGTTATGTTATGCTCTGGATGAACCCTTATGTATATCAATGTCCCTGTCCCTCCTTTTCTATGTCTTTCTCTCCCTCTCTCTTCCTTGCATCTTATGACTAATGTTAGATATATATATATATCTCTCTCTCAATCTCTCTCTCTCTCTCTCTCTCTCTCTCTCTCTCTCTCTCTCTCTCTCTCTCTCTCTCCTCACTGTTCCTAGCATCTGAGGATTATTGTTCCCAGATGTATGTAATCATTGAGCAGCTGCAATTTCTTACTCTTCCAGAATGGTTTGATATTGAAATTTGTATGGGAATAGTTTAAGAAAAGTAGAAATTGCATGCTCAGAATTATCAAGTTTTCTATGTAAAGATGAACTTTGCAGATACGAAGATAGTTTCGAAGAGTTTGAAGCTGATCAGTTGTTTTTGATTCATTTGCTTTTTAAATCTCAAGTATCACGACTTATTTTAGTGGCTCAATTCCTGATCATGGTTTGCGAGGTTGAAATTTAACTTTTGTGCTTTTGATTTGATTCCGGGTGCACTCTGTAAAATATACAGTATGTTGTTAAGCATTATCACCTGTCTACAAGATAAATTATTATTACGATTTTCTGGTTATTTCATTCTTCTCAGTGTGTGATTTCAATTGTGAAAATGTGGAAACTTCTGCCCCTGTCTATACAACCTGTAAGGGGAACTACCAACTCCAGAGGCAGAGACAGATTCGGAGCCACTGAGCAGAGCAGTCACGGGCCTCTAAATTAATCTTTGTAAAGATAATAGAGCCATTCCATTTTTTAGAAAAGTACGCAACTTGCTTTTAAGTGTATGAGAGTTAATTTAAGAACGAATTTTAAGCAGAATAAACTATGGCGTTCCAGATCTGCGGGCCTAAATATTTTAGACAAAATTTACAAAAGTTTGTCCGGGCTCTAACGGGGCGGTATGCGCGGAATTTCCTGGTGGAGTAGGCATGGATGTCTATGCCCATGGTGAAATAATTTGAGAAGACCCGCGGGAGCAGACCGTGATAATAACGGTAGAAAAAATATACCTATTTTAAATACCTTATGTTATCTACTTTTAGTAGTTGCAGATTTTTAGATATTGGATCAGTATGTTCACTTATATATATGGACATCTGCGATCAGATCTATTGCTTATTTTGTAGCGCTACTATTTTGCTAAGCCTTGATGTGTACATGTAATAAGAAGACAAAATTACATAGCAATAGGTTAATTAGATGTAGGACATAGAAGTGGGTTTGGTGAGGAGTTAATTAATGTCTAAGTGAGTAGAGATAGCTGCAGGTACAGGTTAAGGTTCGGTCGTTATAGAAATTACAATTCGGTTATTTGCGTCAAAATTAAATGACATGATAGGCCTATAGTAGGCAAAACATATAGTGGAAATAAACATGTACAGTTGCAACTCACACTGAAAGTTTTAGGGGGGGGGGGGAAGAAACTAGGATAAACACTCAATCTACCAGCAACCAGAGGCAACCGAAAATACCTTGAAAAATATTGCAAGGGACCTGGCGTAAAGAAACCACTCGTAATTATATATTGAGTTCCAGATATTGTTCAAATAGACCCCATCCAATTTAAGGATAGGCCCTATTGACTTTCAAGGCAGTGATGATAACAGACAACAGCCGAATCAGGAGGCGTACAAGACAGCAGAGACAATGAACTTTCGCACGACGACCAGGCCTGTAAACATGTTTTTTTTTTGTTTTTTTTTACAAAAGCCAAAGGATGGGAAAATTGGCAGTTTTTGGTTTTTTAACATATTTTTTATTCCATTTAGTAATATTACTATTATATTACTAATTGTATGTTATTCAGTCCGAAATCATGCTAAATTAATCATCAAAACGTGTTGGAACTCTCTTTGATGCTGTATTTGATGTTTTTATAACAAAACTGTTGTGACAAAATCCAAAGGAAAACTAAAAACCAAATAATATATAAAAAAATAATTTAGTTTTTAAAAATAATCCTTGTTTTTTTTGCACTTCTGACTACGACAGGTAGACAGATAAATGCTAGAAAGATGATATCATTTATCTCGAGACGGAGTCAACTAGCTAAGAATTATCGTAATAATTCCACTGGAAGTGCCGACAACTAGTGTAATTTATAAGTTCTTGGCATAATAATGGCAGATGAATAATACATGGTGGCAATTATATATATATAATTAGCTGTCAAAGCCACACCTCTCCACCACCATCAGCATCGTAGAATTAGTACAGTTTTATAACTAATTTAATTATAACTAAAATTTCATTTTCTTTGCAGTTCAGTAGTTAAAAAGGGAATGAGAATATTGCTTGCTACGGATAGGGTAGCCGAATCCATAGCTAGAAGATCATATAACAATCATCAGTCGGAAAACCGTTAGAACGATAAATGAAAAATGTGCTGGACTGCAAATATAATGAAGAACACGGATATTGCGGATATTCGATTATAACGATAACTACATCCATACCAATGAAACCAGAAAATGAACTGAAAGGAACAAGGAATCAGAATAGGCCTATGGCTTGCTCTAAAAGGAGCAACGCTCAAAATCAAAGATTGATAGAAAAGTTGAAAAACAATTAATTGAAATAAGACGAATGAAGCAGATCTCTGAACTGAGGAAGGATGAAGAATCAGTTAAGAGCTCGTTCTGAAAGGAACAAAGTGTAAAACAATTAATAGTAAAACAGTTGAATAGCCAATGGAACTTCGATTGAAACTGATCTCTGAGCTGCGAATGGTGAAGAATTAGGAGATAACTCGCTCTAAAAAGAGCAAAGCATAAAATCAATTAATAGTAAATAGGCCTAGTTGAAATTGTCAATAGAACTTCGAATGAAACAGATCTCTGAACTGCGAAGGAACGAGGAATTACGAAATAGCTCGCTGCCTCGCTTCAAAAAGAGCAACATAATTATAAAATCGAAGAATAATAAAACAGTTGAAGAAAACAATGGAACTTCGAATGAAACAGATCTCTGAACTGCGAGGGATGAGGAATTACGAAATAGAAAGAGCAACAAAACGAATAAAAGAATAGTAAAACAGTTGAAAGAACAATGGAACTTTGAATGAAAAAGATCTAGGAACTGCGAAGGGTTAAGAATTGGGAGATAGGTCGCTCTAAAATGATCAAAGCATAAAATCAAGCATGAAACCCTACTTACAACTCCGAAGATGCCAAAGAATTGGGGGTGACTGTTTTCACTGGAAGGGGTGACGACATCCATAGTTGTAGAATCAGAAAATTGTAAGCAGTTGAAGGAAACCATTGGAACGACAAATGAAAGAGAGATCTTAACTGCAGATACTGAAAAATACCCTACACGACGGACGAATGAAACAGCGCTCATGATTTAGACGAATGAAGAAACAGAAGATAGCTCTACATGAAAATTTTAACTGCCTACACAGGCAGAACACTCGAATCAGCTCAAAATTAACACGCTCTTGCACGCACGATATTGAAGATAATCACGTATTAGACTGCTAATGGAAATCGAAAAAAGCTAGATAAACGATTATTCCTAATAATTCGATTGCATCTTAATGCGACAACAATCGGGAAAAGAAGAAATGTCGCGAAAATTGAAACGCGACCACCATCAGAAACATCAAGTCTCAAAACAGACCATGCCACTACTGCAGAGGCGAAAAAATTTAATTGAACATGATAAAAGCCGTGCTCAGCTGGAATAATTTTTTAGACCACCGAGATCTGCAGCGACAACGAAGAAATCTTGCAGATGCGTTCAATTCGCAATGGTACCCAACAACAGTTGATTCCGCTCCGGTGACGAGTCACGCGTCGATGAACATTATTCCAGACGCTAGTCATATATCGGTGACCAACCAACCCCAGCTCAAAGAAAACGCAAAAACTCACCAGAATATTGAGTCAATCACTCATAATCCGATAGAAGAGCTGCAACCCTTTGTCTCAACTAAAACACAGACACCTTGATGAACTGAAATTAATTTTTAAAAGTAAGCATAATTGAGACGACGCGCTCTGAAGTGAGCAGCAGCATTCGGCGGCAGCCATCCCACTATCTGCTGAACTCCATTGTAGGCCTATAACACTGCTAACATTACGAAGACAGAGAATATTTGCCGTGAAAGGGTTGCAAGATTCGGTCTGGAAAACAATGAAAATTTTTTCTGGTAGAAATTGATGAAAGCTGGGAAAAGAACTAGAAGATAACACTCAGAAAAACGTTATTCCGAATGAAACATCAAAACTAGACATTGAAAGCTTATTCGATGCAGAAAAAATAAACAAACATAGCCCTCAATTGCAGAAAGTGAGATATTCTGATCTGAATAAGGATTTCAGACACTACATGGAATTCTCCGAGTATTCAGTGCAGACAATTGGCCACAATTTACAAGCTCTGAATTTCACAGTTTTTCTCTGTTTGGCATTTTGAGCACATAACAAGCTCGCTAGTTGCTATCCAAAGTCGAATCGAAGAGCAGAATCGATTGTAAAGATCGCGAAACCCATCTCCAGAATAGTAAGCTGAATAATTCTAACGTTTAAATGCCAGCCATTCTTGTGTGGAGAAATACGTCAGGCAGAGAAGATCGTCAGCATTGCATCAACAGATTCTGTCAATGCAAATCGTCATACGACATCTCCTACTCCTCCTCAACATCCATCTCCACCTCACCCCAATGCGCACTCACTCCACCTCAGTAGATACTGCCGATGCGTATCGCCATGTATGCGGCATCTGATGAACGACATAAATCGATATGCAGCTACGAAGCAAAAATCGAACATCAAGACCTCAAATTAAATTAGATTCCACCTCCACCCCAACCCCAGTTCCACGCCACCCCATCTATACTCCGGTTCCACCCCAAACCCAGTATATTCTGCCGATGGGAACCGCCATACGACAAGTGAAGAACGATCTCAATCCATATGCAGCTACGAAGAAAAAATAAACGAACAACGAGTGACATCAAGCAAAATGAAATTCCACCACCACCTCCACCCCAGTCACACCCCACCTCATCTACACCTTAGCCCTACCCTCATCTACACCCCACCTCTGATGAACGATATCAATCCATATGCAACTACGAAGCCAAAATAGCAAACATCGAGTGACCTCAAGCCAAATGAAACGCCACTCCACCCCACCCCGACCTCTGCTCCAGCTCCTCCTCCTCCTCCTCCACTTCCACCTCCTCCACTTTCACCTCCTCCACTTTCACCTCCTCCACTTTCACCTCCTCCACTTTCACATCCTCCACTTTCACCTCCTCCACCTCCTCTGTAATTTGCTTGGGAATGGTATTTATATGAAATCATAGTTTCCATATGGTCGGCACTGGATTTGTTTTTCCCGCACTTGTTGCGAGAATCGACAGGGAGCGCCTGTGAGAGATTCTCCTGGAGAGGCGTTGTATAAACTGAACTGACTGACTGACTGATGGAATGATTGAATGACCGAGCGAGATGAATGAACAAATAAAAGGACAATTGAATGAATGATGAGAACAAAGCAATTCGACCCATAGTGAATATGAACATTGTACGATATGCGAGAATGAAAACGATGATTAAAATGGATTCCACTGCACCAGAGAATGGAACCAATTCACTTCATGCAACTAGAAAAAGTCCTAATCGCGCCTTCAACGAAACTGAAACTTCAGAAATTAAAGATAATCATGGGAACAAAAACCGCCACTCCTCCTGAAAATGAACTCTACAGTACTCCGAATACGCCTTATGAACACGGATGTCCTATTCCGTCGAGAACGCAACTACAACTACGGAACATAGAGAGCCGACGCCTGATATGATGGAAACCGCTACTCGTCGTCCCAAAAACGTCAACCTACAACTGCTTAGAACGAAAACGACAGAGATGATGGTGAACTTTCAACTGTGAGTTTTCGGGAATAGGAAGACATCAATCGGGATTACGTTTGAGACTGGTCTTGACTAAACAATTTCTACACCAGATGCAATTATAATTTATATCGTTGACCTCTCGAATGAAGAACGACATAAAGGACCGCTCGATGCTTCTGCGTTGGACTACAATCTACAAGAGACAGGCATTGAATTAATTACACAAGTGACCGAATGAAACGAACAAATTTATTTGAGCCAATCGTCGCCAGAGGTTCATATATTCTCCAATTCATCAAAACGTGTAAAGCTAGGTACATCGAAAAATCAAAAAAGAGATGCTCCCAATCTTGATGTACAGAGAGCTGGACCATAGCTTGCAGACGACTTTCGCATAAGGTAAGCTCAATGTTTAATTATACTTAACCTATAGATTTGATTTTAATGTTAAATTATCAGTATTCCGTACTCTGCCAATAATTTTAATTTTGAGGAGCACGGTGTTAATGTTTTATCAGTATTCTGTACTCTGCCAGGTGATGATTGGACTAGTCCACTGTCCACTCCTGCTGTTTCTTTTTCTTTCCCAAGTATACCCAATCTACAGATAGAGTACTTTTTCTTATACCCACGCAGCCAGAGCTGTTGATAAACGTGCCCCCAAAGTGGATGTGCGTATTTGCTCCCCAAAATTAAAATCATAGGCCTACACAACCTCAAAGAGGCTTGAACTAGTACACTCCGCATTACAAGCTGATACACAGATAAATATCCTACTGTTCTCACCCGCTCATATCAGTCTTTTCCTGACGATATTTCATGCTTCTACGTGTTCTGTATTTTTTCTAGCCTCAACTGATTCTTCGTCATGCCGCAAAGTGCGAGGAATTCAAACAGTCAACAGTTTGCCGTTTACTGAGTTCTCGTAATCATTATTAGAGCAGGTACGTAGTTGTAGACCTAGATTAATGTTATAATAGGTCTTCCTTCATCAGAGTTCTTAGTTCAGTGGTAACAATCATTTCGGAGAGTAATTTCTTAAGCGCTACTCTAAAGCTAAGCGCAGGTCACCACTCGCCAGCTTATTCACAACGCTACGTCAAATCAAGAGGGTTGTCCGGATATGATCAAGGGAAGTTCAAAGTCCTGTTACCAGATTGACAAGAGAGAGAATTCAGAGGAACTGATTATCATCAGTGCAAAGACTGAGTTTGAACCAAGTGGGAGAAATCCACATGACTGCATGCAGTTGTGTCTATGCTCAACTGTTCAACTTAGCCACCACTTGATTACAATCTGCACCATATTTATAATTATATTTCGGATATAATACGGCTATAATAATTATGACAATAAAGTCAATGGGGGATCATTATAATCAGACTCTAGACTTTATGATAATCTGACCATTAATATTGTAGTAAATGCGATGATTGTTTGTGTTCAGATGCTGGACGTCTTCTACTCTTCTGTGCAGGTGGCCTAGTTCTTCTTGTTGCAGTAGTGTTGCAAGAAACTATAGCTGTCAGCTACGGAGATTTGTTCCAAAGATTTGCTCAATGGAATCCAGATATTCAAAGCTAAGCGTAAGACGTCTTCAATAAATAAATCGTAGCGTATTTAAATATGCAACCATATAATGTGTATATATATGCATATAATATTTATGTATATACTTAGTGTCTATACATAGGCCTACGTACATATAATTTATATGCAAAGGGTGGGTCTAACTCGCGGGACTTTTAGTTCCTAATTACGTATTCAGTGTAACTTACTGTGATTTCATGTCAGCCTTTATAAAGACAATGACGAATGAAGACAATTTTTATCGCCATTAAATAGTTTGATTTATTGATTGATTATTGTAGCCAATGTACTGATTGACGTTGATGACGGTTTGTTTTTGATGCGCCGACGATTAAAGCTGAGTGCAATAAGACAATGGTGTAATACAAGTTGTTAATTACAATAACATAGATAATTCCAATGTCTATTATTTAACCTTGTGTAATTAGACAAGGCAAGTTGCTAATTATAATAACTTAAACAATTCCAATGTCTTTTAATTCGGAATCAAATATGCACCATAGCTTTTCTTTGATAATTTCTGATTTCTCCAACTTCTGCGTTTTCCTTTTGTATAGTTTTAACAGGTGGAACGCTGCGATGTTGCCATAGTTTGCCAGAAAGCAGTCATAGGTCTCGAGAAAGGTCCAGCTCGCATATTGTAGTAACTGCCCTGAAGCCTGAAGGAAGGGAGTATCGCTGTAGTTTCTCTGGCTTCTGATCAAAGGCCGGTTCATACAGGTAAGACCTGCATGGGTGGTTTATGTCACACAGCGACATTCATACGCTATAGATGTATGGGCCTACAGTGTTTCCTTTTAACCTTATTTTTAATGCCAGCTAAATTTCAGCTCATGCATTTCTCTCACCTTAGCTTCCAGCTCAGCTGTTATGAGTAAACTGACCGGTCCGTAGGCAGTGTAAGGGAAGATCAGAAGGCGACATACATGTAGATGAATGGCCTCCCACCCTTATATGCCGAGGTTCAGCAAAGTGATGTCGCTAACACTTCATACCCATAACTGCCTCTCAAGCTGACACAAGGGAATATTCTCCTTCGTCTCCTACTATTTATTCCATCTATCTTTCTTCTTTTTCTTCCTCTAATTCTCCGTTCTCCTTTCCATCTTCTACTTCTCACACTCTTTCTGTTTTTCTTCCTTCTTCTTTTTCTGTCTGTGTTACTTCTCCTCTCTCTTCTTATTTTTCTTCTCCCGTCATTCTCATTCATCTTCTCCCTCTTATATTCCTCCTTCTTCTTCTTGTCCATTTTCTTCGTTGTACATCTTTCTCTTGCCTCTTCTGCTCTTTCATAACCTCCTTCTGCTCTTTCTTTTTCTTCGCCTCCTACAATGTACGCATGCCATCTCTATCTCCTCCTTCATCCTGTATCTTCATGCTCCATCCTTCTTATCCTCCCATTCTTTTCCTCATTCTGCCTTTCCTCCTTTTCCTTCTTCTCTTACTTATAACTTCATTATTCTTCGTATGTATACAATCTTGTTTCAGGTGATGCTAACTCTCATCTAAGAAGGCTTTCATAAACATCCGGTGCAATTTCGTCAAATTCAACAACAAATACAACTGCCAAGTCAAACAGGAAGGTAGGACATGATTCCGCAGTCGGTCAATAAGTGCTCGTATCATCGTATGTATGTACATGTATGTATGTATGTATGTATGTATGTATGTACATGTATGTATGAATGCATGTATGTATGTATGTATGTATGTATGTATGTATGTATGTGTGTATGTATGTATGTATGTATGTACGTATGTATGTATGTATGTATGTATGTATGTATGTATGTACATGTATGTATGTATGAATGCATGTATGTATGTATGTATGTATGTATGTATGTATGTGTGTATGTATGTATGTATGTATGTACGTATGTATGTATGTATGTATGTATGTATGCATGCATGTATGTATGTATGTATGTATTAATGTATGTATGTATGTATGTATGTATGTATGTGTGTATGTATGTATGTATGTATGTATGCATGTATGTGTGTATATGTGTATGTATGTATGTATGTGTGTATGTATGTATGTATGCATGTATGTGTGTATATGTGTATGTATGTATACTATGTATGCATGTTGGTATGTATGTATGTATATCTGTATGTATTTTGGTAAGTATGTATGTATGTATGTAGGTAGGTAGGTAGGTAGGTAGGTAGGTAGGTAGGTATGCAACTATGGATACATGTATTTAAATATATTTGTGTCTATGTATGCATGCATGAATGCATATATGCATGCAAGTAAAGTATTAAGTATGTACATGGATATATTTATTATATGCATATGTGCATTTGTCTATATGTATTTGTATATGCATGTATGTATGCATAAGTAGGTATGCATATATGTGAATTATGTATGTATCTATGCATGCATGCATGTATCTAAGTGTGGACGTAGTTAATTACTTATGTGTGTATGCAGGTATGACGTTGTATGTATACATGAAGTCACTTAATAATATGGACTATTATATCTCGTCTTCGAAATCCGCTGCCTCACAAAGGCGCTGCACGCATGACCATCTTACTCGCCCAGATATTTAGTTACATTTTAAGACACTCTTGGAATGAATTCAGAACCAGGCCAAATGCAGCCGCACGTTGGCATAGTGGAGGCAGATTCGACACATCAGAAGATACATTATTGGCTTCAGTTGCTATACAGCCGCGCGGAACCTGCATGTCTCTACAACACAACCTGAGCACAATGATCGCTGACCTATATTTGACTTGAGACAGGAACAAATAACATCCAGAAGGAGAATTGTAGCCTTTTTTATTCTTTCTTATCGTTGGTAATGTTCAACTTTGGAAGCGTGTAATAATAGTCTTTGCTGTTTCTCTTGGCGCCTGTTGATTTGTTGGAGGCTTATGTCTGATTGGAGATGTAATGGATGGATACCGTAGCGCTTTTGCAAGGTTGCACTTTGGTTGTGTGTTGCCGAGGTTGTGGGTGTGTTAGTAGTTATTTGTGAGTGGGAATTTGGTGTGGTGTAAATCCTTGTCAGTCGGGTTGGTCAGTGGGAATCTGGTGTGTTTTACATGTAGATCCTCGTATAAGCTGGTTTTGCAGGTGAGAATCTGGCGTAATTAAAGCCACTGGTTTGGTCGGTAGTGTCTGTAATCTCGTACTCTGTCGGTAACTTTGTTTTGTTTATTGTTGTAGTCCTGGAGGTGAGACGTGGGAAAAGATGAATGATGATAAAAGACCAGATCAGAAAGAAGAAGATAAAGAGTCAATTCAGAAGGAATAAATGAAAACATAGGAATCAAATGAATGGACAAAGTCAACATGAAAGTGAAGACTGACCTATGTGATCAAAGCACAAATAGCAGCTTATCAAATACGACAATCGTTAGGCCTATTTAAGTTCGCTGAATGGTTGAATGAATGAATGAATGAATGAATGAATGAATGATTAGGACTAATATTAGGACTTTGAAAATATATTTATGATAGGACAATATTTTTTAAGACTAACATGGAACAGTATTAGTGTTAGTTTTAAAATGTTAACTTTTATTTTTTTAAATGTCACCATTTTGTCATAGTTGTTTGAGATTGTTGTCTTCAATTTAGTCAACATTTCTTTGTATCTAAATATCGACATTTTTGATTTTTTAAGATAATTATTCTTTGTAAAATAATACAATCTATTTCCTGAACTGATTGTTGCAGTTTTGATTATAATATTACAATTATCAGGGTTAACCTAAATAAGGTCCATAGCCCGCTTTTGTCCGAAACTGGGCGCTGAGCGTCAACATTTTCGTCAATTTGATGCAATATGCAGTAGAACTAGAATCCAAATAGGCGTAAAGACGGCAGAATGTTGACAGCCAATGTTACACTTTATTACAGTTTTAAACAGATCGATAGAACGTCATGTCTACTGACACCAAAAGATAGACCCTATGTTTGATCGCGATCTCAATAATTGATCAGCTACCACATTATTATAGTCTAAGTATAACGATCAGCGGTTACATCTTTGTTGACGTTTTTGTCTTATGTCATCGGAATTGCAGTCGGCAAAGCGCTACTATAAAGTGGAGCGCAGGAACCCGATTATTAAGAAACGCTGCGTCGCGTCAGAGGGGTTGTCGTATATATATATATATATATTTAATTAATTTGGAAGCAAGAGAAGAACAGATGTTTGAGGGTGTCACGTTGATAACGAAGGCCGTACTGAAGAACTGAAGATGTGTTGTACTTTAGCTTAGATTACATGTCGGGCCTAGTTGAAAGCAGCTCTGTCATTCAGTATTCATTCTTGTTACTGCTGTTGTGCTGTTGTGTATTTATTTATGCTTACAATTTTACCATGCAACTAAAGTTCAGCTGGTCATCCATCACTCGACATAGAAATTACTAACACATTAGATGTAAATGCGTCAGTGAGGCTGAGTGAGTCAGGCTACATAAGTTTAACTAAAGTTAGATAATTATGCAAATCTTGGTCATAGACCTATTAGGCCTATGTCCTATGCTTATGTGGCTAACGTAGCCTATTTCATCGATGGGTCAACTCTCTGTTCGCTATTCGGATGATCATGAAACATAGTGTATTGTCATGTTATGTCATGTCATGATTGTCATGTTATGATTGTCATGTCATGTCATCATTGTCATGTCATCATTGTCATGTCATAAGACCGTCGACGGCTTCGCGCGGCTGGCTACATGAATGGATCAACAACGTGAGAGACTAGCACAGGATCGTCTATCTCTCTATCACGTAGGCCTACAGTAACTGCGCTCATCAAGTCAGTTCCCCTTAGTCTAGTCCACATCAAAATATTGTCAGTCCAGAACATTCTAGAACGTTCTGTTTGAATGGTGTACTTGTACCACGACCCTCGGAATTGTAGGTTAACAATGTCTACACGCGGCCGGCCAGTGTGACGACATACCGAAGAAGGGTGTGGGATATTTTTCATGTAGGCCTATAGGCCTACCTTGGCTTACTTCTCGGTCGTAATTGTGTGTTCGGTGTGCAAATTTGTGTGCGTTACAGCAAAATGGTCTACGTTAAAATCTAAAGTAGAAGAACAAAAAGCTCTAAAATCTACACACTGTCTTCAAAACTCCTAGTTTCCCAGCCCTGATTATAGCGTGCCGCTGCGCGCGCGATCTCATTATAAAACCACTGCCGATGAGTCTCTGACGCATATCATCCTTGTCATGGATGCGTCGTTAAATAAATTTATATCAGTCAGTCTCTGACTGGTGGGAGGCGACGGTATCAGGCTCTCCGTTGAACAATGACTCCACGAGGTAGGCTTACACGTGGAGTCACTGGAGTAGGCCTATCGAATAGGCATGCGCATTCGTCGCTTCTATCTTCTTTCTTTCCTCTCTTCCGTCAAGCTTGAGCCGACGATGAGGCCTTAATTTGATATTTCCAGGCATATGTCTGTCTGTGATTCTTTCCGCTGCGTCTCGTCGCCTGCCGGTCGGTAAATCGACTGTCTAAGTCACTTCAAAGATCCGCTAGGCAGCAACGCTCATATCTTACCTAGATAAAATGCGGGCAGCAGCTGGCGCATGCGCCTATAGCCTATTGAGTCCCAGTCTTCGATGCATATTTAGGCCTACTTACGCCGGTAGTCTCTGGTTAGATAAGACGACAAACGAAAGAGACCCTCGGAAAAACTCCGATTCAGCATATTACTGAGCAATTAAGTTCCGCGCATCGTGTATCCCTATTGGCTCTTCTTCTAGTTGCAGTTTTTCTACTCTAAACATATTTACAGATATAGCCTAGTATTATTTGTTAGTAGGTCTACCACTTGAAGATTACTAGATTTTCATTTTAGTTGCCATTGTTGTTGTTGTTGATAACGACGATGATGACGATGATGATAAAATTTCCTACACAGACGCAGCAGCTGGAGGCCCTATAGTAAGTAGTATATTCCTTATTGAACCAATATATAGTATATAAATGTGTATATATATATATGTATATGTATTTATATATATAGGGTCGGGGCGTGCAGCAATTGCAGATATAAATATCAACCATGGTGATGATTAAACTGCTTAGGCCTATTAAAATAACACGTGATCACCTGTAAATCATTGACTTTTCAAATGTGTCAGGCTTGTAAAGCCGTGCACTTAGAACCGATTTCACAGCCGTCTATCGAATGTCCCGACTAAGCGCCTGTGAAATACGCTGGTTGCCGCGATTTCGCTTTTGTAGATGTTGTAGAATTAACAGGTTAGGCCTACTATTACGGGTACGATGAGCTCTTCCCAGTGTGTGACGGTAATAGAAGGACCTGACTAAGTGCGTATTCTCTCACATAGGCTTAGTAACGTTAACTTCGCACATGAGTGAGCCGACCCACGAATATAACAGTTGCAGTTGCTGGTCTATTTTTGATGGCGCAGTATAGTCTTTGCTGTCGTCATGGGCTGGTTCGTGTCGATACAGTCTGATTGGTGGTTGTAACTAGGGTATCATCAATCAAAACGAGGCAAAGAAGTCTATAATTCCCGTTGATATTTGCCTCGATGTCATCCGCTGCTCCCGTCACGTGATTCATGATGTAGCGTCGAACTTGGCGCTGTGGTCGGATCAAATGGCGAAGTGTCACGTCGAAATGGGGGGTGGGTTGATAGATCGATGGGTAGGGTCGGTGGGGTTGGATGGGTGGGTAACGGATGCACTGGATGGCTGAATAGATGGGTGGATGAATGGATGGATAGATGGATGGATTTGGGTCGGTGGATGAATGAAGGGATGGCAAAGGGAGGTTGGATGTGTGGGTGGCTAGCGGATGCACTGGATGACTGATTGGATGGATGGATAGACGGATTGGTTTGTCGATGGTGTGGCTTAGCCTTTGCTAGGTGGATGGGAATTATAGACTTCTTTGCCTCGTTTTGATTGATGATACCCTAGTTACAACCACCATCCGATGGATGGAAATCGGTGGATGGATGAATAGACAGAGGAAGGGAAGAAGAGGGATGACTTAAAGGATGTGTGGGACTGTGTCTTAACGTTTGACGAACGGACTTGGCTGCTGTATAGGACTAACCAGTGTTCCTTCTAATATGTGCGCATTTGCGCGCGCACACGGGTCGTGGAGCCACGGGTGTCGTGGAGCCACGGGTCGTGGAGCCACGGGTCGTGGAGCCACGGGTCGTGGAGCCACGGGTCATGGAGCCACGGGTCATGGAGCCAGCGTACGCAAGAATTTAGCGTGCGCACACATATTTTTCTCCCGGAAAAACAAATATTAAGATGAACAGACTCTAAACCAATAGTTAGTTGGACAGAATAGAAAATTGCAAATAAATTGAAAGCGTATTACAATGACGTATAATTATCTGCTCTAAAATATGTTTTAGCCTACTCGTTAGCGCGTATGACGTATTCTATTGCCAGGTTTAGTGGGCTGAAGTTCATGAGTTCATGCTCTATTTGAAGCTCTTGCACGGCTGTTGCTCAGCTAAATTAATGCAGCCACGCGCCATCGATAAACTTTCAGCTACAAACAATGACGTCATCTGCTGCTGTGTTAGTTAAAGTAAATTTGCCCACCCGAAAATGAAGTTCAAGATTAATCTTATGAAGATGTTGCACAATGTAGGCTAGTTTTAACTTTGGTGTTGAACAAATAATTAAGAGTCTCTCCTCAAAATACAAGGATTTTCTGGGAAACGATTATACATTTGTGATAGGCCTGTTACTCAACAGTACTACGACTATATGTTTGGTGTTGAGGAGAGGATTTAAAGTACATTGATCTATAATTATCCAGAAATGGTTGCATTTGAACTTCAGAGTGAACAGTTTCAAGATCTTTCAAAGCTGATGGATATTGTAGGAACGTTTTTTAGCTTCAAGTTTTGACTGTGAACGCGATTTCAGTTTAACGAATAGGCCTAACCTTAAAACCAAACTACATACCGGTAACCGTTTAGAAGAATTGCGAAGTAACAGTTACATTCTAGACGGCAGAGTAGAGCCTAGCACCATAGACTTAGATATGGTCTTAATTTAACTATCAATTGCACACAAGTTTGAACAATTTCAAAAATGTTGCACACACAAAATTTGTTGCGCACACGACCTCCAGAAAATTAGAGGGAATTAACACTGACTGTAACTCACTTTGGTTTCATTAAAGACAAATATGCATAGACGCTAAAGAAATGGTAAAAGTTATCTTGGCAGTACCATAAAATACCTTTAATTATCAGCAAATCTATAGCGCCTTTTATACATGCATCGCACTAGCTACCCAATGAGCATAAAATCCACTTGAATCAAGCATGCCTTGTTCAAACTTCCTTACAGTTCACAAAGTACAACATTTTGACCAACAGACCAACCGTTTCCGTGTTCACCCCTTAAGCAGATAAATATGCCTACTGCACACGATCAAGGGATGCTCGGACTCTTTATGCAGGTCTATCCATACATGAACGGTGAGTTGGGCTCCAGGGTTTTCTCGGTCATTGATGTGAAGCAATGGAATTCGTTGGTCGATTCAATTCGTTCGGTCGCTTCTTTGATGTCATCCAGGTCTCAAATAAGACTAACCTCTTTCATCTGGTATACCCGCTGTAGTCAACTAGTCTGGCTTCTGGCTGTCTGTCAGTCTGATCTATTGCTTTTGATCTCGCTTTTCCACCAATGGATCATGATTTTTGTTATTGCGATTTCGCTCGAAGCGACCACGAATAATAATTATGTCTTGACTATGACTAGAATGCGCTACGAAACACATTTTTATATTGCGCTACCTTGCGCAGGGATGGTAAATACCAAATAGGCTCACACCGTAAACACCATCTTGTATTCGATGCGATATATTCGTCGCCGATGTTAATGACGTGTCATGACGTCACTAAGCTTATCTCGCGCACATGGCACATGGGAGTGGGAGGAGTAGGCGAGAAGAGACGGCGGTGGGTGACAAAGCGGGGCTTTCTGACCCTCGCCAGACAACCCGGAAATTACGTTCGGCCGGCAAGACGACGATATACGACCACGAGCAGACTTGGCTATCGAGCAGAACCTTTGGCCCCACCGACCCAGGATGCACCGGCCCCGCTCCTCCCGATGGGTAGAGGACTAGAGAGATTGGAAGGGACAAGGGGTAGGTGGGGCAAGGGTGCACCGGCCCCCTCGCCCGCTCCTCCCGATGCGTGAATGCAATGGGAGGGACAAAAGGAAGGGGGTCAAGGATGGACCGGAACTGTATGACGTGGGTCTCCAGGTTACGTGACAAAGGACGGTGCTAATCGGCGAAGGGAGAGAGGCTGATCCGAAAGCAAGGGGCGGCTGTAAAGATGCCACAACAGCCTTTGTTCGGCTGGAACTTAACGACGCATCGTCTAACGATTTTACGCGTCGCAAAATCCCCTTCGTCCAGTTGGTCGACAAAACCTCCGGAGGGGTGGAGTTAGATGGCTCCTAGGGAGAACAGAGTCCGATGGCTAAACCTCCAAGGGCCAGAGTTCGATTATTAGGGATGAGGGGAGAAACTCCCCTTCACTGCATGATTTATAATTTATTCCGTTATCATTATGTATGTATGTATCTATATATGTATGTATGTATTTATGTATGTATGTATGTATTTATGTATGTATGTATGTATGTATGTATGTATTTATGTATGTATGCATGTATGTATGTATGTATGTATGTACGTATGTATGTATGTATGTATTTATGTATGTATGTATGTATGTATGTATATATGTATGTATGTATTTATGTATGTATGTATGTATGTATTTATGTATTTATGTATGTATGTATGTATTTATGTATGTATGTATTTATGTATGTATGTATGTATGCATGTATGTACGTATGTATGTATGTATGTATTTATGTATGTATGTATGTATGTATGTATATATGTATGTATGTATTTATGTATGTATGTATGTATGTATGTATTTATGTATGTATGTATGTATGTATGTATGTATTTATGTATGTATGCATGTATGTATGTATGTATGTATGTACGTATGTATGTATGTATTTATGTATGTATGTATGTATGTATGTATATATGTATGTATGTATTTATGTATGTATGTATGTATGTATGTATGTATGTATGTATGTATTTATGTATGTATGTATGTATGCATGTATGAATGTATGCATGTATGAATGTATGCATGTATGAATGTATGTATGTATGAATATATGTATGCATGTATGTTTGTATGTATGTATGTTTGTATTGTGTGTTTATACTGTTCTACACAAAATCTGCTTGATAAGAGAAGTCATGTTATCAGTTTGGTGGCACAGTCGCTGTACAGCTGACACGAAGAACGGAGACTGCAAAAAATTCATAAAAATATATGATTCCAATAAATTGAGTACAAACGCCATATCATAGATGCATTTATATAGCGGCCAAGAAACCCAATCGGACGTGGTGGTCCATCAATTCTCGTGTATTGAGTTGGTCGATCACGTGGTCTATGTCCTTTGCACTAAAAGAAGGTCGGTGATGGTTTATCTGCTAAATTAAAATATACCCGTGAGCCGTTTAATTCCTTTCGCGGAAGTTCCGTGAGTTGAATTTTTATTGAATTTCTAATTCAGTTCCAGAAAGGGCTTTAAGTAAAATGTGTGTTACGGCGCTATATAAATTGTCGTCATTGCTGCTATTATTATAATTCATGGGTCTTCGTAGAGGTTTATGGTAATAGTATGTTTGGGTTTCGCTTTGCCTTGTGGACCAAAGACACTGAGGAGAACAAACAGATAACCAGACAAACAGACAGAAAGGCACGTACATGTACGTAGACATTATTGTGACAGGCAAACATGCACAGAATAAATATGAATTCTAGGAAGAGGAGAGAGAGATAGGCAGAAGGACAACCAGATATTATAGAGAATAGAGACAGAGAAGCATGCATACAGACAACAGGATAGACACTTACAATAATAGACATACAGCGAGTCAACCAGCGAGTCAACCAGCGAGTCAACCAGCGAGTCAACCAGCGAGTCAACCAGCGAGTCAACCAAGCATGCGACAACGGAAGGAGGAATGGAGTTTACAAAAACTAACAATGGAAAAGCGGAGGAAGAGCGGGAAGAAAGACGAAGAAAGGAAGGCGTTGAGAAAGGAGGAGGGAAAGGAAGAGACGGAAACGGAGGAAAGCGGCTGGAGAGGCATGCTTCGTGTACAAGGGATGTGGGATTGGATGAAAGATATTGGACTCCACGGACAATGAGAAGCACGACTCAGCGACCGGTGAAAAACACACAACGCGGACGACTAGACCATTCAACCTCTTTTGCTTCTCACATAGATTAAAAATGGCATCGTCCAATGGAAGACGAACTAACGGCAGAAAAAAAGTAAGCGATTTGGTTTACGAAAAATAGAATTGAAGTAAGGAATGTTTTAGTTTGAACACGACTTCAGGAATCAAAGTGTTAGTTATTTACTACACAAAAAAATGACATTTACTACACAAAAAATGACCAAAATTTTTAATTATTATCGGAACTAAAATCACCTTCAATATCGTGGCGCTGAAGGTGAGATGAAGGTGAGTAACATCTTGTGCGCCAATTGAAAGCCAACTTAAAGCATTTTAAGACTTTAAGACTTTAAGACTCACCAGCTTAAAGTCCATTGGAAAATTCCTTTCGAGCTGAAGACGTTGTGTATGACATTCTTGATTTAATAACTAATATAGGCCTACAATCTCTCGTCCTTGTTGTTTAATTATTGCTAAAGAACTTCATGTGAGTGAATGTATTATGTGGAGGATCACGTGTTGCCATTCCATGAAAGTCTACAGTTGTACACTGTACAGTCATTTCGCAACTGCACGGCAGAAATTTGAATTTATGTTGGACCTACACGAAAGTAAAGTCACACACAACATCAACATTGTCCATCAACCCAACAACCAAGACTGCGTAACAACTCAACTTGATCGTTAATTGAAGGACATCAGGAAGAATGATGGCAGGATTAATAGCTTTCTGAAAGGAAAGGCGACCATCATACAGCAAAGGTTCTGTTGCCAGGTCCAGCCTCACAGACGGTCAGACCTCCGTGGAAAGAATGTTATCTGTGTGTGGAATCTTGACGGATGTACGGAAATCGCATGAATCAAATCTAGCAATGAGAGTGTTCTTGGAACCGAAGAGAGACATCCTTTTCATAGTAACCTTACAATAAGCCTACTTCTAACAGCACTGAAAATCAATAACTGTTTGGATGACTAAATTTAGAACAACAATAACTTGAGAACTAAAACGGGAACGATAAGTAAAATTATTTGTCAAGTAAGCCCTACAATTAAAATTTGACGTTAAATTCAAGAGCACCGAACTGAATTAAAAAACTAATTAGGGATTATTACTGGAAGCTAATAATGATCACTGGCTGGGCCCTATGTAGCTACACACATACGCACTTCGATGCACACAGAATGCACGCCCATAGTACATACATGCATGCTGACAACACATCCGAAGAGCCTTTCTATAGCGCCATTTCAGAGAAAAGTGACGTCTCTGCAAATCGTTAATGCATATTGCGGCTACACCTACCGAATGGCGGTGGAATATACATTCGCATACTGGAGCGACATCTACGAAACCAATGGCGATCTAGCGTAATTGATAATCGTCAACCCATGCTAACTGTTATATAACTATAACTTACACATCAGGTCTACATTATCAACATAATACTATCGTGTATACTTAGGCTCTCACTTGCATCATTGGTGATTATAAACACGGAGACTCGTGAGTCTGTGTTTGTGTTTGTATTCAGGTCTATGTACGGACGTATTTATATACGTATGTAATATGTATGTATGCTCTTGTGTATGTAAGTATGTATATATGTGTATGTATGTATGTATGGATGGATGTATACATATGTATATATATTTATATGCTTGTATGCATGCATGTTCAATTGTCTGACAGACTTATTGTCTGCATGGTTGTATGCAAAACATTTATACCAGATCTTTAAGGCCGCACACGCGATGCACTTACACACACACACGCACGCACGCACGCACACACACACGTCATATGTAAGTGTGAGCATGGTTATCAGATATGCCTCAGATATGCCTGGCTGTATGTGTGCATATCTGTGTATGCAATTATTTTGAGTAAGTGGGAGAGAGGCAGGAAGGGTGGAGGTGAGGGTAGATGACGTGGAAATGAACTGGGGTTGGGACTGAGAGCGAAGCAATGAAGCGTATCGATGGCGTATACGCGAGCGATGCGTCATGTCAAGGCATCCATGGCATCGACGCAGAATCCGCATCCAAGCGAAGAGAACCAACTGCTGAAGCCAACATCACAAACAAAGCCAAGGGATAAACGCTTGCCATTTCAGATCGAGAAAGCCAGAAAACAGAGGCAGGCAGAGAGAGAGAAGGAGAGACAGACAAAGAGACAGACAGAAAGAGAGAGACAGACATAGAGACAGAGAGAGAGAAAAAAGAGACGGCAAGTGTGATAGAGTGAGACGGACAAACAGACAGATACAGAGAAAGACAGGGAAGAGAGTGAGAGTGAAAAGCGATACAGACTGAAAAACAGACAGGTACAGAAAGAGAGACGGACAAGAAGAGAGCGAAAGAGAGAAAGGGAGACAGAGAAAGAGAGAAACACAGAGAAACACAGAGAGAGGTAGACAAACAGCAGGAAAAGGAGATAGAACGATAGAGACAAGAGAGAAGAGGTAAGGGCGAACCAGACAGACAAACAGAGAGCTAACAGACACTCACACAAACCAGCACGCAAACAGAGACAAGACAGAGAGCCAATTAGAGTGACAGACAGACACCCAGACTGATACACATAAACACACATGCCTGTACGGAGAGACAGGCAGACAGACAGACAGACAGACATAGAAAGAAAGAGAGAGACTGATGGACATATATGCAGGTTTGATGTCTATCTGTCTGTTTAGCTATGTGTATGTTTATCTGCAAAACATACGTACATACTTATTTATTTAGTAAGTATGCAATCAGACAAAGGATAAGATGTACAGTACATAAGAAGCCCAAAAATTGGTGTAGATTAGGACATAGACACATCTGGAAGAGACAGAAGAAAAGCGAAAGATACAGAGGCATAGACAGAGGCAGATAATAAAACTGACAAAATGGCAGAGACCAGAACAGGGCAGTTCAATAGATATGGAATGAGAGAGACAAGGATGGGCAGAAAAAAAGTACGTGGACATATAGGCAAACAAGTTCACAGACATAAAGACAAACAAACAGACGGACAGACAGACGGACAGACAGACGGACGGGCAGAGAAACAGGTGGTCGTGCAAAATTACAACTGTATGCGGTAACGGTTACGATTTTTTCTCAGGTCACGTGACCGAGATTGTCTTTGACTAATTATTCTGCTTTTACATAAACATGTCAATTTCCTGACAAAAATCTAAGTGTCCAATCTCTCCGAAGGATATTGCCAATCAGTTTGAGAAGAGCTGAAATTAAAAATAAGCCTTCGACAACTTTGTTACTGCGACAATCAGCAAAATAATTATTGCCTAGAGCTGATCAATATTAATATTGCCATTTTTCATTAATAGAACAAAAACCGAAAGTCTAGAACCTTAATCATCTATTGACAGGATATGTCACATAAACATCAAGTTACATTATAACTCATTTACATCTAATTACTATTTGTATGAACATGTATAGATGCTAGCATATATACTTACATACACACATACATACATACATAAGCCTACATACATACATACATACACACATACATACATACACATACATACATACACGCATACATATATACATACATACATACATACATACATACATACATACATACATACATACATACATACATTCATGCATACATACATCAGAGTTGTATGGTCTCGAGACAGTGTCTCGGTCTCGAGACGTTTCGAGGCAGTTTTTTGGTGTCTCGGTCTCGGAAACCTACTGTCTCGGTCTCGGTCTCGGTCTCGAGATAGCGTCTCCAATTTATGGAAACTGTCTTGAAGTGAAAGTCTTGTTCTGTCTCGAACAAGCGGTCTCGATAAGTTTCGCTTTAACTGTCTTTCTTTATAATATTCAGAAGATAGGCTGACGAAGAGATATCGATAAAGATAAAACGCGGCAATATAAAACTATTCTTAGGAATTGTTACTATATACATTATAAGTTTCAAATCGAAATTACAAATGAACCTTATTCCCGAAAACTGATACATTAGTATTTTACAGAATTTTATATAGGATCACTTGTCTTTTACTGTCTCGTACTGTCTTGAACCCAGTGTGTCGGTGTCAGTCTCGGTCTTGATACCTCACTATCTCGGTCTCGGTCTCGGCACCTCACTGTCTCGGTCTCGTCTTGGTCTTGAAGTCTCAAGTCTTGCATACGACACTGACATACATACATACATACATACATACATACATACATACATACATACAAACATATATACATACAAACATACATACATACATACATACATACTTATATACATATATATATACATACATACATACATATATACATACATACACACATACATACATACATACTTATATACATATATACATACGTACATACATACATACATACATACATGCATACATATATACTTATATACATATATACATACGTATATACATACGAGCATACATACATATTAAATAGGTATATATAAGCTTACATAAAATTCACGACTCAGGGAGAATACAAAATTTTTTATTTCTTCATTAATCGAGCATAATTCGGGTTTAAATCAGTTATTATAGGCCTAATGAGTTATTTTATGGTTTTGACTAACTGCGTTGATCTAATTAGTAGACTATGTTGTTGAGTTGAGATTCTTACCACTCAAATGTGATCTTAGTCGGCATTTTAATCGCTCGGATAATACTCGGGCCGCCATAATGTAGCTTTGCCTTGGGCCGCCTAATGTATTGAGCCAAGCCTGCCCAAATACTGCTTACAAAATGTTAAACCCAATAATTATTTAAAGCCACTTCCTTCATTTTTTCATATTTGTGGAGAGAAAGATTCCTGACAACAGATTCAAAAAGTAAGTTTCTTTAAGGGCAATGTTTTTAGGCTAGTGGAGCATTGAAGGTCGAAGATCTCTAAGAAGACCACTCAGAGAGTCACCTTCAAAGACCCTAGAAACATACGTGATAAAAGTAAGTTGTCATACATGTGTAAATCTCAAATTGAGACTAACTTTATTTTATAAACTAGATTCAAATTGAACTTTCTTTTGGCGAGTCACTTTCTTTTGCCATTCTAAACTGTTCTGATGACCGCTCAAGAAATGTCAGAGGCCGCATGCAATTTTCAATGGAATTATATCGATTAATATGTTTAACAAATTCTTTTTATATAATCCAAGTAGTTGCGACTTTTCATTAGTATCAGATAGCTTTGTCCTTCTGTGGATGGAGCATGACTGAAATATTGATAAACAGTTACATTCTGACAAGACTCAACTGCTGCAAGTCTTTACTCTACATATGGTGTCCCTGATTATGCACACGAAGTAGAATTATATCATGTGGCAAACTGAGCGTTGAAGGCTACTATTTAATGGAGACGATATCTCACCTGCTGTACGTCCTTCACTTGGCTTCTTGTTTCCAATCACATGCGCTCCGTGCTGGCGCTGGTCTTGCACGACGCACGTGCAAATCACATGCCATACAACTTACCAGGCATGCAAAAGTAAGTAATTAAGATAAAAATGAGGCGTTCCAGGTGTTATTAACTGTCTCAAGGCTGAGAGATTAGAACTATATCGGGTTACAAATAAAAATAATAATTATAGTTTAAATGATAATACGATTTATCAAGCGTCGTAGCTTAAAAGCCCATGTCAAAGATGTTCGAAAGTTCAATGAATGTCATATGATGCATTTTGAACATGGGCTATGAACTGGGATTTGAATATCTCCATAGTCTTTCCGGCCTCACATGGCCGGAAAGACTGTTCCATACGCTGGGTACAACAACAGAGATGGAACAGTCGCATGACGAAGTAACAGAAAAGATATAACTACACAACTGTTATTCTGTCTTTCTACACTTTCTCATGGAAATTGCGATAATATATTTGGTATTTGTGAGGAAAATCTCGACCTCTTCAGAGACATCTGCGAAATGGAGAAGTTCTCGGAAGTCAGTGCAAAATGAGTTCAACTCTTCTGCACTAGTTTTCTCAATGAACAGAAGAGGTACAAAAATGTTCAAGAACGTTCTATCCAACGAACAGAAAATTGTTGAAATGTGTTCATTTCAACGAACACAGCTAATTACTGTTTTTTATGCAGCCGAGCAACTGATCTGAATATGAGTAGACCCCTAGCGTTCTCTTTAGACTAAATTTGTACAAGTAGGACGTATATACACTATGCGGAATAAGTAGAATCATGTCAACCGGTTTTTTTAGCACTCACTTAATGGCTTAATTATAATAACGTGAAAGCATGAATGCATGCTGATATTGAAGGTTGTTTATTTAAACGTACGGACTGGACGCTGGCTGCTATTAACTGATGCGTGATAAATACCGCGAACCTATCACGCGTTGGTCAGACGTATACGGGCTACGACGATATTCGTCAGACGCACACTGGCTACGACTCTAAGGCATGTGGATTTGTGAATATAACAGTCTACCGAAATTATAAGAAAAATAATTTTACATCTGCCGAGGAGGCGCCCTTCAGCCCTTGGCGCCCTGGAGCAATTGCTACCCTTCGCCGCGTCTTAGCACTCTTGATAAACACAGCAATTGGACTCATGTATCCATGTCTTGAGTGATATCTCTTGCAGACTTCTTGATTTTTAGCTGCCTGGATTACCGTAACTCGCTTTTTGTTGTCATAAAGTCAAATAGACTGAACCTCAAAGAGTTTGTTGCCACTTGACTCGGGTTTTGAGACATAGATAGAATAATAAGTCCTAATACGAACATAAAACACTGGTGATTATATCTTTGCATTTGCTTCCTGTTCAGAACGGAATCCTTTTCAAATTGACATCGACAGTCTCTTAAACACTTCACATTGACCAGCCTCAACACTCAATACAAATCTTTTGCCACTGACAAAATTAATTATTTAACCTGGTTTACAATTTGAATAGCTTTCTCTTTCCTGCATAAGATGACAAGACTAAAGCTCTTCTCTGTGACCGAACTCTCATAGTTTCTGGAACCCACTTGGAACCCTCGTTCTTTATCTCTACGTAATGCTCTATCGATTATTTCGTTTAGTTTTCGACTTAAACCCCTTTTCAACTTGGTTATCCACCAAAAAGACTGCCTGCCTGCATGTCCATATATATATATCTGCCGGTTTGTATGTCTGCCTGCCTGCTTGTCTGGCTGTGTGTCTGTCCCAGTGGACTAATCGTCTAGCTATTCAACCGTTTTTTTGGGCGCGCCATCGGTTGATGCCTCATAGACGAGATGAGAATTACTAGTTCCAATTACAATTACAATAGGGCCTACGTCCATACATACATACATACATACATACATACATACATATAATATATACATACATGCATGATGCAGAATTATGTAGGCCTACATACTGCATATAAATAATTCCCGTAGTGCTTGATTTCGATCACAACTAAGATAGAATGACAATTGTTGTGTCATTATAAAGAGGCTGCTTTTCATTTTAAAATGATGTAAATATTCTAAATGCCTCCTTATAGTCGAGCACAGAGAAGCAATGTTCGACACATTTATAAATTGTAAGAACTACCCGAGCCGGGTACTTTATACACACGTACTTAAAAATGTTGATGTAACGCTGTGAGTGGCAAGCAGATACGTAACGCGCATGGACGCATATATATATATATATATATATATATATATATATATATATACTCACGCGTATACACAGGTCTCTAAGCAATGCGCGCGATCGAGTGTAAGAATATGCAAATGAGCCAAGATACGCCATAGTTTCGTACATAAACGACGTGTACGACGCGTGTACTGTCCTGGTCAATGCATAAGAAACTGTTCATTGATCGGGCGTCCGGCTGCTGCTGCTGCTGTGTTTTGCGCTGGTGATTCTGGTGATGCTACTGAGGCCGGTGGACCAACAACGTCTTACAGCCAACTTAAGCCAGCATCCCAATAGCAGCATCGTCCGCATCTTTCCTCATCCTCTTGTTCTTCCAATTCCTTTTCCTCCTCCTCGTCTCTTTCTCCATTATCTTCCATCTCCTTCCTGTCTCCACGACGCCCTTTCTTCAGCCTGCATTCGCGACGGAGCTATATAAATCGTCTTGTCGTCGTCGTCCTTTCCTGTTCCTGTTCCTCCTCTATCTTCTCGACAGCCCCATCCCTCATCTCTTCCTCTCCTCCTTCTTACCAATCCTTCTCTTCATTATATTGCATCACCTACATCTTCCGTTACCCTTTCGTTGCTGCTGCCCATCCACCTCCTCCTGTTTTTCATCTCATGCTCTCCATCTTCTCTTTGAACCACCTTCTCCTCCTCCTGCTCTGCCTTCTCATAATTCTCCTCGTCTTCCTATTCGTCCTCCTCTTCACTATCGTCATCTTTCTTCCCCTCCCTTCCCCGTCGTCAACCCTCTCCAGAACCCTTTCCTTCTATTCGTCTTCTTCCTACTCTACCCCTCCTGTGCTTCTCCTTCATCTGTTCTTCCTTTCTCCTTTTCCGTCTCCTCCTCCCTCACACGCAGTTCACCTTCATTGCAGTTACAGATGCTGGTCATGCGAGCGATGCTTGCGACCCGATGATGCGGGGACCTCGCACATTTTTCCTCGTTAAAATTTGCTCCACGGTAGTTCCTCATCTTCCGTCTGCTTCCCGATGGTCTGTCTGTCGGTCATTCTTTCTTTGTGAAAATAAACTTAATCAGGCCCGATGCTCTCTTGAAGTACAGAAAAGGCGCTATATTAAGTGTTCTTATTCGTACTTAAATGCATTGCTTGCACATTTACAGAGCAAGACCTAAGCCTAGATAAAGATGGATGTGACGCTAATGATACTATTTATCACACAATAGCGTTAAATGAAACTGCTAAATACAATTATGCATACATACATACATATAACACATGTATACATGCATACACATACTATTATAATTAATATTATCATCTGCAGTAGCAGCATCATCATTATCATCATCTCTGTTTTGTTTTTGTTAATATAATATATTTATAATGGAAACATTATATCTTTTCCAGCGGATCTCCGTGGTTCTTCAGCGTGAGAACGACGCCTGCCTCATCGGGACATTGCCACCACTCACTTAACTCACCGACATTGGCGATAACAGCAGATTATGTTAAAACCAAAATAATAGATATAATAATAATAATGATGATGATGATGAAAATATTGCACGGGAAACATCATACCTGTACCAGCGTCTGGTACAGGTATTTCGATTACCGTGCAACGTTACAACAACCTATAGCTTTTAAAGAGACTTTCGTCGCTCAGGTGATCGATTAGCAAGGCCAATCCAGACAACCAACATTTTAGGTTGGTTTTATAGTCCCTGGGGGATCATATGTATCTCGGGGCAAAAAAATAATAAAATAATAGTAATAATAACAATCACTGGGCCTCATAAACCGTACCGGAATGAAGTTTCTACAAGAGCTGGGCCTCAGTTTGACACAGGCAACGAGAGACCCACGCGAGACAACTCATCTATTTCTACGTCTATCTATTTGTACACAACGTTTTACTGCAGTGGCATTCGGGGGCCTTTTTGTTCAACCCGATGGGGACGAAAACCTTTAACATACTTCTGCATTCTCATTGAACCTTAGGGAACTTTCCATAATAATAATAATAATAATAATAATAATAATAATAATAATAATAATAATAATAATTTGCCCGACACCTACGCCAAGTCCCATCTTGTCGACACATCCGTCAGAGCTGGCGAAGCAGCCGAACGCGCAGCTAAGACGAAGAGGATCAAGTATTCCTCCATAACCAACACCCACGACTTCGTAGCCCTCTCATTGGAATCCCGCGGCGCTTGGAGCAGTGAAGGACTTCAGTTCATCTCAGAGTTGGGTAGTCGAACGAGTGCTGCAACCCACGATCCAATGGAGACATCATTTCTGTTCTAACGTATCTCGGTTGTTCTTCAGCGTGGGAACGCCGCCTGCCTCTTCGGGACATTGCCAACACTCACTTAGCTCGCCAACTTTGACGATAACAGCATAATATGAAACATATATGTATAATAATAATAATAATAAAAATAATAACCGTATAATAATAATAATAATAATAATAATAATTATTATTATTATTATTATTTATACCCGAGGTAAGTACGTATAATTATTACCATTATTATCATTACTATCACTATTATTATTATTATTATTATTATTATTATCATTGTTATTATAATTGACATTAATATTACTACATTATTGATAGCAGCAGTGGTAGTGAAAGTGAAACCAGTGGAAGTAGTAACAGTAGAATATATATATACATATATATATATTAGGATACATTTCATGCAATCATAATACATACATTCCTAGATACATGCATGGTAATACTAAGACTCAGTTCCTCCCGTTCCTTCAGGAACATCGGTCGACAAGAGCTCTCCATCCCGTACGATCTTTAGCAGTCTCCTCCGCGTCTTCCCAGTCGATTCCCATCTCCTTTAAGTCCTGTCTTCACACACATGCGTGGTATACATACATGATATGTCGTACATGCATGCATGTATACAATTAGGCATGTATGCACACATCGCTGGCATCCATTGCATATATATACGTGCAAACATGCACTTGTATACATGCTTGCATGCATAGCTACACATTACTAATATATGGTTTTATAAAAATTATATATATGTATATTATATATACGTATATATGTAAAGTAGCTGTGCTGTCAATCCCTTGAAATGAGTGGGACATGTTCTCGCTGTCCTGCAGGGATCGATGTCTATAAAAGATAGAGAAACCGGGCGAATGGTCTGAAGGCAACCGGAGGCCTCCTGTTGGAGAGAGGCGATAGGGTCTCTACACTCCTCCTTCTTCTCCTATTCCTTCTATTCCTCCTCCACCTCCACTTTCTCTTCATTCCCTCCTCTTCCCCTTCCACCTCTTCCTCCTCTACCTTCTCCTCCTCTTCCTTCTCCTCTTCCTTCTTCTCCTCCATCTCCCCCTATTATTCTTTCTTCTGCAACGCATTCACTCCATCTATGATCGCTCTTCTAAGAGCCCTCGCCTTCGATTGCGTCCATTTCTAAAGAAAACCATAATCACATCAGCGCCTTTGAAAGGAGCACAAAAGGAGCTATATGAACACAAGGTTACTTTCTGGTAGGTTTTCTAAGAGCAAAGCTTGAGTGAATGCATGCGCGTAGTAAGATGGTCGGACGCCCTTCTCTCCATTTCGCAGCACCGGCGCACATCTTTTATATCGCTCAAATCAACTCTTTAAGCAACGGATACACCTTGCCCTACTTCCTTTGATCTTTAGTTACGCTATAATACCGTGCCATCCACTAAATTGCATGAGTGTAGCTCTTGATAAGATCCATACTCTTCTACACAGCCATATCTGATAGATCTGCTTCTTAACCAGCGGTTTTCAGATTTCGTTATTTACCCTCAGGAACTAGATCGAATGTTGGCGCACCACAAACAAAGTTGTTGACGTCCTCAAAAAAATTATTATGCGCGAGAGGAGTCCACTTGAATTAATTATCAGAAGGCACATCGTAAATTCTCGTGCAGGGTCTGGGGCATTTCGGATCGTTTGATGGCAGTTGGAGCCTGTGTTTAAATAATGATACGGACAATTTGTTTTGCTGGTACTCTATTGCGTACCACTTAGCGACGCCATACCTACCACCATATGAAAGCGCTGTTCTAAACTAGACGATGTATAAGCTCATGGACAGGCACGCACTCCATAATATTATCACAAGCCCTTGAGCCGTTGATGATGACCTTGACATGCTTGCAAACAACAGTCTCGTTCCCTGCTCTGGAGAAACCGATGCAGCAGACGCACGCTTTCACCAACGTCTGTCAGTCATGAAATATTTCCATAGAGCAGTGCTCCATTTTTAAGCAATTAGACGACATTACCTGACGTCAGGTGACAAGTGAGCCTCGACATTTGCATCCGAGAGCATTTAAGGCTCATGTGTTGTCTGCCATTTCCAGATATTATTATCATAATAGGTGTTGCTTCGTCGTGACGTAGGATTTCTAGATTTTCTGGCAGCCACACAGAGTGGCATGCCGTACCAGACATCGCCATTAAGATTGCTCTCGTCTTGAAGACAGCGTATAACAGAGGAGGGCGCAGGCTTATGTATCACAGCGGCAAAGTATTTTTCGACACCCTGCTTATGCCTGAAGGGTGTCGTCATCGGTGGTCGCTGCTGTTGCTGCTGCTGCTGTTGGTGCTGCTGAGGCCGTCTAAGAGCATCAGCATTTCTGGCGACCGTCGATAAGCCATCCTGAGGAGACGCCTCCCTCTCCTCTCTCCCCTCCTCTCCTCCCCTCCTCTCTCGGCCATCGGTGATGCTGAGGCAGGGCTGATGATGCGGCTATAGCGACGTCGATCTATCCATCCATCGATGGTCCTCTGCCTTTGCAGCACCACGCTCAGCAGCCGGCACCAGCAGCGGGAAGGAAGGAAGGAAGGATGGACAACATCGTCGTCTATTTAAAAACCTAAGACGACGATCGGACGCAGTCAGTGTAGATGATGCTACTCGATCGCGCAAACATTGTTGACGTCCTCGATCATTGGCTTCGTCGTTTTCTGATCTCGATCATCTAGGATCTTGATCATCTACGGATGGAGACATCGTCTGTGGAATTGTCGCATTCGTCGTCATTATCATCATCGTCGTCATCATCATCATCATCATCATCATCGACGTCGTCGTTGTCGTCGTCGTCGTCATTCAACCCTCAGGGTTCACCTTGTGATCCTTGGTGTTTCAATTATGACCGAGACTAAGGCACGCGGTGAATGCTAAGGGAAGGACCGTTCCATCTGTCCGCATCCTTCGCTGAACGGAGAAGGATCGAACAAGATGCAGGATACACTGGAGAGAAATCGGTCGACACACGATTCATCAGAGTTGGCGCAACAAAGGCGGTGCCATCAAGGCACCAAAGGTCATCAGAGGTCATGTTATTAGATTACTAGAAGAAGCAGCTGAGTTATTCAGGCAATAGGACATCTATGGGCACCACATCATCACGGCTATACCAACATTATTGGAGATATGGCAGGCCTACTAGTATTATTATTATTATCATCATCATTATTATTATCATTATTATTATTATTATTATTATTATTATTATTATTATTATTATTATTATTATCATTATTATTATCATCATCATCATCATCATCATCATCATCATCATCATCATCATCATTATTATTATTATTATTATTATTTTATTTTTATAATTATTAGTGTTATTTGTTGTTATAATTTTTAATGTTTGTCACGAGATACAGATGATTCCTCAGCTCCTCAAGGACTAGAATATTAGCCTAATATGTTGGTTGTCTGGAATAGCTTCATTGAACAGTCTCCAGAACGCCGATAATTATTATTATTACTATTATTACTATTATTATTATTACTATCATTATTATTACTATTATTATTTCCAATATTTTTATTATTATAGTTACTATTATTACTATTACTACTGTTATTATTTTCAGAATATTGGATATAAGAACTGACGAAAAGGTCAATTAAGATGCAAATATGAGTAAAATCTGCATAGCACGTTACTCAACGCATAGAAGAGGCTTTTGGGACATTATACATCAACTTAATTTAAGTCATACAATACTTTATCAGAACGTTCAAAGCATTAAAGGACATTGCAGTAAAAGATTGCATAAGAATATTTTGTCAGTAGTCCGGTATAATTATCATTTTCAGCAGTGCACCATGAGCTATATTTGAGGCCCGAGATAGAAGGAGGTTTTACACTAATGCCATTCAAAGACTATCTCATACATCGTACGCGAAGTAATGCTGACGCTCTTTATGTTAGTTCAATCATTATCAGGTTATGACAACATTAGATATGCGGAATGAATGGGAACTTTTGTTTTAGAGTTCTCATTCAAATAAACGTTGCAAGATGGCTCTTCAGTGAACTGCAGAATTATAGTGAATTCAGTGGAGTGAGTGAATTGTTAATACGACTCTCACTTATTACAGGCTTCATAAGTAGTCGTGTTGACAACTTATTAGCCATAATAAAAACATACCCCTAACCACAATAGTTTTTTTTTATTAATCATAATGATCTATTAAACTAGTCACAGTAGATTTTTAACCGGCCATAGCGGATACGTAACTACTCATTGTAAACTATGGGCCTACAACCGGATTGGATTGCAGTCATGAAAATATTTAATTTTATTGCCCATCATACAAAATGTCTGCAAACCGTGTTATATGTTATTATCGCCAACTGGAAGATTATTATTAGAGCCTGAGGGAAATTTCTCGAGTCTTGGTAGGACTTCCATGCAATGTGGGTAAGTTGCTAAGCTATTAATGGAGACAGATTAATCATAGCTTTGAGACAAGACCTGTCTTCGACGCCTTCGTGAAGTTGCTGTAGGTGCTATATAAATATCCATTAATAGGCCTACAAATATATTTATAATGTATAATTAATCCGATCATAACTTTCATCATCATCATCATTATCATCACCATCATTATCACCACCACCACCACCACTACCACCATCATCATCATCGTCATCATCATCATCATTATTATTATTATCAGTTTCTGAACATAGCTACAAATAAATAATCTGCATTAAAGCGCACATTAATGATAACGTGACGCGTTGGTAAATTTGGTAGCGCACTTGTTCTGTGAGTCGATGATTACAAGTTCGAGCCTGCTGAGCGAACTTCCTCAAATGACGCTCGATAGTATGCAAGTGTACACTTTAGTCACACCGTTACTTACCTCACGCGTGTAACAGATGGATCAAATGAACAAACAGCAAACAACAACAAAGATTTTAAAATTTAATTCAATTGCAAATAGATAAGTGATATATTCGTACATATTTGGTCATGCAATGCAGTACGATTGCTGTACCAGCTACAACAGTCGTACTGCATTTATGGGGGCGGGTGGTCATGTGACCGTTCAGGACAAACTGCGTGACACTGGTAGTGACGAATAAAACGATCAAAATTTTGATGTAAATCCTTTTTAAGTTGTGAATAATATTGCTGGATTTGATATCACGACTTCAAATCGTTTGAATCGAAGTAGGCTACCTACTACAAACTAGTTTATCAGATATCCTTGCAATGGACACTCCGCCACTGTTTTGACTTTGACAGTGCCAGTACCAAGCCTTGAGAACGGAGGAGGGCGACACCAAATCATCTTTGATATGGAACGGTGTCTTTAAAAATCAACAACGCCTTGTAATGGGTTTCGTGTAGAAAAAAATTTATACAACGCCAGCGCCATCTCACTAGAACTAAGACAATGAAAATGGGTTGCAGTTACTAGCCAGCAAATGAGGACTCGGCCCAGAAGAGCTAATACCGACCTAGGATTCAGATACGCGGAGTCGACTAGTTATGAAACACCGAATGTGTTTTGATACCAGATGGCTTCGAGTAACAGTATTTTCTTCTTATCGACCATGTACCATAACAGCGATAATTATGTCACCCTTGTTGTTTATTTTTTAACGACACCGTTCCATAACAAAGAGGATTTTGTGTTTCCCTCCTCCTTTCTCCAGGCTTGGGACTGGCACTGTCGGAACACGTACAGTGGCGGAGTTCTTATGCCAGCCTCCTAAGGCCTCCTTCTTTACTCAGTTCTTGAAGAACTGGAACCACCGCGGTAAGCACGAGTGATCAAGCCAGATTGACATCCCTCACGCTGGCAACACTGCAGCCAAGAGCAAGACTATGCATTCTCTTTGTTCCTGCGGGCTTGGGCGCAACTAGTGGGTGCTGAGGGGGTGCTTGAGCATCCTCTGCCTAAGATGTTGACTCGCAGAAATGATCCAAATCCGATGAGTTTTTATTTGTTTGTAAGGGTGGGGTATGGTGCTATCAGTATGCTGCCTAATGCCTTCGGAGTTTGCAGTATGAGTACCCCCATGAAAAATTTCTGGTTGCGCCATTGCCAACGGGCTTTCGCTTATCTTTGGTCCTATGTGCATTTATTTCTGTTAATGCCACGTCGTCGCAGCGTACGGATTCAAGACTTGTCATTATATATTAATGCTTTCAAATTGAAGATACTGCAAAAATTTTGAGTACGCGTCTCTGCCTCTCGTTCTCCGAATAGCGACCATAGATAACTTGTGTTGGTCCTCACGTTAACATTTACTGATCATGCTCGCGTAATCGGACCACAGACGATAAATAAAATAAATGGTTAATTAATTACTTGATTTGCACCA
This sequence comes from Bimastos eiseni, assembly GCA_959347315.1. NCBI lineage: Eukaryota > Metazoa > Annelida > Clitellata > Crassiclitellata > Lumbricidae > Bimastos > Bimastos eiseni. The sequence goes on along the minus strand of OY365811.1, from coordinate 32,070,315 downwards.
ACTACATCCAATGAAACTATGTCAAAGGACAGAATTAACATAATTTAGATTCAAATTACACCATTACTGAATTTCCAGATAGGCGCTATAAAAATATTTTCAGAGATATACAGAGAATCGCGTGTCTATAAATCGGAATTTTTCAAGGATTATGATGCATTATGATATTGGGTAGGCTAAATAGAGGTCAGGAGGTCAGAAGGCTCGACCTACAGCAGTCGTCTTTTTGTGACAATTTCATTTAAAATATTATTTAAGATGCAAATCGGTGGTTCATCATTTTGAGGCACCAGAGGTCAAATAGTTCATGGGTCAGTTGAGGAAAAGTCTTAGCTCTCGGCAAGCTCATCATCACTCAATTGGATGAAGCCTTAGTCTCTGTAGACTGCTTTTGATGGCCATATTGATGCTTTCAAATCCAATGTACTCCAACGATTGTTTGTACGCCTCTGCTGAGCGATCTGGTTGTCTCACTCGGTCCATGCGATGCATTTAGATGTCACCTCTGCTAAATCTATCGTTGCCCCTCGTTCAGTTAACGATACGCCTTGATATCTTCAGCCATCTATGGTCAAACTGGCGTAAAATAACTAAACAAGAGTAAATAATATTTATTGGCCTGACACAGAACACACCAACCGTCATTAAACAAGGAGAGGGTTTCACAGAGTTCAAGTAAGTGCAGGGTGTACGTAAACATTCCTTAGGGAGGACAGATGTTTCCGTTTGCTCTTTGGCCAGTGAAGTGACCGGTCGATAATTGGAGTAACTATACCTCGGAGATTTTTTATCGCCAATTACAATGAGATGCAGTGGAGCGGGAAGAGGATGAAACGATAGAGGGGAAGGGTTAAAAGAGGAGAAGCATAGAGCAACTAATGGGTACGATTAGAATGAGAAGAAGGGTAACAAGAGGATATTGTGACGGAAGTAGATCTCGAGAAGACCTAAAAATGACAGAGACGAACAGTGGTGCTGGCACAGGTGGTGAGAAATCTCGCCTGATAAATACTTGAAATACGAGGAGCTGGGTCGTGGCTGTAAATGCGATTTCCATAGAAACACGATCACATGCACACAGATATTTATATATCCGGAAGAAGCGTGACTATATTGTCGCCATAGCAACGATTCTTTGGCCTCATTTACTGTTCAGTTCATGAGTTAAAAACATGATAGCTGGCTGACTGACTGAAGCCCTCTTTACAAGGTCGCCGGCTCGGATAATTCAAACCAGCAGATCGCAAAATATACCCCTGGGCGATATGGTCTGGTAGATCTTGTCTCACTCTTATTAGACATTGCATGTGCATGATAAATTAATAAATAAAATTAAATAATTAAATAAAAATTAAATAAATAAATAAAAATTAAATAAATAAATAAATAAATAACTAAATAAATAAATAAATAAAAATTAAATAAATAAAAAAATTAAATAAATGAGTGAATAAATATATAAATGTAACAAATGTGTTAATAGATAATAAAGAAATAATTAAATGAACAAAAAATAATTATATGTATATAAGAATATATAACTAAGTAAATAAATATGTATAAATATATAAATAAATAAATAAATATATGAATAAAACTTTTAAATAAATAAATAAATATACATATATATATAATTTTTATATGCGAAAATGTTTACGGGCCGAACTAAATGGATGCAGAGTTTCACAGTTGATCGTTGCACATCAGTTGTTATCAGAAGATGGACAAAATTAGATTCATTTCTTTATCCACTTACTTCCAGCTGTTCTGCCTCACAAATGCTGCTGTGCTGTCATGTATAGTTTCCGCTTCCTTATATACGAAATCTTGGACAGGACTTGCATTTCTCCGGTGGGCTGAAATCAATCTCTAGCCTACTCCTAACTAGTTTCTCATTTCCGAAGATAATTTCGAATTCGGTTATACAATGATGCATACACTGCAAATGAATTAATAAATAAATGATTAAATTCATAAATAAAGCATATCAATACCGTTGGTAATGTTAACTGCAATTGTAATCATAGGCGGCGAAAGGCCTAATTAATATACATTAATTACGATCAGATGCGTCTACACAACAGAGACCTTTGAGCGAATGCTCCGTCAAAAGAGTAAGGCGGGAAGATCTATCTCATCGCGAAATTATGGGAAGTTATTTTGCTTAAAATTATTATACTGCGAAAAATCTTTTTTATTATTTGCAGCTAAGCCATTCTGTTCCTCTCTACAGTGTCAATGTGTGCGACGTTAATGTAGTTCAAATTAGTATTCTTTCTTGAATAAGATTGGTCAGTCAAAATTGGAGGAAGTTGCTCCAATGACTTAGGGGAGGAGGGTAGACGCCTCTGATTACGATTGTAATCGCAGTTGTAACTTGTAGGAGACCATCTAACCTAATGCTAAACCGCAATAGTAATTATAATCCATGTTGTAACAGAATCTGTGCAGCACCTTTAGTTAACCATTTATTTCGGTCGGTTCATGGCTCTTGTCAATACGAAGGAAATGCAACCCGTGTGAGTTACTGACAAAGTTCAGAGTTAAACGAAACGAATTTCAGTCGAGGGATTGCTTTTGTGATGATGAATCTTGTCCAATGGAAATTCCCAGCGTATAAAAACAAAATGTCTATGGAAATCCCCAGCGTGTAAAGGTCAAAGTGCGGCGGCGCTGAACAATAAGTTCACCACGCATGGCAGACGACAGCGTCTGGCGGCGAGGCTTCGCAGAGACAGAAGGGACGCATTGGTCACTGATGCGTTTTGGAGCGAAACCAGAGATGAGTGATGGATGGAGGAATGGTTGGCTGGGTCGATGGATGAAGCATGGTTGGTTGATTGGATGGATCGAAAATGGATGGATGGATAGATAACAATGGATGGATGAATGGTGAGATAAAAATGGATGAATGGATGGATGAATGGATAGATAATGATGGACGAATGGATGTATGGATGGATGAACAGATACAAATGAATGAATAGATGGATAGATAAAATGGACCAATGGATGGATAAAAATGGATGAATGGATCGATGGATCGATGAATAAATAGATAGAAATTGGTGAATAGATGGACGGATGAATAAATGGATAGATGCAAATGGATGAATGGATGGATGGATAAAATGGATGAATGGATATGTAACAGTGGATGAATGGATAGATGTATAGATAAAAATGGATGAATGGATGGATGGATGG
>OY365811.1:32059608-32062108 GCA_959347315.1 Bimastos eiseni | reverse complement strand
ACTTTCCTTTTTTCTTTTTGTCTACCAGTCTCTCTATCTCTGCCTCTCTCTGCGTCTGTCTCTGCCTTTAGCTTTGTGTTTATCTAGTTGATCATGATAATTTGTTTCGTCATCCCTATTCTTTCTGTCGTCTGAGTCTATCTCTCTTTCCTTTTCTCTTTCCTTTTCTCTTTTCTTTTCTCTTTCCTTTTCTCTTTCCTTTTCTCTTTCCTTTTCTCTTTTCTTTTCTCTTTCCTTTTCTCTTTCCTTTTCTCTTTCCTTTTCTCTTTCCTTTTCTCTTTCCTTCTCTCTTTCCTTCTCTCTTTCCTTCTCTCTTTTCTTTCTCCGTCTGTGTGTTGGTTCCCGTCTGTCTCAGTCCATCTATCTTGTTCATTCGTCATCTTAATGCATCTATTTCCATCTGGCTTTCTCTCTGAGTTTCACTCTCTCTATCCTTCTTGCCTCTTAAGTCCGTGTCTCTGCCACTCTCGGCCCCCCACTCTCTCTCTCTCTCAACCTCATCTCTTCCGTGCTCTTCCACTTTGTCTCCCGCTCTCTCTTTCTACCTCTCTCTCCTCTCTCAGTTTCCTTCTCTTTCCTTCTCTTCCAATCTCTCTCTGTCTTTCTGTCTCTCCCTCTGTCTGTCTCTCTTTTCCTTCTCTCTCTGTCTCTCTCCCCTGTCTATCTCTCTCCTTTCTCTTTCTCTCTGTCTCTCTCTCTCTCTCTCTTTGTCTCTCTCTGTCTCTCACTCTGTCTGTCTCTCTTTTTCTCCCTCTCTCTCCCTCTCCTCCGTCTCCTATTCTCCGCATCTTCTTATTTTTCACCGACGTCCTCAGACCGTCACCGAAGACGATAGCAGTGGACAACATGACACGCAATGCAAGACAAACGACCCTGATTTACGCAACATCCGCGCCGGATTATTCGCTTAATCCGGCAGATAATGAAAAACAACTATTGTTGAGATATTTCTCTCGCAGTCTGGCAACATGAGCGAACAGCTGACGATGGAGACGACGCCTCAAATGAACGGATTTCGTCTGCGATTGTTTAGGGAACCCAAACTAATTATTTATCATCTGCTTATGTTTCAATTTCTTTCGCCGATCTCCAGCATTCAGTTCGCTTTGTCTTCCTGTCTTCCTCTCCACCGACTTACCTTCCATCTGTCACTGAAGCCGTGAGTAGAAGATGATGAAGAGGAAGACGATGACACAGAAGAAGAAGATGATGCAATGAAAAAGATGATGAAGTAGAAGATGAAGAAGATGAGATGAAGAAGAGGATGATGAAGAAGAGGATGATGAAGAAGAGGATGATGAAGAAGAGGATGATGAAGAAGAGGATGATGAAGAAGAGGATGATGAAGAAGAGGATGATGAAGAAGAGGATGATGAAGAAGAGGATGATGAAGAAGAGGATGACTGAAATATAAATAACAGGTTTAAATGGGGTCATCCATCTACACAGAAACTGCCCAGAGTCATTAAAATAAAAATAATAACAATAATAATAATAATTATTATTAATATTATGATCATCATCATCATCATGACGATGATGATGACGACTTCGACAAAGATGACGTTGACGTTGACTATGATGATGATGATAATGATGATGATGGTGATGATGTTGATGTTTATGTCGATGAATTAAAGGGAAGAGTGAGCGACCTTATTTGCTTAGAATCAGCTGGGACTTTGCACACCTACTGGTCTTGAGAACGATCATGTTTTGCGAAGATCATGATCAGCGATCATGAATGATCAATAAATCATAGATCATGAGAACGTGATCTCTGTGCGTCGTTCCTGGACAAGGAGTGGACCAGAGTGGATGCATTACTCAACTTCTGCTGACGATCAGGTCTATTGTGCTTGCGGAGTGACTGGAGGACGAAGGAAACAAAGGACTCTGATGGACGGCAGAAGGGAGGGGGAAAGGAAGGGAAGATGGTGGAGACGGAGGACAGAGGGTTGTGACTGAGGAAGAGAGCGGAAGATAAGGGAGGAGGGTGATGATGGAGGAAAAGATGGGAAGATAAAGGGAAAAGTGGAAAGAGAATGGAAAGACGGTAGTGACGAGTGGACAGTGGGAAAGAGAAAGAGAAGATAGTATGGGACGGATGGAGGGGGGTAAGAAAGAGAGGGTGGTGACGAAGTAAGGGAGAGACGTAGGGGATGCGACGGAACGGACAACAATCTTAAATGATGCTATTCAGAAATCCATTTGCATTGCATTAGACGAAAGACTGATGTCGCCAACCCAATGACGTCATCTGCCTCTGTCTTATCTTCCTTCTACTACTCCTCCTTCTTCTAATGCCTTACGTCTTCCTCATTCCATGATTCTAACGCCCTCCTTCTTCTCATATCTAGCTCTCCTTTTCCGTCCGCCTCACGTCAGCCATCTCTATTCAGGTTGTGATTCTTCCTCTCTTTTTCTCCTCTTTTCCTCTTCTTCCTTCTCCGTTTTCCCCATATCTTGCTGGAAATCCTCTGCAGTCATCCATCTTCCT
>OY365811.1:32051710-32059408 GCA_959347315.1 Bimastos eiseni | reverse complement strand
CTTGCTGAAATCCTCTGCAGTCATCCATCTTCCTCCTTACACTCATCCTGTTCTTTCCCCCAATTCTTGCATGTCCCCGTCTTAAGAAACCACATATTTTGCTCGTTTACTTCTCTCCTCCTCCCTTTCCTCTCCTCCTCTCGTCTCTCTCTCTCTCTCTCTGCCTCTGTGTCTCTCTCTCTTCTTTCCTTCCCATTAATCCTCTTTCTCTCTCCCTCTTCGTCGCCGGCTTCTATTCCTCTAATCATCCATCTCCTTCTACCTTTCCATTTCATTCTACTCATTCCTCTAATCTTCGTTCCCTCATTTAGTCCTCTTTTTCTCTCTGAACGTCCTTCTCCTCTCGTCTTCTTTCTTCCTCCTCCATCTCTCTTCCTCCACAACCCCATTCTCCTTTGTCACCTTGTGTCCGTCATTCATCCATCTTTCTCTCCCTTTCCTTGTCCTCCACCCTCTTTTCCTTCTTCCCCTCCTCCTCCTCCGTTTCTCCTTTCCTTCCTAATACTCCAGCCTCTCTTCTTCTTGCCCTCTAGCCATGTTTTTCCGCCAGCAGTCGCTTTGAAGTGACACAACTGTCAGTCGGTCTCTTGGGAAGATGCTAGGCCGATGATGACGAGAAGAGCCTCACCAGGTTGCAGAGGCAGATCGGCTGAGACAGCAGCAGTCCATCGGCTGTTAATAACATCCGTCAACCTCTGAGCATATACGTGTACAGTCTATGGTCACTTCTGATTGGCGTGCACTGTGAAAGGCGTTATATAAATTCATAGATACAATACATATACACACCACATCGTTTGAAAGCACCGATACGGCGCAACGACACCATCATTATCAGTTTATCAACATAACCGCCATAATTATCATCATCATCATCATTCCTCATCATCATCATATCATTACTACCATCGGTATCAACATTGTAGTCATCAAAAAATCGACTCATCACCACCACCATCATTTTCATTATCGTCATCATCATCATCATGATTTATGTTTGTATGTTATGATCATTCATATTGCGCCTTTAAAACTTCCAGAATATTCTGAAAAGCTTCATCATCATTACCATTATTATCATGATCATCGTCATCATCATCAGGATCATCATCGCCATCATCATTAAAACCTTCATTATCATCATCTTCATCACCACCATCAGCATCATGTGTGTTTGTATGTTTATAATATAATGGTTATGTCCATGCGTATAGCGCCTTATAAAAAGAGACATCACGTGTATAGTATCATCATCATCATAATCATTATCATCATCATCGTCGTCGTCATTGTCGTCATCATCATCATCATCATTATCATCATCATCATCATCATCATCATCATCATTATCATCATCATCATCATCATCATCATCATCATCATCATTATCATTACATCATCATCATCATCATCATTATCATTATCATTAACATCATCATCATCATCGTCATCATCATCGTCATCATTATCATCAACATCATCATCATTATCATTAACATCATCATCATTGTCATCAACCTCATCATCATCGTCATTATCAACATTGGCATTATCGTCATCAACTCAATCAACAGCAGCGAGAATAGCAGCCACCATTTGTTACATACATTTATGTATTTAAAATATCTTTAGCGCATTATTACTTGCCCGAACACCCGCAAGTGATCGACATATGGCATCTCTTTAGCTGATGCAGTCTTAACTGGCTAAAGTCATTTCGGCAAAGCATTCCGTCATTCGTTTTGCTAATTCTTGTCTTTTACGTTGTCTGTCTGAGCAGAGAGTCTGTGCTACTCAACAGTTCTTGAAGGGTTGCTTTGACGTCTAAGACGACATTCGGAAAGTCATCCCTAGGGGGAGACCAATCGCCAGTTAACATTTGCGGATATCCCATCAGAGCTCACCGTCGGATGATTCGGACTCAAGACATCTCACATCCGATTATTAGTTTTCACTGCAATTTCATCCTAAGCGATTATCAACGGATGGTTTGTTTGGACAATGTCCAGTCCGAGACTTATATGTGCCAAATGCGACAGGAGATTCTCGGGTTCAATGACGATGATGATGATGATGATGACGACGACGACGAAGATGATAGTAGTAGGAAAGTGAGCGACCTGGGACAATTGACCAATGTTATGGTCAATTAGCCAACCTAATAGGTTACAAAACGTATTATTAACCTATTATTAGGTTACAAAATCACAAAAAATCACAACAACTCATATCATGGTTCTAATGCCAACCAAATATAAATTGAAAAATAAAATTGAAAAATGAGCCACAATTCATGCACAACCAAAGCCCCTGGTCAAAACGTCCGCCAATAGATCAAACGTCACGGGAATTTCCAATAGTTTTGATGATGAGTCATCACGTGACCACCTAGTCTTCATTATCAACCCAGGAATTAAATGACTCAAGATACCCGAGCCATTCCAATAGTTTCTATGATGAGTCATTGCTCAACAAACAAACAAAAACATTCTTTCATATATAAAATGAATGAAAATATCTTTCCTTTTCACTAAAGGAATGCCAACACAATATAAAATGGAATACACAAAAAGGACTGTTATTGAATTAGAAATATTGCGAAACAGAAAGGCATGCTTGGTTATACGAGACTGCGTAAAGCGCATTTGATTAGTACATTTGAAGCTCACGGGGCTCAAACACTCATCCTCTCATACTTTGTTCCAATCTCATCCAATGCTAGTTTGATGGACGCACCCGTTCCCGACATTAGAGTTCCAACACTCGTTCCCATGCCAGCTACGATAGCACGAAAAATATTCGTTAAGACTAAGTCTGCTATTAATACATTCGCAAAGTGGATTGAAGGGCACATACCCGAAAAACCAAGGAGACAGGTGAACGAGAATATAGAAGCACTGAAAGGTAAAGTGAATTCTATATTCAGTAAAATTCTTATGAAAATACGCCAAATAAAAGAGACGGCCACAGCTATCAAGGGCTTCACGAAACAATACACTGTCGAAGGAGCAATAGAATTGACGCCACAGGCGGTAGACTTGTTGACTAAAAATCGACAGACTAAGGTTAATTTCATCCTTACCTGCACAATGGAGCGTATTGATATGAAATCCGGGCAAGTAGATACCGAGGATTTTCCGTTTCGTTCAAAGACTGAGGTGGTTCTAGACTCCACCGATACGAGCGAAATTTACAACAATGCGAATGATAAAATCCTAGAGTCTATGGCAGCCTTCCAGATGCGAGGTAGTAACTGGAGACTTGGAGCGGTTCAAAAATTAGAAATCAACACGGTTGCTTATAAACCGCTGAAGGGTAGTTCTTACATTCCACTACCGAAATGTCTAGCGAATAAAAAGGCTATTGTAAATATGAAGAATGATGACGAAGAATGCTTCAAGTGGTGTGTAACGAGAGCCTTAAACCCTGTTGACGAACATTCGGAAAGAATAACGAAAGAATTAATAAAACAATCTGAGGAAGTTGATTGGTCCAGCATTGAATTCCCAGTCGCAGCGGATGCTAACGTGATAAGTAAGTTTGAGAGAAATAATAATATTAGTATTGATGTTTTCGGTCACGAGAAAGATGCTTACCCATTCCCACTATATTTATCGAAGCACGAGAGCGATATCAGTGTAGATCTATTACTCATTTCTGATGGAGAAAAGAAGCATTATTGTTGGATAATGAACTTTAACAGATTAATGGCGGTTCACACAGAAAACTCATACAATTCGATGCATTATTGTAAAAGATGTTTGATAGGATATAGAAATATAGTGCAATAAATAAACATACCGAGTACTGTTCCCAACACGCTGTTTAAAACATAGAACCTCCAGAACCAGGAACTATGCTGTATTTTAAGAATTATTATCGAAAGATAAGAGTTCCCTTTGTGCACGTGTACGCCGATTTTGAATCTTTCATAAAACCTATAGACACCTGTCAACCAGATCCCAACATGTCTTACACCAACAGATATCAAAAACATATCCCAAGTTCTTTCTGCTATTATATAAAATGTTTTGATGATGAACTCTATTCGCAAGTTCCTGTGACATTCACAGCAAAGAGCGAAGACGATGATGTAGCTCAGATATTCGTAGACAGTCTTATAGAAAATATAAAAGATATTTATAATCGATTTAAATTTCCTAAGAAAATTATATTTGGAAAGAAAGAACAGGCGCTATTCGATTCCGCAACCGTTTTTCACATATGCGAGGGCGAACTGGGTAAAGATCGAGTTAGAGACCATTGCCATATAACTGGAAAATATAGAGGCGCCGCTCATAAGAATTTTAATCAAAATTATCTAGTTCCCAAGTTTTTCCCAGTATTGTTCCATAATCTATTCGGTTACGACAGTCATCTATTTGTAAAGAAATTACGAGGTGATGATAACGAAAAGATTAATTGCATTCCTAGCAACGAAGAAAAGTACATCTCCTTCCGTAGAAAAATCGTAGTTGATAATTTTATACATGAAGAAAATAAGTTAAAAACTGTCAACGAGAATTACGTTTTATCGATAGTTTTAGATTCATGGCATCGAGTCTCGACGCTTTATTAAAGAACCTGAGCAAAGATCAGTGTAAGAATATAAGCAAACACTATTCTGGTAATCAGCTCGATCTCTTGCTTAGAAAAAGATTATATCCTTAGGATTATGTTGATTCCGTCGAGCGACTGAACGAAACAGAACTACCACCAAAGTCAGCATTCTACTCAATACTTAACGACTCAGGTATTAGTGATGAAGACTACAACCATGCACAGATGGTATGGAAAGAATTCGGATTCAAGATGTTGAGAGAATACCACGATTTATATAATGTGACTGATGTTCTCCTGCTTGCTGGTGTATTTGAGAATTTTAGAGATGTCTGCAGTGAAACTATGGCCTAGATCCAGCCTGGTATTATACTTCGCCGTGTCTTGCTTGGGACGCTGCATTGACGTTGACAGGAGTAAAGTTGGAGTTGTTGAGCGACTATGACATGATTCTGACGATTAAGCATGGGATAATGGAAGGTGTTAGCACCATTTCGCACCGTTATGGACAGGCAAACAATAAGTATATGGGAGAAGCGTTTGACGATAGCAAGCCTTCAACATTTATAACTTATTTAGACGCGAACAACCTGTACGGATGGGCAATGTAAAGAATCTACCAACTCATGGGTTCCAGTGGATGGGTAACGATGAGCTAAACGATTGGAGATCTTCACCAGGTATATTAGAAGTCGATTTGGAATATCCTAGAAAATTGCACGATCTTCACAACGACTATCCTCTTGCTCCAGAGAGTGCTAAAGCCAAAGAATCGGATGTGTCAAAACTCATTCCAAACATGTGTGATAAAGTAAAGTATATGGTCCATTACGAAAATTTAAAGCAGTATGAAAGTTTGGGTTTGAAGATAATGAAAATTCATCGCGGAATTAAATTTGAAGAAAGTGCTTGGCTGAAAAAGTATATAGATCTAAATACTAATCTGAGGACCAGAGCCACCAACGATTTCGAAAAAGACTTTTTAAAACTAATGAACAATAGTGTGTTCGGTAAGACGTCTGAGAATATTGAGAATCGTGTAGACATAAAATTGGTGTGTAGTGAGAAGGAAGCCATTAAGCTAGCAGCGAGAACGAGTTACGACACTCGAACTATTTTTGATGAAAACCTAATCAGCATTCACATGAAACGGACGAAGCTATGTTACAACAAGCCTATATATCTTGGTATGTGTATTTTAGACTTGAGTAAAACTATAATGTTTGATTTTCATTATAATTACATCAAGATAAAGTACGATGAGAGAGCAAAGTTACTTTTTACAGATATGGATTTTTTAGCCTATGAAATTAAGACCGAAGACTTCTACGCCGATATAGCACCCGACATTAGAAGTAGGTTTGACACTAGGGACTATCCTAAAGACCATCCCTCTGGTATAGAAACTGGCATCAACAAAAAGGTCATTGGCATGTTCAAAGATGAAGCAGCTGGTAAACAGATGGAAGAGCTTGTAGGTTTAAGATCGAAACTGTATTCGTACAAGATGGCTGGAGTAGACCACAAGAAATGTAAAGGAGTCAGGAAGAATGTAGTTAAGAAATCATCACTTACGAAGATCACAAAAACTGCTTGTTCACCAAGAGAGAACAATCGAGAAAAATGAATGTCATTTGATTGCACCTTCACGATGTCTACAGCGAGGAAATAAACAGGGTAGCCCTCTCAGCGGAAGATGATAAACGAGTGATTCAGCAAGATGGAATCCACACTTTAGCATATGGACATTATTCTCTAATATAAAATGAATGTTAAACAAATCGATGGCGTAACGCTACCTAATATTGCTTTGTCGAACGTTGCTCTAATCGAAGCGGCGAGGAAACTAAATATAAACAATTTCAGAGTAGTTTTTCTAAGAGACGAGTTGCCGAAGAGGCCGAGAGCGAACGAATGTGGCATCCTTAATCTCGATGATTCTGACGGTAAAGGAACGCATTGGACGTGTTGGATCAAGCGCGCCAATGATAAGATTTATTTCGACAGTTATGGACTACCTCCACCTACGGAATTGATAAACTATCTATAAAGACCTCTATTCTACAAAAGCGAACGAATACAACCTAACGGTGAAGTGTATTGCGGCCATTTATGTTTGTATGTATTGAAGAAGAAAATCAACGATGGTTGTAAATTTCAAGAAGTCGTAAACGAATTATATTAAATAATATATATATATATATATATATATAAAAGATGCCTGTTGATAAATTTGGACGAACTGATACTGGATCAACTGAAAGAATAGTTTATGGAGGTGTTACTCTATCTCAAGCGAGTAATACATTTCTAAAAAGAGATTTAAGGAACGCAACGGAGGGTGATTTGGAAATGAGCGGAAACTCGATAAAAGGTTTACTGACTGATATTCATCCACCAGTCTTAGCCAGCCAGGCTGCGAGCTTTGGACAAGTAGAAGCCTTAGTCAACCAAACGATAACGAATAATTCTGCCAGCGATTACCTGAGAGTATTCGTGACAGCGGTTCCAACCATGACTTCTGATACAACGATAACAAACGGTTTAACTTGCGAAGCTAGTGCTAGCAGTTTTCGCAGTGCGCACGGTCATGAATTCGGTCCGTGGAGGGCTTTTCAAAACGCTTCTCACTACCCCGACCTTTGCGTCTCCAAAACAACCGCAAATGTTTGGATACAGATGAAGTACCCCATTCCTCTATCAATGTCGGGATTTTACATCATCGCTGACCGTTCTGATAACGAAGAAATTACTAGTTGGAAAGTCCAAGCTAGTAACGATGGAATAGTATTTACAGATATTCTAACCTCTCAAACGAATGTCCTCCAGTTTGGACTTTTGATAAAGTTTACATTTCCCCCCTTCAACTAATTACGCGTATTGGAGATTTCATATTATATCCACGAGTCCTGGTGCTGAAACAGCTGCCGTTTGCATGCTACAGTGGTTTGTAATTTGTAGTGTTTGTAACACTATTTCACTGTTTTAATTCTATTTAATTGACCGATATAACTAACTCTAACATCTGGTATTTATGCTAACACATGACTGCAACGAAATGCTGCCTTTTGCTTTTATTCGTTTGATAAAAAATTTCCTGTGGGCGAGACTCACCATAATCTCTTAGGAATCTATCAG
>OY365811.1:31354210-31379210 GCA_959347315.1 Bimastos eiseni | reverse complement strand
CTTTCGAAAATTAACCAGACACGATACAGTTTATTGCATATGTACCATGATCATTTCTCTAAACATTTGTTAATGTTAATAATTATTGACAATGGTCGATTTCTATTAGCAATGGAAACAATTCTGTTTTCAATTGCTAATGTCTATTAACACTGGATATTTCTGCAAACAAGGAACTCGTATTCAACTCCAGATTGTTTATCACCATTAACACTGGTTAATTTCGGTGCTGCTGGCAATTCGTTCCACGCTTAAACTGATCAAATTAAAACTTGGTTTGCAATCTGCCAAATAGAGAATGCGCCATCTCCAAAGACATTCAAATCAAAACCCGTGACCGATCAAAACTGTAATTGATTACTTAACTCATATGCAGCGCATGTTCTTCGGCTTTGGGTGTGCTTCGGCGCACTAAATATATATCGTTCTATTCGATTGATTAATTTATTAATTGTTGTTATTGTCATTAAATATTCAGAAAACCTCTTAGATACTTTCAAAGACAACTCTCCCGTTAAAGTTAACGACGCCGTTCTTCCACGCTCACCCCTCCCCTTTTTGGAAGTTTAAGTGCAAGCGTGATTGGGACACTGTGAACGTGCAGCAGAATTGACAGCGGAAATGGCTATTGATCATAATGTCGTGTACTCACAAAGAGTCTGTTGTGGAGTGCTTCAATGCCACGCCCAGGAAGCCACTGTCCGGCGACGGAACAGAGGCTGTGAACCATACTATTTCAGTTGGTTTCATTGGATAGAAACATTCATGTTTCATTTGAGTGAAATTGTCATCATTTTGGACTGCATTTTTCTATGTTCTCTCTGTCGCTGTCACTATTTCTGTCTCTGTCTGTCTTTGTCTGTATATCTGTCTGTCTGTCTGTCTGTATGTATGTATGTCCGTTTGTCTCGGTATCTCTGTATCTCTCTTTCTCTGTCTGTCTCTGTCTCTCTGTCTGTCTCTGTCTGTCTGTCTCTCTCTCGTCAACTTCTATTGATGCCGGTGTAGTATCCCTATACAATCGTCCAGTTCAGCTGCATCCTTTCACTTCATGAGAGAGCGCCGTGTGCTCGAATGCATGGTGGATGGATACAGCCTTTGATGTTAAGTACCATTGAAATAGGGAACAACGTACCTTCCATCAGAAACTCATAAAAGAGATGATAAGTTTTTTTAGTAAGCGCAGAAGATACGTATTTCATTTCATGATGAATATTTCATTAAATTCAAGGCAAATTCAAGACATTTGTATAGCGTCCATCAAAGATACATAAACGTTTTGTGAGTGCTTCCGGCCCAATTCTATTTCTTAAAGTTGTGCGCAGAGATCTGAAGAAAGGTTATTTCATGAAGTCTGTTTAGCCATTGAAAGCACGATGCTTCGATTTTCGCACAAGGGGAACAAAGTTTCCACAACCATCCCAGTCGTAAAGGAAACGGAGTAACAGATAATCTGAAGCAATGTTTCCTCTATTTTTTGCAGAAAGTGGGTGCAAAAATGTTTGATTTGCGACGTTTTATAAATGGTTCAAAATAAATCTGTGCTTATAAATGGTTCAAACTAAATCTGTGCTCAGGTCGAATGCGATGATAGCTTAATTAATTAAGACCATAACATAAAAGTCTCTGGTGATAAGATCTGATAACTTAAGAAAAATTCCTAGTTTAGTTAAAATGTGTTTAGAGCAGACGATACATGCATCGTATGGTACGTCATTGTAATTAGATTTCAATTCACTTGCACATTTCTATTTTTCCCAGCTTAATATTTTTTTTTCCAGAAAAAATTTGTGTGTGCACATTAAATTTTTGAGTGCGCTGGCTCTATGGCCCGTGTGGGCGAACATGCTGACAACTTAGACTTAGAGGGAACACTGATCTGAAGGAGTCGACAGAACCAGATAGATGTAATACTTAAAATGCGCTGGGAAGTAGGAGCTAATTGCGCACATCATGCATATACATGATACAGTCATGTAATGGGTATTATTACATTTTGATATGCCACTAATAATAGTCTAAACATGTAGAAACGGCCTTCTTGTAGTGTGCACTCATGTTGCCCAATGTACCACAAGGGGAGGATAACATGTAGATCAAATGGCAGCTGTCTTGGGGGAGTATTTAGGGGAGGTCGCGAGTTTAATATGACCCAACAAAATGCATTACTGTTGTTAAGCATCAAATGTGTCTTAAAATACGATGATGTTCAATAAAAATCCCCAAACTAGAAACTTCAACAATTTTTCTGACTACCCGCTGATTGTGCATAGTCAAGGTTAAATTTGATGTGCACACACAGATCTCAGGTTTCTCTCTTGGCACTGTTTGATGTCAGCGCCGCTTTCGATACCGTTGACCACGATACCGTTTTAGATGGGCTTAGGAGGATACTTCCTTGGGCGTCTTTCTGCCTCGTTGGCCTTTCAGGCACTTTTCTGGGTTGACGCGGTTCCTTCCTGCAGGACCTGTGATCTATGGGTCCACCAGGTTTTCTTGGGTTCCATCATCTTCGTTCGGCCTACCCCAAGGTTCAGTCCAAGGCCCTCTTCTGTATGTTATTTATACTGCATATTGAGGTCCTCTGCTGGCCGCCGGCGCTGTTTAGAGACAGTCCTATGCGCACGACTTCCAGTCCTATCTATCTGCACTGCTCAGCCATGGCAGCTGCCATCGCGCCGATGATGATCGCGGTCCGCGCAATGAGCCTGGCAATGGAGACCTTGGAGGCCCGGATGTCTTCCAACCGCCTGCGCCTAAATTCATCTAAAACTCAGTTCATTTGGTTTGGCACTCACCAGCAGCTAGCCAAAATGGACATGGGAGTCCTCGCCCTAGAGTTCCCTCAGTTTGTTTTTTCAGCTTCTGCTAGGGATCTTGGTATTACTCTAGACCAAGAACACCTTCACACGGCACATCCACTTGTTCGGCAGAAATTGCTATTATCAACTGCGCCAGCTCAAGACAATATCCCGTTCCTTGTCCCCTGATGCTGCTGCAATGCTTGTTCACTCCTTCGTGGTCTGCCGCCTTGACTACTGTAGCGCCCTCTATGACGGACTCCCTGCATGCCGGAATGGATGCTTGGACTGGGTTTTACGCACGGTGGCACGCCTCATTGGCCGCATTCCAAGGTTCGGCCATGTTTCAGAATATGCGGGACGTCTTGGCTCCCCTTCTCTCAGCGGATTTCATACCGGGTCTTATTATTGGTATGGCGCTGTATCGAGAGATCAGCTCCCAGATACATGCGGGAAATATGCTGTTCCACATAAAGTGTTCAACGCCGAGGGTTCCTTCGTTCTTCCTTAAATGTCGAGCTTCTTGTCTCTCTCTCTCTCTCTCTCTCTCTCTCTCTCTCTCTCTCTCTCTCTCTCTCTCTCTCTTCCATAAGGCAGCGCCGAGCCTTCTCGGTTGCTGGTCCTGCGACCTGGAATGGACGCCCTCGGAGTGGAACCTGAACGCACCCTGCCACCCTTCGTCTTGTGTCCAGAGGACACTCAACCGTATTTTATACTAATCTTAAGACTGTCCTACATGTTTAGCAGGGGTTGGGTCGGGAGCGCTTCTGAGTAGATGTCTTGAACAGGCGCTATATAAATCCTCCAAATAAATAAATCAATAAATCCTAAACAGAGTGTAATTGGTCAAGCGGTTTACCAGAAATACCAAGAGAAATTAATAGTCGATCGTATCAAAGGTTGCATTGACATCAAACAAAGCAAGTAGGGTAACTTTGAACTTTGGCCATATCCATTGAGTCATGTATAGACTGATATAACGAGAGCAAGTTATTTGAATCCACATACACAAACTTTTGTTCATTGGTTGACACGAATTCCTTTACGTATCTTTAGGCAAACGGACTTTTCTAAGGTTATTAGAACTTATCACCATAGACTTTTTGGTTTGGTCGTAATCTAACTATCATCGCATTCTGCTCAGACCGGCGCACAAATGCGTGAACCCTTTGTAAAATTTCGCACAAAAAAAATTTTGTCCGCACACTATCTACAAAAAATTGGAGGGAACATTAGCCAGATGGTTTCGACACGAGAGTCCAAGACAAACTCTTGCAGCCTGGTGAATCATTCTATAGTCAGAGCCTCAGAAGAGGCAGTAAGAAAGTAAAAATTTATGCAAAGTAATTATTTTAAGTTTTGGGAAATATCATAGATCGATTTCGCTTGCACGACCTCTGCCCCTATATCCCTCAGCAGCTTTACCCCTCTGTCTCGCGTAAAGTGGCACAATAAGTATTATTGGTGAAAACAATAACAGTCGACTCATTAGTCCTTTTATTATCGGCACCAAAACGACCAAATACATGTAGGCAACTATAATTATTTCCTGCATTGCGCACCATTGGAAATGCTATTTGAAACATAATATATTAACATGAGCCAACTGATCTACTGTTACCGTCAAACAGGTCTCCACGAACGAATTTTTAGAGTTCCAAAATGCGCTATATAAGATCACAGGTATATAGGCCTACATACACACAGCGATGATATAGCTTCTACAGCTAGGGCTCGTCTGAAAAAGGCGCCAAGTAAATTGACCAACACAGTACGACGGATGAACCAAAACACGTAATTAGGGAAGAATACAACTTAAGTTTTGATCAAATTTAGACAATGCAGAGGGAAAACGCTGAAACATCGACTGTGTTTTCCCCTCCAAACAACTCCGTGACGCAGTGACTGTGCGCGCGCCATTGCCCCGTAGTCACAAAAGCCCTACATGCTTGACCCTCATCTTCATCGTCATCTACGTCGTCGTCATCATCGTCGGTGTCAACGTCAGAATGTTAATTAGAGACACACGGTGTCCTATTATCCTAATCGCAGCGCAGATGCTGTGGCACAGAGCAAATGCATTTGCAATTAACTCTGCGTTCAGGTTCCACTCCGAGGGCGTTCTGCAACAAAGCTAAACAATCGTTGTGTACCAGTTCAACTGCTAAGCAATGGTTTTTAATGCTGGTTGTGAGTTGTTGCTGTCGTGTGCGTGCTCAATCGTATGTGCTCAGTGGTGTGTGCTCAGTCGTAAGACCATTCCGCCGTTGAGGATCCTTTGTAAGAACCATACTGCGGAAGAGACATGACTTTGCCATCATCTTACCTAACATCACCCTACATTCAGTCCGGTTGAAGTCCGAACACCTGCGATCATAACATCTCTAACAATAATTACCTGCTGGAATCGGTCGCCATAGCAACATTTACGTAAGAAATTCGCATAATATACGCCTTTCGCCATCTAATCTATCTACATCTTGCCTATCATTGCAATCAGTCGTCGCCACGTGGCGCACAATCCCTGCCGGGAATCAGCAGATAACATAAAGACGACGCAGCAGCTGCACTTCCCGTCTCAAATTCTCGTTTTGTGACCACCTCTAATTGCTCCACCTGGCGAGGAAACCGTACCCGAGGCTCTGACGTCCTCGCGAAGACAACTACTGCGTCGTCGTCGGCTTTATGGACTGCGGACGAATGGCGACACGTACGCAATGAAGACGACGACGACGGCGGAAACCCGTTTCACAGTAATTACCCGATATTTGCAAATTTAGTCGATTGAGCTTCGAATATTATTCTCTTACGCCGCCATTTGCGCATCGCCTACATATATATAGTATAGATATATATCCGTGTCTTATAACGCTATATATGTCGACCACGTCCGGTTTTGTGTGCGTAGAAGCGATTGAAATGACCCGTGATGATTGGCACTGGAATTGCCAGGGTTAGAACACCGGTGATGGCACAGGCGGCGCCCACGAGCTTACCCCAGTATCCAACGGGTACTTTGTCTCCGTATCCGACTGTCGTCATGGTGATGATTGCCCACCAGAAAGCGTCAGGGATGCTCTCGATCTGCGAGTCCTTGATGCCGAGCTCAGCGTAGTAGATGGCGCTGGAGAAGACGAGGAGACAGACGCAGAGAGCAACGAGAAAGAGACCGAGACCTTCGAGGCTCGCCTGGAACGTCAGCATGAGGACCTGGAGTCCGACGGAATGCTTCGTCAGTTTGAAGATCCGGATGAGTCGGATGACCCTGAGGAAGGCCAGAGAGGCGCTTGACTTGGCTCCCTCACAACTCATCGTCGATAGGACGTTGAAGAGGGTGACGTAGTAGGGCATGATGGCCGTGACGTCGACGATGTTCTTGAAGTCCTTCCAGAAAGCCAGTTTGTCAGGACAGGCGATGAACCGGATGATCGCTTCGAGCGTGAACCACATCGTGCACATCGTTTCGATGATGAAGAACGGATCGAGGAAGTTGGGCATTTCGTCGGCCACGCAATGCGTCTGCGCGAACACCGGAAGTGTCTCAACGCAGAACAGGACGATCGATATGAGCGTCATGCAGACTGAGAGGATGGCGATGACGAAAGCGGCGCGAGACGTCTCCGGATATTCGAAGAGCATCCAGAGCCGCTTCATGAGGGAATGTGTCGGCAGGTGAATGATCTCCGTCGTGTATCCCTCTGATCGCTTGTACTCCTCGACGGCGTCCTTTTCCAGCTGATAGAAGAGCAATTCCTCAAGAAAGACGTCGTCTGGTACGTGGTGGGGTCGTTTCAACCGGCCTCCGTACTGGTAGTAGCAGAAGATGGCCTCGAAGCTGGGTCGATGGCGGTCGAAGAACAGCTCGTTCTTCCGTCGATCGAAGAACTGTTTCCGCTTCTCGCGGTCGCCGAGGAGTGTCTCCGGATGTCTATCTAGCACGCTGAGCTGAGTCTCGAAGTACTGTCCGCTGACGTTGATCCGCAGGCGTTCCGTCGTCGTCGTCGTCACCCGGTTTCTGGGTCGGGTGGTGAACTCGCTCGTCGTCGCCATGACCTGACCTCGAAACCCGGAGGCGGTCGGAGCCGGGGTTGGTGCTGCAGGGGTGGTGGTGGGTGCAGCGGCCTCTCCTGCGCTGCTGCTCTGACTGCGTAGGATGCGCCGGAGTCGTTGCCTTCGCGTGAGGGGATCGACCTCTGGGCCGACGAGGGTGTCCTGAGCGATGATCGGGGTGCTGTCCGAGGTAGGTGCGTAGAGACTGAGCGAGACGGAACTGCCGCATGGAAAGACGGTGTTGGAACCGCTCGGCAGCAGACGATGGTGGATGTGGCTGCCGTTCACGTAGCTCACGGCTGTGCTCTTGTAGGCGAGCAGTCGAGACCTCTCGAGGTTGATCGTCGCTGTGCCCATCGCGTCCTTGGCCCCGCCAACCCCGCCACCGCTGGAGGACGCTGGACCGTGCAGGTGATGGACAGCCCCCAGTTGGCGCTCGGACGAGGCTCGCACTAACGAAGAACTTCCGCTGCGTGACATCATGATCTGCGTAAGAATGACGTCATCCAACTGCTATTTATAGACGTATGAACTCTGATGACTTACCCTTGCTGACCAAAGGGCCATGATCCGGCAGTTGAGTGAACAGAAGTCCTAGAAAGGCTCCGATCTGTGTCTAGCCTTATGATGTGTCGGGCAATTGGTTGATCATATAGACCGATCCTCATTTCTCCTTCCTCCTATTCTTCTTCCCTCCCATTCCGCCTTTTTTGTCACCTATTCTTTCCTATTTCTTATATCAGGGTTTCTGACAGAAACCCTGTAAGTTTGTCGAAACTCGTTGATGTGTCCGCTCTCTCGTGATCCTTGACGAATCTTTCTTTTATGGCTGAAAAATGAAAAAGAAGCCAGAAAAGTTTTCTGATTTTTAACATTCGTCAAATCTCCAATAGAAGACCGACCATTCCTTGATTGTTAATGCATTTTAACGCAATAGGAGAGATTTCTTTTCCATGGATGACATCGGAAATGGCATTTTTCAACCGAAAAACGCATGTCCACGAGATGCCAGATAAATCTTTTAAGAGCTTGCGTCGAGTTACATAAGGAAAGAAGTATCCTCAGCTAGTGCGATGTAAATCAGTTTAAATTCGATGTACTGACTGTTCATTTCGATCGACCGCCCATAACCGGTTGCTAGATATCCAATCGAATGACAATGCGAACGATCGTAAGACGCGTTGCACACATAGACTGAGACTGATTTTTCGAAGTAGAAATCATAGACGACGACGACGACGACGTTTCAGGTCTTGCACTCGAAGACGTCGTTCGTCGCGTGTCTCACAGTCAGTCTGATCGACCGACCGACCGACCAGATGCTATCCTCCTCCTATTCCTTCAACGCATCAGTCCATCCTGCTACTGCTGCTGCTGCTGCTACTGCTGCTTCGGTGGTTGCGACTGCTGGCTGACATTGAGTTATCACTGGTTCAGCAGCAAATTCAGTGGCTCTGCATCCGTCGCCTGTCATTCAGCCTTAATCTGTCTCCTGCCACTCTCTTCCTCTTTCTTTCTCCTTCCTCGAGCATCCACTTGTTCGTCCCACTTCTTGTCCATTTCTCTCTCTCTCTCTCTTTCTCTTTCTCTCTTTCTCTCTTTCTCTCTCTCTCCTCCTCCTCCTCCTCCTCCTCTTCCTACAATGTATACGTTCCCCTCCTTCTCCTATTCACACTCCTCCCATTCAGTCCCCTTCCTCTCTGTCCTCCTTTATTTTCCCATCCTGACTCTGCTACCGTCTCTGCCTTCCGTCCTCGTTCTATGTCTCATTTCTTTACAAAATTCTTTATCTTCCATAATCTCGTCTTAATCATCCACTCCAATTCACGTTCCTTCTTCTCCTTAACTATATTCGTCTCCCCATCAATCTTGTTTATTCATTCTGTCTCTGACCTCTGCTGCTTTGTATTATATCTTGTCGTATATTTTCCTCTCCCCTCTGCCTGGCTCTTTCTCTCTTTAAATCCTCTCTTATCTCTGTTGATCATCCCTATGTTCTCCAATCCCTTATTCCTGGTTTCGTTAAATGCCTCCAGGGTCTTACTTTGTACTCCTCTCTCGCCTCTTTCTTCCAAGCGATTATGACGACTAATGTCCAGGTAAGTATTTAATACATATCCGCTACATGTTTCCCAAAACAATGAAAAGAGCGTCATGATTACAAACCGCATTTTTGCCACATTTTAAACTACCGTCATCCGGATTAGTGTTTATTCTGTGTTATTAACTCAATGGTAATCGCAATATCCTAACTTCTAAAGCGTCACTTCAAATCCATGCTCAGGGCCCTAGTTTATTCACGAGCGCTTCGTCAAGTCGTAGGTGTTGTCTAAAGAAGGTATGAGTCAGAGGAGGCAAACATCTGTTAAGACGGGAGTCGTTTTGGTCAACAAATGGAGGATTGACTATCAGGCGAATTGGGGTAAGAATAATTCTTTAAGAGGTGAGAGTTTAGTTTTGGGTGGAAAGCCCCAGGGATAAGAAATGGAAGAATATAAAGCAGACAATAGCGAGTGATTTTAAATGTTAATGATATTTATTTATTTGATAAAAGTTGAGGATATTTTGAGGATATTTTGCGTCGAAAAGTGAATATAAGAGGAACTGGAATTTTAACTTAGCCAAGTAAAACGCTCTGAATAAGTAAATGATTTACTATACGCTATATTGTCTTGCCAGTCTATAGATATAGCTGCCATTACCGTCGGATCATTTCCCATAACCGCAAAGTTACCGTGACAGTGAACCTATTGCCGCGGTTAAACGTCAATTTGTTGTCCCCATTATCGCTGATTTGCCGCGGTTACAGCAGGGAAATTTACCGCGTCACTCTCTATGCTCTGGTAGTAACGATCTATTGTCCAGGGACATGCTGTCAAGGTGTATGTCCGTTTGCTGTCTGTCTGTCTGTTTGGCTGGCTATCTCTCTGTCTCTCTGTTCGTGGGTCCATCTGTCTGCAGAATATAGCCTCCCGGCGGTTTCATGGATGCCTGCGTCGCTGTTATTGTCTCCTATTGTCTCTCTTCTAGTGAGTAGCTGCCACTTTCAGTCTTTATGCTTCTCTTCGTCCATCGATGTCTTTAAAATATCAGTCTCTCGCATTCTAATCACTTGTCCCTCGCTCTACCATTGCTCATTGCTCGTCTTTGTCTCCCTCTTCATTCGCCTCTTTCCGTCTCTTTATGCCATTCTACCTGTACCACTATCCGTGTATTCGTCCAGCTCTGTCCGTGCATCTGTCCGTGTGCCTCTGTGCCGGCGACTATGTGTTTAATTCCTTCCGTTGGCTCTTTTCCTGCGCCCTAATGCGGGTATAAATTATGGTCAAACTTGACGCTGGCTGTGTTCAGTCAAGCGTTCACGTCTCGCCAGAATCACAGCAAACGAGCCTCACCGTCATCACAGCCATTATCAGCCAAAGAGGCAACAACGGCTGCAGAGGCTAGTGGCATAGCAGTAGCAGCAGCAGCAGCTGCTCGCGTCCACCCTCCTCCTCCTCCTCCTCCCCCATCCTCATATACCACTTTCTATTCTCCGCAATTATCACGCACCGAAAACACGACGATCAGGTGACCATTTTGACGATGGAGTAATGGTGATCGTTGCCAAGTTAATAAGCGACGATGATGATGATGTCGATGATGATCATGATTATGATGGTGACGGTGACGACAACGACGGTGGCTATGAGAGTGATTATGATAATTGCTGTATAAAACATTGAGAGGTGCTTATGGTCCAAGTATTGACTTACATTTATTCCTATGCATTAATATACATGCATGTAGATTCACATACTCATATAATATACATCATACATGCATACCGGTACCTTCATACTTAAATATAAATATATATATATATGATTATGCGCAAACGCGTGCATACATACCCATGTTGCTGAAATATTAATGAAGTAAATGACGGTGCTGCAGTAACAATTGATAATAATTTAGTTGATGACGGAAATGTGCCCCTAATGACGATGTTGTGTGTGCGTGTGTTGGTGTGGGGGTGATGAGTGGGAGGGCTTTAGGTATGACGGTATTTATTGATGACAGGACCCAGAAGGAATTAATTATTGACGATAATGTAGGCGATGAGAAAGCGTCTCTCGATATAGAGACGCTAAAAAGGCGCTACATAAACTCTAGATACATCGCTGCTTAATGTTATTTGTCATGGTAATGTGGAGTGGAATGTCCTTTTGATGGAACGACATTTCTAAAAGCGAATCATTAATAAAAGCGAATCATTAATAAAAGCGTATCATTAAGAGATGACGCTGTCGAATATTTCTATCACAGCCTTCACATTGCATTTCCAATGGCACTCTAGTCAACCATTTATATAGCGGTCATTGTACAGTTATTTTTACTTCTCATAAAGTATTTACGAAGGTACAAATGTTCCATCGGAACGTAAGAAATACTCTGGGAAAATAAAATATCTAGGTAAATATGTTGGCCTACATATTATGCTTTGCCACAATTATTTCTATAATACAACTACTACAACTTCCACTTCCTGCCTACTTCCACTACTTCCACTATTTCAACTACTTCCACTTCCCCTACTTCCACTACTTCCACTACTTCAACTACTTCCACTTCCCCTACTTCCACTACTTCCACTACTTCAACTACTTCCACTTCCCCTACTTCTACTACTTCCACTCCTTCAACTACTTCCACTTTCCCCTACTTCCATTACTTCCACTATTTCAACTACTTCCACTTCCCCTACTTCCACTACTTCCACTACTTCAACTACCTCCACTTTCCCTACTTCCACTACTTTCATTATTTCAACTGCTTCCACTTCCCCTACTTCCACTACTTTCAATACTTCAACTATTTCAACTACTTCCACTTCCCCTACTTCCACTACTTTCAATACTTCAACTATTTCAACTACTTCCACTTCCCCTACTTCCACTACTTTCAATACTTCAACTATTTCAACTACTTCCACTTCTCCTACTTCCACTACTTTCACTATTTCAACTATTTCAACTACTTCCACTTCTCCTACTTCCACTACTTTCACTACTTCAACTGCTTCCACTTCCCCTACTTCCACTACTTTCAATGCTTCAACTATTTCAACTACTTCCACTTCCCCTACTTCCACTACTTTCAATACTTCAACTACTTCAACTACTTCCACTTCCCCTACTTCTACTACTTCCACTACTTCAACTACTTCCACTTTCCCTTAATTCCACTACTTCAACTACTTCCACTATTTCAACTACTTCCACTTCCCCAACTTCCACTACTTCAACTACTTCAACTACTTCCACTTCCCCTACTTCTACTACTTCCACTATTTCAACTACTTCCACTTCTCCTACTTCCACTACTTTCACTATTTCAACTGCTTCCACTTCCCCTACTTCCACTACTTTCAATACTTCAACTATTTCAACTACTTCCACTTCCCCTACTTCTCCTACTTCCACTACTTTCACTATTTTAACTACTTCCACTTCCCCTACTTCCACTACTTTCAATACTTCAACTATTTCAACTACTTCCACTTCTCCTACTTCCACTACTTTCACTATTTCAACTGCTTCCACTTCCCCTACTTCCACTACTTTCAATACTTCAACTATTTCAACTACTTCCACTTCCCCTACTTCCACTACTTTCAATACTTCAACTATTTCAACTACTTCCACTTCCCCTACTTCCACTACTTCCACTACTTCCACTTCCCCCCTACATTCCCTACTGCTACTGCTATGCAATTAGGCCTACCTGTAATACCACTACTGCTAGAACTAGATTCTACTGCTGCTAGGCTAATATTACTTCCATTATTATTATTAGCAACGATAATAATAATTACAGTGTACAACCCTAATTATATAATAAGTCACATGTAGATGTTATCATTGTTGTTGTTATTATTGATATTATTAAAAGTCATTCTTTTAATTATTATTTTTTGTAGTCACAAACACAATGAGTGTGATTGCAATCACGTGTCGTAAGTCATTCTAATCTCAACTATTAAACGCATCAAAATGTGTTATGGCTGCGCGTGAAGTTCGAAGCATTGTGTTGCGATTCTAAGAGGTGACCGACCGACCGACCGACCTACCTACTTACCTACCGACCGACTAACCGACCAACCTACCTACCGACCGACCGACCGACCGACCGACCGACCTACTTACCTACCGACCAACCGACCGACCGACCAACTTACCTACCGACCAACCTACCTACCGACCAACCTACCTACCAACCTACCTATCAATCTACCGACCGACGGACTGACCGACCGACCGACCGACCTACTTACCTACCGACCAACCTACCTACCAACCTACCGACCGATTGACCGACCTACCGACCTACCTACTTACCTACCGACCGACTAACCGACCGACCGACTGACCGACCTACCGACCAACCGACCTGCCAACCTACCGACCGACCGACCGACCTACCTAGCGACCAACCTACCTACCCACCTACCGATCGATTGACCGACCTACCTACCTACCTACCGACCGACCGATCGACCACCTACTTACCTACCAACCGACCGACCGACCTACCTACTTACCTACCGACCGACTAACCGACCGACTGACCGACCTACCGACCAACCTACCTACCAACCTACCGACCGACCGACTAACCGACCGACCGACCGACCAACCTACCTACCGACCGACCGACCGACCGACCCACTGACCGACCGATCAACCTACCTACCGACCGACCGACCGACCCACTGACCGACCGACCTACTTACCTACCAACCAACCGACCGACCGACTTACCTACCGACCAACCTACCTACCAACCTACCGACCGATTGACCGACCGATTGACCGACCTAACAACCGACCGACCTACCTGCCTACCTACCGACCGATCGACCTACCTACTTACTTACCGACCGACCGACCGACCGACCGGCCGACCTACCTACTTACCAACCGACCGACTAACTGACCGACCTACCGACCAACCTACCTACCAACCTACCGACCAACCTACCTACCAACCTACCTACCTACCTACCGACCAACCTACCTACCAACCTACCGACCGATTGACCGACCTACCTACCGACCGACCTACCTACTTACCTACCGACCAACTAACCGACCGACCGACCGACCGACCAACCTACCTACCAACCTACCGACCGATTGACCGATCGACCGAACGACCGACCAGAAACCCATGGAGTACCAAGTCCTCCTTCTCGAAATTACTCGATCGATGTGACTGAAAAGAGACGAAGTAGGTGGCCTTATGCGCGCACTATATTGATCGACAATTGCCGCACAATTGCAGGTGCGCCGATGTGTATGAATATACAAGACCGTTTAATTCGTATATGTCACATACATATGCACGCACGTATACGCACATAACTATACATAAGTATGCGTTTTAGTATGCATAGGCCTATTCATTCATTCTTTCATTCATTCGTTCATTCATTCATTCTTTCATTTCATTTATTCTTTCATTTCGATAATTCATTCTTTTATTCATCACGAGGATTTATGCTGCAACCTTCAAGGTTAGTTCTCATGAGCACTTATATGTAATCATACTGTAATACTATAAGCACGTCTTTTGTATATATATATTATATATCTTGTATTTATACATAATGCAGATGAGTAACTTGTATGTATATAATATTATATATATTACAGATGAGTATACACTTAATAAACGTAACCAAAAGGAGTTTATGAGATAACGTCATACCAATGCATATTCCATATATATTATATATATATAATAAACGCATATTTATATAATATATATAGTATATATATAGTTTATATACGCTTAGTTAATCGTCGTCTAAGCCATTGAGGGTTTATAGTAAAGATTGTTGGTGGATCTTAGATGGCCGCCAACTAATACTCTGCTGACGACAATTCTACAGCCTACAGAGAAGAGGCGATAAGAACTGTATCTCAAGGGCATATGTATACGTACAGATTTCGCGCCGTCCTCTGGGCAAGACCGGCTTTTGTTTCGCCTCACTCGCTCTTTCAACCGAGGAGGAGGAGGAGGAGGAGGAGAAGGAGGAGGAGGGACGAACGACGGTGGACCCTAACAACACTCGCTGCGTCCGTCCACACACGACACCAGCGCTCTAGGAATACGACTAATGGATCAAAAAACACGAATGGAGTCGGGAAAAGGATCACGACAGACGAACACACGAATACAAGGGGACATAGATAGACGTACGGGTAGACGGACGGACGGACGGACGGAGGTTTGGCGGACTGCGGCCACTCTTGTGGAGTTTTGCGCTGGTTTCTGGTACCCTCTGTGGAGCGGTGTTTTGTATGGAACGGGCGATCAATTGGCGACAAAGAAGCGACTGCGCCACTGTGTTGGCGTCTAGGTATGTGAACCGCGCATTGCGCCGTGAACGCCGAGACCAAAATCACAGGCGATGGCAAGGAAGTAAGTAAGCGACGACGCATGCTCCAACACAATTGGTAAACTTGTGCTTCAGTAGAGAGCATCGCCGCTTGCCTGCAACTTTCAAATTTATTCATGCTGTAGTCTACGGAGAATAGAAGCTATAATTGCGCCCTGTGCCTGGCATCAATCTGGCGCCATCGCATTATGAAAATCGTGCATTTTATGGAATAATAAGTTATTCCATCCTGAAATTTGCGCACTTTTCACATTTGCGCCCTGGGCCAGGGCCCCTCGGAACGGCCCTGTTCCAGACAATCAACAAAGGTAAATATTCTAGACCCTGAGATATCATATGTACCTCGGAGCATAAAATAATAATAATAATAATAATAATAATAATAATAATAATAATAATAATAATAATAATTTTCGTTTAATTTCAAACTGATAAATCTCAGCATGATTACAAGTAAAGTAGGAACGAAAGCTGGCAGGTTATTACAGGAATCGAAATTAACTGTTGGCAGCCATGCAAGGCGGTCATTACACTATACATCTCATTTTAACAAATGCCGCCGACTAGCGAAGAAGGACAGTCAACCTTACGGTATTATAAGGGTTGCAATAAGGCAGCAATGGACATCACGTGTAAACCATTTCGTTTTCTTGGACTGATCACAGTGGTGTGGTCCTATGATTTTCCTCCAACAATACACTGTCGCTGTGTTCATCTGTTTCATCTGAGTTTGATCCGGGCGAGAGTAATGTAATATAATGGAGCACTTATATAGCGCCATTCGGAACCAGAGGCGCTCACGACTCAACACAAAGCTAAACAGAAGAAAGAAAAGTCTTCAAGCGCTTCCGGAAGGTAGAGGAGAGAGAGAGGCAGCAGCTCTTCCGAAGAGGAAAGGGGAGGTTGTTCCAGCTGGTGGGACCCACGTAGGCAAAACGCCTGGATCGGGCTGTGGCAGAGAGTGACGCTGCAGTTCTATAAACATCTTTTTAACTTCGAGCGATTTGAAACCACACTTAAGTCTTTGTTGACCGTGGAGCACATTAACAACTAGAGTCCCACTAGAGGACAACGACAGTTGCCTTTAGTGACATCTGTACGCAGTATCTCAGAAACCGCTTCATCCCCATTCCGCAAAAATGAGTCAACTACGTTGAGTGATTTTGAGATCTAGTATATTATTTATATGTTGTGCCTTATACATGACCTATTTCACCGTAGCACTACTAACCTCTACCACTTCCACCGCCACTACTTTCACTGCTGCTACTGCTATATTTCAACCACCGCTACACCTACTACTACTCGTCTCTAAGTAGGTATTTTGAAGGGGCCCCATATTAGACTCACGTTGATTGCTTGATTCATTGACTACAACCCAGTATTAAGATCCCAAACATTGCCTCCGTCCCTCCAGGAAAAAAGCTCATGCACTGATCTATATGCGCAATGCCTTGAGTGGTAGCTAGGCCCTCGTTGAAGCATATATGCGGGCGCCCATGGTAACCACGACAACAATGGACACCAAAAGCCCAATTAGCTGTGTAGGCCTGCTTAGCAATGTATAGACGACAGTTCCATAGATAAAACAAAATCATGCGGTCCCCATTAGTAGTCCTTGTTACGAATGACGTCATGGGGTTACGAGTCCACGGACGATGCATTTCTGAATAAAGACAAGTTTGTCATGGTCTCTAAGGCGCATTCACCAGAATACAAAGTCAGACGAGACCTAGCCAAACATACACGTACATAAACACCCAGACATACAGACGAGCATATATAGGGTCTGCGGCGGTAACAAAGTAGCCCCGACTATCGACCAGATCATTGTCTTACGCTGCGCGATGACAATGGTTTACTTTTGAGCTAGGCTATTCATCAGAGGCAGGGCCTTTTAGAGATCGGTTTTGTAGACGTATTGTAGTCTCTGTCAGTGTACGTTAGTTTCAAAGCTGAATAGCTCGTCGATAGAGTGGCATCGAGAATGAGTCTAGGTTGTAGACTGGAAGACAATGATTGTCCAGCAAGTCTACTAGTGGCATACATGTAGGCCTGTGTCTAATCAGAGAATGGACACGATTTATCAAATTGAGAATAGGTTAGATAGAATTAGCTATATGGCGTACTAATATATGTAAATGTTTTAGAATAATCTAAATCTTGTAGCTAATAGATCAGAATTAGAATTAACAGTGGCTAATCTATTAGCAACGAGAATCTGATTTCGATAATTATTAAACACACGCGCATACATGAATTTATCAAATTTTAATCAAGAAATCCAAGTTAGAGCAGCAAGTAACTGTAGACTCTGTAGCCCACGTAGCTTTTCCTTTATGACACGTGATATCGTGGAGATGCAATTCTAATTAGATTTACGAAACCTTCATTTTCTATTTCCAGGAAATGGTTGCATCGACCGAATTGATTAGTTTGACACAAACAGGTCTTAATGCGACAGAAGAAAATCGAATTGATTTGTATTAGCTAAGAATTGCGAACCTCTTAGAATTATGATCAGGCGACCACTAATCGACTATTGAAAAATAAGCTTAGGCCTATCTATAACGAATGGCCTAATCGATTAGAAATTATTCCATTATTAACCCAGCTTTTTCCAAACTGTGTTCCGCGTAACCCTAAGGTTCCGTGAGGTGAAGACAAAAGTTTCACAGAAAACTTACAGTGTGAACAATAATCTTCAAGCAATTTGAAATAAATGATACCAATTTTTCATAGGAGGCCTTTTGTTTAACATCTGTGCATGACTTTAATTGAATAGAATTCATGTGTCATTGTTGATATCATCTATAGGCTTAAACCAGTAATTGTCTTCATTCTCAAGTGCTTATACGTGAAATAGATTATGTATAGTGTTGGACGGGGGTTCCGCTAACAGATTTAAGATCAGCAACGTTCCACGGCCAATAAAGATTGAGAAACGCTGATTCAGTCTATCTCTGATGCCTGTTGTCGTCTTGTCTCCAAACGTCCTGCGAACCGATTACTATTGGCCACATGACGGATGTGTGTATGGGAATTTTGAACCGCATCATTATTGTCATTTATTTAAATAATAAATCTAGATATTGTTCATATTATTAGTAGTAGAATAACCATTAGTAGCAATATTAGTAGTAGCAGCAGTAAATTACTAACGCCTTTGCGAGCCGCACGTACGTTTATAGGCACTGCTGCGGCCGCCTATTCGATTCCGCAGAATGCTGTCTTTGATTTCTGATTATCTAGATATTCCTATTGCTTGTTGACCTGATCACGGATTGACTTTGGTACAATACAATACATCTAAAATTTGATATAGCCTTTCTTCCAACATTTTTGGTCAGAAGTGCACACACCTCGACGACGCAACTGCAGCTGTAAATTGTAATGCAGAGTAACGGTGGACTTGCTCAAGGTCCCTACACAGTAGTAGGCCTACAGCGGCATTGCAAAATAATTGGGCATTTTGTGCTACAAGCATAGAATTTTGCACAGACATTAGCCATAATATTATTAAGAGATTTATATTTAGCCACGTGAAAATATTACTTTCTGGAAAAATGTCTTTTCAAAATTGTATGCTTGGATACAACGATAAAATTTTGAACAGGCATTTTTTTACAAAATGCACAATCACTCGACATTTCGAAGCTGTGCCGTGCACTAACAGTAATTCCTCGGACAAGGGTCGAACCCCTCACTCTCCGCGTTACGGGTCAACCGATCTAATCAATCGGCCACCATGCCACGTGTCATCGGTTGATGCATTTTGCATTTGGAATCGGCTCAATAGAAGTTACTACTTGTAATGGCAATCCTGGGCTAACAATAATTAGTCAGGCAATGCTTCTCTGAGTGATTTGATATGGGCATGATGAGCATATTATGTCGTCACATTGCCAAACAGGCTAATTGCTGAGGAGTATAACCTAATGCGCCTTTGTTGTGCCAGTTGCTTAAGGCGAATTTGCAACGCCGTTGTTGGGCTGGGAGCACCTCCTAGAGTGGACTTCTTAAGAGGCGCCATATAAATGTTAACATGAATTTAATTAATTAATTAATGAGGAAGTATTCGATGCAGCAGTTCTGTTGTGCGCTCTATGCTCTTCCATATCCTGATACAATAATTTCTCAAAGAATAATCGATCCTAAACATTTCCGTGGAAAAGTTAGGTTACACAGCTCAACCAATAGTCTACTGTCTAGGTAGCAAAACATTAAATACACGCTACAGCTCGCGCTAGTCAGTCAGTTTCGACGCGTGGCTGCTAGCACGAATCTCGAATAAAACATGTGAATCAGCATCAACAATGGGCCCACCCATATAATACGTACAGTCGATAGTTTTCTTGGCTGTGAAATATGATGTTATATTGTGATAGTCCAATTCTACTCGGCTATTAGTCGCGACGCTGCAAACTCTGCAGCTTTGTCACGATACGCATGTATGCTGAGTCGTTTGGCTTCGAGAAATATTATCCGCCATACGTAGGCTAGGCTGCGATAATTCGATTATGATGCGAATAATGAAGTATATGATGGTGAGTGTGGTGCTATGCGAATTGGAAACTTGGACCACAAAGTCATCAAATGATTGGAGACATTCGAGATGTGGATAAAATTATAGCGAAGGACGGAGCGAGTTAGCTTGATGGAATGTAGGACAAATGAAGGGATACTACAATAATTAGTGGATGAGAATGATCCCTAATAGGAATAACTACATTATAGAAGACGAAATGAAATAAGTTTACGTATTAAGATGAATTGTAATCCAATATTTAACTTGGGCGAAATGATTGCAAATAAATTGAAAGCTAATAACTAAACACATTTTAGACAAGAGACTTTTCTTAGGTTATCAGAACTTGTCACCATAGACTTTTAGATAATGTTTTATTTTAACTATCATCGCATTCAGTTCGAACCTGCACACAAATGCGTGAAACATTTATAAAGCATTGCATAGACATTTCTTGCACGCACTGTCTGCAAACATTTTAGGGAATATCGTTCTCAAGAACCATAACTGAGAAAAACACGGAAGTGGAAACACAAGAAGCGGAGGATCGAGTTAATGGACTGGATGATGATAGAGGGTTACAGCTAGTTGAAGGTAAGAGCAGGAAAACGTGACGAATGGCGGAATTAGATGAACGAACCTGCCCAAGAGGGCATTGAACCAAGATTATAATTAATTTGTAAGGTAATGTTAAGTAGGGCCTAATGTCAATTAGCGAAACATCAGGAGGAGGAAGATCGGATGGCGAAGAGTTCGCGAAGATATATGGAGTTGAAGTATTGTAGGCCTCGGGAGTTATAGGTTAGCAATAGGACTTTGAGGTGGATTTTCCCTTGGCATTTTAGCCAGTGGAGTGACACCATAATGATGTCTGGGCGTTCTGGCGACGACTCGGGATAGTGAGTTTTGAGCAAGTTGGAGACGCTTGAGTTGTGTTGATTCAATTCTGATGAAAATAGAATTGCAGCAAACCACGTTTCAGTGACAATGAAGGCCTATATTACCTAGCTGAGGCACCCGGTGCCCGGGTAAAGACAGGTTTTTGGCCCTTGCGAGGAGGAAGACGTCGTCCGCCCCTCTACTGGGTGTCCGAGGTGTTAACTCGAGCGAATGGCGATGGTTTTGAGTGAATAACTGCAAAAGTGTGCAAATGCATTAACGGAGAGACGGCCACAAAGATCTAGATATGCATGCAAATACATAGTGTTTATAGTACATGCCCACGTGACCGATTGTGCAAACGATACTGTTTACCTGGTACGTGTACGATATGTCGCAGGTGACATGATTCTGGCGAAATAGAAGGAAACTTTGCTTTTATAGGTGTTTGACAGATGCGCCGTAGGTTTCTGGCCCTGGAGTTCAGGAATAGGGCGGCTGAGGGGTCCATGAATCAATCTACTGCGTGTCCCAGGTGTTCCCCGAGCCAACGGCGAAGGTATCGGATCAATAGCTGTCAAACTGTGGAATGCATCGCCGGACAGACGATGGGACACACAGAAAGTCTTCTTTATTTATAAGATTAGCAATTACAGTGAGCAATTAGTTGGTCTGAGGAAGTAGAGTCAGCGATGATCTAACGGTAAGAGTTCATTCAGTCGAGAGATCAGGAGTTCAATTCTCAGCCAGGTATAAAAGTTATTTCTTGATTTCGGTCCAACTCGAACCCTTTGTTCAATTGAGCTCCAATTAGTACACTCGCCGTAAACAGTCGGTGGAAAGATTCGACGGCGAGTGAGAAGAAGAGACTGAGCAAAATTAAGTCGCTATAGTACTCAACGCTCATGGCAGCCTCAAGGTGTAAGTGTATGAGACCACTTCTTCTTCTTTACAGATGCGCTAGTTAAATGGCAGGCTTCTTCTTTCGGCATCCAGTTGAAACTGGAGAGCCGTGTTTAGTTTCAAAGCACCGCTTTTACCTCCCACAATATCCACACTCAGTGACCTTCGCCAGTTAAAATGCGTCGCCTTCAACAATCAATTTCTACACACTTTAATGATTGTCGGCGTTCTTGTCTTTATTTTTCTCCCTCGGCGCCGGGTTCAATGGTTCAATGAATCTTTCGTTCCGCTAGAATTCACCGAGTGTAGCAAACACTGCGTCGATCGATGACCGAAGAAGGTGTCGAATTCTCGAAGGGGGTCGGTCGATGGTCTAAGGTGTGGTTTCATTTTGGTAACATGCGAACTAGAATCCAACTCTGCGAACTTTTGGTTTTAAATGATAAGCAAGTAGGCCTATATACTACTTACATGACAAGATTTGGTTAAAAACAATATTTGAGTAATTAGGAAATAGTCGCATTGACATTCTGTAGCCTACATTTTATAGGTGTAGGCCTAACTGTGTAACAGATGCGGTTTCAGTTAACTTTTGTTTCTAGTCGTCATCCATGCCCTATGCAGGCAGCATTTCAGCGTGACCAAATTGACAGACTACAGTTCCACGACTCTAAATCCATAGGGCGGCCGAGTTTTCTTCTACACTCCTACAGAAGCTTGTCATCTGTGATTCACCGGTCTTTACGGTAGTCCTCGCCATCCGGTGGTAGGCTATCCATGCAACCCGTCCGAAATGGCACAGCCTGCGTTTATGAACCTTGTTAGACTAGTGCCACCGAGGCTTTCACTTTTCCTATTATTATATGGTTGATGTATCCATGAAATTCTCGTAACTGTTAGAGGAGTACAGGTCTATAGCGGCAATAGTTAATGTACATCTTATAGAGTATACGTGGCAGTTCAGTATCCTGTTTAATCGTGCAGCATGCTCTTATTCTGGAGACGTGAATCTGGTTATAGCGATTTAACGTTTTATCTTCCGCTCAGCGCTCGTGAATGAACTATTGCCCAATGTCCTCGAGTGGCGCTTTAGAAGTTCGCCGCTTACGATTACGATTTTTATTGATCGCTATAGAGACCGTCCACTCATCCACGTTTTCCAAAATCGCCGTATGGTCTTATTTTCCAATAGATTGATCGTTTGAGATCCTTCCCCGTCGCTGTCTCTTTGAATAGGCGCGACCACATTTAGGTGGTAAATGGTTTACAGACTTTACATGGTTTAAGTGGTTTACAGACTGTGCTATATAGTTTGAGACTGAAGTCGCTGAAGTAAGCCACGGTCGATATCCGTGATTTGAAAACACAGAGTAACGTGATCAGTGTGCTATAACCAATATAGCTAACTGGCCATTATGTGAGGAATTCGTCCAAACCGAAACCCATCAGTCCATCACCTGCAGAGGCGGCGATCCCGGGGGGGCTCGAGAGTACAAGTCCCCCACCTTTTACAGAGAGGGGACAATTTATACGTGTGTCACCCCACATTTCCTACTCCTCTCATTGGGTATCCCCCCACCTGTCAAGCGAGATCGCCGCCGCAGATCCACTGCAGTCTTCTAAAGCGCCTTGCCGTGGCAGATGGACAGTTCGTGTTCGTCTGGATCGCGTGTAGTTTCCGTTAATCTCCAGTTCAACTAGACCAGTTAAAGGATAGTCTAGATCGGTGATGACCTCCGCTTCGGCTCCTCGTGAATAATCTGATGCCCCACCCGATTGTGGGTCCTAACATGTGACAGCGTCGGCCTAGTCAGCGCTCCTTGCATTGTTACCGATTGGATCAGTCTGGACTGGTGCAATCGCAATTAAGGGAAAGCATTAATTCAACAAACAATAGGCTTCAGAGCCAATTTCTATATCCTTATCACAATATTTTCCGGAATTCTTTTCGTTGACCAATTTTAGCTTCACGATGCGCTCAACGGCCTCTTGTGTGCGTAATGCCTCCCTCCGATGATGTTCAAAATGCCTCCCTCTACTAGTACTCAAAAGGTCTCCCTCCGACGGTATTCGAAAGGCCTTCCTCCCTCTGAGGCTGTTCGAAATGCCTCCCTCCAATGGTGTTCCAAAGACCTCCCTCCTCTGGTGCTTGAAGTAGAAGTGCCTTCCTCAGCTGGTTGCCCACTTGCGGTCGCCAAGAGAAGCACGAGATAGAGACTGCGAATTCATAATGGATCGGCTGAAAGCAGACTCAACCGCCCGAATCGAAACGACAAGTGACGTCACAAAGCGCCATCTGCTGCTGCATCTGCTGCTGCCGCTGTTGCCATCACTACAAAATCGTCAATTCGGAATTTAGATAGCGCCTATCATCTCGCTCTGCCGTAACTCCTCGCTCACCATAATATTCCCTACGTTCGTCTGTCGCATCCTCTGTATCTGTCCTCCACTTCGATCGGTCCTTTGGACAATTCCACTCCCTTATTCATTTTCTCTTTCCATCCTTCCTGCAGTAGGCCTATACCGCTCGTTAAATCTCTGGGCCTACTCCCGCTCCACGGTCACATTATAGATTCCAGTCGCATTCGGACTTCTCTGATGTATGCTTCTGCCTAGAAGTGACGATTTATTGACCCTGGTACATCATGATAAGGACGCTATAGAAGATAACATATACGACCAATTGTAATTAGGCATTTATGTGGCGACACTTCAAGAGAAATAATCAGAATCGTCCCTGTGGACGTTTCCCAGAAGGCTGTTAAATGTCACGCAGAATAAAGAGCTATTATTGATCAGCGAGAAAGGGTTGCTTATATAGAGAGGTCTATTAGGAGTTTGGCGGCTCTTCCTGCTCCGTATCTGGACCCACTGCATGTGAAGAATGCTTCAGGTCTCAGGACGTAGCCTACTCATTTAAGCCTAAATCACAGATCATGAAACTACGTTTTGAAACAATCATATGACCAACACTGATTCACTAGTTCTGTCGAACTAATGTACGTCGCCCTTTCTTTCGACCTCGGCTGATGTACGATGTTATACGAATAGTCCTATTATTACATAAATAGATTAAAACTCCTTCACCGCTCGCCCTCTGGCAGTGCCAGTCCCAAGTCTGGATTAAGGAGGAGGAGAAGGAGGAGGAAGATGAAGCAAATGATCTTTGTTATCACACGGTGTCGTTAAACTGAAACTACTGGGCATACTAACAGTGAATAACTGCCGCATACAACCAGAGCCAAACTATAAGACACAAGCCACAATTGACAGATGACAACAGTTTCGGAATTGGTTGCATCGAGGATATGACTAGATTTGAACTCGTTTCTGCCTCTGTTGATGCCATGTCTCCTTTACGGTCTGCACGAACGAACCATCTCTGTCTGTCTG
>OY365811.1:31267381-31354010 GCA_959347315.1 Bimastos eiseni | reverse complement strand
CTCGCGCAGTCTCAGAACCCCTCCCTCGCTATCTCGTCGTCCGGTCTGTGGGGCTTCTTTGTCCGCTGGGTCCCACCTTCCTCCGCCATTTATGAGATCCTGCGTGTCTGTACAGTTCAAAGTCTACATCAGTCTACCAACGGGTGTACCGCGTCTTTCGTTTGTCACTTGCTCTGTCTTCAAAAACACCCGACTGCGTCTCAATTGTTACTCTCTATTCAGTTCACCCATTAACTCTCAGTCTATCATATAGTCATAGTCCATCTGATGCTGTAAAAAATAACATCAAAAAGATTGTTTTAGGCAGTTTCATTAATCTAACCATTAGATTATTATGCATTAAAACGAATACATGTACATGTCGTCATAGAACACATCATGATTGCATACAGAAGAAGTCCAACGAACACATACAAACAGTGACGAATTGGGGAGGGGTGGCAAACGGGCCTCTGGGGACATTGTCTAATTCTTAATGAGGGCCACATACTGTGTAAATATAAATGGCCGGATGGGCCATACAAATACAGACAGAACTGACATACACGGACCTTGACTGATACAAGCAGACAGTCTTGGCAAGTTATTAGACCTATGCTAATCGGTTCAACTCATGACAATTTTATTATCACTGCACATGAAGGCATCAGTGTTCCAACATCACATTAGCATCGTCAGTAGAATCAATTAAAAATCATGGTCACAAACTTTGAAATTGTTTATTTTTGCCCCAAAATGCAATGTAGCAGATTTGAAGTTACTCAGCTTACTGTGCATTGTTTTACTAACTGGTGTATTTTATTTGTATGATATCATTGAAATGACATTTAACATCACTTAGGCCAGCTCAGAGAGCGCTTCTGAATAGTATCTTGAAGGGCGCTATATAAATGTTCTGTTACATTACATATCAAGCGGGGTCTTGGGGACAGATCCTTTAGATGAAGTTCAGAGTCGCATTTTATAGTCTACGATATTGGACAAAGGCTAAAGATAACACATGCGAGCCTAACTGAACAACTCAGTCAGAAGCATACACGACCTGACGATATTTGATGTGCAAGTGCAAGTAGGATCGTGTAAAAAAAGTTCTTGAAGGAAACTCTCACTTCCTTGTGCTGTTTTGTTTTTCTGTGAAGGGGACTTCTGAGAAAGCAGAGATTAAGTAGGTCTTAAATGAATACATATCTGCAATCTAACTTTAACACTGATTCTAAGAAACATTGTTATTGACAACTACTTTTAAGGGCAAAAATAAACAATTTCAAAGTTTGTGACCATGATTTTTAACTGATTCTTGGCTTGAATGTTTAACATTTACCTGTTTAAAGAGCGTAACTTGGATTTTTTTAAAATTTGTTCACTTTAATAAAAAAAATTTAAAAATAACTTTTTCTATTTTCCAAATATCTTCAAGAAAATTTTTTTTGCCTGGCCCAACAGCCAAATCTCATAACAATACAACATACTACGTCTGTGCAAAATGTCATGCTTGTATCACAAAGTGCACAATTATTTTCCTATGCAGCTGTACTAATTTGTGACGTTGCGTGTCATTCATCACTCACTTAATATAATGTCCATAACAAGATACAGTGTAGTCCCTATGGGTAGTTCTACACATATGGGCCTATATATATATATATATATACAGGCCTACTTCTCGGTCGTATATATAATTATAATTTTGTGTCCGGCGTGCGACTGTACGTAGGCCTACGTTAAAAACCCTTTTAAACCTAAATTCTTTCTTGAAAAGCTAGTAGGTGTGATCGAGGCATTTCTCGTGTTTGTGACATTTAGTTTTGCCCAGCCTTGCCAACCAGCTAATAAAAAACGATAATTACAAGAAGGATAAATCTTATGCGGCCAAACCGTCGGCCCAAAAATGAACGATAATTCTACACAAAGCACAGCACGTCGTGAGGGTCGTTTAGGGTCAGGGGTAGGTTAGTATCGCTTTTAGACACATATACGAATTGTCACTTTAATAAAAAAGTTTTAATTAATTTTTTTTATTTTCAAAACACTTTACAAAAATCATTTTTTCGCCTTGCCCAACATCCACATCTCATAGCAATACAATGTATAATGTCAGAGCAAAATTTCATGTTTGTATCAGATAGTGCACAATCACTAGATATTTTGGATCTATGCCGCTGCACTATCATCAATGAGCGGAAGCTGGATATTACGCCCTATAAGTATAATTAACGTATTTGCCTCATCAAATCGGTACGTAGTAGGCACAGGCCCAATCCCGCTTCTTATCAACGTAAGCATATCGTGGTCTTTAGTTTCAAGTTTAAATGAATTCTATCATAGATTTATCGCTGTCTTAAGTTATGATGGTCGGATAAAAAAAACACGTAGGGCCCATACGGACCGATACGGTATACCAATAAAATAAAACTAGATCAGACGCGGTCTGATTAGATGTAAGACGGAGGATTTTCCCTTAAGATCCGCCTGAATCTGTTGCTGGAACATGGGAGCACCGCAACCCCCTCGAAACCTTTACAGCAGGCTATATGGCCTAGGCCCGTGCACTTGGAACACGACTCTCAGCGTCTCCCAAGGACCCTGTCATTCCCAGTCTCTTCATCATTATCACTGCCGTCCAAATGGCCCACCGCTCGATAACAACAAATATTAGGATCGTAACGCGTTGAACGATCGTGGAATAGCATTGCTATTCGAAAAACGCTCTTTTCTTCAGATAGGACCATTCTAATTTCGCCATTTCGATGCCGAGCGGACGAGGGGTTCGTCGTGCGGGGCAACGGGCGACGTAGGGTTGAACGCAAAAGAGATGCGGACGCGAAGGTCATTAATATTCAACGCCATACAAATGGCGTAAAATACTTCCGCTGCGACTTGTGTCATAACCAACCAAGGGCCGGATGCAGAAAAATAGGCATATATGATATTGCCGCCGGCTCGTAACTCATTGCGAGGTCGCTTGAAGTGGGGAGTGGAAGGAGTGAGGGAAGACATGAGGTTGGGTGGGTAATGGGTGCGGGGAAGATGCGAGTGGCGCAGAACGGCTTAAGTGGTAGCTGTAGGTAGGCCTAAAGCTCATCCAAACAGTTGCATTCGAGACACGTCTGATGTTGCACAGAAACCAAAACAAGGTCATACATCATCTCATTTACAGCATTATCATAGTCTGATCATATTCACCATTGCACCTACTAACCAAATGATCCTTATATTGCAATAGTACCGCAGGCTCTAATCATAGTTGAGACCATAGACTACTACACAAACAAGATGATCATTGTATAAGCCTATTAGTAGGCCTTAATCATAGACCAGTCCAGGTTATAGCCAACTAGATGATCATAATATAATAGGTTGAGTGTCCATCATGTGGACCGTGTACGCCCTCGGTAACAGTGTTTTTGTCTCGGTGAAGGCGGATATTGGGACCAATAGTCATCAGTGATGTATGCAAGACTTCAAACTTCAAGACCAAGACGAGACCGAGACACTTGGCTCAAGACAGTACGATACAGTAAAAGACAAGTGATCTTATATAAAATGCTGTGAAATATTAAAATATCAGTTTTCGGGAATAATGTTCCTGTGCAATTTCAATTTGAAACTTATAATGTATGTAGTACCAATTACTGAGAACAGTTTTTATATTGTCGCGTTTTATCCTTTTCGATATTTTTTCGTCGGCATATCTTCTGAATAACATGTCTAAAATCTTATAGACGATTATAAACAAGCAAATTCGATACCTAAAACCAAATGAAGCTAAAAAGTTTCGCATATCCTTATACTCACTATGAGAAACTCGAAGTTGTTTCGATCGTTTCGGTTATGGTGATTTTGCATCAATAACCAACGGCATGGCATAACTATTGTTTTTCAATAACTTCAAATTGCGTAAAAAGAAACTTCACAATTTCAGGTTCTCTCTCACCAGACATTTTTCTACTTTAAGATAATTGAATTGATATCAGTATCATGTGACTCGAGCGTTAACCAGAATTACCCGTTCTCGTAGATTGCGGTTTCAGTTTCTAGCGCAAGATTTTAAGACAGCTGACGCAAAACTCATCGAAACTGCTTGCTTCAGACAGAACAAGACTTTCACTTCAAGACAGTTTCTAAAAATTTGAGACACTAACCTCGAGACCGAGATCGAGACAGCTTGCTTCCGAGACCAAGACACTAAAAAACTGTCTCGAGACGCCTCGAGACCGAGACACTGTCTCGAGACCATACATCACTGATAGTCATGAATGGCTATTCAATCTACCGACCAACACATGATGAATATCTTTTCTATGTCATCGTCGTGCCTCAACGAATATCCATCCGGACGTGCGTCATCTTCCACCAGTGAGGGACTACTTGTCGACATTGCTTCTGTAACCATGATTGCCAATGCAGTAGACCCTTTAGACGCAACTTGGCCCAAAGACTCTGAATATCCATGTCATCTGCCAGCTGTTGATTGGAATCCGTTGGTTGGTACCACGCTTGTGTGTGGGACCACCACTGGAGACTCTTTTGAGTTATTGTGCACTGTTTTGATTACTTCTTAATGACATTTAACATCATAATATTATGCCAGCACAGAGAGCACCTCGAAGTCGATGTCTTGAGGGGCGCTATGTAAATGCTCGATTGCATTACATTGCATTTTAAAAGTATGAATCTACAGAAGTAGACTGACTGAATCGTAACTATTTAAAACTGAATATCTCCAGTCAACTTTATTTGCAGCAATGTTATAAAGTTCATGAATTGTATGCAGCTTAACCTTTATACAATTCACACTGCACTGAATCATCCTTATGCCTGAAAATACAGTGTCATTTGAAAATCAGTATGCCTATATAAGAGTTCGTTTCAATGTATTGCACAAAAATGATATGCAACAACTTCAGTGCATCCAGTTCTACAAACCTGCATCACTTTCATGTCTTTCCAAATTTGTCACACATAAGCAAACTATAACTTTAAGATTCCTTTGTAGAGCATGTAACTCCAGATCCTTTACCAGTTGCCGCAACAATACACAACACTTTAATGAAGGACGAATACTACAAGTGACTGAGACCAACGCAGCTCGTCGTTACAGTTTCAAAGAATGCTTCTAGATTCCAAGATCCAGAGTTAGTAAAAAAACAAATTGGAGTGTATTAGAAAGAGGATGAACTGAACATAATGTTTCTGACTATCAGGAATATGGATGGATGACACGGCAACTGGCTCCCGAGCAAATCGACAGCTTCATGAGTCGTTGGTTCAACTCCAAATGTTCCTTGGGATCCAACTGTTTCACGATGTTTTCCAGTTGATACGGATCTTTATTCAGATCGTAAACCTCAACATAGTTCTACAGAAAAACACACAGAAAACCCTCCGTGCCATCCATTACCTTCATTAAACATTCAATGTTGACTGCCATAAAAAGGGGATGGGACATTGAAATGTAGACAAGGGAAGGCTCTAGGTTTATCGTGGATGTCTGCAGCAAAAATTTAGTACA
Organism: Bimastos eiseni; assembly: GCA_959347315.1. NCBI lineage: Eukaryota > Metazoa > Annelida > Clitellata > Crassiclitellata > Lumbricidae > Bimastos > Bimastos eiseni. The sequence goes on along the minus strand of OY365811.1, from coordinate 31,348,498 downwards.
TATTTATTTCAGTACAGTCCGTGTCGTCCGTCATTGTCCGTGAGGAAGGCAATGGGAAACAAACTCACTCATCACATCCCGGGTGACATAAAAACCAACAGCTACCTTTGGGCAGAGAGAACTCATTGCCATCGTCGTCGTCGTCATCGTCATCATCAACATCCGTGTTGTAAACACTATCATTTCAAGTCAAGTTGTTTTTATTGACACAAAGGTATATAAAAACTCAATGTATATACAAGAAAATGCAGAACCAATGGCTCGAAGGGAGAAACCCAAAAGGGCCTAAGCCCCACTTACTAGGCCCCCCATAGTTTTGAAATAACATAAATATGCAGACGAATATGTTAAAATATGTGGTATAATTAGAAATAAACTTAACTAATGAACTAAAATGCACATGATAAGGAATTAGAGAACATGCATATGAAGATGCTTTTTAAATGCATTAAGACTAGACACATTTCTAAACTGCAAAGGAAGATCATTCCATAAACTCGCACCACAAATTTAAGAGAAAATTGACGTGAGTTAGTTCTTGCAAAACCCCTCTTATATTCAATGCCGATCTCACTTCATAGTCATGAACTGAAGCAATTGGTTGGAAGTGGCCATCACAAGTAGGAGGTAAAGTATGCGAATTATATTTATACAGGAATTCTCGAATTTGTATGATTTTAATTTATCAGAGGGCAGACAATCTGTAGAACAATGGCAGTCTCGAATTACCCCACCCTTATCTTTAGTTTACCCTACAACATAAATTGGTAGCCAAGGATTTGGAATTCTGTTAGATAGCAGGCAGTTACACAATGGAAATGATGGAGGAGGAGGATGCCAAATGCAGGCAGGAGGAGGGAGGAGTCCACAAGATAGATAGATAGGAGAAGAAGGAGGAAGAGGAGTCCTTTTCACTAGCCCTATGGTAACCATGGGCATGAACCATGAAGTGTTAGCGACTTCTTTTTCTTAGTCTTGGCACATGACGGCGGGTGGACAGAAGGCTTCCTAACCAACCATGTTCAGAATTGAGTGAAATTTGAAATAGACAAACTACCTTATGTCTGTTGTCTAATGCAGCAGAGGCTAGACGAATGTCTGGGCTTTCTGTTAATACCAAGTTTGCTATTCTAGCCTCAAGCTGAGCTTGGCTATTAATGATGGGAAAATGGCAAATTATAAGAAGACATTAAATTATTAAAACAATGGCTGCTAAAAAGTCATCTAAAAGTCAGTATAAATTATTTTTTTCAAAACATATTTATATATCAATTTATGTCAAAAAGGAAATTGAAAAAACTGACTTTGTCTCACATATTTACAATTATATCACTAACGTGTGTGGTGACATAAGCCTCCTTTTGGTCAGATGGGTCACATATAAATAAAACACTTAACTATATACTGTGTCTCTTAAGAATATCGCTCATATCTCTCTAATTGACATACATATATTAAGCATGTACGGTTTAAAGCACATATTAACTGTATTTTATATCCCCCTTCTATGAAAGCTCAAAAGTGCGCATGACACAACATCGACGGTGATCATGCGCAATTGTGAGTGAATGATTCACTCAAGGATCCTACCCAGTAACTGCCTAGGGTGAGGATCGAACCCATACTCTTAAGCGTTCCACACTGAATACTCTAACCAATCGGACACTGTGCGAAAATCACTTCTCAGGAATCATCTGTAATGTCATGATTGCAATAAACTAGACATCATAAGTGGAAATTCAGAAACGCAAAGCCTTACCTCGCTGTCAGAAAATTCACAGTAGACAATATTCGTTTTGTTGCCAATCACTCGAATACATCCGAACGTGTTGTTCAATGAGTCCTCACAGACGCAGTCAGGATAACAATTCTAGGGAAACAACAGAATGACAGTCTAATATGATAAGCATTCAAAGCTCTTTGTCCATGTTACCCTTAGCAACCAAATGATGCAACATTTTGCTTGCTTTCAATTACTGCAAACTAGGACCATTTTATAATTATTTTGTCTGAGGTAAAATTGATCCATTTGGGTATGAATAACCTGTACTAAGAGGTACAAATGTCATTTCAAGAAATGATGGTTGCCAAGACAATCTAGAAAGTGCTTCTCAAAGCAATAGCATTGTGGTATTGGAGGCAAATGGAATGACATTAGTTGGGGAAGAGTGCCTGAAACATCCCCAGCAATAGCTGCCTACTCACAGCCAATCTGACAACCAAGCTCAAAGACTACTTCTCTGCTTTCCCAGAATTAATAGGGCCGCACAAACCACGGCCACTGTGGAGCTGATCTCCTCAGATGGTCCCAGGTAAGGCTGTAAAAAAATGTTGAAATGATGACCCGGGTACCCGTCGACCCGATCGGTCGGGTACCATACCGCGCTGATAATTTATCACGCATTTTTACAGAATGTCGGGCACCCGAGAATAGATTTTATTGCCCGGGCAGTCTGCCTGACCAACGGAATATTTCTGGCATATGTTCGGGTAAAATCGCACATTTTTACAGAATGTCGTTACTCGAGAACCAATTTTTATTGCCCGGGCACTCAGACAATACGACTAAGGGATTATTTCTGACATATGTTCAGGTAAAATCGCACATTTTTACGGAATTTCGGGTGCCAGGGTAGTCAGCTTCGGTCGGGTACCCGTTGACAGCCTTAGTCCCAGGCCATATCAGCCTTGTGTGAGTGTGTCAAAGTGCAGACGATGTTCCACATAGTGGAGCACTGCACAATAACAAGACTTCTGGGCAGTCTCTGCGCCCTTCACAGGGTCGAGGAATCTGGAAGCTCAGCAAGCCAAGCATTTGCAAATAATAATAATAATAGGGCCATGAGTTTCAACAGCAATGGGGACAAACATTTGGGTAACAGGCAGCCAGGATCATTGTCATCATAGTCGTAATTGTAATTGAAAACTTATGTAGCGCCACTCATAATCAGAGGCGCTATTGTTAGTATTAGCACCACAATTATTACATTAATGACTGCATTGCCATTGGTGTTAAGTAATTTTTCATGAAAGACTTGCACAAAGCTCTTTAAGAGCAAGTCAGTGACTCTTAAGTGGTAGCGGTAACATGAAGCCACAGAACCAAGCTTCAAAACTACTTCAACATATAATTATGAACACTAAGTTCTGATATAGAATGAGTTTACAAGAACAATTAACCGGGCAACACAGATAGTCACTTACAGAAACTTCTTGATGGTCGAGCGCAGGGCACCCGTCTATCACATCCTGCACCTCGCCCTCGTGTTCCACCAGGAAGTCCTGTCTCCAGGCAACTTGGCTCGAGTCGCTGAAAAGCAGCGTCTTGAAAGATTCGCCATCCATCTTTGGCGACGGACTCTGGCCAGAAAGATCTAGGAAAGTCGGTGCAAAGTCTATGTTCAAAATGGTTTCCTGTCAAATTAAAAACCATCTTGTTAACAGAAATTCCCAGAAACATTACAGCAGTTATAACTCCCATGGCATGTCACACCGTGAAATGCATTGACCCTTCACCATCTTAATATCTGGGGGTTCCAATACTGGTGCATCACATGAAGTCAACAAACCATATACCCTTAAACAAACCATATACCCTTAAACAAACCATATACCTTTAAGCAAACCATATACCCTTAAGCAAACCATATACCCTTAAGCAAACCATATACCCTTAAACAAACCATATACCCTTAAACAAACCATATACCCTTAAACAAAATTTGGGCCTGTTGACTGAATGAGGCTGCCATTTTTGCGCTTATACTGAAAGATCAGTCAACCTTAAGGACAATATGCTCTGTTGACTACAAGCTGACAAAGCATCTTACTGTATCATCTGTAATCAACCACTACTAACAGAACAAAATACCTCAAGATGTTATAGCTCCTTTTCAAGATATCAATTCAATAGTTCACCTTGAACATTGCAGGTAAGAAAGACTAACAGAGTGAGCGAAGAAGTCCATCATAACAGAATACTCTGCAATTCTTTAATACATACAAAAAGGTATAAATTCAATCACTTTTAAAGCTACTAGCCAAACTCACAGGAAAGCAGTGAACTCAAGGCTTCTCTAAGGTAAATTCAATCCAGCATTAAGCTATTCTTATGTCTAAAACTAAACACCACAAAACAGAATGGAAACCTATTTTCCAAATGAAAGCGTTTGATTACTTACCGACCTGACCTGACCCGGTTTGATGCCAGGACCTCGAATCATCAGCGGAACCCGTATATCGAACTCATACATCTGTCGTTTATCATATGGCATTGACAGCTGACCTACAGAAGACCACAATAAAAACAAAACCTTCGTCTTAATGCTGGCAAGCGGCTTCACAGTTCTGCTTTCACAATCTGTAATAAGTCAGTGCATATTTATACAATGCTTTCTTCACAGACACTCGTCAGGTGTTCTCGACATAACATTACGTGACCGCGACCGGACCAAATGGAAAAATAGAGGAATATGAAAGGAGGAGCACAATCCGCAGTTTGCAGGGAATATGGGACTGACCGCGTCAGAGCTCCCATGTTGTGCGGCGGAAGTTCAGGATAGAGGAACTAAAAGACAAACTAAGTGTTGTAGAGAGAAGAGAACTGAGGCCAAGTAGAGGTGACACCCTGAGGTTCCTTGAGATGGGATGGACCACAACCGGTCAAGCAGTTATGCATCTAGCATAAGGACCTTAAACTCAACAGGACTTCAAATGGGCAGCCATTGCAGCTCATCCTACATGCAGTTAGACATATTATGTTGCTAGGTTGTAGGATACTCAGATTGCTATTTATATAATAATAATATTAATTAGCTTCCTCCAAAGTGCTGGTGTTTAATGCATATGTAATAGGTCAACAGCACATCAAAACTTGGTCAATAGCACATAAAAACCAAACCATAGCTACCGAAAACCATAAGTCATCAAACCATAAGCGAGGATTATCGTTGAATGAAACATTTGTTATCCACCTAAATATATATATATATATATATATATATAAAAGAATCTTGAAAAATGCATGTTTAGCTGATGCACTACCTAAATGGTATCCGTTGTCAGAGGAAAACACAACATAGGTGTCGTTCAAGGCATTCGTCTTATCCAGGTCGATTATGATTTTCTCAACGAGGTCATCCACTGACAGAAGCGTCCTCCACCTAAATATATTTAACAAATACACAACTATACACAACACAACGAATATTTTTGACTATCACTATATACGCAATTGTAACAACTGCACCGTAGCATCATTGCGAGATCTAAAAAATGTGCTATAAAAGTGTTCATACATCAAACCGTAAGTCATATGCATGTATTTACATCTGCATACACATACATATGACTATATATATGCATGCATGTACGTATGTATGTATTGTATGCATATATTTATATATGAATGTATGCGCATATTTATGTATACTTGAAAGGTGCTAAATAACTGCTTTAATGCATAAATAAGAACCTACATATATACGTGCATACATAAAAATATGCATGCATACATAGAAAGATGAAAGTTAGAGAAGGTACTGTTAAAGACATTCAACTATTACAAAACTCGTCTGATAATGAAGTCTTACCGGTCTCGATAAACATGATCGATGACCTTGATGGATTCATCTCCAAGAGGATGCTTTGCCTCTCTCAGCAGCCAGTGTCGGTTCTAAAGATATCACCACATCCGAATGATAACTTGACTCACTATCCTTAAAACTTTTAAAGCAATATCACAATTTTTAAATTACTTACATGGATCACAATGTGTTCACTACCACGTGAGTCTTGTTGTCAAAATTTTCTGGTACTCTTGGACTGGAAGAAACTGTAGTACAAGAAGCCAAGTTTCAGGAGATATACAGAGATTTGCTATCAGAACCACAACATCTCAGCAATGGATGTAAGGATCTGAACAATGTATAGCAGTGTTGCAATGGAAATACAACTTCTGTTCGACTGCATATGGAAACAAAAAAGTTTGGTTGAAGATATAGAGAGACTTTTGCAACAGTCTCAACATATCCAGAATGAAGGCCAGACAGTGTAGAGTCAGTGTGTACGTTTATACGTGCTCATTATAGCTGAGTTGGTAAAATGCAGGAGAAGCATAAATGTTAAACCAAATTTCTACTCTGGCGAGGATTTGAACCCCAAGCCTCTCGATTGACAGTTCACTGCACTAACTACTACACCATCGATCGACTGAAAGTAAATTATTCTGCCTGGTTACACCACAGTAGATAAAAATGCAAACAACATAACTATAGACTTGTTGAGGATCTGTAGTGTTTTTTATGGTTCTTACAAGGTAATTTATAAGCAGATAAACGCACATGCATACCTGTACATGGCACTAAATGAAACGCACTTAGAAATGGCAAAGGACGCCTGTGCACTACATGCAATAACATATCGGACAAATGTCTAGGAATACTATGACGAGCCCATTATCCCACACCCAAAATAAACGACCCAAATGAAAGAGTGAAACAAGGTGGTAAACCAACCGGTGAATATTGGTTGAAGCTGCCATTTCTCGGTGCCTTTACATCTTCAAAGCTGTTTTTGTATTGGTCAGCCGGAGTGAACGGAGCATGACATGCGGGCGTCGACAACATCATTAAGAACGGTTGATGAGGCCACTCGCTTCGCTTCTTCAAGATGAACTCCTCTGCACGCTTGGCCTAAAAACAGAAAATCATTCAACATGTTGACTATTATTATGGCAATTGACTACATATTTGACTGGTTACATCACAAGGTTCATAGCACTACTTTACACAGGAGTAGACAAGGTTTTTAAGAGGAATGCAAGCATCATGGTAATCAAGCTCCTATGTCCCATACTGGACCACCATGGGAAGTACTTATAATCCTATTCTTAAGCCCAGAGGCAAGCAATGGACAAAACACAAAGTCCTGGACATGAGGACAGCACATCTAGCCATTTTCTTACATTGGGGAAAGTACAATGAGCATGCTCAATTGCTCATTTTACAGCAGAGATCCTAAAGATGCAAGTGGTACTGAATTTTGTCAACAGCTTTCTACCACATTAGTGATCAAAGTCTAGATAATTCATGCCAAGAATCCAGCTTATCCATGACTTTCCATGAATAGACATCTGCTATCAACTCATTCACAGACGGTCACTTTAATATAGTAGACATCATGATATTTCCTAAATCTCACTGGCAGTAGCGTCTATTCGGTAACTACCACCAACTGGATTAGGAGAACAAACTCCCATTCTGGCTTAATTTTTGTATTGCAAGCCATTATATTATTGGTATAACCAACAACAACAACCCAAAATCCAAAACATTAAACGCACACTTCTGACAACCGTTGGATATCAATCTCCAAAGTAACCATCATTGGCATCACTGTTCAATGGTAAATAAAGCTGATAAAAGTTTCCCAATATTCATAATAATCGATGATAACAGCACAAAAGTATTTGTTCAGAAGAATTTCGTAAACCTCATACTTACTATGACATCAGTCAAATAATCATCCGGGTATTTGTCACCGTGGGATTCTGCTTTACCATTCACTGAAAGAGTGTAGTTGTAATACACTGAATTACCCACCTGTAGAAATAAATTTAAATAACGATACACGGTCCAGAAAGACGCAAACACTTTTTGTAACAAAGAAGTCATTCTATGCAAAACATGATAATCATAGTTTTCAGCAATGTTTGTGGCTGAGCTTGAAATTATAATTACTACATTTACATTCAGGTACAATTATTATTCAATATACCCAGCAAAGACGTTAGCATTTTTTTAAATAGCATTGTCAAAATAACATGGTGTACGCATGTATGCATGCATAAATGTATATGTAACAAGCATAAATATATATGCATATTTGTATATATATATATATATGTATATATGTATATATGCATGCATAAATGTATATATATAGCATAGTTCACTAGGAACACGTGTCGTCATGCCATCACAGCTGCCATTATGGTTAAGCATATCCTAAAGGCATCTGCTGCTCTTGAAACGATGGGCGACCACTAATTGTCTTTAACTAAAACTAGGACAAGACCCAGTACATCTGGCTAGGAAATCAAGCACAGCTTTCCAATATTGATATCAATACCCCCTGTCTTGGATTTCCCAATATGTGTAACCCCGAATAGCAGAACAACCTCTTGCTATGCAGTAGTTCGTGTGGCATGGTGGCCAAGGGGTTAGAGCGGTTGGCTCGTAACACTCAGTGTGCGCTGAGTGAGCATGTTCGACCCTCGTCCGAGGCTTCAGTCACTGTGTAGGGACCTCGAGCAAATCCTTCGCGCACAATTGCTCTGCAGTATTATTGCAATTGCGCCATTGAGGCATGTGCACTTCTGAGCAAAAAATGCTGGAAGAAGGGCGATAAAAAGTTTCACAATAAATAAATAAAATAAATAAAGTAGTTGGTATGGCTACCAAAACTAGCATTACATACCCTTTTCAGTTTACTAAAATGGTTAAGTATGAGCCAGACTGTACTCACCAGACCATGCCATTCATCCCAGCCAGGTGGAATATGCTCCACTCCACCTACTGAATCAGAGCCATACTGCAAAAAACAATCAGCAGTCAGTGTAAGAAATCTGCAATCTATCAATCAGCCAAATGAAGATATAGTAGCAACCCAATTGATTGATTGTTTTGGGGTAATGTTCACTGTGTTCCCCTCCAAAGTCAACAGGGTGAGAGATTTGTCAACCAAACTTTAAACAGAAAAGTTAAGAAGTTATTTGCTAGCATCATATATGATATAACAAATTTATGACCACACCGACAAATCATAAATTCAACAAGTCATGCACATGCTATAAATGGTTCAAAACTCTCCTGCCATGAACTTAATAATGAACCCAAATATCAGCATATTGCAATTATTGCACTGGCTTCAAATTAAGCAAAGAATCCATTTCTAAGTCTGTCTTACATGCACAAAGTATTACTTTTAACCCAAAAACCGATCTCTATTCAATTCTCACCACTCACAGAACAAAACATTGTATTCAGTCGATGGAAGCTATGAATCCTGATGTGCCCATGAAATGCTGACTAGCTACAAACTAATTTACAATATTCAAAATAGGTCCTATTCCTCAGACTAATCATTATTCCACCACATCATCTTATGTTTTCTCTTGCTTTTAACTGTTCTTGGTCAACAAGCTTTTGGTTACTGCAAACTCTCTCCTTGTATTCATTCTGCTTTGTCAATTTCATTCTCAACTTTCAGAGTTGTCTTCTCAAACCATAGGATGCCTATCAGTCTTAGTGGCCTGGGCTTCTAGACATGGGCCTAATTGAGATTTGGTTTGTTGCACAATTGTCTGATGTATTCGCCATTGCTACTTAACAATAACAATACATGTGTACAATTGTACATAAACACCTACATGCACATGTACATACATACAAATTATGCGCATGCATTCAACTCTTTAAAAACAAGCACATATTAAAGACAACTGGGAACCAAAGCAACTTATAGTTAAAGCATGAAATGTAATTGCAAATTTATATAGTGCCACTATTTCAGAGACTCTTCAAAGGGACTCTCGACCCAACTCAATGAAACCATAATCGAACAGAAAATGGTCATGCGGGCATACAAACACACATACATACACCTACATATACATACATACCATGTTGAGGTATTTTCCAGCATAGAATGTTTCATATCCCTGTTGCTTAAGATGTGTTACAAATGTATTTTTTTCGGATGTCGCCTGCCAGGCCCGACTGCTGCAGTTGCCGGCCAACGAGTTGTTGACAGCGCCATTGTTGTGAACATAATTCCCAGTCAGAATTGACGATCGACTTGGACAACAAAGAGGACTGGTCACAAACTGTGAAACGGATGAAAACTAATTTAATTAAATGCTATCAAGAGGATTTATCAGTGATAACTGACAGAAATAAGGGTCAGATGCAACTGGCATTGTTTAATTTTAGTTGAAGGCTGATATAATATCTAGAGAACAACTAGATTTACTAATTACAGTAAGAGCTTTGCTTACATGGGTCCCACCAGCTGGAACAGCCTCTCCTTCCTCTTTGGAAGGAGCTGCTCTCTCTTCCACCTGCTGCCTTGTGGAGCCACCTGAATTTGCTTTCCTGTTCTCCATTTAGCCATGTGTTGAGTTGTGAGTGAATCTGATATTGAGTGGCACCATATAAGTGTTCCATTACAATTGCTCATCAGAGGATATTCTTTGACTGCATCACATCATTTTCTGACAAAATTTTCAGGTAAATCCATTTACTTTCACATACAGGATATTTTTATAATTCAATCTTGCATTCTGCAAACTGTCTTTGGTCTCACTGGCACATGCCCTGGTCTCCAACAGACGGGATTATTGTAACTCAAATTTTATCATCATTGCCAGAGTGATTTGCACAACTACAGACAATTCTAAATTCTCTTCACCTTGTCACATTGTGCTGAATTCTAAATTCTCTTACTAGAACCATAATAAAGACTCCTAAATATATATATTTTATCAACATTTAATGATAATGATGCTTTTATTGCAACCATAGCAAACCAAATGAAATCAATAACAATGAAAGCATAACAGACTAGACATGTAAAACAAGGAATTAATTATCTATGAACCATATTGGTTACAAGGAAAGGCCTTAAGGGATATCCTCCTGCTGACAGGGCACCCATGATGTCATATACAATGGAGCATTTCCAATGAGCGCTGTGGTATTTATATAATGAAGTAAGCAGATAGGAAATTACATAAAGAGAAGTCTCACTAATCTTAACTAACTTAACTAGGCTGCATCTCTTCCATTGCATTTGCTGCTTCAATCATCGCTGATTTCATCAGTTAATCAAAGATTACAGTTCAAAATATGTCTTAATGTACACAAGGTATTATATTAAATCAGTCAACCCATCTCTACAAGAACTTACAAGAAAAGCCTGGTGAAAATAGCATCGGACATCTACGGGCGATGTGCCCATGATGCATGATGATGACGAACCCATCTCTGCTCCTTGCATACTCCTTATATTCAAGCAAATATTGAACATGACAATACTCTGTTATAGTGGTGCTTCGATGAGTTGCTTGCGTATTACTGGCTTGATAGCTCAAATATTATCAGTTACTAGGTAATTCAATTGGAATGGTAAACTTTACTTTTCTTTTCAGTAAACTAACCAGCAATCATCGAATTTAGTGTAACAGGAAACCCCTAATTAAGCGAGGCTTTACAATTTTGGGCCTCATTTGCTCCCTGGCCACTGAACGGAAAAGCGTAATACGAACTTACAAGCGTTATAAGCATCATGCTTTTGCAATCAATAAAATGATGTCAGTTGTCAGCATAATCCTCTGACGGGCTGACCAACAAGATTTCGATTGTGTCTCTCCAATGAGTTGCGATCTTAGACTATGACATCAGAGAAAGTAGTTAATGATTGAGGTCATGTGCATTACTATGGCTGATTGGTTAGAGCGATTTGCCTATCACACAGAGCGTACGGGTTCGACCCTCGTCTGAAGAGTTAATGCATAGGGACCTTGAGCAAATCCGTTCTCAATTGCTCTCCAAAATAACTGCAATTGTGCCATCAAGGTGTGTGCACACTTCTAAATGAATTGCAAGAAGGGAAAAATCAAATTACAGCTGCACTGCATTGTATTACTAAAATCATACTGAAAAAGTCCTTACATCTGATATTATATTTGACAAGATTCAATAAGCTTGTCGATGCATGAATCAACTCTTATCAGTTGCTACATTCCGTAGAATTGAAGGCTGGTTCTTCAACATCGAGATTGCTAGACAATTATTTGATAACTGACGCAAATTAATTTTAAAACCAAAATAACGCTTCTGTTGATTAGATAAAATGCTTCTCTGATTACATTTTAGGACCTAATAGTTACCAATCAAGTTCACAATAACTGCTGATGATGCAGTTAAGTTTGATTGAGGACGCTTATGCAGCCCTTATTGCAGAACATTTTAAGTACACTGAAGTGCAATCACAACAAACTCTTATTATCACTGCTCACCATATTTTTGAAGCTAATTCCAGCCTCACCAATCAGTTTCTTTGCCTTCACCATAGGTGTCTGCATAAAAAGATCAAGATTTACATTATTTGTTTAAGCAAATACAGTCATTTTAAAATTAATAATATATTAAGTTTTTTCATGGAAAAGTTCTGGTTCTCAGGGTATTAGGTCTCTGCATGGTGGATGAGGTCACCATTGTGCTAGGCATGGCATACTTCTGTAGTGGAGCCCATTGGTGATATAGAGTGGCATTGAGTCATGGGAACTGCTCATTACTATTACAGTAGTGAAGCCCAGTTCACGGCATACAGACATTTCTGCTCAAGCCCAATATGTAATAGATCAATCTTTCTGAGCAGAGCAAAATGAAGATGCCTATATTTGCATACAAAATTTCATAGAATTATCCCTTGCAGCTATAAAAACGGTGCATTTGCAGTAACGGGGTGCGTTTTAATTATATACCGGGCGTCGTGAGGGTAGTTTATGGTCGGGTTAGGTGTCGTAAGGGTGGGTCAGGGTAGGGCTGTTTTCATTGTTGCAGTCAAAAGTCACCGTACGGTGCCCAATGCATACGAACCCTGATACTGCAAGTTTGCCACAAAAATGCACTTGGTCATCAGCGTCGAACATCGTTACGCAAAGCAACATGCAGAGAGTCCTGCACAATTAGGCCTACAGCGAACTTTAACCATTTTAGAATTTGCTGCTCCTTAAAAGTTCGTCGTATTAATATGCCGAACTTGCATTTGCTTATGACTACACAAACCACGCCCACTAACCATTCCGCCAATTTCCAGGTCTTGGTCATCGGTTAGGATGAAAACAATGTTTGGAGCCTTTGCTGCACACAAGAGACTGTCTGAAGCACAAAAAGAGAGCAGCACTAAAAACCCGAAAATTATCCTTCTACTAAACAGTCGCAGTGACGCTAACACTGTCGTAGCCATTTTTCGGCTAAACTTTACCAAATTTAGGAACCAAATCACTATCACATGACGCCCCTCAATTCATCGCCGATATAATAGCCGACGGTAAACATTTTTTGATGATATGCCAATGTCCGGTTTAATTATAACCCTCCGACCAAACATAATATTATTAGGACAGGAAATTCCTATTTTCGTCGCGTGATCGTTTGGATCACAGACCTCTCGCGGACAGAAAGTCATCGCGTCTAGTTTGCAATCAAATGCATTCAGTTTATTATATGTATGAAGGGAAATTGGCAGATAAAAATACTCTCTGGACAAAGCCTTGCATACGCAAATTTAAAGTAAGTTTTAATATCAAGCATCAAAATTGAAGTGGGTGACGTCACATCTGTAGGAAAGATGCAACCGAATAATACTCTCAGTTTTCATTCCTGTGAAGCATACACATCGCATTAAAAGAAATAAGCAATCGTATTGAGCGACTTACTTTTATTATTTGTAGCATTGCTATTGAAATTCCTCAGGACCAGAGTCACCATACAGAAGCGGAGAAACCAGCTTAACATGGGCGACATTGCCTAATATGTCATTTGAGCTACAATTAAGAGACGAAACACTGAGGTCTGTTTCGGTGCCAGGTCAGAACCGCGGAGGATTCAGAGCGGGAGAAAAACAGAGCTGCAAACATGCAGGTTTATTGGTTATTTATTTTTTTGTTTACACCAAAAAACAAAATAGACGAAAATGGCAGCTGTGTTTGATGCTTTTTATAACAAAACTGTTGTGACAAAATCCATAGGAAAACTAAAAACAAAAAGCAAATAAAACAAAAAAAACAACTTTTGATTTTAAAAATCTTGGTTTTTTGCACCCCAGGAGAAAAAGCATTATGGGAACTTCTATGGCGCCACCGTTTTAATGCTTGGCAAGGTATCTAGGCCTATTACATTTTGCTGTCAGAAATCAAAGTTGAATAGTAGAACGCTGGCATTCTAAACTCTTAAGGTGCTAAGGCAATTTCTAGCTCTTACCATTGGCAATTACTTTAGTTAGAACATAAGAACGATAATTAGCTGGAGCTATAATTCACTGCCAGAACTTCCCAGAAGTAGACCCTATGGCAGCTGTCAATGGGTCGCTAAAAGCAGCCACACATTAAATTGCATCGAGCAGTCATAGAGTTCATGACTCTAATCATCTGATGCACATGTTTTGTTCTTCGTCTTGTTCAGACGATGAGCAGTTGGGAACTTGAGGATATTGATGTGGAGGACAGAAGAAGAAACATCTGCCTCCATGGCACTGTTATTAGGCCTACTTCATGAGGTTTCAACATACAGTAGTTTTGGATGCATACAATGTTATAGGACCTACATGTAGGTATTTGTGTGCGTGTGCTGGTGTGTAGGGCCACTTGCGTGCTTAGGTTTGTGCGTGCGTAGGTGTGTGCGTGTGCAGATATGTGTGTAGGCATATGTGTGTGTGTTATTCAGTCTATATTTTTTATTAGTTTTATTAGTTTTTACCAACTGGTTCATCTGCTAGACATCTCAATTAACATGCACGTTTTTCATCGATGCATGCAAGTAAGTAAGAATATTCTTTACTAGACTACCAGCAAACGCACAGTGGCTTACATAATGTATAAACAGCATCAAATTTAAACAAGGTCAAAAAACATTCTCGTATTGAAAGTACTCTTGACAAATATACCAACGCTAACAGAAATTGCAAATGGACAAAATGTGTTAGCAATAATATTCTAACAAGCCAGTCTTTTAGTCTCAGATACAAAGAAATCTGGATAACGCAGTTCAATGTGTGTCTAAAAAATATAAGTTTCATGCGTGTAGTGTAATTTAAGTAAGTAAGTAAGAGTATTCTATATTAGACTACCAGCAAATGCATAGGCCCTAATAGCTTACAATTTCAAACAAAGTCAAATAACATTCGCATGATGAAAGATCTCTTTTCAAAGGTATCAACTCTAGGTAGGATGAGGTCATGTGGCCTGGGTCGCATGTTGTAAGGGGTGATCTTACGAGGAGGGAGCAGGTCATGAAGGACGTGACATTGATTCAACAGGGCTGAGCGGAAGACAGCAAAATCAGCTACAGAGCAGTGCTCTTCAAAGAAGGAACATTAACAGGAAGGAAGCCAGAGCGGGTCAGTTTTCTTAGAACACCATTTAGGCGATTTCGCTCCTGTACATTGCCAAATCCCCACCAAACGGGAGAGGCGTAGAATAGTCGAGCTAGGGTGGTAGCACGAACAACATCAAACAATCGTTGACCATGGAGCCCATGGGCAACGAAAACACGTAGAGCGAACATGGATTGTTGGGCCTTACAGCAAATTTGGTCGATATGTGCGTCAAAACCAATTCTATCAGACATGGTCACACCCAAAATTCGTATCTCGCGGACCCTCTCAATATCGGGTAAGGGAGGAGGCAGGGCAATAAGTTTGGTCTTGGAACGAGTAACAATCATTTCTTTAGATTTAGTATGGTTTAATTTAAGATTGCTAATATATAGCCCAAGTCGAGATATGGTCAAGTTCAGAAAGTGTACTGTTAATGCAGGAAACTGGAATCAACAAGTAACTATCAACGGCATATTTTGGAAGACGATTGCCACTATGTTTAGGTTTAAGGTTGGAAATGGCAACGACAAAGTGCATGGGTCCTAATCCGAAGCATTGTACTATGCTGGAATTAATGGTATACAGAGGGGAGAGATTTCACCCCCATATTTAGTGCAGTGCTGACGCTCATGCAAGAGGGCGAGGACCCAATTATACAAGAAATCTGGAATTGATCTGCACGGTGTTTTTGTCTAACTGTATCAAAAGCCTTACTGAAATCAAGAGAGATGAGTGTAACATATAGAGTTCCAATTTAAGCATTGATTGAAGTTCATGTGTTATGGAGATCAATGCAGCGGAAGTAGACCCGAACGGGCGGAAACAAATTGGTCGATGAAGATCCGGTTAGAGCTGGGGTCAGTGATAAAAGAGTAAAAGTACCTGCACACAACCATTAATTTTTTTCCAAAATGTTTGAGAGGATGGAGGTGATGGATATACATGTAGGTCTAAAGTCAGATTCTGTGAGAGGGCATAACCTAAGATTTAGTTTCTGATAAGTAGCCATATATAGGCCAAGGCCTATAGGCTGATCTGCAATGCGTAGGCTTACGTTAGCTTCCTCTGATCTATCATATTTCCCTAATTCGTTAGACCGAGGTTTGTAGTAACTCTTTCCACAGACAACCACTTCCAACTGCTTTTTCCAACCGAAATCGCTTGAGATTGCTGCCACCCTTGCGCCCTATGTACCCACCGAACTCGGTTGTAAAGTGAGTTGGACTATATGGAGAACGGACAATTTCCCCCGAACAGTTGTCCCCCGGACAATTGCCCCTCGGACACTTGCCCCTCCCGACTAGGACAATTATTCCCCCCCCCCCCCCGTTTATGCCATAATGTCAGTGCATAATCTCATAATCGGTTCTTTTTATGTTTCTTTGATGCTTTCTTAGGATTGCTTTTGTTAAGATAATTTGTTCCCCATTTTTCAAATTCTGGGGTGGGGGGAAAAATTCAAAAAATTGGGGTGCACAAATATTTTTTAAATGATACCCCGCCACTTTTCAAAACCTTGTTACTCTGAATATAACTGCCTTTGATAGCCTTTCCAAAGCACAGAAGTGCACACACGCCTTGACGGTGCAAATGCAGTTTATTACAGAGCAAATATGCGCGAAGCACTTGCTAAAGATCCCTACACAATAACTGCCTCAGACGAGGGTCGAACCCGTACTCTCCGCGTCACAGGTCGAACGCTCTAAACAGCCTTGATATGATTCATAAGCGGTATGCCGAGACTAAGAAAACTGAATCGTTATCATCTGACGCCATATATAACTGTCTCATCTTGATCAGCTTAAGTGCATGATTGCTGAACAATTAAAGAAAGAAAAGGCGGATCCAGTAGGCTTATAGGCCTGAAAGCAATTGGCCACGTTCCTCCTCCCCCTCCTTATCCTCCTCCATTCTCCTCCTCCCTCCTCCTCCCTCCTCCTCCTCCTCCTCTCCTCCATTCTCCTCCTCTCCTCCTCCTCTTCCCTCCTTTCTGGAGCCCATGCCTCTAAACTCAGATGCAGCGGTCAGGCAGATTACAGAGGTGACAATCTAGACGCGTATGCGTAATGTAGCCTATGTTTTAAGACCTTTAATATATATATATATATATATATATATATATATATTATATTTATATTATATATATAGCAGCGTATATAGCAGTGCCTTTTGAGTGACTCACGCAAACTCTGTGAGAGATTGACTATCTGAGTGGTCTAGTTTAAGGACGAGACAGACTCGTTTTAAAACACTCTGTAGAAGTTTGTTTCACGGACTCAAATACAACGGTGGGCATATACGCAAACACAATTTTAGCATAATGTGAGACCATATTATGATCCCACACGTTCCAATATGCGTATAATCTAGACTTATGATAAGTAGGTCTACCACCCGAGCACACGAACAGTTAACTTAGTATACATAATTGATATAATTTAGATTATGTATTTATTTCATCATGTGTTGGCCCTATGATACGATGCTGTTACTGTATACAAACGAGTCTAACTGTTACCTCTTATATTTTACCCTACTGCTAGCATGCTACATGTACTTAGCTATAAATAAATGACTACCGTAGCAGTGTTGCTGCCAGTGCCAGTCTCTAGCCTGGATAAATGAGGAGGGCGACGCTAATAATTTTTTTAATATTACACATGAAACTACTAATATTAATGTATTCCCAGTCAGATGTTGAACGAAATAATTCGGTTTTTTCCAATATTATTTATGAATGAAACTGAAAAAGACTAATGGAGGTTGCACAATGACAACAAAATAAATTGTCTCATTTACTATAAATTTAATGTCATAGCTGACGAGTGTTCTCACAACACATTGACGCGCTCTCGCTTAGTCACTCACTGTCACTGTCAGTCGGTGACATCACAGAAGGGATTTTTAGATTTTGATCCTGTCACGTCAATGTCACCTGAATCAAAATAGTTGTCACTTGAGTTTGAATGATACGTATCATGATCAGAACTGCCATTGGTATCCTCATCATGCGTCGTGACATGACAGTCATGATCAGAGATGTAACAAGGTTTCGAAAAATGGGGGGGCATAATTTTCAAAATACTGCGCGTAGCGCCTAAATTTTTTTTGCCCCCTTACTTTTTGAATCTTGCCCCCAGAAATTTTAAAACTGGGGGGCACAAATTGTTTTAACAAAAGTTATCTTAAAGTGCCATTGGAGAAACATAAAAAGAACCGATTTGGAGGCACATGGGGGGCACTGAGCACTAAAACTGGGGGGTTTTGTCCCCCCCCATTCATGAAACTGGGGGGCCGATGCCCCCGCTTGTTACACCCCTGGTCATGATGACAAGACAATGATTGGCCGGAGCAGCAGGTTCTCGCCAATCTTGATGCGCGAAACTATTGTAACGTAAAAGAAGTCGGCAGTTACGAAATGCATTCTGCAGCCTGCACTGCCGTAAGTAAGTAAATTAAAGTAGTGTTACAGCATCAAATTAGGTAAATAAAATGATGCTCTGTCTTGACTGGCTACAGGTAGGCCAGCGTAGGCGATCGATTTACCGACCAACAAGCAGTGTTGGGCACGAGACCAAAACGTTTGAATGGTGTAGGCCTACTTGTACTCGGAATTGCAGGTTAACAGTGACCACACAGTGGCCGGCTACATAATTATCAGATATTTCCAAAACCTTGACATTTGTGAAAGCAACTTTGAAATGGCTGGTTCCGTTGCAAATGCAATTTTTTGCCCATAGTAACATATATATAAAGATGGTCAGCACGTCATAAATTGATAACAAGCGCGCAGAGTCTTATCATCCGGTGTCTCTAAAAATCGAAAATAACCAACAAATATCAAAGAAATTGCTCTGATACCGCAAATGACCAAGAATGCTAAACTAAGACTGAGACCAATCCCAAGACAGTTCCTTTAAGACCAAGACCAAGACCGACGCAGTCGAGACCAAGACCAAGACCGCAGTTTTCCGGTCTCGAGACCGTCCTGAGACCAAGACCGTGGTCTCGAGACCATATCCCTGTCAATAAGGCCTTTGAGAGGCGATCGACCAAGGAGAGCGACCGATCGATCTCCTTAAATGGGAAGCACTGAACATGTGTCATGTTTGCATACATGTCATGTATACATGCATACATGCACATACATTCTTTACTGCATATGTACGCATATAGATCTACATGCATGATGATGGTATATAGAAAATACATACATATAATTCTTATGAACCAGATGTCAAGGTGTAACTTACATTTATAAGCCTATGAATGAAAGATCAAAGCATTAGCAAATTGACACACAGATGAATAAATGAACTTCAAAATGAATGAACTGATACCTAAATGAATTGATGTACGATGAATTTGACATGGATTCATACATGAATAAATTGACATCTGAATGAATAAGCATTGCGAAAGCTGTAGTTCAATTGTTTGTTCATTCAATATCTGAATGAACAAATCTAATCTTGGTCTAATCACGAAATTAATCCAACATTGAAATAAAACAATTAAGTAGGCTAACCATGAACCCAATTAAGTAGTATTAAATCTTTAGATTGCTGATCTAACTTGATTAATCCTAAATACTGGAAAAATTCAACATAAATTAATCCTGATAAGACTGAAAGCGCAACTTAATTCAAACGATCTGAACCCTACATTATAGGATAAGCTCTAGGCTGTGAGCCTTACATGAAAACTCATTTTAATAAAAAATCTTGTCTCTACAACTACAAGACGTTTTAAACTCTCTATCATCCGTATTAAACAGTTTTTAAAAAAAATTTCCCGACTACCGAACGACTTCACCTACAGTGTAGCTCTTAACCCCAAACGCTAACCCTTGCTATGGTTATACTTTAATCCCTCGAAGTCTGTTACTGTAGTCATTCCGTTGGAGGAGTGGGGTAACCGGATGCGACTTTGATCCGTGCCTTACAATTGTGTAAGCATAGTCAATTATACATGTTTAACAATTGCGCCCAAGGAACATCTGGGTAAGCCTACACGCTATGTATACGCCTACGCAGAAAGGGTTACACTGAAATCAAAGACACGTGAAAGGATCCATTGTCCACTGAAAATGCGAACACAAGATGGAGCAGCCGGCTATCGCTTTCTCTGCACTTATTAAGCTCAAGCAGAAGAATATAAATGACCGATATTCTTATGCGTACATTGTATGTCTACTCTTACGAAGGACGGACAGCTGGACCTATTCTGTAAGTGTCACAGACGATTATATGGTTGCATATAACTTACTATATGTGAGTGTGTGTGTGTATGTGTGTGTGTGTGTGTGTGTGTATGTGTATATAGATGTAAGCCTTCTTGTGCGTGCATATGTACATGTGTCTGTATGCATGCAAAGCAAAATTATGTAGAATAAGTTGCTTGCATCCATGTGCTTCTATAGACATGCATACATATATATATATATATATATGTGTGTGTGTGTGTGTGTATATATACATATATATATATGTATATATACATATATATGTTTATATGCAACTATGCATGCCAGTGTGTACTATATAAACTTATATGTATGTATATTTATATATATATTTGTATTATATGTTTATATTTATATGTTTGTATATACATATGTGTACTACTTGGCAGTGTATAGGCACTACTAGATACAGGATATATAAAATTTTATTTATATATATATGTATATATATGTGTGTACATGTATATATGTATGTATATATATGGGGTATTATATATTTACTAGCTGGGGCACTCGGCCTTGCCCGGGTTGAGACAGGTCGTTGGCAGTGGAGAGGAGGAAGATGGCGGCGGCGGGTTCACCAACCCCTCTACTGGGTGTCCGAGGTGTTTCCCGAGCGAACGGCGAAAGTTTCGAGTGAATAGCTGTAAAAGTGTGCACATGCATAAACGGAGAAACAGACACACACAGAGAATCTAGATATACATGTAAATAAATAGTGTTTGTTTACGTTCTGTGTAGACACTGATGCGTAAAAAGTACTTACCCGCCTGACCGACTCTGCAAACGATACTGTATGCCTGCTACCTGTACGATATCTCGAAGGTGTTTCGTCGACACGCTCCTGGCGAATGAGAAGGAAACTGTGCTTTTATGGGTGTGGCGTAGGTGCGGCGTAGGTTTTGGCCCTTGGTGACCAGGAAAAGGGCGGATGCGGGGTTCAGCAATCCCTCTACTGGGTGTCCCAGGTGTTCCCGAGCCAACGGCGAAGGTATCGAGTCAATAGCTCTAAAACTGTGGAAATGCATATGTACATGCACACGTACATACGCACGCACATGTAGGCCTACATCTATACACATGTACACCGATACACGCACCCACACCCACATACGTACAAACATACCCACATAGTAACGTATGAGGTGTTTGAATGATGCCTTCAAACGTCAGTAGAGGCGCCAATGTTGCTGAAGGAGGCAGTGGTCCGGCAGTAAATCTACGCACCGTCTGCAGTTGCATACGTTGTTAGTGATGCAACGGGTAATTCATTACCAGCAAAACAGACTATCATTACGGCCATTCCACTTGTAATTTCACGCTTGCCTACAGTTCTACTTAATTAGCCTATTTAAAACGAAAGTTTTATATAGGCTAATTCTAATTTTCTATGTAGTTGCTTATACGCGTGGACCCAACATTAACCTAAATTCTTGTACGAAGAATCTAAAGCGACACGACTATGTAGGCCGATTTGGTATAGGCCTAGTGCTATGGGGCATCATTATAATGAGTGCGGATTCGAGACGGCTGACCGAACGAACTCTACGTAGTGACTGTTCTGAAAGAGATCGTTTGTCGGTCGTCTTAATTCTTCTGGTCTGCGGGGCAGTGATGATATCTTTTGGCAGCTTCAATTGTTTTGTGTTGCAATCAGTCGTCGTTTAGTGGGTTTCTTGCTTGTTTTTCTCCTTCTCGAAGTCAACGACACGTTACTTGATGCTTTCATTTATCAAATTATAAAGTCTTGGAAAATTTCTACTTATCGGCTAATGTCACTTTACATTATTTTACGTTCAAATACGGTTTGGCCTATCAACAATTCGGAGCAAGAAATCTCTATCGTCACATATATCACTAATTTTCACACTATTGCAAATTTTGACTACTTTTTAGTCTATCATCGTCGCTGATTGCCCAGTTTCGCTTGCCAATGATTATTTTAACCAGATGGATTAAGCCGGTGGATTTTCTAACTCTATTTTAATGTTATAAACCATAATTGTGTTAGCAATACCTGCAGAAAATTTGTGAGTGGAACTGAATGAAATCGAGGAAACTTTATTTCAGTCCAGAGCGCTTTGATTTAGGGAGACTACTTATATACGACACCGATATGAGCTTTAAAGTGAACTGCAATTGAATTTGTACAGAACTTTGGTAGGCCTATTAAGCCACTGCCGTAGCGTATCACTTGGAATCAGCTCTGTCTGTTAGAACTGCGAATACTTTGAAAACACATTGAACTAACCTATACAGTTGCCGTGTTCTGGTAATTAATCATTAATCTCTTAGAGCTGAATTTTAGGAAGAGCTTTGAATATATTTAGGCGAAAAGTAGTAGATTATCCTAGGACCCAGGACATTCAAACGGCAGGACAAACTCTAAGAATCAGCTTATGAATCGTAATTAGAACTTCGGTTGCGCTGGTGTCAATTCTCATGGCATCAATCGATGTTTGCACACTAAAACGAAGCTAGCTTAGCCATTAAATCACCCAATTTCAATTACACGAACCGATCAAATTGTGTAAGTACTGTGGAGTTCCCAGTTGCAGAAATTCAGTCTTGATGGAGGATTTTATTGACCGCCATCCGAGACTGAACGTCATCAAGGCAACTATTAATGAAGCCCATGCTAGACCTTTGAATTAAAATAACGTAGATTCAAATATCATCAACAATGCAGCCTAGACATTATATACCAGCTAAATTCAATCACAGAATTGCTATTCCAATTAAGTAGTACACAGACATCCAGATACACAGACATTTGTCGAAGCCTACACAGGCATTCAAACTAGCACGCAGAAAGACAGATGCAGGGAGGCAGAAAAACGAAAACTGAGAGATGGACAGCGATCAGATACATAGTCCGTCTATCTGTCTGTTTGTCTGTCTGTCTGTCAGTTTGTTTACCTTTAGCTCAGAGACACAGTGACAGAGAGAGACAGTCAGACAGACAGAGACAGACAGAGAGACACAGAGAGACACAGAGAGACACAGAGACAGAGACAGAATGAAAGTTAGCTCATGAACTGGATATAGTTTGCTTAGTCTTATAGTCTAATCGAGGAGGCCTGCACTTCATTATCCCTCGAGACACCTGTTTACCAACATTCTACATATGAGCAACATGCATCGTATTCGCAAACAATAGAAGAGGTGAGAGGACAAAGTCTACTTTGCCATTCTATTCGCATTCGCTCAATGTTTAAATTTCCGTATTTCTTCTACATTCGAAAAAGTTTGTGGAAGCCACATTTGATAAATGCGAATTTGATTTTATAAAGCACCAGTGAACAGACACGGATACATTACAATTCGATGAGCCATGTTCGATTTCTGGTGAAATTGTAAAGGTCAACGAGGTGAACTTAGGAATTTTCAGTTAGGAACAACTTAGCGAGCGTAGTCAACTGACTGGTCGTGATTGTGTGTAAGAGAGAAAGACGGTTGGGACGCGCGGTCACGCGCCTGCTTCCATACTCATCTGGTAACTCTGCTTTTACATAATTTTGAAACGAACTTGTGAGACGCTGCACAGTTCATGTTCTTCTCTAAGACAATAATAAAGTCATACTCACAACAAAATCACAGTAACAACTCTCTCTACAGCTCCACTTACAGTTTAATCCAGATGCAACCAACAGTTTTATAGCGGCAAAGAAGGGTTCTGTTACAATACGTTAATTACAACTCGGCATTTATGACGCGCTTTGACACGACAAGTCGTGCACGAAAGCGCACAAACGCTCGACGACGCAACTGCAGTTGTAATGCAGAGCAATTGTGTGCGAAGGACTTGCTCAAAGTCCCAACACAGTGACTCCTCGGAAGAGAGTCGAACCAGCTCACTCAGCGCCCCCTCGAGTTTTGCGGGCCGACCGCTCTAACCAATCGGCCACCATGCCCCACTGATACCTTCATAACTGCTCTGAAACGGTTTTGCACTTAAACGATTGAATGAGCTATATTTCCAGTTGGTTCAAAGTGATTCATACAGATATCCTACCATTGAACATCGTCAATGGTGTGCTCTCTATCAAGTGCTACATATGGATGTAGATAGGACACACCGTCCGGATCCATGTGCGCCAAAATCTCGTCCGCCTAGTCTCTCTTCCAGCTCATTGGGCAGTTAAGACTGGTAGCGCCCTGGAATTGTCCTGCCTTGTGCCTACTGTATATGTGTAACATCGTGCAATGTTATCAAGCATACATGAGGTGTATGAGGTGAGTCTTGAGTCTAGAATGGAAGGCCTGGGGAGTGATGGATGGTGGAGTTTGGGACATATGTTCCTAAATTTGGCCACATCCCTACGTACATGCGGGACGTCCTTCACTGGCTTCCGGTTAGGAATATAGAATCTCCTCTATTGTCTGGCACTGTGTTGTGGGCAATGCGCCTGTCTATCTTAGGGATCTGTTCACCTTAACTTCGGCTTCTTCTGGTCGCCGATCTCTTCGCTCGGCCTCTAGAGGTGACTTTGTTGTTCCACATGCTCATACCGCAACCAGGCAAAATAGAGCTTTTGCAATTGTGGGTCCTCGTGTGTGGAATAACCTCCCATCTGACCTGCGCTCTCTCCCACGCGACCTGTCTGGCTCTTTCCATAAACTGCTCAAGACTTTCCTTTTTGACCGGGCTTGGGTCGGGAGCGCCTCTGAATAGTTATCTTGAAGAGGCGCTATATAAATTGCATTGATTGATTGATTGATATGATGTTGGATGACAGGAAGTGATGATGGTGAACTGAAAAAGTACGGTGTATGAGGTATACAAAGTGTTTTATAAATTCTATAATCTCAGAGACTGGGTCTCACCATATTCCTGACCACTGCAAACATACAAGAACGCTGTTATTGGCATGCAGATTGAATCGAATGATATTGTGTCACTTCTCTAAATCATTCCTTGAAGTTAACTCATTCTTCACGTGCCGACGACCTTAACCCGTCTTCAATCTGTCCAATATTCTCTCTCCTTGCTACACCTGTTCATCGGTAGACCCGTTTCTATGTTCTGAGGCCTGAAGTTTTACCTATTAGGTCGTAGTGCATACATTACGCCGAAAATCAACTAGAGTCATAAGTTACGATCTGTATTTCAGTGTAGCTATATGGGGACATTTTTATAGCGCCTCCTCCAATGCAGACCGTTCGGAGACGCTTCAGGACGAACAGCCCAGAGGGAAAACGACAAGGCGTTAGACAGTGGATGGATGTGGCGAGACTATCAGTTAGGATCGTAGAGATTTCGGACGGTTGAAACGACTTTATTTTCCCGCTCTTTCGATTATACCTTTGTTTGCTTGCTTTACTCTCTCCACCACTTTCTTTCTCTATATCTATCATTAATTTTCTTCTATTCCTTATTTTCGTCATTTATTCTCCTGTCGCTGCTAACTTTTTTTCTTGTTTAACAACTTCTTTCTAGCTACCTTTCAATTTGCTTTCTATCTTTGTCGATAAGTTTCAGTGTCTATCAATCACTATATCTGTGGTCCATCATTTCATCTATCTTTCCTTCACATTACTTTATTTTCTGCCAAGCTTCTTCTTCTAAGTTTGTATTTTATTTTGTAAAGCATTTTTACATATAGTTTTGATTCGCCGCCTTCGGTAGATACGAAGTTTGATCATAATGGAGTTTAAACAGACACGGCGACTTTTTCGAAGGCAATTTTCTCGAACGACGGATGCAACCCGAAATTGGTATTTACGAGAGAAATGTCGAAAGAAATTGCAGCAGACGTAGTTGGACCGTTTTGACGGACTAATGACTAATGCTAGATTTCTAAGAGATTTAGGCGCCTCGCCGACTGTGCACACCGGCAGGTGGCGTGCGTGCTCATGCTATTTCCTTCCCAAAGTGTTCGACGATGATGATGCTAAGATTACAGCCGCAATCTGCTGCAGCAGTCAAATGAACATCAATGGACCACAGCCCATTAAGCGACATAGGAAAGTCAAGACGAAATTGCTGGCATTGGAGACAGGTCTCTTTGTTAAGAAGAGACGTCGCTCGTATACCTAAAATTAATAAATTGCATCCATTTCCTGCACTGGATGAGAGTTAGATAACACAACGAAAAGTAAAAAAGGATTTACAGACAAATTATAAAATAAAATAATAATAATTATTATTATTATTACTTATTATTATCATTATTATTATTATTATTATTATTACTATCATTATTATTATTATTATTATTATTATTATTATTATTATTATTATTATTATTATTATTATTATTATTATTAGTGCTATCATCATGGTAGACAATGATGATGATAATGACAATAATAAATATAATAATAACACCGGATGGTGTGACCCTAATTCCTTATGAAGATGGCAAATGCCTTGCCTGGGAAGTCATCGACACCTAGCAGAGTCATACCGCTCCAGATCAGCTGAGGATGCAGGTGCTGCTGCTGCTGAGATCGCAGCAGACAGAAAAACATCAAAATACACCGCTATTTTGTCATCATACTGATTTGTGCCATTGGCCTTCGAGACTCTGGGTCCTGTCAACCGGGATAGCCTAGCACTGATCAATCTCCTTGGCCACCGGCTTGTATCAGGCGACAGGAGAGAGACCACCTTCCTCTACCAGCGCTTGTCAAGGACTGTCCAGCGCTTCAACGCAGCCGCTTTTTGTAGCACTTTTTCTACCAATAAAACCATCTGCGAAGGATGGCCATTCCAGAACAATGCCCCCTAATTTTTTGAATCCCGAGGGATCATACTCGGGGGAAAAATATAATAATAATCGTCATCATCATAATAATACTAAATTAATACTACTACTAATAACAATAATAATAATCATAATAATAGTAACAATAGTAATAATAATTTTATCTGTCTGCCTGTATAGACGCACATCCTTCAATCTCTGTGCTCTCTCGACTGAAGATATTATCGTGCTCGCATTGTGACTTTGACTGCAAATGGCGAAGTGTTCGATAACTTGTAGAAGTTTTATAAGGGCCTGTCTCTGTAGATAATAATCGAAATTTCAAAGAGAAGATCTTGTATAACGTTGGCATTTGATTTACGCATACGAGGCATACCATTTTGGCATTTCATGAATGCACATTACTGCGTTTAAGGTTATCGGCTATAATAGCAGCGACAGTTTCCCTGTGGCTTGCTATTTCCCGCATTTGCTCAACTTTGGACCTGTATGCCCAAGCTTTCCACCATGCACCAGAATGACCCGAATATCCATATATCAGATGTTACCTTGGTAACGATGACATGCCATTACAGCGCCTAGGCTTAGGCCTATTTAGTCCTTATGCAAAATGTCTTTGCATATTAGGTACACCTCATAAATACCGTACTTTCTCGGTTCCCCCACCATCACTGCCTGTCATCCAACATCATTTTTTCCCAGGCACCACCCTCCATCACTCCCCGGGCCTTCCATTCTAGACTCGAACTCACCTCTTCAAGAACCCTTATCCAGACTCCTAACTTGACATTTCACCAGTCAATCTCCGACCAAAGCGACAACATCCTCCTTAACAGCTGCTCAGCCTCCGTGTTGACCTTCTGGAAACCGGACTCTGACCTCCCACGGATTACCCTCTGGACAACCCCTCTGATTTGATGCAACGCTCGTGAATAAGCTGTAGCCCAGAACTTGGCTTTCAAGTAACGCTTTTGAAGTTTGGAGATTACGATTACGATTACGAGACCTCTTGAATCATCTAGCTGTGAATCATTCGTCCGTCATACTTTCTTTCTTTCTTTCTTCCTTTTCTTCCTTTTCTTCCATATTTTCCATTTAATTCTTTGACAATCGTTCTTGTTTAATTGTTTCGACCGCGGTCTTTAAATTTACTTTTCGTGTTTTGTTTTATTTCTCGATGCGCGTGATGATATTAATTGAATGTTTGTTCCGTTCTATTTTCGGACCTGAGGCTTTCGCCTTCTTTCAACAAAGCATTAGCAACGTTACGGTTGAGTAAATGTCTTTCCGTCACAGATGACTCGATAACTGAACGGACCAGAGATCACAGGCCTAAATCATAAAATCAATGCACACACTATAAGTTTTTACAAGATGTTTTATTTCAAGGCTTTATTTGCCTGAATAAGCTGAATTGGTGAGCGGACTTTCCTTTAAGATTTTCGAAGATTTATGCCCAGCCTTCCTACCAGTCACCTCCGATCGTTAGAGATCGTTATAGAGGATAACTAAACCAGTTTAAGTTAAGTATTGTCGAGAAAATATGGAAGGAAAATAGTGTTGCGTTCATGTTCGATAGTATGAAACGAATGCTATTGCGTAAGTTAGCGATAGATCGACCCGTGGATTAAGAGTGTCATTCTTGTGGCTTAAGCTTGTGAATTTTGCTCCTCTGTCCATCAGCCTAAAGACTTTTCATTCGAAACTCAAGTCTCAGCTTTTCAAGATTTCGTACCCAGACTTACTCAATCATCCACCCTCAAATCCTCGACCAAGGCGGCACCCTCCTTAACAGCTATAATATGTAGCCCACTTTGCCTCCTCTGACCCTCTGAAAACCGGACTTTGCTCTTGCTCGGACTACTTTTTTGACAACCCATTTTATATGACTCAGCGCTCGTGAATAAGTTGGTGCCCTGCGCTTGGTTTTCGAATAACGCTTTAGAAATTTGGAGATTACGATTACCAGTGACGTGCTTTCTGCTTTAATTAACATTGAACTCTACATGTTCGTCGTCCATATTTGCGTCATGGATCGTGAAAGGTTGCATAATTATGTATTAAAGCCTGGTACAGGTCCAAAATGCTTGAAAAAGCGTGGTGCAGGGATCAAACATTGTCCCGTCCATGAATGACGTCAGCACATCTGATCTGCACATCATCCATGCAGAAAATAAGATCGTTGAATTAGCAAATGACAACATTGACACCTATCTAATAAGCCGAGCGAAAAAAGGTGACAGCAGAGGAAGAAAATGTAGGAATCAGTTAGTTGGGCAGAAGTCTGAAAGTATCAGAGTTGTAGTTGAGATTGATTTACTTGTTTTGTCTACTGCCAATTGTAATTTGATCCTTTTAACTACTATCTAAACGTCTCGTCGTTCTCTTCATACAGAAGCCTAGACGAAGAACTATCTAGAAATAATACGAAGGTAAGAAATAATGAATTTTCCTTTCTCACTCCCTGCTGCTGCATTCGAGATTTTGCTTATTGGTTTACATAAAATGTCAAATATGACCGTGCGCCATTCCGCTATGTCCCGACAACAGCTTTTATCTGATTCAGATAGGGAACTTACAACTTACTTAGATGTTCAATACTGCCCATCAACAGTCTGAAATAGCGTATCAGCAAGCTACGCAGACTATAAAATCGATACAATCGATTATAGAGCGCCTTTAAGGCGTTGATGGATCTTTGCAAAACGTAGATTCCGTGTGAAGTCTCAGTCCAGACTTTTGGACTATAAGTGACCAATGAATGGCATCCTCCAGTTGCCCTCACTTGAAACCTATAGACAACTCAGAGGTCTCTATTAGCCCTCTAATGAAAGCAATGTAACTTTTTATTATGTAAGGTATGTGTGCTGGAAACCAGCGTAGAGCCGTCGTACTTTGACGTAGCGAAACGTTAAGTGACTTTCCAGCCCAGAATATAATATATATATATTATAAATATTATATTTTATATATTATATATATATATTATCCAGTATACACTTATTATCAAAACCGCCTTAATTGTCTATGACCTCAATTAGAGGAGGGAGCTGGATTTCAATTTTCAAACTTTTGCGATTGGTAGGGAGAATAATATCAAGGAACGAAGTCGGTGTTCCCATGGCAACGCTCCGGAATAGCATCCGGAATGGAGACCGACATACGTTGCATTAAGATACGATGAAAGGCTGCATTTTCTGAGCATTAAAGACTGAGCATTTAAACGTAGGCTGCACTAACACAGAAAGTCAGTTCTGGCCAATCATATTGTCATACTGTGTCGATGTCACATCACGCCTGTAACTTACGTTACTAATTTCGAGCATTAGCATATTTTAAAGCAAGTGAAGAGCAGCGAAGGAGCAACTCGAATAAATTGGATGATATTATTAATGCATGCGGTCGTTGGGAAATTGATTCGCGCAGCGATCGCGGCTTATTCCAGATTTGTTCTCGGGTTATCATTTTTTGATCGAAAAAATGTCTGGCCCTGGTAGTAGCAATTTAACGTCACTGTGTGATAATATTTGCGTTTCCCTCCTCCTTTATCCAGGCCTGGACCTGGCACTGACTGAGTGCTAGGAGTGGCGGAGTTATCCTATAGCCCTGATTGGGGTGACACTATTTGTAGTTAGTATTAGTAGCGAAGACATCAGAATGACGCTGGGAGTGGCATGCTTTAAAGACATAATACGCATTACGCAAGGACCTGAAGACTCTGAAACTGAAAAATGAAGACAATAGTGATGGAGTCGAGTGGAGAAGAAGGATCCGTGTAGCTGACTACTCCATTCAAGCCTGAAGGAGATACATAGTTGTAGTTTATTTGATACTCAAAAACTTATCGTTGACCTCTCTAATTATCACTAATAAATAAATATAGGGTTTAGTATATGAGATGGTCAATCTAATGTGGCCGTAAACCGATCGTGATTCAGCTTGATGGATGAGTTACCATGGCGACGAACGACGCTGGCGATTGAGTGTATTTGAAGAGGGGAGGAAGTTAGGACATTCGAAAATGGAGTCCGTCGACTGATTGCGATTTACGACTCAACTCTTGATTTTAAGATATAATTAACGACAGTTTGGTTTGATAAAAAAATCTTGAAGATATTAGTTACGGATTACTATGTATGTATTGAACGATCGAACCTGTCTGACAGTCTGTTGTAGTGTGCATGATGTGTTACTGAGTCACTGGTCTACACGACGCTGCTCAGTAGCGAGGCTCAGACAACAGCTGACGTAAAAGCCGTGAACTTTAGAGGCTATCAAACTCCGTTTCAATTGTTTTCGTCACTGGGAATGGCAGACAATGCGCTTCGGTAACGCAACTCTGTATAGTCAGACGCCAATTAAGTGGATGAACTGGGTCAATGACGAAAACAATTGAAACGGAGTTTGATAGCCTTTAAAGTTCACGGCTTTTACGTCACCTGCTGTCTGAGCCTCACTACTGAGCGCTTCGGTCACGTAACTTCGTATAGCCAGACGTCAAATAAGTCAATGAATTGGGTCAGCGACTAGGTCTAATGTTACCGTCCCGTAACAATGCTGAGTGCTATAGTCAAAGAGCATATAGGCCTACCTACTCCACAATACTGCTCTCATTTATCGCGGCCACTCTGCTCTGGCTTCCAAACTAACAGCTACTAAATGCATCGGCGCATTTACCTATAGACGCGCTATGAAATTTTATATATATATATATATAGAATCTCCAAATCTCGGAGCCCTAACGACTGACAGTCTGACAATATAATTATATTCAATTATGCAAAAATAACATTGTAAACTTTTGAATATCTTTAATATAACACATTTTCTATGATATTTTACAGCTTATAAATTATCATTCACACAAAATTATATCGTTGTAATTTATAATTGCATTGTTCCCATGACCAACAATAATAATTATTGGCCTAGCTACACAGAACGGTTACACGGTTGTGTAAGAGAGTGAGGATCGCGGCAAAATTATCCCCACATGATGGCTTAAACATATTATTGCATTTTTAAAGCTGAAATCAGACGACTTTAAATTCATTTAAAATGGCATCCATAACTGATTACTTAATCACAATTAAAACAAACACGTCTTCTTGCTCAACTTCGCTGTGTCTTGCGCATAATGGGCTAAACACCTCCAGAGACTCAGTCTGCAAGTTCAGATGGGCCGTACAAATGCTTGCATATTAGGTTCCATTTTCTGCAAATGCGTCTCGCCTACTAGAGCCACCTGTCAGAATATCAAACAGCGGTGGCAAGTCTCATCCTAACTCAATGGCAATCGACTGCAATCTGATCTGGAACCAAACGGTCATATATACAGTGACCACTTGTTACCTATTTACAACCTTGGTATCGGACGTTGGATCTACTATCACGGTATGCGCAGCATGATGGCTGATAAATGAGCGCACGTCAATTTGTTAATCCCTTTCTCAACGTTTTGGGTAAAGATAAAATGAGACTTCAGACGTTGCTTTGGGCAGAGACTTGGATATCATGTGTTCATCGCGAAACACCCAGATAAGAAATGGTTCCTGATTCCAGTTATGCCCTATCTGCAAAAGGATTGATGTAACGGGGTCAGCTGTCGACAGAAAAACAGGAAGTGATCGTCAAAAACAGTTTGTACGAGATGATTTAATGCAGTTAATATTGGACCAGCTGCCGCAAGATTAAACCAACAAGGTCTTATATATTCTGAGCTTCAATTGTTGCCAATTACGTCCACTGTAAATATTGAAATTTTGATAGAAAGATCTCAATTGGTTGCGTAGGAATTGCATCTTGTCGGGTGGCACAATTTTTTATTGAGCCACTATGTACATATATATATACATATATATATCATTTTTATTATTGTTACGTATATAACTATTATGATAGCAGTCAGAAAATGTGGATTTGAGCATCGCCACAAGTGTACACGACAGTAATTCAGGGTCATTAAACAGAATTCGTCCAGCAGAGTGGTATACCCAGCACACTACGGAATTGACCACCGTCATGTCGCACTGTGATCTTTTCGGTGGTTTTCGGTGATGGGGTCATGGAGTAATGGAAAACACACTAGGGCCCAGAACTAAGGAACCGAGTGCGAACCCGTAAGGTTGACTAATCTTTCTTTCGCTAGACGGCAGCGTTGGTTAAATTGCATGTATAACGTGATGAGGTAAGCTACGTTACGTTCGAACGCAATAACGCCAATTAAGTTATGTAAACATCTTATGCGATTTACATGCACATGGCTGCCGACAGTAAAATTCGACTCGTGTAATAATTTGTCATCATTCATCTATACTATATTCGTAATCATACTGCGGTTTGTCAGTTTGAAATTTGACGAAAATCATACCTACTAAAATCCGTATTATTATTATTTTTATTGAAGAACTCATGCACTATTGAAGTGTAGTTTTCGTTCAGACTTGGGGTGTCAGTCTTATACAGATCAACGATCTGCCTCCTAAATCCCTGATTTTTTTAATTCCTCCTTCATTACTACCAATCATCCACAGTCATCTGTCTCAGACTCCTTATGTTATCACCCAACGGGCTTTCCACTCGATACTAAAGTGTAATTTTTTCTTCAAGAACTAATGCCCTGTCCTCATCCGATCCTTGTCTCCCAGCTCTCGCCCTAAACTTCAGGCCGCTGAACTATACCGCTTTAACCCTTCTAGAAGCCGCGTCTTGATCTCTCCTGGACTACCTTTGGACAGCCCTTCTGGTTCCACACGGTGCTCGTGAATAAGCTGGTGCTCTACGTTTGGCTGTCACGCCTGTCTAACAGTTTGGAGATTACGATTTTTACAATCAAGCTACTTGAAAGAGAAGAAGCTTTTAATTTGCAAATGAAATGAAATCGTGTATCGTTACGGTGACTTTTTGCACATCTGAATCTGTTCTTGAGTACGTCTACAACGTCTGGTCGACGTGATAAGATGTCACGACTTTGTTCCTAATCAGACACTGTTGATAATTTCGCCCAGATCTTCATCCAATGTCCTTTTAATCCTTGGCGGTTCACTGATACTTCAGATAATCCAATATTGCATTTGTCGGGTGTTGAAAGTGTTCGACCTCAAGTGAAAAGTCGGTCTCTGGCGTGATAAGCAACGCGTCGCGGTTTTGATCCTCCCATCGGTTACAATTATTCAGTCCCATTAATAATCATAATGAACACTTGAGAGCGAATAATACCGTGCATTATTCATATTACAATGGATACCGCAGAACTATCTCTGCTGAGAAGATTGCACAACTAGACTTGTCAGGTCAAGTTGCAAGCGCCAGCAGATAATTATGCAAGACAGAAGGCTTTAATCGGTACGATCGTCGTGTGACCTTGTACCATATGTTGCAATCAGTGTACAATTCAAAGGAATCTTTGGAGTTAACACGTCTAGAAAGTGTCCATTGCAATGTAATGTAGTGAAACATTTATATAACGCCTTTCAACACACTCCGAAAGCGCTTCTTGCAGGTCCATATGTAAGGAAACGAAAGCAGCGAGACGTTAGATAGCTTGAACAGAATCCACAGAAGCCGGTAAGCAGATGCAAGAAGGTTGATCGAAGAGATTGGACCAAAGCCCAATTAACAAGGATCGATGTGTGAAAGCGACGATCCTGTCAATATCTGAGGTAAGAAGTGAGAAGCATTGATTGGTGAGGCATACTTAAAACTGGAACACTAATCTCCCTGATGTATATGCCAGAACACTGTTGAACCATTTCAGTTCGCCCACGCAAGGGGAGCTTGGATAGATGTCATTTCTCAAACGAACGCCAGTACACTAGCGTTTCGCGCATTTGACTGGCGTAGGGCATACAATTGGAACACAGATACTTGCGATCAGTTGGATTGATG
Source organism: Bimastos eiseni (assembly GCA_959347315.1). Taxonomy (NCBI): domain Eukaryota; kingdom Metazoa; phylum Annelida; class Clitellata; order Crassiclitellata; family Lumbricidae; genus Bimastos; species Bimastos eiseni. The sequence continues at coordinate 31,313,494 of OY365811.1, read as the reverse complement.
GGCAACAGCACAGATGACTGGAACCGACATTGTCCGAAGTTATCCGAACTTAGGCCGTTATATAAATAGGATGTGAACGAAGAGCTAGGCCATATATGATTCGTGTCGGATGCAACTAATTGAAGCAGGTTCTGTAAAGTAAATTCACTTGAGCAGTGTCTGATAATTGACATGCACAGTCAGGAAACAATTAACGAGTCATCTGCTGCAGTTAGGGTATCCAAACGACATTGTTTCCTCGTTTCCTCGTCAATCTTATATCGTGCCAGGAGTTTGTCCAGTCAGAAGCCTACAATATATGTAAGCCTATCACATTCTGACCTGTTTCGGCATCAGCCGATTTAAAGACATCCATGGCTGTAGTTCCGATACGATCAGTCGAATATTCGATCGTTACTTGATGAATGGATGGAGAGTTGGATAAAGCTCCATCAGCTATACAAACACACACACGCACACACACACAAAGAGACAAAGGCCAACACATATGCATACATGCATTCATCCATCAACTAGATAATGGCTTACTTGCGAGTTACATTTTCCGGACATTACTACTAATCCCGTGTAAAATATCGCAAATTCAACTTGGTTAAAACAAGCTGTATAGGCCTATATAATTTGGTTAAAACTGCACGACACGTCGAAATTTAGCATTATTTGTCCATATTAATTAATTGCGCTAGATAACTATGTTTTTAATTAAACCTTCTGATACGATACTTGACTCAACGTGACCATCTTCATCCTCATTATTACCTGCTTCTATTAATATCATTCTAAGCCCACCACTAATAACTCCTCTCCTAATTTTGTTGCTCCTTCATCCCCCTCTCTCTAACTCCTTTCATGGCTTTAGATTCTTTGCCTCATTTCCTCTATTCTCTGTCTCATTATTTCCTTCTCTTTGTGCCACTTAACTTCATATCCTGTCTAAAACTATATCCCTCTTTCTACCCTCTTGGCTTCACCTTTTTCTCAGCCCATGTCTTTCTCTCAACCAACCTCACGTCAAATTCTCATACACTCGCATGCATACACATACAGACAGACAGACAGACACACGCATACACATACACACACATACACATGCACACACATATACATACACATACGCACGCACGCACACACACACACACACGATGATCCTCTGATGAAGCCCACAAAGAGCGACAGAATGCGTAGAAAAAGGCATGATAAAAAGGCCAGTAGTAGTAATATACGTGGCCAGTCGCCATCCATCATCCGTTTTGATGAGATCCTCATAAGATCAGACGGGGCTTTATCTGAAGCGAGTCTCTCAGGTGGAAAACGAGCTCTCCTTCCTTCCCTCCTTCGGGCGTATACCATCTCCAATACACAAGGCTCTTATTAATAATCTGACACGCAACCGAATTTTTAATTTATTTATAATGAGACATATAATTATATGCATACATTTTGAGTATTGAGTATGAATTATGAATATCTGAATGTGATACGACATCTATTGGTAATATATATATATATATATATAGGCTATGCGTTCTGTGTAGGCTACTTCGGCCGAAAGACCTATATATTCCCTCCAAGGCGACTTCAAGGTCTTGGCTAATGAGGTCATTTGAAGTGCTGAGAGCAAGCGCTCAGTTTTCTCAGATCAATCATGTCTATAATAATTTTATAATTATGCATTATTTAAATCGAGAAGGTATAAAATATGCGCATATATGACATGTATATCCATAAATATATCTTGTGGCATAACTATGGGCCCAATATGTATATATACATTGCATATATATATATATATGACAAAATATATTTATGGATACATATACATTGTAGAGAATGTCAGATTTCTCTCAACGGTCACCACTGATGGGCCATGCTCATTAAAATGAAACTTTAGCTAAGTTTCGATCATAAATCAAGTTTGTACAACGATAACGTGCAACATGCATTCTCTTAAAGTAGGCCTACTTTTCGCCGCAAAACGCTTAGGTTCAATGAGGGTTTTATTAATTAAGTCCGTGAGAACATTGAATAAAAGTGTTGTTTGAATGTGTTAATTGTCGCACTGTAAATCATATTCCGATATGAAGGCACGGTTGCGTGTGAATTTTAATTCAGAATCATTTCTAATCTAGTTTGTAATGTGCCAATACTCTATCTATATCGATCACTGATTAAAAACATAATACTTTCTGGTTCGAACAAAGGGAAGTCATGAAGCAAGCCGATCGATCTCCTGTGACATGCGTGCAGCTAGCAACACGGAATGCATCGTCCTTTATTTAGCCTGTTGGTCATGTCTCTCGTCTCTGTTGCTTGAAGCTGGTGAGATTCTATGTCGAGTTGTTGAGTTCTGCAACTTTATTGCCCGAGAATAAATCGCACGATGGGCGGATTAAATGCTTTCAGTGATATTATATTTCTAATTGCATTTCCAGGAGTGGGACTTTCGAGGTCTATGCTCGGAAGAAGTTTAATAAAGTCATGAGCGAGGTTAGTGAGAAGCAGGGCCTTAACGAGGGGGACCAGCGGGGCCGTGGCCCTGGGCGCAAATGTGGAAAGGGCGCAAATTTCAGGATGGAGTAATTTATTATTTCATAAAATGCACTATTTTCAATGTGGGGAGCCAGATTGATATTAGGCACAGGGCGCCATTATTGCTCGACGAGAAGAACATACCCAAGCACAAAGGAATCAATAAGAGGAGGTCCTTGGTAGATTTGTGGAATGCTTGGATGATAGTAGTGTCTCCGTGGACACTAATACAGCTTTCCAGAGGATGCCAGGAAAATTGAATTATTGAACATTCTCACACCGTGCTACCATATATATGTTGTACCAAATCATCAGCTAATGATGTACCAACGTGTGAAGCGTTACTGATATTATTAAAATATTCTATTTACAATTACTGTTGAAACTGTGTGGAAAATGAGAAGAGGCAAAAACGTGCAAAATAGACGAACTTACCAGAGACTTTTGTGGGTTTGGTGTCGTTTCGTTCACTGCTATTCAATTCCCTACCACTACCTTTTCCTTATCAACTTTTATCTCGCAAACAGTTGAGGCCTTATCTTTTTCTGTTTAATTGCTCATTTGGTGCGAACTCATAAATTATGCTAATTTGTATATAAGAATACAAAGGAAATTTTTACATCCAAAATAGCTGTGAGTGTAATGCATTTAAAATTACTTTTCGCATTTATCATGTTCACTATGACCTATAATTGGAAACACTTATGAGGGATAGACATACTGAGTGAGTCTTTATGAGAGACAGACAGAGACACGCAGAAACCGAGAGAGACACAGAGAGATACACTGAGAAACACACAAAAACACACACATACACAGAGAAAGAGAGAGAGGGAGTGTGAGCGAGACAGACAGACAGACAGAGACAGAGACAGACGAACAGAGAGCGAGAGAGAGAGACAAACAGACGAACAGAGAGCGAGAGAGAAAGTCAGAGAGAGAGAGATAGAGAGAAAGAGAGAGACAAACAGACGAACAGAGAGCGAGAGAGAGACAAACAGACGAACAGAGAGCGAGAGAGATAGAAAGAGAGAACGAGAGAGAGAGAGTCAGAGAGACAGAGACAGAGAGAAAGAGAGAGACAGACAGACAGTCAGAGACAGAAAGTGAGATACATAGAGAGAGACAGAGAGTGAGACAGAAAGAGAGAGAAAGAGAGGCCTATACGAAGCAGAGAGACAGTTTGACAGATGAAGACCGTGACTGAGAGAGGTAAAACTAGAAAGACGCATAGCGAATGAAGAGTGTTGCAGTCGATGTGACTGTAGACATGCAAATACATGCGTTTTCTCGTGGTTCATCGACTTCTCGCCGCTCTATCTCCTGATCCTTTCTTATATCATAATATATATACATATATATCGTTTGTGATAAGCTGGACATCGACCACACTTTAGATACATGTACATTAACATTAAATTAGTGTGGCCAGAACGAGCACAATGTCTCCTTGTGTAAAAAATCATAAAAATAATGAACAATTCTCTCTGTGACTGTCTGCTTTGAATCTTGATCTGGAACCTGCCTGTCCTTTGATTTTGTCTTGACTGAGCACATTTGAATAAGCAAATTCATTCGAAGTTGTGTTTTCTACGAGTGCATCACAAGTTCTACAGCATTAGGCCGGCTCGTCAGACAATCTGTCTCCAATAGTGTCACTTTGATGTTTGCTGTTACGAGACACTGCTATAGTAACGGTATACGCTAACAAGCGCACGCTGTCAACTGCAGATGGCCTACATGAATGTTAGGAGGGGTCTACGGAGATTAGGGATGCTTACGGTCGCATTGCTTTCTGTATAAATATGGTACTTTATTGCTTGCGCACTTCAGGACGGTTCGTTGTAAACATCAGGTGGCTCGAAGAGTCAAAAGAGAAGACTTCAGAATGGAAAGATGGGAGGCGAAGTTGATTGGTCTGATCGTGACCCTGGTCGTGCCATTCGTCCTGACCGTTCTTCCTTACTGGGTCTCTCCATGGATCTTAAGCAAAGGAACGAAGGGTGAGCGCATGATGTGCTATCTCATGTGCTTCGGAGGCGGAATCTTCTTTGGAACGTTCCTGCTCCATATGGCACCGGAAGTAAGGGAGATCCTGGACACGACGCTTCTCATACCGAACGAGATCGCATATCCGCTGACAGATCTTATCATCGGTATAGGCTTCTTCTTCGTCCTCTACCTGGAGAAGATAGTGATGCGCTTCAACAAACGACGGATGCAGAAGAAAATACGGAAGGCGAACCAGAAGAGGGTCGCCTACCAGAATCAACAGTGCGGTCAACTGTGCAGCGGCTGCAGAGAGGGAAAGCAGTGCCTGGGACACGTCAACGAGGCCCTTGATGGTGACAGCGCGGAGTTCGTCGTCTGCTCCAGGATCGCCATGCAGGTCCAGGAAATCGAAGACGCTGGATCCGTCACTCTCAAGTCGATCCAGGCGAACGACGGTGGCAGCGATACAGCAGGCGACGAAAAGCCTTCGCAGCCTGAGGAAGAAAAGAAACACGATTTTGCGAATACAAAGGAGGCGGAATCCCACGACCACGACAGCCACTCATCGCACGAACACATTGCCGGCACCAGTCATCACGACGTGAGGTCTCTGGTCCTGATCGTTGCTCTGTCTATGCATCACATCTTCGAGGGTCTCTCCCTCGGTCTGCAGACAACAGTCCAGCGGGTCTTCACTCTCCTCATCGCCCTCATGTGCCACGAGATGATCATCAGCTTTAGCCTCGGACTCCAGTTCGTCAAATGTAAGTACTCGCTGAAGCGCATGATAATCACCGCTGCCTGTTGCAGCATAATTATGCCGATAGGAGTGGCCATCGGAATGATCATGTCCGAGGTGGGAGCGACAAGCACGGCGCTGGATATGGCCAATGGGATCCTCCAGGCGTTTGCTTGCGGAACCTTCATCTTCGTCACCTTCTTTGAGATCCTCCAGGAGGAGATCAATCCACATGACACGAGCATCGGGAAGGTCACGGGGGCGGCCATCGGCTTCACAGTCATGGCCCTCATGACGCTCATCCCAGAAGGGAGCGAAGAGGAAGTTATTGAGACCGCCACCACCGCTATCCTTCAGAATTTCACTGATGTGTACACAACCTTTTCTATGTAAGAAGGTCACACTTTATATCATATAGACACCTATGACTTTTCATCCAGATTGCCCGACTGCTCATAAGCCTAGGGTGTGAATTGTATATTAAGTTAAATGGGGGAAACTACCTAATCACACGTCTAGACCGATCTAAACTTTGATACATTCTGAAATTCTTATATATATATATATATATATCCATCTGTTTCCAAATGTTTCAGTCTTTAATAGCGTCCTAACTGCCACCATTCGCTACTTCTCTCCTATTGTGAGAGAGTAAACTATTTGCTCGGCCACAAAAGACTGCTAATATTATCTGAGAAGTCCGATCCAGCGATTGGTGCCTTGTCTGTGTTTATATGCGAATAACTCATATTATTAATTAATATTCGCTCTCATTCTGATGGGGCAAAAAAAATGTAATTGCTTAATATTATTAGGTTTCTATTTATAATTATATGGTCAGAAAAGTCATTCTTCTTCAATGTGGGGTGTAATATTTAAGCCTAGAACTTTTAACTCTGTGGTTAACTCTGTTTTTGTTAGTATGCCATTGAACATGTAGCCATCTGGACTGATGCTAATGTTTTTAAGGGACGGGAAAATTTCTCTAACTGGTTCTCGCCATTTCCCTCTGAAGAACAATTTCTGCATACTTTGATAATCCACTTTCATAGTCGGATACGAACGATTTTTTTTACTCACAATCAGTTTTTACCTACTTATTCATTCCGAAAATTGAACTTGTGTCTCCTATTAGGATTGGTACGAAAAGCAATTAACAGTTCAAAAGTGATGAAGCCTCACTCGATAAAAACCAGGCAAGAGTAATTGATCGATAAGAAAACAATTAACAGTTAAAGGCTATGAAATCGCACTCAAGATAAATCGCAAGGGCCATCGATTGATAAGAAAAGCAATTTACAGTTTAAATGTGATGAAACCTAATTCCAGATAAACTACGAAAAGCAATGACCGACGATTGATTGGTAAGAAAAGCAATTAACCATTTAAAAGTCATGAAAATGCTGCTCTCAAGATAAGCCCAGTCCTATTGTTTTAATTCGTACTTATGTGAGAACCACTTTATGAAATCATTCCATTGTGGTTAGTACAAGGGAGGGGTCTAGTTTAGAAAGGGGACCAAGCAAAGAGAGGGAGTCTAGTAAAGGCCTAATACTGCTCGGGATTTTCTCAAATGAAACATAGCACACTTAGGTAAAACTTTGTCTTTAGCTGAACCCTTGAACTCCTTTAATTATTTAATTGGACCTGATAGGGCGAATGAAGATAATTTTTAGAAATATTTTGAGTGATATACCGTATTTGATATGCTTGCGTAGTATTTTAAAGCTAGCTGAAAACGCTACTCTTCGTACTTTTCCCGATTCTTCCTTCTTCCTCCTTCTCCGTTCTTTTCTCCAGTAGCCCAATTCTAAACACCATTCACTGAATCATTTTGGTAAAGGCCTAAAATAACGGAACACTGTTTTGTATCCACGGATGCTGTCTCGAGACCGCGGCTTGGTCTCGAAACCGGAAAACTGCGGTCTTGTTCTTGGTCTTGTTCTCGGACCACTCGTTCTCGGTCTTGGTCTTGGTCTCGAATGTAGCGGTCTTAGTCTCGAATGCGTCCGGTCTTGGTCTTGGTCTTTAAGGAACGGTCTTGAGATTGGTCTCCGTCATAGATTAGCGGTCTTGGTCATTTGTCGTAATTAGAGCGATTTTTCGATATTAGTTGGTTAATTCCGACTATTAGATACACCGGATGTATAGGCACTATAGTCCATACGCGATTGTTATCGATTTATGTAACTATGGATAGAAAACAAACTGCATTTGCATTGGAGCCAGCCTTTTTAAAATTTGCTTCCACAAATTTCAACATTTTGGAATAATCTGATATGTGGTCTGCCACGTGTAGACACTATTAACCTACAATTCCGAGGTCCGTGGTACAAGTACATCATTCAAACGGAACGTTAATCTACTTTTTCATATGTGTTAAAATAGGCATATTTACTTATTGTATACTGTAAGTAATTTATAGTCTGAGATTCTCAGGCCTAAGCTAAGGGTTGAACCCTCAACAGTTCAGAGTGGCCGGTAAAACTGTTTTCTGGACCATTTTTAAGAATTAGTATTCTTCAGCAATGAAATTAATGTTTGAAGTGTGTTATTCAGTTTAAGCGACTTTTTAAATTGAAATTTTTATGAAAAGGAGTATCGTTTTTGGTCTTGGTCTCGGACCACTCGATCTTGGTCTTGGTCTCAGATGTCTCGGTCTTGATTTTTGTCTTGGACCTCTCGGTCTTGGTCTTGAAGTGTTGGTCTTGTGCCCAACTCTGGTTGTATCCTTGAACACAAAACATGTGTCCTTTTCTGTAGCCGATTGATAAAAAATTGCTTTGTTATATCTATGGCTAATTCACTTTCTTTTAAAGTCATCGAAATGATAAAAATTTAACATCAAGCTGATTAATTTGTCATTCCACTGCTGAACCTACCTGACGCTGTTGTATAAGTTTGTTTATGAAACGTTTGTTGAATTATATTTGTTTTATTAGACTTACCTTCAAAGCGTATATGTTACTTTACGGTTGAGATTACTTCAGTTCGTTTATGAATAGGCCCTACGTTGCTAGGCTTTTACGTGTTTTGTAAATTTTGAATGTATAAGCTTATATTACTTTACAGTTGAAATTACATTAGTTCGTTTATAAAAGCCGTGGATGAATTTACGTGTTTTTAGATATACGAATGCAGTCCTAAATTAGTTTACAGTTGAAATTGCACGGAATGGTTAATTAATACCGTCCTAGAATTTTTACGTGTTTTATTAATCTTGAATCTATATATTTTTAAATTATTTATAATCATTGAACTATATCTGATTTATGCGCTTAATTAGATTTTATGTGTTTTACGAATACGGATGTGTACATTACTTGAGATCGTTTATACATACATAAATTTACGTTATAATATTACGTTATATTATAAGCCCGAATGTATTTGCTTGACGTTCTTTATATCTGGTACAGATGCCAGACTATAATATATTATTTGCCACTTGCATTTATTTCGCGTGTCGCTAGCAGTGATTTGGCACGCTATAGGTACACAGCGGTTGCCGATAAAAAAATCTTCAAGTAACGACATCAGACTAAAGAAACTTCGTTCACATCCTCGCTTTGGCCACGAAAAACGATTTTGAAATGTTAGGTCTAACTGTGTTTTTCCATTACATTGGACAATTAATATTTACACATCAGTATTGGTTAAGTTTAAATTTCTTTGTACCAAGTTGATACCTGCTCATGTGCTTTTCTATAGTCCACCTCTCATAATCTCTATTCGTGTATTTTCCTGGTTTCGTCATCTCTGCACCAGAAAGGCAGTATGAAAACTACACATCCTGGATCATTCCAGGGATAGGGTCTCGAGACCGCGGTCTTTGTCTCAAGACTATCTCGAGACCGGAAAACTGCGGTCTTGATCTTGGTCTCGAATGCGTAAATCTTGGTCTTGGTCTCGAATGCATCGCTCATGGTCTCGGTCTTGGTCTCGAATGCGTCGGTGTTGGTCTTGGTCTTAAAGGAACGGACTTGCGATTGGTCTCCGTCTCAAATTAGCGGTCTTGGTCATTTGCTGTGTCAGAACAATTTTGTCAATTTTGTCGGCTAATTTCAATTACTAGGCCAATTGTAGGCTCTACGCCATTGCTATCGATTTATGGCGTGCTGACCAAACTTCTGAATCTTTATATATATGTACCTATGGATTGAGGAAATTTGCAATGGAGGCAGCCATTTCAAAATTTGCTTTTGCAAATTTCAAGGTTTTGGAGCAATCTAAAAATTATGAGGTCGACCTCGCGCAGACACTGTTAACCTACAATTCCGACGTCCGTGGTACAAGTGCGCCATTCAAATGGAACGTTAATCTTCTTGTTCAGATGTCTTACAGTATTTATCTGTCGCATACTGTAAATAATTTTCAGTGTGATATTCACTGGTCAAAGCCAAGGGATGAATCCGCAGAAGTTCAAAGTGGCCGGTAAAACTGTTTTCTAGACCATTATTAAGATTAGTATTCGTCGGCAATAAAATTAAATGTTTGAAGCGCGTTATTCCGTTATAGCGTCTTAATAAATTGAATTGTTTCTAAAAAGAGATAAATGGTCTTGGTCTTGGTCTCGGACCACTCGGTTTCGGTCATGGTCTTGTTTTTCGACCTCTCGGTCTTGGTCTCGGTCTTGGTCTTGAATTTTTGGTCTCGTTCCCAGTACTGGTACATTCTTAGTTCAGTCCTAAGATGGTTTCAGTATACTAAGTCGTCGTATGCAACAGAAAGGTCATCTTAAAGCCAGCGTAGATGAATCCTTTGCGAAATCATTTCTAATTGTGTGTTGCAGATTAAATCTGATCCTCTATCTGATAAACGGCATTTATAGTTCGTTGAATTCGTTGCGTTTTGGTGAGATCATGGCTATTTTCTGTATTAATGGCTTTTGCTAACTTTTGTACGTCTTAGCCTGTTAATATGACTTTCTTAAATTATGATATCATAACTTTATTATAATACGATCTCATATAACTTATAATATGTCATACGATATGACTATCAGAATCTATGACGGGTGCATCATTTTACGAAAGACCGGTCTCTTCAGCGTCACAATGTAGTCTGCCTAATCGTCTTTATCATCCTACATAATCAAAGTATCCGCTTTCGCGTGCATAATTTTCTAAAATAACCTTCAGAATTTTCTTTTGAAGTAAATGTCTTTGTGATTTCCAATCATGTGCTTTGTCAAGTTCTCTCACCTTCCATCTACCATTTCTTTGTCTGCGACACATCTTCCTGCAGGGCTCCAATTTTCCAATCATCCACCACTTCCGAATCTTTCCGCATCACGCGAGAATATGATGTATACAGCGAGACATACCGAAGTAATTGGTTGGTGCGAAAGTTTGGCACTCGGAATCTGAAGCCGACTACTTGATTGGTTCGACGACCATCTCCTCCCTGTAAAAGGCCACATTAGCTGATCGCTAAGAACTAGCGCACCTGACCACAACACTATAAGGACCAGACGGCACCTCTCAGTCTCGAGGCAGTGAAATAATTAATCAAAGTGGTCTCTAAAACGAACAGCATGCATGCAACGTCTGCATCTTGCTATAACTGCAGAGGAAACGAGTGCAAATCTTTCCATTCAAAGACCTCTGGATAATTGAGCTGAATAGGATGTTGCAGATTTCAGACGATTTTTGCTCATTATTATAGAAGTGGACTTCCAGCTTCCACTATAGAAGTCATATCCACAAGAAATCTATTTCCACTCACAGTTCGTAGCAAATGAAACTCCCTCCATTATCGTTCGGATCCTGGGCAGATGTAATCCCTTACCACTTAATTCCATTCTCTAATCATGTATCCAATCTCCTCGATCCCTCATCTCTGACTTAGCAATGCCGCTCCACGATTCCTGCCACGATTAAGCTCATTGCTTTCTTGAGTCCCATGCGGTATATTGCGTCACGGAAATTCCACGATTCCTCGATCCCCGTCTGCAGATTAGAATTAGGCTTCTTCCATGGCCACGTTTATAACGGCCTTGTGCGATTGTTCATGCTGCTCTTTCCCAGCGCACCTCTGACCTACGTTCTGTTGTCTCTTACAGCTAACAGATTTTAATCGTGCTTTACCAACTGATAGTCTTGACTGCAGCTTCGACTGATCATTGTGTGCTATGATGACGGCGCCATAGAAGTCCCTGTATCAGATCAACTAATCTGATTAATAGTCTATCATTTATCCTTCCAAATATTTCACAAATCCTAAATATAGTGATGATAACGCCATAGGAGTAATTAGAACATTCATCCATTAGGAATATCCGGTTGGCATGTTGACGCAAAATAAATAGAAGATCGAAGTGATCGCATATTTTAGTTGTTGCCTGTCACTGTTGGCTGACATAGCGATATCTCAGGTCGGCCGACAGTGTTCGTCACCTAATACATCATTTTCTTTACATGTATTTTCGATATTGTTGTTTTTTAAAGTTTGTTTTGCGAATTCATTAATCATTCCAATGCTTATGATGTAACTATGCATTTATATTTGTATATGCATTTCTAATGCGCTTTCTTTAAGAAACTCATGAAGGTGCTATACAAACGCAATTCGATCTAATCTGTTTTTCGATTATTGGAATGTGTCTTTTACAAGTGTACGATTGTCATTGAATATCGTGCTTTGCTTGAAATGGAAAATTGTAGATAAAAAATGATTCTTTTGCGTTCAGTCCTAATTAAAACTAAATGAAAACGAGGTGTCTTTTTTACAACTCCGTAGGCCTACATCCTTGGCCTTTATTTAAGTAGCACACTAATATAGCGCCTTCTGTTACCTTTAAGAAGTTGTAAACTATGTTTGCTGTCATCTCCCTAAAGCTTGAGCTTCATACATGTCATGCTGCGTTGAAGCACATTGTACGGGATATGAATTAAACTGAAGTTCGCATGACCCTTACTATCTGCGCCAACTCCCCACTGTTTGCACTCTGACAGTGCCAATCCCAAGCCTGGATAAAGGAGGAGGGCTACGCAAATGATCTTTCCTATCGTACAGTGTCGTTAAACTGAAGCTACAACGATCTGCATGTAGACCTGCACCATTCGTATTACCGATTAAAGACAACGAGAAATTTGTAACTCGCATTCTGACCTACAAGAACAGTCATTAGTCATCGGGGCTAAATAATGCGCTCAGTTTCAAACATGGGCTGTGTATCTTATTAACTTATTTACCAGGCATGACGCTCACGAATGGTAGGAAGGTCATGTGACCAACCAAACGCCTGTAGGCCCTATTTCTCGAGCTGTCATCTACACTGGCCTTAGGACTAAGCTCACTCTTCGTCACATGCGTTTCTGTGAAAAAGAGCATGCGCACCGCCGTTCACATCTCGATGCTGACTTATTTCAGAGATTTAAATGTCCGGTTTTACAATACAATTAGTACCGTACAATTAGTTAGTACAGTTAGTTAGTACCGGACAATTCTTTGCACGGGAACCTTTATTGGCGTGACGCCCATTGAAACGGGCAGCGGCGCTGAAGGATCTCACCTTTGACTTCGGCCGCTGATCGGTCCAACCTGGACCGATTTCTGATTAAATGCAAGCTCCTTGGATACCTCCCCGCTGGAATTTCAACAATAGAGACGATGGTCGACGCATCGGAGAGGCGCCTTCTGAGTGACGTTACTGAAAATGCTATCACGTATTACGACCTCTCCTTCCACCAGTTTATATGACTCACTATAGCTTATGACCACGTCCAGACAGTTTCACACTTCCGGAGAAAGATGTTCTCAATTGCAATCCTAGAATTCTGACTTTATAATTTTTGATTGACTTTATAATTTTTGATTTACATATTTTTTAACTGATTGCGGTTTGACATTCAGACACATTAAACAAATATAGGCCTACAACATGTATGCATCAAACCATCATTGGAAACTGAACAATGTCGAGGCCATGAATTATACAGCTGCCAGAAAAAGCGCGAGACATTCACATTTGCTCATACGCTAGTCATGTTTCCAAAATTGCCTCAATACATTTTTTCTGCGAACTTAGGACAATCCAACTCTACAAGTCATTTGGTCCTAGGAAAAATAAGCTTCACCATTTTATTTTTCTTAGGCATAATCAACACCCTCATTCAATTTGTCGTAACAAGGATTACTCCCACCGATCACTTTGTCGTAGGAAGAATGAGAGTTACTGCCCGTTTCAATTTGTCCAAGGAAGAATTAACTTCCCAATGCTCCTGCTCCATTTTTATCATCACCTGCTTCCTCCTCCTTCTCCTCTTCCTCCTTTTCCTCCATCTCTCCCCTGCGCCTCATCTTCTTTTAAAAAAGCAGCTTGTATTGTTATTAGTGAATAATTTTAATCCTCCTTTGGTTACAATAATTTAGTGAGGTTGGCGGTGGACAGCCAATTGTGTTATGATGATCGACTTAATCACCATACACGTCATCTTCAACGCTGTCGTCACGAGTATCATCGTCGTCGTCGACGTCATTGTTAATGGACTGCAACGGTTAAGATCTGTTGACTAAGGTGGTGCTATTCTTGACCGAGGACATAAGAGGCTTTAGGCGAGACATAAGAAAGCAGCCTGAGGGGTCTGAAAGTATCAGCTGAAGGCCATAAACACAAGAAGGGCAATTAGGGGCATAAAAAAGCAGAGCAAGAGGTAGACAGAGGAATGAGAGAGGCATAGAAAGGGATTAGCATAGAGACAGGAAGACAGAGAGGCAATCAGAATCAGACAGGAATGAATGAATGTGGGCGGCAGGAGCATAGAGATAGATAGAGAGAGACAGACAGAGACAGAGACAGAGAAAGGTATGTTGAGATGTAAAAATATAGAGAGAGACAGAGGCAGGGAAGAAATATTGGGCGGCAGGAAGATAGAGAGAGAAATGCAGATGAAGCGAAATAGGTTATTCACGATTCCTGAGAGCAGCAAGGGTGGCAGAGAGGCAGAGGCAGAGGCAGAGTCAGAGTCAGGCAGGCGTGCAGAGAGGTATGCAAGCGGAAGCGACATGCCAGATCCTTCTGCGCAGAGTCTGATTACAAAGAGGACCAACAACTGTAGTTGGTACGATATTAATAGACGAAAAAACATGTGGTCACGTGTTGCCTTAATGAGGTGTCACTGTCCTATCAAGTGTCTCATTTTTGTCCGCGTGCATAAGCTCTGACTGAGTGTGTTGCTGCGATCGCCGTCGAGTTTCCTCTTTTGAATCGCAGCAACTGGATACCCACGTTTCCGAAACTGTTTTGCATACGAAAAAGAGAGCTTTAATGGAACTGTGCCGCGTTTTCAATTTAAGTCGCATCCAAAGACTTATATTAAACTTGTTGTTTAGCTTTTTCAGATAAGTACTCGCAATTCTCAGCTTAAGATATTCATACACGAACAGTAAAAACATAGGCCTATCTGGTCACTATAGGTGATACAAGTTATCGCTAATTCGCTCCGATCTCGCATGAGCTTTTTTATGATGTCTTAACCTATTTTTCTTATACACATCCAGCAAGACCCTTATCTTCCTTAAATTAAAACCTAGATGTTCTTTAAATTAAACCTAATATATATATATATCAGCATTTTATATAGACTATTCTGAGGTTTTGAATCGGTAACCTACTGTCTTCTTTGGACAATGTGACCTTCGCCATTGACACTCGCAGCACGCAATTCGTACTGACCTCATTTTGTTCACCAGCGTAGCCACCAACAGGTTTATTACAATCGTTACATAATTATTGTTGAACTGGCGTGACCGATATTGCGTCGAATGGTCAACAATCAGTTTATCCACTGCTCTCATTTCTATGCGCAAAGGGGAGACTTTGATTGGGAATATCAATCAATCAATCAATCAAATTTTTCTTGCACCAAGCAAAAAGTCAGTATATATATACACACCCATATATATGTGTGTCTATATATGTGTGCGTGTGTGCGTGAGAGAGCGAGATAGACAGACATACACACAGACAGACAGAGACACACGCACACAGAGAGAGACAGAGGCAAAGAGAAGAATGACAAGGAAGGAGAAGGGCGTCGTGTGGCACAGAGAAGCACTAAGCGAGTGGAAGGCAATAGCATATCGACTGAGAAAGGCGTTCCTTCACAAAGTCCATATACCGACTCAGAGTCTGGAGTGAGCATGAATGAGCATGAGAGACGAATAATACAGACACAGACAATCACACATACATCTATAAACAACTAAACAGCCGAATAGACAGCCAGACAAATGGCAAACAATCACAAGACATACACACAGTCACGGACAGTAACGAGACCGACGTACATGTACCTGTAAGAGTGCCGCTATCGACGCATCCAGACGATGAGAGCAATGCTCATTATATAGCGCCTTCTTATTTTGAAGTTGAATATGATTTACACGTCGCAATATTCTCTCGAATTTGAATATGATCGAGAACCTACGTTTATCTTCGTTGTCCACGTGTATTCATTCCGACTGACTTTCTTTTCCCACTCGATCTATCTAGAGAATATGATGAATGGCTAATATGAGCTGCTCGCATAAATGTATAGACTCCATCGCTATAGAATTTTCGTTTTATCTGTGTGTCCAGACTCTGCGAACAATTGTATTAAGGCGCAATATTTGCAGGTGCAAAGAATCAAAGGACGCGACGATTATTGTTTTAGATCCATACAAATACATATGGGAGAGAGGGAGAGAAGAGGGAGTGTGTGGGTGTGTGTGTAGAGGTGTGTGTGTGGCTGTCTGTATGTGTAGAGGTGTGTGTGCGTGCGTAGGTGTGCGTGTATGTGTGTGTGAGAGAGAGAGAGAGAGAGGCAGACAGAGACAGACAGACAGACAGAGACAGACAGACAGACAGAGACAGACAGACAGACAGAGACAGACAGACAGACAGAGACAGACAGACAGACAGAGACAGACAGACAGACAGAGACAGACAGACAGACAGAGACAGACAGACAGACAGAGACAATATGAGCGACAGAGAGACTGCTGCAAACCAGCATCTATCTGGCCATGTCTATTTTTCTCCTTATCTTACATCTCCTCATCCCGCTTTCTCCTCCTCTCTTCCTCCTTTGCTCCCTCCTCCTCCTCGTTCTCTCTGTCTCCCTTTCCCTCTTCAGCTCCGACTCCCTCTCCTCCCTCTTCCCCGTCTCCACGTCTTCCTTTCCCCTCTGTCTCTCCATGCCTTTGCCTCTTCTCTCTATGCCTCTCTATTTGATTTTTTTGTCTCTGCCCCTTCCTCCATCTGTCTCTGTTCCTAATTGAATCTGACGATGACTCTAAGCAGCTGAAGTCGTTAGTGACAGCGCTGGCCACAGCAGCAGCAGCAGCAGCATCCTTCATGTGTTGTCGTCATCTGAGAGACGATGAAGCGAGTCATATCAGTAAGGACTCTCTGCAAACGATGTCTCGTCTATTTCTGGATTCTCTGTCGCTACTTCTGGGCAAAACAATGTGGCTTCTCACAGTCGTCAGCAGCGGCTTCACAAGAAAGGAGTCGACTGCGGAGAAGAAATGGACAGAGGAGGCAATTAGTCAAAGTGAAAAAGTTAAAGATGAATCCATCTCTGCTCTTGGGCCTACTTCATCGAATTTTTTTTCATTTGTGTCTTTTACTTTTTCTCCGTTGTCTTATTTTCTTTCTACGTTGAGGTCTCAGACTTCTTGTTTTGTATGTTTTCTTCATCGTCATCTTCTAAAGAATTTTTCATATTTTCGAATTATTCGACTTCTCAATTATAGCATCTTTTCAACTTCGTCATTTTTTTTCTTACTCGACGTCATTCTGGAGTGGCGTTGTAAGCATAGACCACCTAATAATAATAAAGTAAAAAACACGATGACTTGACTTTTGTTTTTCACATATTTTCCCCAAATGCCAGACAATCGCTTGGGATAAAATGGCCTCCGATAATCCATCACCATCACTGGACCGTTCTAGACGTTTGCATCCGCTGCCATAATTCGACGCTGATGGTTCGGCGCTTGATTGAATGGTCCCATGGCTAATGCCATGACTGGTGCCATATCACGTGTCCAAATCCTGCGACATCCAACATGCATGTGAATAATTAACACATCGTCGTTGTAAGGTGCATCCAAGATGTTTACATCTACCTCCACAAGAGATACATAAAAATCAGAATATTGGGAGAATTTTTAATTAACCGATTCCAACGTAAAAGATCAAATTATAAAATAATTCTCCTTGACCCAATGATGTACAATATGTCATCATAATATATAATCCGTCATTAACAGTGACTATAAAATTAAGAATACATTAAGTCATTCAACTTTATGAGGAATGTTGGTCGACTGGTCGACAGCTATGCACACATACATACATGCATGCATGTATGCATACATACATACATACATACATACATACCTCCTTCCTTCCTTTCATACATACACACATACATACATACATACATACATACATGCATACACACATACATACATACATACCTCCTTCCTTCCTTTCATACATACATACATACGTACACACATACATACATACATACATACATACATACACACATACATACATACATACCTCCTTCCTTCCTTTCATACATACATGCATACATACATACATACATACTTACTTACTTACATACATACATGCATGCATATATACATACAAACATACATACATACATACATACGTACGTACATACATACATACATACATACATACATACATGCACCCATACATACATACGTACACACACACATACATACATATATACATACATACATACACACACATACATACATACATACACGCGCATACATACATACATGCAATACACACATGCACGCGGTATAATAAAGAGAAACGCACATGATTGTTATGCATAGATTCATATATTATATATTGTGCATATATGAATTCCCGCCAGAACGCGTTAGCGATGTCTTATTTAAGCAGCAGCCAGAGTGGTTCGGGAAAAGGCGCTATACAAACGTGCAGCTACAAGTGTCCAGAGGAAGGAAGGACTGTCTTAGTCACTTGGCGCCAAAAACAGCATCGAGCGAAAGCATCTTTGGAAATGAAATATCTCCTGGTCCAGACGCAGAGAAAAGTGGAAGAAGCCTATTTGCTAACACGAACTGACGCGTTTAATGCATGGAATTATGACGACACGAAGCGAACCAATACAGATGATGTATACATAATACTGAGGAACAGACACATGCAGGCATTTATTCTCACAGGCTTATACATGTACTTGTTCAGAGCGGTGTAGACATCGCTAGCAATTTATTCATCACAAAAACCTGTAATTTGGAACAAATCAATCCATTTGATAGTCTTTATATACGTATATATATACATATATTGTATTGCTTTTCCAAAGAAGATATATATATATGTACATGCAATATAATTGTGTATCAAACATGGATATTCCAGTTTATTAATTCCTAATTCCATGTATGTATGCGACTATATATATATATATATATATATATATATAGCACATATTATACGTAATATATACAAAGAAAGAAAGAGGTAGGAGAGGGAAAGAGCGATGCAATGAAAAGAGGAAATTATATATTTATATGTAGAGACTTCGTCTTATATATACATATAATATATATATATTTCTTGGTATTCATTAGCTGTTGTGTGCTTTCGCTCCTGAAATTCCCTGACCAGTCGAAGGAACAAGAAAACGACTTCGACAGACTTAACGCTTTCACACTTGATGAAGTTTCGGAAGTCAACTGCACACAAGATAAGAGGGGATATTTCATTTCCCCTGGTCTTACCCTTTCTCTCCTCATTGATCCTCTTTCTCCTATTTTCCCTACTCATCTGAAACCATCTCGTTCACTTCCCCTCCTGCTTCTGTTTCTCTTCCTCTTTTTCTTCCTCCTCTTCTCCTTCTCTTCCTCCTTCCTCTTGAAACATAGATGCCTTCTGCATCTCTTCCCTCCATACTCATCTTCATTCTCCTCCTCTTGTTTGTCCTTTTCTTTCTCCTCTTCTTCCTCTCCGTAGGTCGTCCCGTCATTTGATCTCGGAACGCATGATCCTCTCCAAGTGCATTGGCTGACTAATGCTAAGAACTGACCAACAGAACAGACCAGTAAGACAACAATAATAATAATCCATGTCTGACGAAATGTTCTTTGTGCGGGCTACGACGCGATTAGGAGAGAGCCAGAGACGGATAAATACACAGTGTATACACTAAGTTTTGACCTTGGCCCACGATCAACGAATGATCTGGGTTCAATACGGAGGAAGGCCGTCGCTACTGGGACTCTAGACGCTCAGACAGACGAAGGACAAAGATTCATGTGGACGAACAAGGTCAGTGCTTCTTTTGACTCTTTGATTAGAAAACAGAGAGGAGAGGAGACGAGACGAGGCGAAAATTAATGAGAGAAGAGGAGAGGAGAGGAGAGGAGAGGAGAGGAGAGGAGAGGAGAGGAGAGGAGAGGAGAGGAGAGGAGAGGAGAGGAGAGGAGAGGAGAGGAGAGGAGAGGAGAGGAGAGGAGAGGAGAGGAGAGGAGAGGAGAGGAGAGGAGAGGAGAGGAGAGGAGAGGAGAGGAGAGGAGAGGAGAGGAGAGGAGAGGAGAGGAGAGGAGAGGAGAGGGGAGGGGAGGAGAGGAGAGGAGAGGAGAGGAGAGGAGAGGAGAGGAGAGGAGAGGAGAGGAGAGGAGAGGAGAGGAGAGGAGAGGAGAGGAGAGGAGAGGAGAGGAGAGGAGAGGAGAGGAGAGGAGAGGAGAGGAGAGGAGAGGAGAGGAGAGGAGAGGAGAGGAGAGGAGAGGAGAGGAAAGGAAAGGAGAGGAAAGGAGAGGAGAGGAGAGGAGAGGTGACGAGAGGTGACGAGAGGAGAGGAGAGGTGACGAGAGGAGAGGAGAGGAGAGGAGAGGAGAGGAGAGGAGAAGAAAGGAGACGAATAGAAGAGGAGACGAATAGAAGAGGAGAGGAGTGGAGAGGAGAGGAGATGAAGGAGATGGGAGGGAAGGGAGGGAAGAAAAGCAAAGCAGACAATAGAGTAGCAGAGAAGCAGTGGGGAGAGGAGAGGACAAGTCTGACACAATAATAGAGGAGAGGTACACGAGAGTATAGAAGAGTTCTGTTGAAGGAGAGGAGAGCCAAGTAGACAAGAGGATTAGAGACAAGAGGGTAGAAGCAGCCGACCATTTGTCAAGGAGAGTAGAGAAGAACTAGTGAAACGAGAGGAGACGAGAGGAAAAGAGAGGCAAAGAGACTACAGGGAAGAGAAGCATCCAAACAGTTGTCAAGGCAGTCGCATACAATTCATCTGGCGGCTATAGCAGCCTCCTCGGGTAATGCGGCGGCGGCGGTGGCTTTCTATTGGTGCGTCTCTACACGCGCCCAGTGCAACAGCCACGCCAACACCGCCTGGCGACCGAGTCAGTCTTTCGTTCAGGTGGCGTCGCCAATGTTTCACGCGTGGCAGACTTCAACGCCCGGCGGCAAAATTCACGCTGCCTGCCACCTGACGCGCTCCCTCCCTAGAGAGAGTCTCGAAGGCAGCGTTCGCCCAGAGGGAGATCTCGCGCTTCGATAACCCATTGATATTTCGAAAGAAATGTCAACAGTAATTACTGCGTTGCGTTCTGTCTGCGCAAAGACGGAAGACTTTTGGTGAAAAGAATTCAGAGTAGAGTCGCGTTGGATAGCAGCTGCTGCAATAGATAGAGACGGGAAATTTAGTGTCGAGTTCAGTAGAAACCTAACAAAATAGGCGTCTGTTTTTTATCGGACGGTTTGCACTTCATCAGCTTCTATTCAGGTGGGTGTTGCTGCTGCTGCTGTTGTTCTTATTTTGCTCGTTTTTCTTTTCTCCACTTGCAAACTCCTTGTTGTACACCCTTTTAAACTAAAGTGCAATAATTAAGTTGATCCTCGGACATAGCCTTCTTGCATTGCTGAACAATCTTTGCGATTTACACGTGTCTTTTCACTTTATGTAGCCTACGCTACCAGATCAAGCTGACATATCGCGCGATAGTGACGTAACAATGGAGGCCTTCGAGCCGTGTCTGTTCCGCTACAATTTTAGCGACGCCTCGAACGTCACCAACGACGACGTCGGTAGCCATAGAAATCGGACGCAGTGCCCGACCGTCTTCGACCTTCTTCTGTCTGGTCGTCATGGTGACCTGGCGCAGTACACGCGTGACCTCATAACGTACTACGTCAGCGGAGTGGCCGGCATGACGGTCAGCTGCCTAGGTCTGGTCGGCAACACCCTGTCGGTCATCGTGCTAACCAGGAAGGCTATGCAGTCGTCGACGTACACCTATCTGTCGGCGCTGGCTGTGTGCGACACGGCCTTCCTTCTCTGCTTCATCCTTCTCACTACGAAGGACCTGAAGAGGCCACAGCTGGATGACCAGACTGCAATGATGTGGGATGTCGGAGGATTGTATCCTTACCTGTTCCAGTACGTTCATCCGGCCGCTTATACGCTCCAGGTGACGTCCATCTGGCTGACACTGGCCTTCACCGTTGACAGGTATGTACGTATTCATACCCGAGTTCAGGACACTTTCTCTGAACTTGCGCTTAACACTGGGGATCTACGTGTAGCCAAATCAGGAGTGGTGACTACCCGCCAGTCCTTTCTGTTGAGGTCATCTGCTGTAGACATAAATACGACAGAGTGCTGAGTAGCCTACGGCAACAAAGTAGTTACAAGACCACAATAATAAGAAATGGGTTGAATTGTAGAAATGTGAAAGTGCAGTATATTGCGCTTCTTTAGAAAGCCTTTTTACAGTAAAACGTCATAGATTCAAGGACACAGACTCTCGCCACTCCTTCTTCTTGATGACGAGAGTATCCGCTGGTTCTTTCCTTTATCACCAAGCTCAGCAACACGACACACTTGATGGTTTTTAATATGTATATTTAATTAAATATATATACACACCACTCATCCTATCTACACTTACTGGAGTTATTAGTGTCCTTTAGAAATGTTTCCCTGGTTTACGTTGGAGACGGGATTCCCAACTACGTTGATTACCCTTATCGTCAGAACGACCTAGCGTCTCCCCCAGTTCCGAAACAAGTCTCCATTTTCTTGCTTGCTACGCCATATGAATCCTTCTAGAGGCGATTTCCTTCGCCATCCCAAACGCAAAACTCGTATCTCTATTGGACGATAGGTCACCTGCAGAAACCATTACTAAAACCTGGTTGGTCGGGTCTTGGCGTCCCTAGCGTAACGTCAGATTCCTAGGGGCGTACAGTTACTGTTTGACTAGCGGCTGTTATGTAATAAGGCTGGACCTTATTAGCGTCATTGAATTCCATTACTACAGTTATACCGCCTAACAGATTGCCCCGCTCATGTTGGAATTGTTCCCTATTCACGATCCGTGTCAACCAGCCGGTCCAGGCCAAATCTTCAACTGATTAATGAGTTCTTGTCTATGGGTCGTAGAGATGGAAGGGGTAGGCGTCTGCCTCGAGGTGTCGGGTTTCGCTGCTTGACACTCCGTTGATATTTGCATATTCCTTGGTGTCTGTATTGAGGCCTTCTGCTTCAGGCGAAGCCCATTGATATCTCCCATCTCATGTGTCAGGTAGACATGCTCATTCGTAGTCCTCCTACACTTCTGCTGTCGATCGATGACTTTTATATAGCGCCATCGCCCGGAGTGACGCGCGTCACACATATCGTTTGTCCTCATTGCTAATCTAATCTGATATCATTTTAACGTCGCTGTCACAAAGCGTCGGTGGTCAATAGTGACTTTAGTCGTAGAAGCCCAATGGAAATCCGTTGGACAGAAAAGCAGATATGTTTCGCACGCTTTTCTCCATACCTGCGTCTGGCACTCAGCTTTTTACCTGCATTGGCACACCTATGCAAATGCATGTCAGGTATTATAAGGGAACCTGAGAAAAGGCATCGAGTTCAAATTTATTTCTGTCTGAAAGGGCATCCGTGTGAATATGGGGTATGCTCAAATTCCATTTTCTATTATTAAGACAGCGTAATTGGAGGGATGCATCCGGTGCTCCTCTAATTGACAACTTTACAAGATAATGATTCTCTAATTACAGTGAATTGTAGTTACTAATTAGACAGCTTTTCTGAAGTACTACCATAAGAGAAACTATTCCGGTGCGCTCTCTACGACATAAGAAGTTTCATAAACTGACACAAAGAACATAAATTTAATCAGAAATGAAACAATATACAGAAATATAGAAGAGTCGACAGTAACGAGACCACGCATCAGCGATGCTTCAGCTCTATAAATAATTCCCAATTGTCTTTCTAATTCAGTTCCAACGATCACATTTCAGTTTTAATGATATTCTTTTTCAAACATAATTTCCATTTCAGTTATAATTCTTATTCTTAAATGAGTTGAGTCCCAATTCAAATTCTAAAATTATTTCGATTCTAATTCGCATTATAAATTAATTTCAGCTCTATATCCAGTTCTGTAAATGCATTTCAGCTGTTCAGGTACCGGGTAACAGAAACAGCGCAAAAACACAACAGCTGCTAGACAGTTCTGGCAGAAAAATAGAAGGATTAATTTCTTTATTCCTTCTATTGTTTTTTCTTCCTTTCATTGCAGCCTCCATCTCTCGTTCCACTTTCTCGTCCTACCATCATCCGTTCGTCAATCCATGCACCCAGTCGTCAGTCACATCCTGTGTTCACTCGTCACTGCGTTCTTCCCATAGACTTCTTAATAACTATTATTAAGAAGTCCATGGTTTTTCGTATCAATCTCTTTAATTGCGTGCTCATTATTCCGTCGTATTACGTTGATGAGGTTTAATTAAGGTTAATAACCGTTCATACTCCGTTTGCCTACCTGTGCATCTGCATTCTAGCTTGTGTACGCTTGTATCTCTGTCTGGGTATCTTCGACTCCGTCGGTCTGCTCTTCTGTTTCTCTGTTCGTCTGGGTAGATGTTCAACTTCGTGCTCGCATATAATGCATCTATTTTGAACGTGTGTCAGTTTGTCTACCTCGCGTACAGAAGCGGTTTCCTATTAATTTTGTATCCCTTCTTTTCATTAGGATGTCTTTTGCGTTCTGCTTCTTTCTTATCGTGCAATAACATCTTGCTTCTTCGGAGGAATAATATTGCTGACCGGTTTTCTCGTCTCCTGATAAACAACGCTCCTTCGAGATGCAATTTTCCGACTCACTTCTCAACAGCTGTTTTTCTATCTTTGCTACCACGATCTCGTTATTAATCAATCGGTCGCTTGCTCAAGGATCATTCCAGGCATATGTCTCTAATGCAGTGGCCCTTGTTGAAGTCAAACGAAAGAGAAATTTCGAACTTTAAGTTTATGTCAATTGACAAAGAAATCTCGAACTGTAATTTTTTCAATCGACAAAGAAAAATCTCGAACTGCAATTTTTTCAATCGACAAAGAAATCTCGAACTGTAATTTTTTCAATCGACAAAGAAATCTCGAACTGTAATTTTTCAATCTACAAAGAAATCTCGAACTGTAATTTTTTTCATAATCTCGAAATTTCAGTTTGTTTCAAATGACAAAGAAGTCTAGAAATTTCAGTTTACTTCTAATGACAAAGAAGTCTCGAATTGTCAGTTAAATTCTCTGCTCCGGTAACTTATAGATCACTCCCGTCTTCGACAGCCATGCCACCAACCCTTCTCCCCATTCTTCCTCCTTTCCTCCCTCCTATTGGTCTTTCCATCAACCCTTCTCTCTCCATTCCTCCTCCTTTCCTCCCTCCTATTGATCTTTACATCAACTCTTCTCTCTCCATGTTTCCGACTTTCCTTCCTCCTATTGGTCTTGCCATTCCTCCCTCCACTTGATCCATCCAATTTTCATTTTCTCCGTTCCTCTCTCGCTGAATCTCCTTCCTATCCTCCTACATCCTCTTTAGTTCTTATCTTGGATTATTTCTTTCGTGGGGCAACCGGTGCATTATGTTCATGATTACAGGTAATAAGAGACGTGGCCTGTTTCAGTCTCAGCGCATTGAGGTGCCATCGCTTCCTTACACAGATCGACAAACCAATCGAGATAGACATACAGAGACAGAGAAGCGGACTGACAGGTACATAGAGTAGCACATAAAGTAGAGGTAAAGATCCCGATAACGCTGCAGATTCATCTGCATTTACATCGCACAAACAGAGATTTCTTTTACCCTTTTTCTTCATCACGTCGTCTCGATTCGCCTGTGTCGCTTCATTAGGTTCCATTACTCCAGCCTCACCAGTGCTATCCTTATTTCTTTGTTTATTTACTTTGTTTAATTATTTAAAGCACTCATTACAGAAGTAATCTCAGCAAAGCTGAATCTTAGGACCAAGGTTTGCTTTAGGCTATATAAACACACGCATATGTTACATGTATGAACTTATGCTATATATATATATATATATATATATACATACATATTGCATTTTCTATAAGGCTATGGTCTCCTTCTCTCTCTAGTTTTCTTAGAAAAGGAATTAAGTCGCCACTTGATCTCTTCGGACAACCCTGAGGCAGCGCTCGCGAATAAGTTAGTGCACCGTGCATCGTTTTTCATAAGACCTGACTTTACAAAGTTTACACAGTTACAGATTACGACAATGGCCTGCAAAAAACACTACGATTGCAAATTATGTCATTTGTTACTTCTTCCGTGCAATAATAATAATAATAATTATTATTATTATTATTATATTTTTTAATATTTTATTTGTCTATGGTTATTATTATGTCACATATAGTGTTATTCATCATTGGCATTGCAAACGGATCTGTCATCAGGCCATCTGGTTCGCCGCTTGTCTGTGGATTTTAATCTTGACATAGTGCCTGAAAAGCCACCGCATTGAAACGTTAGATCAATGCCGACAAGTTCTGGAAAAGGAAGTTTGTCTCTCGGGTGTCACCGGTAGTTGTCGAAAGTCGGCGTCAAGTCTAAGACAGAAAGGCGAGGCCCTCACTATTGACGGGACCGAAGGTTTCTATAGCGATTGGAACAAAAGTGTATTTCTTCTCTAGCTCAAAATATTTTGTGTGTTTCCTTGTGGCTGCTATCTCCGCCGCTCCTCCAGCTGTGGAAGCTGTCTCGGGGATATAAGAAGCGGCCACTGTGTCCACAACCGTCGCGTCCCAAAGTAAGGCCCGCCCCCCCACTCCACGGTATCAGGGTCTGCCCGTCCGGTTCCTTGACCGCTGGAATACCGGCTCTGTTGAGGCTGCGATGGATAAGGTCGTTGATATTACAGTGTCTTGCTTGACGGCCAAAACCCAATGAACAGGACAGGCCACGTGCGCCTCTGGCAGAGACGAAGGCGCCGCATGCGCAGGTGTGCGGCTCGCAGATGGCCACCCCTAATCGTAGGCCGACCGCCACCCTCACGGTATCGTCCTCCAGTCTGAGATCGCGAGAAACGAGCGGGAGAGCGTATAGCCAGTCCGAGGTGTGCGGTGACTGCAAGGCCCTTAGTCTCGCCTGGTCGTAGGTATCCTGTAACTTTTCTTCTAGTGCAGACAGAACCGCGTTTAACAGCGGTCTGTCAAAGTGGGCTTGTTTATGGCCTGGCGTCGTCGGGGCAGAGGCTATATTATTATTATTATTATTATTATTATTATTATTATTATTATTATTATTATTATTATTATTATTATTATTATTATCATTATTATTGGAAGTGCTTCATATATTCAATGCTCCCCACCACACATGACTTCGTTCCCTAGGCATTCGAATCGCTGGATCCCATCAATCGCACTGGACGTGAGTTCTTGACGAAGTTGGGTCGTCGCATGACCGCCGTATCACAGAAGATCTCTGGAGACCGTGCACTTGTTTCAACGTCTTTCCATTTGCACTCAAAGATTCAAACGCGTTGCGTTCAGAGGCACATTCAAACAGCCCACCGGGTTCGTCAATTAACGAACTGGCAGATTTGTGGTACAGCGCAGGACTTTTCTACGTACCAGTACGTGAAAGTGCGCTGACGGATAATAATAATAATATTATTATTATATTATTATTATTACTATTATTGACTACATTTACTTTTATATGGCGCCTTAACAAGCCCCTGCCGTTACAAGGGCGCCATATTAATCAATAATCTTGACCTTGGCTTTCCCCTTTCCGTTCGTCTTCCCCTCTCTCTAGATCAGAGGCTCATCTCCATCATCCTGCCGTCCTAGCTCATTGGGAGGGCAGCATCTGTCGGTAGGTTAATAGGTAGCTTACTTTAACATGACGCAATTTGTATTTACTCTCAGGAATTAGTTACTCCATATCTGTCGCATTATCGCTTTTATCGGTACTATCCAACGTTATTAATTCTCTGGAAAGTTCGCTCACGGCCACTAGCGCTTTGGTTTAACCTCTACATCTCTGTAATTGACATCATTGTCGTCATAATCATTACGGGTAATCATCGTAGTGATTATCATAATGATCGTTATCATCATCATCCTCACCGTCGTCGTCATCAAAACTAACATCATTTTTAATATCATCATCATAATCAAGTGTATTTTTTTTAGTTTAAAGTCGGGGTTATTTGCAAATTATTTCTATCACGCGATTCAACTCATGCGATGTACAGTCTAGATCCTCTAAAACGGACTTCGCCGGTAATAATTGTCGGTATACGACCGGAGTCATCCGAATCTAAGCATCGCTCAATTGTATCGTCCGATCAGCTCTCAGCAGTCAGCCATCATTCCATGTGCCACTCGAAGCGCTTTTGAGCCTGCATGGCACCGCAGTTCTGCTTCAGCAGTCGATATACTTTGATCCTTGTGTCTGCGAATGTAGCAACTGATTGTTACACTTGACTGACGCAGCCTCCTGCGTGTCGAATGCAAAGAGTAATTGGAAGATGCTATTATTACACTGCATTTCACATCCTTTGCTTCAGTCAACACTACGTTTTTTCAGTCAAAACAAATTCGATGCGTCGCAATTACAATACAACACGACTTTACTTGATGACGCCCTCCATCCAAAGTTCAGAGTTCAAACTTCACGACTATGCGCTGAGTCCCCTTGAGTGAAGGACTTGAAGGTCGACCGACTGAGAGGAGCTTTGAAACATGTACTCGATACATATTGCAAGACGATCTTTCTAACCTGTCGCCTGCGTTCACTACTTTCTTCATTCATTTTTGCACCACTTCAGAATATTTATATGTACACTGAAGCATGCAGTGATACAAGTTCAGGTTTTGTCAAAGACATTCATCAACCTACATGTTCGTCCATTAGTTCGTTTAGTAACTTGACGACCATTACAGAGACGTTCCTATAGATACGGTCATTGCCGAATCTCGGCGAAAGAGAATATATTTTTCAATCGTTTATAAAAAAGTGCATAGAGAATTCATGACCTGCAGATCAATTCTGGGCTACGAAACAGATAAAATCATCATAAATTTTTAAACACTTGAAACAGAGAATGATTTTGATGTACAAAATCCGCAGACAGTCTAGGGAGCATAATTAGTGATTTCTAGCAATAACAATTCCCATTTGATGGTGACCAACGTCAGCGCTTGAAGAAGCCGGAATCTGGGATAGGGACCCATCAATTGTATGGTATACATACATGCATGAAGCGGATGTAGGACGCCATTGTTGATTGCGTTCCCTATTAATCAGCTACATTGTCGTTATCGTTACGCACACTGAGCTTTACGGGAAGTTCTCGTAATTGTGGTCTGGTGATAAATGTGAATCTCTATAATCTGCTATCGCCATCTAAAAAAGTACACTGTATGATCAGTTTAATGGTCAAGTACGCAAGGTCAGATAGATGGCTTGGTTAGTTTGATACAAGTCTGGATACAAGAGGTCGAGCCATGATATGTTACGTATCCCCAACATATAGTCTACCAAAAATAAAACGCGGCTCAAAATCTGGACAATTAAAAATTTACAAACAAGCTAATGTTGAGACCGAAATTCGAAGAGACAAGTTACTATGCTGTTCACAATTTTCGGTTGCTCCTGTACCGACCTCAAATTTCTGGGTTACTTCAAGGAATTGAACTTACTTAATTAGACAAACATGGTGTTCTTCGGTGGTGCTGTGTGACCGGGACTCATCTTCTTATCTTCTAAGTTCTAACTGCGCAGGTGCGTGGTCGAACCCTGGACGTACCTCGTCTTCGTGGCGTCTAACCTCCATTTATCAACCTTACGTTGGCACCCGTCAGTCGGCGGCGATTTCTTTTGGCTAGCTATGTCCGTCTTCTTGTCATCGCCGGTCTAATCGAATGTATATGTGTCTCCTGTTCCTTCCTATCGTCCAGTCATCAATTCGACGCGTCTTCTCCTGAAACTTTCCTTTGCAATTTATGAGATAATTGTAAGCCTGAAGCGAAGTCTATCATAGCCACTACTATCCCCTTCCTTTATTCGTCGGTGACCAGATGGCGCCAGGTGTCTCGATTCGCCGTTAGAGGAGTCTTTCCTTGATAACCCGCTTCTCCTCTAGACGTCGCTATCAAACATTAGACCTCGGATCGCTACAGACATGACCTAATACCAGGAGTTGCGATCTTGATGTATAGCTGCCTATAGCCTGCCTTAAAGGTCATAACTAACTTATGGCCGATGACAAAATACGTCAACTGTAAGTAGTAAAGTGTACTTACATTACAGTCATTAAGATTGATCAATCATTTAAACACGAGCCATAAATCTCATTTGATATGTCGAGGTTAAGACATTGAAGTCACTAAAACTTCATACTCATGGCCTCTTCGTAGTCAGCTTAAGGGACTGCTCATATTCTTCATATTCTTCTTCATTGTTCTTCTTCTACCTTCTCCTCTTCCTCCTATTCCTGTCCCATCGTCTCCTCCTCCTCATACGATTCCTGAACCTCCATCCGCTTCCTCCTATTCCTTCTCTTATCCTCTAATTCTTGACCCTCTTCCTCTTCTTCCTCTTCTTCCTCCTATTCCAATCCATCCCTCTCCTTTTCCTCCTCTTCTTTCTCTTCCTCCTATTCCAATCCATCCCTATTCTTTCTTCCTCTTCCTTCTCTTCCACCGCTTCCGATCCATCCCTCTCTTCCTCATAATCCAATCCATCCCTCTTTTCCTTATATTCCAATCCATCCCTCTCTTCTTCCTATTACAATCCATCCCTCTCTTCCTCATATTCCAATCCATCCCTCTCTTCCTCATATTCCAATCCAGCCCTCTCTACTTTCTATTCCAATCCATCCCTCTCTTCCTCATATTCCAATCCATCCCTCTCTTCTTCCTATTACAATCCATCCCTCTCTTCCTCATATTCCAATCCATCCCTCTCTACTTTCTATTCCAATCCATCCCTCTCTTCTTCCTATTACAATCCATCCCTCTCTTCCTCATATTCCAATCCATCCCTCTCTTCCTCATATTCCAATCCATCCCTCTCTTCTTCCTATTACAATCCATCCCCCTCTTCCTCATATTCCAATCCAGCCCTCTCTACTTTCTATTCCAATCCATCCCTCTCTTCTTCCTATTACAATCCATCCCTCTCTTCCTCATATTCCAATCCATCCCTCTCTTCCTCATATTCCAATCCATCCCTCTCTACTTTCTATTCCAATCAATCCCTCTCTTCTTCCTATTACAATCCATCCCTCTCTTCCTCATATTCCAATCCAGCCCTCTCTTCCTCATATTCCAATCCATCCCTCTCTTCCTCATATTCCAATCCAGCCCTGTCTTCCTCATATTCCAATCCATCCCTCTCTACTTTCTATTCCAATCCATCCCTCTCTTCTTCCTATTATAATCCATCCCTCTCTTCCTCATATTCCAATCCATCCCTCTCTACTTTCTATTCCAATCCATCCCTCTCTTCCTCATATTCCAATCCATCCCTCTCTTCCTCATATTCCAATCCATCCCTCTCTACTTTCTATTCCAATCCATCCCTCTCTTCTTCCTATTACAATCCATCCCTCTCTTCCTCATATTCCAATCCATCCCTCTCTACTTCCTATTACAATCCATCCCTCTCTTCCTCATATTCCAATCCATCCCTCTCTTCTTCCTATTACAATCCATCCCTCTCTTCCTCATATTCCAATCCAGCCCTCTCTACTTTCTATTCCAATCCATCCCTCTCTACTTTCTATTCCAATCCATCCCTCTCTTCTTCCTATTCCAATCCATCCCTCTCTTCCTCATATTCCAATCCAGCCCTCTCTACTTTCTATTCCAATCCATCCCTCTCTACTTTCTATTCCAATCCATCCCTCTCTTCCTCATATTCCAATCCAGCCCTCTCTACTTTCTATTCCAATCCATCCCTCTCTTCTTCCTATTACAATCCATCCCTCTCTTCCTCATATTCCAATCCATCCCTCTCTACTTTCTATTCCAATCCAGCCCTCTCTTCTTCCTATTACAATCCATCCCTCTCTTCCTCATATTCCAATCCATCCCTCTCTTCTTCCTATTACAATCCATCCCTCTCTTCCTCATATTCCAATCCAGCCCTCTCTACTTTCTATTCCAATCCATCCCTCTCTACTTTCTATTCCAATCCATCCCTCTCTTCTTCCTATTACAATCCATCCCTCTCTTCCTCATATTCCAATCCAGCCCTCTCTACTTTCTATTCCAATCCATCCCTCTCTACTTTCTATTCCAATCCATCCCTCTCTTCTTCCTATTACAATCCATCCCTCTCTTCCTCATATTCCAATCCATCCCTCTCTACTTTCTATTCCAATCCATCCCTCTCTTCTTCCTATTACAATCCATCCCTCTCTTCCTCATATTCCAATCCAGCCCTCTCTACTTTCTATTCCAATCCATCCCTCTCTACTTTCTATTCCAATCCATCCCTCTCTTCCTCATATTCCAATCCATCCCTCTCTTCCTCATATTCCAATCCAGCCCTCTCTACTTTCTATTCCAATCCATCCCTCTCTTCCTCATATTCCAATCCATCCCTCTCTTCCTCATATTCCAATCCAGCCCTCTCTACTTTCTATTCCAATCCATCCCTCTCTTCCTCATATTCCAATCCATCCCTCTCTTCCTCATATTCCAATCCATCCCTCTCTACTTTCTATTACAATCCATCCCTCTCTTCTTCCTATTACAATCCATCCCTCTCTTCTTCCTATTACAATCCATCCCTCTCTTCCTCATATTCCAATCCATTCCTCTCTTCTTCCTCCTCCATCATGCTTCCTGTGTGACTGATCTCTGTCAAGTGCTAAGTCTGTTGCTGCTGCTGCTGACTGCGGAGTCTGTCGACTTCATATTCAGCTTCGTTTTATTGCCTCAGTTGCGCCTTTATTGCAATCTCTTCTCTGTCTGTCTGTCCTTCGGTTTGTCTGCTATATGTGCGGTTGTCTGTGTGTCTGTGTGTCTGTGTGTCTGTGTGTCTGTGCGTCTGTGTGTCTGTGTGTCTGTGTGTCTGTGTGTCTGTGTGTCTGTGTGTCTGTGTGTCTGTGTGTCTGTGTGTCTGTGTGTCTGTGTGTCTGTGTGTCTGTGTGTCTGTGTGTCTGTGTGTCTGTGTGTCTGTGTGTCTGTGTGTCTGTGTGTCTGTGTGTCTGTGTGTCTGTCTGTCTCCTGCATAGAGCTAACATGAATCTGACCTTCTTCGTCACCCTGTCATCGAGATCTTTTATTATCGCCCTCCCCACTATGTTCATAGGCCAGACTAAACGCAGACTGCGTGTTACAAGAACCGTAGAACCAGGATCGTAAAAGGCAAATGCACCCTATGCCTGTGTGTGTGTGTGTGTGTACGCTGGTCAATCGGTTCGTGTATTGGTCATTACATGAGTCCATGAGTTAATGGGTCTATCAGTTTGTCCTTGAGTCCATTTGGCAGTGGGACCGTTGGTTCGATGGAGCGCTTCTCGACCGTGCATGAGTCAAGATGCCAATCGACAGTCGACGGTTTTTGCACGACGCTCTCTCTGTATCTCTCTCTCTGTATTTGTTGTATTTCTCTGTCTCTGTCTCTATCTCTGTCTCTGTCTCTGTCTCTGTCTCTGTCTCTGTCTCTCACTCTCTCTCTCTCTCTCTCTCTCTCTCTCTCTCTCTCTCTCTCTCTCTCGCGCTCGCTCACTCACTCTAGTCAGAGACCCATGAACCACGGCCTGAAAGTAAGCATGCGCCTTATTGATGCACTTTGACCTCAGTACGACGGGTGACTACCACCTGAATAGATTACCACATCGAATGACTATTGGATCATCGGGAAATTGCTTCCATTTCCAATCTGCGCTTTCCAGTGGGGCCTCGGAATTACTCGCTGCCCTGGAACTCGCTAAGCCCTTCGGCATTTGCCAAATGCTTTTGCCAATTCTCATCGCTGTGACAAATACGATAACAACGACGACTTTGACAATATTATGCAATTTTAAAGCCAGCACGTCAAAAAATTGGGCATGCTGGCATTGCGTCATATAAAATCAAATGAGGCCACATATGATTCTAAGATAAACCATTTTTATTCATTCGGCTTTTGTCCATTGCAATTTGATGTTTATTCCTGACGCAGATGATCCTGTTTTATTTCTCAACATAAAACTTAACACCTCTTTCAGATATTATTGCTCATCCACCGTAGATTATATCTCTCTCTGTCTGTCTGTCTGTCTCTGTCTGTCTCTGTCTCTGTATCTCTGTCTGTCTCTGTCTCTGTCTGTCTGTCTGTCTCTGTCTGTCTGTCTCTCTCTGTCTGTCTGTCTCTGTCTCTGTCTGTCTGTCTCTGTCTGTCTGTCTCTGTCTCTCTCTGTCTGTCTGTCTCTGTCTGTCTCTGCACTCTGTCTCTCTCTGTCTCTCTCTTGCTGTCTCTGTCTGTCTGTCTCTCTCTGTCTGTCTGTCTCTCTCTGTCTGTCTGTCTCTCTCTCTCTGCTCTCTGTCTCTCTCTGTCTCTCTCTTGCTGTCTCTGTCTGTCTGTCTCTCTCTGTCTGTCTGTCTCTCTCTGTCTGTCTGTCTCTCTCTCTCTGCTCTCTGTCTCTCTCTGTCTATCTCTTGCTGTCTCTGCCTGTCTCTGTCTCTCTCTGTCTGTCTGTCTCTGTCTGTCTCTGTCTGTCTCTGTCTGTCTGTCTCTGTCTGTCTGTCTGTCTGTCTCTGCTCTCTGTCTCTCTCTGTCTCTCTCTTGCTGTCTCTGTCTCTGTCTGTCTGTCTCTGCCTGTCTGTCTGTCTCTGCTCTCTGTCTCTCTCTGTCTCTGTCTGTCTGTCTCTGTCTGTCTGTCTCTGTCTGTCTGTCTGTCTATCTCTCTCTCTCTCTCTCTCTTATGGACAGATCTTCTGCTATCGAACTGATCATTGGTTGATGTATCGTGCTATAGATACGGTCGCAATGAAGGTTGATAACTAATAATAATAATTATTATTATCATCAGGAGGATGTGCTGCGTCCCAGCTACCTCTAGCATGATGCCTGTACCAATTGCTTTGAAATTGAAAGAGGATTTCTTTGTTCTCTATGCATATATATAGTATACATAGGGCATATTTAATTGAACTAAATACTGATTTCATATGTTTCACAAGAAGAAATATTAGTTTGAATGGTGTCAACGTGAATTAATATTCACGTACTACAAGAAGGTAGTGATTCATAAGCAACATGATATGATGAAAGTCTCAGTTAGATCGCAGAGAATAAGTGAGGTGACACTTGGTTGAAGGAGATTTTACTTTCAAAGGGATCCGTCTTTTAAGGCAACCCCAAGAAATATGGCAATTGCTGTGATGCTGTGAGCGACTCCATCTTTCTCTGTGTTGGCCTATGGAGACTACTGGAGGTCACTGGACAGTCCTCATGGTCTGACCCTCGCACTGCACACTGCAGCTGGTGATATATAATCAGGTGAAAC
This sequence comes from Bimastos eiseni, assembly GCA_959347315.1. Taxonomy (NCBI): domain Eukaryota; kingdom Metazoa; phylum Annelida; class Clitellata; order Crassiclitellata; family Lumbricidae; genus Bimastos; species Bimastos eiseni. The sequence continues at coordinate 31,278,386 of OY365811.1, read as the reverse complement.
ATCGCTCTATCCTGTGGTTGGATGTGAACGTCAACTTATGGGCGGATGGTCCACAATGGTAGCAACTAGATTATTTATGGCACACGGCTTAACTGCATTTACCCGTACCTGTAATGCTCCTGCCGGCAACCGGCCCGTGAAATGCGTACCAGATCCGTGCACGACTCGCGGGTATTCGGATTGGGAACGGTAAAATCGCGGGTGCGGATGTTCTCGCAGGCGCCTATAGTTGAGAAATGAAAGAATCAAAGCAGGTGGAAGAGGGAAAAGAAGAGAATGAAGAAACGGAAGTGGCGGTGGTGGAGCAAAAGGAGGAGAAGAAAAAGAGGAAGAAAAACGAGGAAGAAGCGAAGCAAAAACGTTGTAGTAGTTTTACCCTAATCGAACAAGTATTTAGCCTGAGTATGTAATAATGACATAGTGGGCGAAATCGGAAATATTGGCAACAGCATGAAACGTAGGCACTGAATGACAGTGATTAGTGTATAGGAAGAGGAACAGACAGAGGGCGAGAGAGGATTGTCATGCGGGGAGTAATGACGAAGGAAGATGTATGAGTAGGATTGACGAAAGAGGATGTGTGAGTAGGAATGACGAAGGAGAATGTGTGAGTAGGAATTACGAAGGAGGATGAGTGAGTAGGAATGACGAAGGAGAATGTGTGAGTAGGAATGACGAAGGAGAATGTGTGAGTAGGAATTACGAAGAAGGATGAGTGAGTAGGAATGACGAAGGAGAATGTGTGAGTAGGAATGACGAAGGAGGATGTGTGAGTACGAAGACACGCGTGCAATTGGATAGACGCTGATCGATGAGGGATTGTGCGTCGTTTGTTTCCTCTTACAACCACCGATGATGATCGATTCGGAACACGAAGGCGATTTTCGTGGAGCACTGGCGACATCTGTTGCGCCAGTTGCTTATTAAATTGGTTTCCGGTTCCACTGCCTTCGACAGAATTCGGGCAAATCCTATCTGAATTCCCCACGACCGACTGCAAACCTCTTTCGTTTCCTGTCCACTCACGATGATTCTCAAATCCTGCTCGAATTGCGTGAACTATCGACGCCGATAATGTTGCAGGTTAACACTCGCTATGGTGGCTAATTGGTTAGAGGTGTCGACTCGTCACGCTCAGCGTGAGCAGAGTGAGCGGGTTCGACTCTCGTCTGGGGTACCACTGTGTAGGGACCTCGAGCAAGCCCTTCACATACAATTGCTCTGCAGTACAACTCCAATTGAGCCGTTGAGGCGTGTGTGCACTTCAGAACTAAATTGTAAGAAGGATTATATCGAATAACAGTTGTATTGTATTGTATTTTATTATGTTTATGTAGTGCCTTTACAGCTGAGGTAGAGATTTGAATTTTAAACGGTGCCCTGTTGTTGAGGGTTTATTAAGTCATCGTAGGGGCTCGTTTAATAGATCCCTCGACCTTGAGACGGCAGTTTGATCCAGCGTTTAACGACGACCATATGACAACATATAAGGCCGTTGCCGTCGATAAAATTATTTTCGCTCTTTGATAGGAAGTAATATCGAAGGAAAAAATTATTTTTTTTACTTATTCAGAGGTGGAGTAGCGTAACCTTTGTAGTTCTATATTTTGCAATGCTGAATTAATTCAATATTGATTGGAGAAGAAAAGATCCGAGTGAATTGCATTGAATTTTATTTAAGTTGTTTGATTGAATGGTCAATAATCGATTAGAGAGCAGAGACCAATATTTACGCTTAGCAGCCTCATTAATTTCACGAATGTATTAACTGACTTCAAATCAAGATCTCATTTGACCTCAGGTTCCTACTTCAGATGCTCGACTCTCAATATAGCCCTACCCGAACTCCCAAGGTAGTGTACAATCATGTATGTTGTGTAATCCTTGAGGAAAGATTTTGACATCGACATAATATTCCTGTTCTGCATTTCGCCCAAGACACCATAAACCTTTGACGCCTTTTCCGACCTTATCCTCTGCGACCGAACAGCCATGTAAAGATGAGTGATGTGTCTTACCCTATTCTAGCAAAGTGAACGCGATGCGGAATTAATGGACCTCTTAAAAACCGAAACGATCTATGTCTGAAATAATTAATTCAAACTGCTTCTGAAGAATATCCATCGGTTGAAGCCAGGAAATTTTTCGTACGTGAAACAGAAAATCCTTTAAATTACGTATTCATGAGCGGCTACGTGGCTTGCAGCGCGCTTGAAAAGAAAGAGGTGCCCATATAAGCACTCAGGTTTTTATCATTGAGACATGAACAACAGGTCATATGCAACAATTAGCGCTGTCTCCACTAATTACCTCCTTGTTTAAATTCGGTTGATTTGTTGTCTATTGGCAAGTCTAAATGAACGTTAACGAACTCATACAGTAAAGTATAATATTAATCTTTCTGTCGTGCCTGTGCCTTGCGAAGAGCCAAAGGGAAATTAAGCCGTGAAATATAGAATAAATTTATACGAATAACGTATCATTGTTGTTTTCCCAGTGGTAAAGGGCATCGTAATACTGACTTCACCTGACCTGACCCAACATATTTCATCCTTGCCGCTCGGCGCTGCGGGAGGAACTCGTAGGCCTATGCTGCAGCACTACTGCCGTCTGATTCTTTTTCGAATTGAATACCGAAACTTAGCAGGTCCATGGTGCATTATAGGCATAGGCCTACGCGCATAAATATAATGTACATGGATATATATACATACATTTATATATGTATGCACAAATACTACAACTGACATCGCAAGTGTTAGGTGCTGAATGACAGGCAGCCTACATTTATGACCGTCAAGAGCAATAAACTGTAAAATCTGCAGCAACTTACAGACGCATTTGTCATCTCTTTCCGTTTGCATCTGTCATTTTTACAGATACATCGTCATCTGTCATCTCTTTCACTTTGCATCTGTTAGCTTTCCAGATACATCGTCATCTGTCATCTCTTTCACTTTGCATCTGTTAGCTTTCCAGATACATCGTCATCTGTCATCTCTTTCGCTCTGCATCTGTTATCTTTCCAGATAAATCGTCATCTGTCATCCTTTCACTTGCATCTGTTATCTTTCCAGATGCATCGTCATCTGTCATCTGTCATCCTTTCACTTCACTTTGCATCTGTTAGCTTTCCATATACATCGTCATCTGTCATCCCTTTCGCTCTGCATCTGTTATCTTTCCAGATAAATCGTCATTTGTCATCTGTCATCTCTTTCGCTCTGCATCTGTTATCTTTCCAGATGCATCGTCATCTGTTACCCCTTTCACTTTGCATCTGTTATCTTTCCAGATGCATCGTCATATGTCAACCCTTTCGCTCTGCATCTGTTATCTTTCCAGATACATCGTCATTTGTCATCTGTCATCCTTTCACTTCACTTTGCATCTGTTATCTTTCCAGATGCATCGTCATATGTCAACCCTTTCGCTCTGCATCTGTTATCTTTCCAGATACATCGTCATTTGTCATCTGTCATCCTTTCACTTCACTTTGCATCTGTTACCTTTCCAGATACATCGTCATCTGTCATCCCTTTCAGTCGGAGCGTTACTGTACGATCAGTCGAGCGAGGAAGGTCGTCCTGGTGCTCTATATCTTCAGTCTCCTCTTCAATCTGCCCAAGTTCTTCGAGTACCGAACCATTCGCATCGTTCATCCGATGCTAGGAACGGTTCGCGTCAGCTGCGACCTCACTCACTTCGGCCGTACGAAGCTGTTCCGCCAGCTCTACCATTCCTGGCTCTACCTGGTCTTCGTCTGTGGTCTACCCTTCGCGGCGCTCGCCGTCCTCAACTTCTTCCTTATCCGGGCCGTGCGTCTGTCGAGCAGGCGAGCGAGGGAGATCAGCGCCATCATGCGGCGAAGGATCGACACAACGGTCATGCTGATCAGCGTTGTCGTCGTCTTCTTCATCTGCCAGACACCTGCGCTCATCTCGCGGGTCGTCTGGGCTTTCGTCGATGAACCACAGCAGGTCTTCAAGGGCACCACGCTGTACGCTCTGAACGAGGTGGGATCGCTTCTGGTCGTCGTTAACTCATCGATAAACTTCGTGCCCTACTATCTGTTTGGGCGGAGGTTCCGTCGGCAGTTGCTAAGGATCGTGCAGGAGTGTCGGCTGCATCGACGCAACCGGAACAGCTTCTCAGCGTCGCAGCCGATCTACAGCTTCACGTTGTCAGTCAGCAGACGCAGGTTGACGCAGGAGGCAGTCGAGTATCGTAAGGAATCCGTCTGCTTTGGAAGGAAGGGTTCACTCACTTAGGAGCAAAGGAGCGTGATTGCGCGTCGTGTTTAGACAGCGCTGGTTTCTTGCACAATGTAAAAGGGTATGACTGTTAGGCATCGGATTTCCACTTCTCGTGTGCCGTGTATTGTTGAACCAATTGTTTCCAAACACGAGAGATAATGAGCACCGTTGCCCTTAGGGATCGAGGAAGAACCATTAATAACTTCTTTTGTGTTCTCCGCGGTGTCCGCACCTGTGACACAGGACAGTGTGGTTAGTGATGACAATTTCAAATGACAGACTTTAATCTGAAATCGAGTTCGCAGAGGTAAAAAATCGAGGAGTTGGTCGCTCAAACATCCAACAGCAACAGCGTCTCTGCACAAAGCCTCGCTTAGTTGAACACCATTTCGTTTTCGTTACGGTTGGTCTTCGTGCGTTTAAATCGTGATCTTCTTATTACTGCGATCCGGACAATCTCTCTGACTAGACGCAGCGCTTGTGAATGAACACATGTACTGCGCTTAGTTTTAAAGCAACGCTTCAGAATTATGCGACGACACGATTTGCAGTCAGTCTACTATTTCAATCCCGATAATTATGACGATTCGTTTGTCGAGCAACGCAACACAGGTTGTATCGTTACTTGATTGACGTTGCGTGTTGCATATCTGACAAAATTCCGCCAACCCGAGGAACAACACCATAGCCGATATCTGATTCGACTTAAATAAATTTGTGCTTAAGTGAGTAATGTAATGACGTTATCTATCGCTAACAGACGAGAACCTGCGTGAGATGTGAAACCGGTGAAATTTATCTTCCTGTCTTAGCAACACATCTATAGACAACATGTTACGTTTGACCCCAGTCTACATTGCCATATTTGTGTATGATAGCCTTTGTGTGTTCCATGTGAATCTGATTGCAACGCGTCGAATCTGAGACATGTAGGCTATTAGGAGAATCCAGTAGTGAAAAGAAATTCAACAAATCCATTAAGAGAAGGCGACGCAAATACTACGGCGACAACTCTTTTGAGGAAAAGACGCTTCATAAACTGATGTAAATAATTAACTTATTTATATTTATTTATTTATTTATTTTTCATGTAGACAATGCTAGTAGCTCAGAATCGGAGACGTCAGACAGGAGTGCGTTGACAGCTTGGTGCGATACTTGTAAATTCTTAAAGTGATTCCAAGGTTATAGATTGGTTTACGAGCTACGGGATAGACCATTTAAATTAAATAAGAAATAATTATCAGAGTGCGGATTACTTATTGTCCCAATTTTACTCCTTGTAGTCATCCGGTCATGCTACTGTGAATTGTAAACATACTGCTTTCTTGTCAGTACGAAGGAAATTCATTTTCTCTATAGCTACAGTCTTCCTCTCTCCTCCTCCCTTCCTTCTCCTATCCCTCCCTTCCTCCATTGCTCCTTCTTTGTGTCTGTCTTTGTCTCTGTCTCTGTATTTGTCTCTGTCTTTGTCTCTGTCTTTGTCTCTGTCTTTGTCTCTGTCTTTGCCTCTGTCTTAGTCTCTGTCTTTGTCTCTGTCTCTGTCTCTCCCTCTCCGTGTCTGTGTGTGTGTCTCTCTCTCTCTCTGTATCTCTCTCTGTCTTGCTCTCTCTCTTCCCTCCCCTATCTATCAAACACACACACACCCACCCACCTACACATTCTTCCCCTTTCTCAACTATACTACTGCTACCAATTACATCTCACACTCTGCGACTTAACACTGTTTACAAATCTATCAGCTGAGTCATAATGAGATCGACTTTCGGAACGAACGTGTTTTTGGTAAACACAGACATTGGGTCTTTGGTCTTTTGGCGACGGAAATCAGTCTTCACAGATTGCTCTACCGTCTGAACCAGGTCAAGCAAAGAGCCGCTAGGATCGCTCGCTTCCACCGACCATCACGCACGCACGAGTGCATCTGCAAATAAATATCCAGATTCCTGTAGTTCCGGAATATATCTGGAAATCAATCATGCAGAAGCGGTCATGCCAGATGCTAGAATAAGTCTTTAGACGGGTAATTAAACGCGTGACGAACGCGCATCAATTAGCTGCTTTGACAGCGGCAACAACATGGTGTCTGTCTAGTTTGCCAAATGTTAAAGGGATTGAAGCTTCCGGCTTCTGGCTGGAATAAACAACATCTTCGGCGCTCGCTGCTGCAGACGTTCACAGTGATTCGAACATACCAAGCCATCTATCAACCGGTTCACTCTTAAGGGTTGCTGCCTGGCACTGCAAAGGGCTACGCTTGAGATATCTGTGAGGTTGTTATCTATGCCACCTCAGGCCACCATTCCCTTTTAAACCGATATACGATCACCAAGGATTGTTAAGAGGTGAAAACTATATCGATTTTTCAATTGAGCTCCAGTCAAGAAATGGAACAAACCCAGGGAAGACACTTCACACCATGTATAATTATGACGACGCAATAGAAGTCTCGATGGTAGACTGGACGAAAAGAATTCAACCAACTGGCACATCATCAAAATAAAAGAACTTATACAGAATAAATTCTTTGTGTTAATAAAATAGGAAAGTTATTTAAGTGTAGAAGTTCTTGGAGATTGAACTGACACATCTTTCTTAATGCGTTAAAGTATGCAAAGAATTCGTCCTCAAACAGAAGTTGCATTGATGAGAAAATTCTACTTAAATAGAAATTGGATTGATGAATGACTTTCTTTGCTCAAATGTAAGTTGGACTGATGACAATAATTTTGGCCATTGGCAGACTGCCTACTTACTGTAGTCATTAGAGGGGGAAATGTCCGAGATGAAATGTCCAGATACCACTTTGGGTATTTGGCAACACCATGAAGGAGAGACATTGTCAATATGAAGGTGATAGACATGTCAGTATCTATCTAATTCAAACAGTGTACAATCTTTGTCTTTATACAAAAGTAGTGTACAGTCTTTGTCTATTTTAGGCCTACAAATAGGGTACAATTTTTGTCTCTGTAATAAAGCAGTGTGCAATCTTTGTCCTTACACAAAAGCAGTGTGCAATCTTTGTTCTAGTACAAAGCAGTGTACAATCTTTGCTCTAGTACAAAAGCAGTGTACAATCTTTGTTCTAGTACAAAAGCAGTGTACAATCTTTGTTCTAGTACAAAAGCAGTGTACAATCTTTGTTCTAGTACAAAAGCAGTGTACAATCTTTGTTCTAGTACAAAAGCTGTGTGCAATCTTTGTCTCTGTACTAAATCGGTGTACAATCTTTGCCTAGCCATGCAATGGCGATGCAATCACTACTTCCACTACTGAAACTGGCTTCTCGAGTGTCTCACTTGAGCTTTAATTCGAAGGATTTTTGAAGCAGACGCAAAGCCTTTGAATCCAACGTTGACGTGTAACTTCCAGTTTTATCGCTCAATGCAAATGGATTTCGTGCAATTAAATAACGCAAGCGTCGAAATCATTTCCATAAGGATTCCGTACGTGATCATAAAATATTCTGTACAGATAGCTGAGCATTTATATATCGCCCTAGAAACCTCTTCAACTCCAAGATATCCATGGTCAAGTGCAGCAGAAATTGGGGTCGCAGATAGAAACTGACAGATACAGACAGTATATTAGCTCTGTCGGAGCCAGTTGATTGGCACACAGGCAGCTCTGTGCTGTTATTGATGCCCGCAAGGCATTGCCTCAGCGTCTGGCAATTATTCTAATCACGGTTTGCAGGTGCCGCCAATTCTCCGTCACTCCGTCTCTCTGTCCATTTGCCAATTGACGCGGGACCAAAAAAGCCTGTTCAGAAGACAACGCGGATGAGGCGGTCATTAGGAGAGCGTACCAAAGAAGAGAAAGAGACAGACAGACAGAGACATACAGAGAGAAGCAGAGAGAGGGATAGAGAGGGATAGAGAGGGATAGAGAGGGAGAGGGAGAGATAGAGAGAAGGAGAGAGAGGTAGAGAGAGAGAGAAGGAGAGAGAGGTAGAGAGAGAGAGAGAGAGAGAGGCGGAGAGAGAGAGAGAGAGAGAGGTGGAGAGAGAGAGGGGAAGAGAGGTAGAGATAGAGAGAGAGAATGAGACAGAGAGACAGAGAGACAGAGACAGAGAGAAAGAGAGAGAGGAGGAGGAGAGAGAGAGACGGAGATAGCGAGAGAGAGAAAGAGAGACAGGTGGAGAGAGAGAGGGGGGACGAGAGGTAGAGAGAGAGAAAGTGAGAGACAGATAGTGAGTGAGACTGAGAGAGAGAGAGAGAGAGAGAGAGAGAGAGAGAGAGAGAGAGAGAGAGAGAGAGAGAGAGAGAGAGAGAGAGACGTGGGGAGAGAAAGACAGAGATATGGGAGGAACAGATATAGAAAGAGAGAGACAGACAGACAGACAGATATATAAATATATATACAGGAGGGAGGGAGAGAAAGAGAAAAGAGACAACTGTTGCCGAATGGCTAGAGCGTTTGACTTTCAACGCTGAGACGCCGAGTTTTCTTCTTATGCGGTTACTGTGCAGTGACCGTAAGCAAGTCATTCGTAGTTGCATCTGTTGCCTAAAGTTACGATCTAATGACACTACTCGCACTATGTATGCAATTTAATACTGCTGTGACGTATTAGATCTACCTCTGAGAATCTAGTTCGATCACCCCCAAGGCCCCAACTACGACTAATCACTAAACTGGGAACTGGGAACGAGCTGAGATGTAGAGACTAATGCATTTCTACGTTTAATGTATGAAACCAACGGCAGTAGCTAACCATGAAGTGAAAACTAATTATTATGATGTGACACAAGTATAACTGTATTCACACTGAAATACTTATGACAGGTAAGCATCATCCACGTACACAGCAATCAGCGTATAATGTTTTATTCAACCTATGTATACATTTATCATAGCGTCTGAGGAATTTCTGCTCTTAAGCCTCGAAGTACATTTATCTCTGCACCGACCGACCACTCACATTGCGTCGGAGCTTAAATAGTTCCGTTAAGCATGGCCAAAAACTGGGAAGTTATTCGTGTCTAGTCAGATCTGTGGAAGGCACAGCATGAATGCTCTTTCATAAGTAATTATCAATCAAATTCCAAGTAAAACGCACTTCAACATTGTCTAGTCTGATTGCTATGTCTTGAGTAATGTTTGATGCATTAATTAATATCTGCCATAGCTTATTCAGCCTCCAGCGTCCTACATCACGCTACATGATGATAATGCATTATACTTGAATAATTACGAACATCCAAGTCCTAACCCTATACGTTACGTTTATTATATACATAAAGTTCATTATGTTGCTCTATTGTGAATGGCAATTAAATGAATCTATGAGCTACTTGCATTCATCGTCGCTAGTCTGATAGTTCTTAGGCTAGGTGATGACTGTTCGTATACTCTACGTTAATCAATTGCTAATTCCTAAGTTACATTACAATTCTTCATGCGCAATTAGGTTGACATGTTGTCAAATTATACGGCTACACTACTAAGACTGCAACAACTCCAACAACAACAGCTAATACTGCAATCACTACTTCAACTACCACTACTACTTCCACTACCAATAACTGTTACAAACTATTGTTCCTCTGCCAACACGTACGCTCTTAAATTATGCCCTCCCCCCCTGTATTTCACCATTTACCAATGGCGGTTCAAGTGAAAACTTCGTGCATAAAACTAATGTTTGGAAATATTTCGAAGAGTTTTTCCGACTATTGTGGAGCATTTTGCGATTCTCACGGACAATGTTTGGCGACACGGAATGGCATCAGAGGCAGATCGATTGAACCGGGAGGGAGGGGTAACGACCGTAATGCCACTCCTAAGACCTCGGATACTTTGATGCGCTCTGTCTGATCGATACAACACGATTTTCAGTTGATCAACCTCAAAGAGAATTCGGTTACGTGTAAAATATGCACTTGGAACGCTCGGGACAGCACGAACGTTAGCCCATACTAGAGTATCATATGGGCATCAGACAGACAAAGAAATAGACAAAGAAGAACACGCACACACACACACAAAGAGAGGACAGATGAAGCTTTGTGCAATAACAGAGAAGTTCGAACAGACAAATCGACAGACAGGCAAGGATTAATCCGATAAAGACGAGCATCATAGTTTCTATAATACATTTTAGTACAAGCTCGATCGTCGTTCAAGATTTAAGGTAGTTAATGATTTAGGAACAACAGATAATACACATGCAGTGAATAATCCAGAGAAGCAACAGCGCCAATTACCGATACAAACGCAGGAACAGAAGCATCTACACAGAGCCATACAATAGAACCAGTGAACGACATCAAGGCCAAACAAAGTCACAGAATTCGGTGATGGTTCCAGACTCCAGCGGAAGCGTTCCGCTAAGCTCTGCTACTGTGTTGGGCTTATGTCACATTATCCCACATACCACATACACGGAAACGGTCGTATATTATTTCGACGACGCGGTTGCTATGGGAATTCGGTCTGAAGGCGTTGTATAAATTAGCAACGGACGTTGTTTCTAGAGTTATAGGATCAAGTCTTATTTGCATCCAGATATGGAGTAGGAATTATTCAGGAAAGCGAACATAATGGCCTCGTTTCTCTCGTGTAGTGGACGATACAGGATGCAATGCAGAAAATGGGAGGTGTATACGAGGAAAGGAAGGGACAAGAAATGGTGACCTCACCTCATATAACAGGATGTCCATACATTATTCCCAGTATTACATTACATTACGTTACATTTTGCACTTTATTTCTTTAGACACAGTGCGACATACAGACATTCG
>OY365811.1:30802381-31262381 GCA_959347315.1 Bimastos eiseni | reverse complement strand
TTAGTCCTTATTTCATGTCCTTCTGGCAACGAGTGTCATTTCACTTCCACCTTATCGCGGTTTTATCATCGCCACGGATTACTTCCTCATTGGTAGGTGCAAAATGTACGGCTGTTTCCTCGAAGTCCCTGACTTTTGAGGCGGCATACTCGTTTCAACTCCTCGAAGTCCTAAGCTTCGCTGCAGTTATATGAGTTAATAACTCGTGCGCACGACTTAGTAATTCGAGGGAACGAGTTTGTATCTCGTGAACACGAGTTAAAATATTCTTCTTCCATGTCCCTTTAGGGGCTCCGTACATGTTTTACAGCCACATCATCAAGAATATGTGTCTTATTGTCTAATACATTTATCATGCGTCATCACTTTCAGAGACAAAGAGTTTAATTAAGTTGTCAACTAGAGATAGGGTCTAATATTTAGGCGTCATACACTCAAATGCGCGGATCTAGGTAAGGTTATAGGTCTACAGAACATTTATAGACATTAAATTAAGTAGTATTCCTAGACATAATTAATTATATTGAATTTTACTATAATATTATAGGCCACCTTTATTTATAACCCCAATCAATATTCATCCTTATTATTGCGAACTTCAACTTGTAACATAGTTTATTGTCCAATGAGGGCTGCGGAGGAACTGAGTCAATGCGTAACTATAAAGCTTCGGAATAGATTTCTTGAAGAGGCGCCATATCAAGTTTCATTGATCGATTGATTGATAAATTCTGATCAACATCCGGTTTTTCATGCGTCAAGATGTCAAGAGCCGATACAGTTATAGCAGGTCCTACGTGTAAAATGTACATCTATCCACCAATGCGGTTGAAAATGTTGAGACGGTATAATCTAAAGAATAAGCCATGTCTTGCAAAACTAGGAGAATATAAGGTGCAATTTGAAAATGAACCAAATCGAGCTCAATCAAATGACAGTCAATCGGGTCAGGAAGCGGCCGAACCAGCCGAAACTCCGGGACCAAAATAATAGGGTTGAATAAATGAAAAGTCTGGAATTCACTATGACGGAACATCTCAATTTTGATTATGAGAAGCGCCAGCAACGTCAATACGAGTACTAGGCAATCAATGCATGCGCTACGAATCATGTGTCAAACGGAACAATGAAACCAAGGCAGCAACAATAGAGAGGATGCCATATTGTACACGGCCTCTGTCTGGTGTGGGTTTTGTCGGGCGTGGGAACAAGCAGAATTGTAAACAATGACGCAACGATTGGTTCAAGCACGAGATGCCTACGTAAATAGTCAACGCAGCTCATGAGGCCTAGACAATCGAATGCCAATGCAGACACCCGCTTCTCTAATAGAGTCGTCGCTCATCAATAATTCATTGCTCCATGATACGTAGGCCTACTACACGGATTGGTGTCCTCGATAAGACAGACCTCAAATTGCGCCCAACAGCCAATAATAGAGTGCGTCTGATACCGCAAAAAGCGTGTGACACGCAGAATATCATAATGCCATGCGATACTAATTAATTATGCAGATGCTTTTTACACTGAGGATGTTTCGCGCTCCAAACTTTTTATCATATATCACGTCTACAGAACACATAACGTGATTCTAGTGTAGGCCTAACAAAAATTCGATTATCAATTGGATATATATATATATATATATATAGCCTAATTAAGTATTAGGCCTATACCACAGACACCTCTATATATAGCTTCCAAAGCCATTTTTAATAAATCTATGATTATGTCCTATACATAATTTATTCACTTAATGCAAGAGCAGTCTGTCGATCGCTGTCTCCGAACATCAACGTCATTGGCTGCCTGCAGCAACAGTTGGTTAATTGGATTATTAGAAGACAGTGCACGTGTAATCGTTACTGCTGATGGTTTCCCCTCTAATCGCGGACAATGCGAGCGCTATTCCTGCAGGGCTTCCAGGAATAGATCCACGCTAACACACGCACATATATCGCTTATGAACTGGAGTTCGTGTCTTTAAGCTTCAACACATTCCCGCCCACTCGCGACTTGGAAACGAGTCAAGGATAGAAGCGACTGGCAACGTGGTGCGTGAAACCCCGACGCTTCAGCAAGGTGGACGTCGCAGACGATGACGATCTATGCCAAAAAGCAGATTCAAATAAGAGAACATCTGATGATCAATAATGCCCCTCGCGAAGTCTGTAAATTGATGGTTTCAAGTATGAACTAAGAACCACTTATCTATTTTTGAAAATTCCTCCCTCTGGCATATCCATCCTCTGCAGATTTAAACTTTAGCGGTGTTATCTATCTGTCTTCCTAAGTTCCTACCAGGCTCTTGAGCTTGAACTAGGAACCAAACCTGCTGCTTGTCTGCCTTATCCATTTTTTTATAGTTGATTTTAAGCTGGTTCGGGCGACTCCGGCATTTGATGCATAAAACAGCATTTTCCGTATTAGGTCCCTATGTGGTTATTACAAATCTGCACACGTCAGCTGTAAACCTCTGGCGTTTGTAGTTGGTGTAGGCTTATGGTGTTTTTCTGCGTTGCGTATTTGGCGCATCGTTTGACGTGGGTTACGTAGTCGGTGTGTCGTGTACCGGCTAGAATTATAGGCAAGAGCGTCGAGAGGAATACCAAACGAATAATGTCGCACGTAACATGATCACCAGTTTGTCGACCCTCCGGTTATCGCTCGACAGTTGATTGGAATGGGCGTTGTCTATGACTCGAAGAACATGCATAAATATCTGTTCATCCTAAAAATACGCCTATCAGCTGCTGGTTGTAGAGCACAACTTCTATGCCATATCATCAATAACGGTCTGTGTAGAATACACTGAAGATAATTCTAATGAATATCTGAAGTTATTGCTTGGTAGGCTATGTATAGGCCTATATGTACTTGTATTTCATTCAAGGTTACTACTTAGAAACGCTCCAGACTCCAGTATAACTGAAATGGACAGCTTTAAGACGACCACGATTGACAGTCAGAGTGTGGACCCTGGAGAGCAAGCGAAGCTAGGGCTAACTAACCTCTGATAAGACACGATTTTGTTCAAATAGTTGGGCGGGCAAATGGGATAATGAGCACAGAGTTAGGGAGCTAAATAATAGTTGTCTTTCGACAATTATTATCTGTCTTGCGACTCTTGCCTCTGGTTACAACGCAGATGGATTGAGCTCGACAACAAAATTATATCCATCTGGGTTGAAAGATACAACCTTCGACTAAACACAAGTAGATCCAATACGGTCTTTTGCTATTTATTGGTCAAGCCCACAATGGTCAGTTGCATCTACTTTTCTTGAATAACGAGCTCTATCTAAATTTGTGAAACAATTAATGTTCTTAAGAATTTCTTAACTGCAAATTGTTAGTAGCTCTATGGCTGCAATCTGCCGTTTGAGCCTCCTAATGTCAGAGGTTAATTATAGCCGGAACGAACCGGAACACCGTTCCGGTACCTTGTTGAGTGCCGGAACGGCGTTCCGGCACCTCAGCAAGTATATTAGGCGGAACGCCGTTCCAGGCAGTTTCACCACGTTTTTACTTTATGCTCCGAAGTGTTGACTGCAGCTATAGCATTTGCACATATGAAAGGTGGCCATGTTAAAGTAATTATGAGCAATTGTGGGATGTATTAAGTGGCCCCCACGCCTTATGTCTGGTTGGGGCACGTGCCCCGGCACTTTCTACTACTTATGGGCTCGAGGGGCACACATGTTTTCATTATTGACGCGATTACATGGGCATTTATGGTTTGCTAGTCAGCTTATATCAAATGGCTCAGATACACCAGTTGTCATTCTAGATTCACTTTTACTCATTTGCACTGACGTGTATTTTACACCGTTACAGTCCAAGGCTTCTGAGTGTACAACAGTCAATAGCATAATTTAATCATTGCTATCAATTAAGTGTCTAGTGTTTTTGATTGGAAAGGTCTTGCGACTTAACCAATCTCTAGTAAACTACATCAAATCTTAGAGGTAGAGAGGAGCTCAGCCATGCCTGGAAGGCATATTCATTGCGGCAAACAAGATATCGCCATGTTATTCAGGCCTAAGATTTAAACAGCAGCCGATGCCACGACTGGTAGATAAGATTTTTTTGACTGCACTCAAGATAAGACAATTCGGAGACACGGCTTAAGATCCACGATGTGTCAGGAAAGAAGGGACCACGTCAACTTAAAGAGTCGACATATAGCATTTTTAGCACAAGAGTTTATTGTGAAAATGAGAGATTGTGCAAAGAAGAGACGCCTACAATTTTATGCGAACTTCTAAATATTTGAAAAACTATATGTGCATTGTTCTTACTATATAGGTGTGCCCTGATTGACAATTTTGTCTTGATATTCTAGACTAAATTTAAAACTTATTCTATAAAATTATTACTGAAAATTGAATGATAAATTAAATATGTTACTTCAAATACGTACAATTTTGTACGTGTTCGATTGGTTTCATAAAACGTAGGAGTACACAGGGCAACATGATACATGCTAAATTAACACAAACAACTTTATGAACTGCACATAACAGCTAAAGTCTAGGCTTACATTCCTAATGTCTTAATAGGTAGCTAATGCCCTAATTAATATTATCTTTGTTCGTTACAAAATAGTAATCAATTTTGCAACACCCTGTGAATTTCTAAGCTTGACATTTCAACAATATTGAAGAAATTCTATTGTAATTAACCGCAGATTTTAAAACAAACGTGCTTGACCCACGCCCGCACATCCCAATAAACCGACCAAAAAACTCACGCACGCACCGCCCCATTAGCCGAACAACAGATCCACGAGGGCACCGCCCGATAAACTGATCACCAGACACATGCGCGTACGCGCCGCATAAACCGAACAACAGAGGCACGCGCGCACAGCCTAATAAACCGCTCAACAGACACACGCGCGCACTTCCCATTGAACCGAACAGCAGACCCACGCACACACACCCCAATAAACCCATCAACAGACACACGCGCGCACCGCCGCATCAACCGATCGACAGACACACGCGCTCTCTTCTAAATAAACCGGTCAACGGACCCACGCGAGAACAGTCTCATGTTACAGTACAGGCCATGTGCGCTAGCGTTGTAAGCTATGGTTGATACGAAGGATGTTTCTGTGAGGTGCCAGGATGATGACCAGGTTCAAAGATGTAATACTGTAACACCGCTAATCAAAAGAAACATTTTCTTATTCTCTAGTGAAGTATTCTGATCCTAGGATCCTTAGTTGTTCAAAGCTATTCTTAAAGGGATTTGGTATAAATAATTTTTATATTTAAACACAGATAGCTAATATCGTTTAGGCCTAACTATCGATTACCGTCACTTATCAAAGAAAGCACAATGAGGATTTGAAACTTTATTGACTGGGTCCTTAGCGACAGAATGCCTTCGTAGGCCTACATAAACTTTAAGGTCAGCAGAAGCTATATATAGCACATTATAATGATTAATTTTTAGTCAGACGCTTTTAGAAGAAACAAGATAATAATAAAATATTCAATTACCGTTTACTCGATTACTTAATTCTCATGTTGAAGTAGGACTCTTGCCTTGTCTTAGGGGTTATGCTGACTCATTGCCGAGGCATTCGGCTCGTCTTGCCTCATACTGGCTACGGGTCTGTTTGTGCGTATTTTATTCTTTTCAATCACTATTGTTTGGTTTTCTCTACGTTGACCAATCGGTAAAATTGTCTAACGTTTTTTATGTTTATATCCTGTAGCTCTGGAGGAGGCCACTCTGTCAGAAAATCTAAAATAATTCGCCATCACTTCATTTAATTTAATTCCTGCCTCAAACTGAGGGATATTACTGCTTCTGACACAGTACGTGACACTGGGCCAGTAGGCCTGCATCTAAAGGATATTAAGTGCTCTTCTAGGCCTACTACGTACCATGCCGTCTGTCTATAATTGTCTGACCCTGGAGCAATTCACCTGGAACCGTAACTGTGCTTATTACGGTATATCTGGTTATAAATTATCGTCATGTCAATTTAAATCGACTAAGCGCCGTTATTTCCAAGTTTATACATGAATTGCATGAATTGTCAAACTTGTCCAGCTATTTCATGTTTGAATTTGTTTAATTCTTGGTTCTCCTGCATAACCCCGACAGATGATATATATACAGTCGACACCACCATCGATCGGTTTCTTCCGAAACGCCATAGGCCATCTGGCAGTACTCTGCTCTTGGCTCGCTTGGCCTCACAAGATCCTGGCACTTAAGCATCTAGGCCTACTAAACGTATAGCTCGATAAAGCATCAAGTGATGCTTCTTTAGCCCGGTAATAGGCCTACCGCATAAGCTTACAGAACGGTTAGGCCCTACCGTATCTTATTTGCCACATGTACAGGTATAGTCTATGGCTTTGGCAGGTCAATGATTGCTTGAAGCCGACATAGGCCCAATGATACAAATATTGACAACAATTCTAGATATGCGATAATTGATTAGGATACGTTCCCCTGCAAAAGGGACACAATGTTCTGTAAATCGGGGAGGGGACACTCAGAAACAGAGGTTTCGCGCGGTTTTCCACAATTTTCCTTTTTGTGACCCCGCACTTTCAAAACGCAACCGACGTCAGTGGATGTGTTGAATTACGATTGTTAAATGTTGATTATGATCTAGCTAGTTCATTGCATGAATGTGAAATAAGATTGTTGTGGATTGTGGGCAATTTTTTAATCTTAAGTTTAAGTTCGATAGGCGTATATATATGTTAAATGCGACTGCTTAGTGTTTTTTGCAGTTGCAACGAAGTTCGATAAACAGGCCGACCTAGTAGTTTTGTTGGTGCAATTTTATCCACGTTCTATTGTAGTATAGGCCTACAAATGTTAGCCCAGACAAGACGCGGTGGGCTTAACTTTTTTCTAATTAAGTTCGATAAGGCCGCATGCGTTCAATAAGACTGTTACGTTTTCGTGCAATTGCAACCAAGTTCGATATACCTAACATTTTTGGTGCAATTTTATCCACGTTCTATTGCATCATAGGCCTACACACGTTAGCCTAAATAAGACGGTACATAACGTTTTTCTGCTTAGGCCTAAGTTCGATAGGGCCACATGTGCTAAATACGATTATTTCGTTTTGTGTGCAATCAAGTTTTAATGTTAAATAAAGTCAGTTTGCTTTATGTTTAATTTTAGCAAACATTGTTATTTTTTATGAGCACGTGTACAGGTCGTTGAAGCTGCAAATTGTAATGCTGACAAAGGGGGAATTAAGAGGCCGCGAAATTTTATACCGTGGAGGCCGTGAAAAACTTGACGCAGGGGTGGGGTAGGAGAAACGCCCATCCTACAGTTCCACCACCATCGCGTTTACAAATCGACCACTGCCTAATGCTCATTCTATGCTTCATTATCACACGATGAATCCTGATGAGCACTGATTGACCAAAATGACTGGCAATATTTTATCTCTTAGATAATATTATGGCAGATCGCAGTGTGTGAAATGATCGCCACTGCTTAATAGCAGTCCGTGATTAAGGGACTAGTTTAGGCAGATCATCCATTCGAGCAGCAGGTCAACGAGGCAGGCCTAGATCTATGCAATACGTACCAGTTGGACAGCAGAGCTCCCACAGTCACAGAGGGTGGGCCCCTACTGGTCCTCCAAGCAGCTTCAGACCAACGTAGAGACCACCCAATCATAGGTAATGAATGCACTGTGGAAACGGAAGCCAGTGTTGAACATTCTGCATATATTCTGTTACAAGATATAGTTATCTGAACATGACATGCTCAGAGATGAACTTGTCGCTCTCAACATATGTAACACCAATTACACCAGTAAAGTTAAAGCAGAGCACTTTTAAGACGCACGCAAAAAGGCGCTACATTAAGTGTGTCGATACATGTACTTACTTGGAATTCATATCCACAGACAGGTAATGATGACAAGTAACGGTTTTTTAATGCACAGTAATTGTGCATGTGGAGTAAATGAAAAGCATCATCTTTAGAAAAACTGATCAGCTTTTCAAGCACAGCCTCCATCTTTACAAGTCTATCCAGCCAGCTCTGCATCCTTCTAGTGCATGAACACAAGAAAATATTTAATCACTGAATTTATTAAATATTAGCCCGTGCTTTTCCTTTTCAGCAGCAAATGCATGTTATTGCGTAAAATCAGTGACAACTTTCCACTCAAATGAAAAACAAATGTCGATATTTGCATTTTTAAAATCAGAATGCATTTCATGATTTCATACTGTCAGACTGCACACAATTCTAAATCACTTTGTTATCTCTTACAGTTCATTCAACCGCTTTTAGACAGAAGACTAACCAAATTTTATGAAGAATTGCCATAAAACTTGAGGAAAGCTTTACCCAGAAACTAATGCTTCTCCAAAGTCCTACTTATCCATTCCGAGAAGCAACCTATACGTTGCATTCTTCCTCTCCGTTAACACTCAGATGTTCCATCTTAGGTGGATCTATTCTGCCATGAGTAATAACTTCACTAAGTGGAATTGAAGGATCTTCACGTCGCGATTCTACCACTGAAGTGCCAGTTCTCGTGCAGCAATTCTAAACAAAACAAATATTTGTTTGGTTACTGTCTAGAAAATCCTCATAATAATGGAACTTGTTCAGTTTCTGTTGAGTTTTTATATTGAGTTTGAATCGATTACAAGACAAATAATAAGTTTATAACTATAGCTACACAGACTGGATGAAACATTAGAAATAGCAAAAAAAATAACAACAAACTTGATTAAATTAAAGGTACACAAACATCAATTTCATACAGATAAAACAGACGATTCAGATCATCAATCCCTTCAAGATCCCTGCCCAGAGGCACTTTCTGTTTCCCCCTCCACCTCTTATTTAGTTCATGTTTTATATGCTCTTGAATTGATTTTTGCTGTGCTGAACCACAGAGTGGCACAGACAAATGTGAAATTGCATTCCCCTTGTGAGCAGTTGCTGTTTCATGGGTCTTCATTAAAATTTAAGTTAAAACTCATACCAGTCTCAATTATATGAAAGATATTTCAACACCCGGCCAAGCTTCTGGCGAGTATAAAAAACTTATCAGATTCAAGTCTCCCCCACCAGGTCAAAAGAGTAGCTTATGATTTTGCTTCACTAAGGTTGAAATTGTACATGTCTCCTGTAGGTGCACAACTGGAAATCATCAAAAGTCCAAATACATTGCCTCTGTAGAGATGTGTGAACAATTTAACTTTTATGAATAACAAAACAATTTATGATACTGTTTCACTTTAACTGAACTTTAATTTGTGTTCAAGTTATTACAAAGACGGCTGCACATGAACTACAAACCACAGAAGACTGCTTCCTCTGTTTCAGCTGCCATGGAGAATTTCTAAAAGGTTCTGGTCTCAGTTTCGTCTTTATTTCAGTTATGATCAACTGTTGTCAACAATATTCTATTTCCTCTAAAGCAGTGCATTCCAAATACTTTATGCACCGTTTATCAAAGTCCAAAGACTGTTCCCTTTTGCCAAAACTGGCAGGAAGTAGGCCTACTTTTAAAGCAATGTCTTGATTGGCACTATAAAACTGAATGATTGAATGCATGAACTGATATATAGTTCTAGAAGTATATGACAGTTACTTCAAAAGTTATAAAATTGAATCAGATCTTCTGACATACCTTCCTGTGACGATAGCCTCGAATGAAGAGCACAGTGATCACTGCTAAAAGCAGGATAAATATGGCCGAACACACCATACCAGTAAGCAACTTTTGATGGGAATAGAGCAGCTTGGTACTTAGCTCATTCGCAGTTGAATTGAAACTAATCTCCACATCATTTTGCAAAGCGTTGTTCTTTGTACTTGTCTGACAACAAAAAAAAACACAAACAATGTCAAACATATTTCACTGTTTCAACTTCCTCATCACTTTAATCAGTGGTTATTTAATCTTCTTCCATGTTGGCAATGCGAGGCTTTTTAAAGTATATCCCTCACTGCCAGTGCTAAAGACTAAAAGAAACCTTGATATGAACCAATAATAAAGTAGGCAATTTTGAAAAAAAATAGCACTATGGCTAAATGATATAATTTAAAATAAAGAGTATAAAATTCGAATTTGTGACCTTTTAAAATTTATAAATTAAGATTTAAATACTCTGTATAAGGTTGTGGAGTCACAAAAATGTTGGACACTTTCCTCACACTTTAAGAACTGAATCTTGCACTCCTTGGCCCTTGGGTGTCAGCATGCCAGGTGACACACCACTGACACAAATTATCATTAACAGTTGCAAGTCAATCTATAAAATAGTACATGCATGCATCATGTTAGAATAAAATAAAAGATACAAAAATTCAAATGGTGATGTGAACGGTTGTTTTCGGTACCTCTATGCCAACAATTTAAGCAATGCTCCCGCTAAAAAAATTCCTGTGGAATCCCATGAATATAAATTATGTACATGTCGTACAAATCGAAGAATAATTCACTGACCAACCTGAACTTTAGGTGGACTGATTGAAATGAAGACAGTTCTGGACTTTTCTGAAACATAATCGAAAGCAATAGTAAGGATACAGTGACATGACACACAAGAACCAAACTGTACACAGTGACCATTTGAAGTCCTCCAGCCTGCACACTTGCACTCGATTATATCGGTCAGTATTGAACTTATTAGTCACCACCTCCATTGCCACTCTCATTCCCAATTAATTTTTAAAGAAACAAATCAACAAATCAATCAATAGAAACCTGATACAGTGGTCCATCAAGGTGCTTAAGTAAGGCGCTCCTGGCTCAGCCACTGCTAAAAAAGAACCGGCTTTAAGTTTTAAAGATAAGTAAAAGGGCAGAATCTGTCATTGGCAGCAGATGCGACTCCAATGGAAGGCCGTTCCAAGTGGTCTAGCAGACTCTAGCTCGCGACAGAGAAGGCTGGTATTGCATGGTAGAAGTGCGAGCAGAGGGGACAACTTTACAACATCCATGAAACTCTAAGATTAGAATTAAAATGCAGATTTAAATCAGCCGCACTGTATACTAACGTTCATCTATGTGGTCATCAGGTCTAGAATATTGAGAGGAGTAAGAAGTCGACCTCTTCTTGAAAACAGTTGCTGCTCTTCCTTCTGGAACGTTCGAGTAGCCAAGAGACTTCTGACTTGCTTTGTCACTGTTCTGCAAGTACAGATCCTGAAGGGCATTATCTGGCACAGCATTCACCATGGTTTCATTGTGACTCAGCAGAATCTTTCCAGAATCTATTTGCCTAGGAAAGTTAGAAGCCATGGCATTAGGAACCCTTGACACTCCATACTTTTCTAGTTTAACTGCAGAAACAGAGGATGATCTGGAGAAAGGTATAGTAACAACCACCACTGGTGATGCAGTGTATCTTTTCTCATTAACTGCAGATGTTGAAGAGATTCTGTTGGAAGGCAATGTAATAGGACGCTTTGGTGCATTGGACCTGCGGTGTTTCATTGCTGCTGAAGCCATGCTTAGTAACTTTGTATCATCATTCAAAACTCTGCTCACTATGCTTCGTCCTCTGTCGAACTTTTTTGGCAAGATGGAAATCTTCTTGTAGTTACCAGCATCTTTTGCTACAGCAGAAATGTAACTGCTATTTTCTACACTGGAAACACTGACACCTTCACTTCCAGAAACCGTTTTATTCAAGTCCTGCAAGTCAAGTAGTAGTTCATTGGCAGAGAAAAATGGGGATGTGCTAACTTGTGTTTCTTCTACATTTATGCTCTGAGATGGTAACTCGTGTTTGGCGCTTCTTCCACCAAAATCCAATTCCAAATCAGTATTGAAACCTTTCAAATTAGGCACGAAATAGTAGTCTTCTTCTCCACTGCTTTCAGCACCTGACCGTTCAAAAATAAAATCTTGTGAGAAGTCATCAGACGGTTCAACATTAGTAGAAGTTTCTAGCTGGAAGTAACCAGAGAATTCAAAATCAGATGCAACTGTTGAATGCAAATCTCCTAAGATTTCACTGTTTTTAAAAGGCTTCAAAGTAGCTTTGTACTCCTTGTGAGCACCAGTGTCAGTTTCCTTGTCATCTGAAGAATACTGCTGATTAACAGTAAGTGGAGTCATAGTCATTTTCCTTTCCATGAAAACCATGGATGCAATGGTAGATTCCATTTCTACATCTCCAGAATAGTCTTTGTCATGAATCTCATTGGTGACCTTATCTTGACGACTGCCTTTGCTGATAAAAATGCTACTTTCTGAGTAATTCTGAACAATTGGAGAGCATGTGCTCGTACGTTCTACTTTCTTCATGAACTTAGTTTTGAAAAATTCGTGTCTTGTCGTTGTTGACATTTTTCTCAATGTGTTGCCATCGTTAGCCTCAAAACTGTCACCCACCATTCCATGACTTGTGAGCAGAGCATTATTCTCTGAAAACATAGTGAAACATTACAATAGTTTTTTTACACTTTCCTACCAGCCATATCTGTAAAAAATTCTGAGGACCTGCAATTTTTGGGACTGTAACTGAATGAAACCTAGAATTACACGAATTTCATCTTCAACATCTTACGAATAAAGCCAAGAGTCAACTTGGGTTTACTGATACAATCCTGACAGGTACAAGAAATATAACAACCATGGAATTAGTACAACAATGATGACATTTGTGAAATGCCATAGAAATTTATGCCAATTCAGCCCTATACCTTTTGGAGGTCAGTAAAAAAGCAAAATGACTTTATAACAAATTTAAGCAAAATAAATTTATGAAATATCTTTTACAGTCAGTACTTCAGGCATGACCATAGGTGAATGATCAACTGATTGATAACCAATCAGTCCCCTACATCCCTTGGTGATCAGTAAAATAAAACGAATTTAAGAAAAATTGAGTCCTATTTAGTCCTTGCATGTAAACCATAAATGCGCTGTAACATACCAATTGGCTCTGCCTCCTATAGTGGTAAGTAAATAATGACCAACTTAAAAGTATGTAGGTTAGAAATGCAATACTTTTTTAATTCATTTATTATGACGATTTAAATAGCATCCCTTCAAAGTTACTACTCAGGAGCACTCTCGACCCACGCACGGCTAAAAAAACAGTTTGAAGGCGGTACAAAAGAGTTAGAGTGGGGCCTGGGGGATAAGCACAAAGCTGTTATTGGATTGCTGTAGTGGATTTTGAGTTTCATGTAAACCATGTTTCAAACTAGGAACCACAATTCTGGGTTGCTTACATAGATAGGTGTAATGTGTAATTGCATAATTGTGTATCATCTTTGCCTTGTAAGCGATGTAAACAAGAGAAAGTGCATAGTCAACAGTCATATCATACAAGAACTGACACTTGCATAGCCCTAGAATGCACCACAAGCACATGGTGCCAGACAATTCTAACTGTTCAAAAGGATGACCACAATAGGCCTACCTTCCTGCAATATGCTACAATGTGGCTAATGGCAAGGAAAATGTCAATTAGTGCTCTGGATACATCTGACAAGTTTATAAAGGTGCTATACAAATATCCATGTGAGACAGTAATATCTCCTGTATCGACACAGATCATTTAGAAGCACAGAATACTAATTGGTGGGCCTCACTCTAGCTTAATTGTTAATCTGTGTAGCATATTATATATCAAATTAGACATAGTCAGACTATTCATCCATTCATTACGAGAATTTGTGTATAGATTTGTGTATAGCGTCTCTTCAAGGTGACTACTCAGAGACGCTCCCAACCCCAGCATGGCCAAATAAAACAGTCTTAAGATTAGAGAGGAATGCCAAGACACATCATGTACAGTGGTGGTCAATTGGCTGAGTGTAAGCTTGTAGTATGGAGTGTGCAGGGACTATTTATGAACGAGCAAAACATTCTTCCCACAACTGATCATTAATCTGTCTGTTGGTGTTTTGTTATTGCCGCCTGGTCCATGAGCCAAAGACCCATAGCTGTCCAATGCAACCTTGAACCCTGTTTCAAGACTTTTCTGTATTGTGCTGCTTTTGTCCCGATCTTGTTTGACAGGTGGGGGGACACCCAATGAGAGGGATAGAAAGTTTGTGGAGGGGACAAACGTATAACGTGCCCCCTCTCTGTAAAAGGTGGGGGGAACTTGTCCCCTCGACCTCCCCAGGATCGCAGTCCCTGCGTCTGTCGTCTGTTTCCAGAGATCCAGGCTGCTGCCTGCTCCATGGGTCGAAGACATGTTGGTGTCCAATGCAACCTTAATCCCCATTTCCAGTTTTCTGTCTTGTGCTGCTTTTGTCATTGCATTGAATATCCAGCATCAGAGGCGGCGTTGCCTCCCACGTTAGCCTGCCTTTTCATGTTTCCTGCTTAGACTTTCCACTTCGCGTGGCGCCGTAGGTGGTACTTCGGCCTAAGCCTTCACCACTGACGGCATTGGCCTCAGCAGACAATCCCCTACTCCACTATATATTTCACCACGTTCAGGCTTGTGTAGGATTTGAAGATTACCTTGCGCTAATTTCTCGTGTATATATAGGTCGTACACCTCATTAAACCGGTGGCAGCTGCTAGATACGCTCTGGACCAACTATTTATATCCATATAATCCCGAACAAAGTCCCCGGTCGCGGTTCATTCAGACGGGTTTACGCGATCGTTGCGTAATCCCAGATCAAAGCTTAGAAGACCAACGTCCACCAAATTGTAGTCATATTGGATGATTTTAATGACAATGCCATATAATATCGTCCTCCCTCGCACGTGGTGGACAATGTGCGGTCCACAATCATATATATTAAATACAAGTAAAAATGCAGTTTTATTTTCAAATAAAACACAATGAATTTTAGAAATCGAATTCAATGTGACACGCACTCATCGGAATCTAAATATTACCCAAGAAAATGAAATAAAATGTAACCAAAACAACTCGAATAAATTGCTTCTCCATTTCAGCGTTCCCGCTGTCTGCTAGCAAAAAAGGTAAATGAATAATCACCGTAAAGATATCCAGCACATCGTCTTTCGCCATCTAGAAGTTGATTAAATGCATTTTACAACCAGTTCAGACAGAAGTTTCTAAATATTCTAAGCATTTAAAGTTACCATTGTTTGGAAAGAATCATCATTTTTAAAGTTTTATATTAGGCCTATTATTTGTTCAATCTGCCAAAGTCATTTACACTGGGTAATGGGACTGGTTGATTATTACGATGATTGGACCACTGCACATTACCCTTAAAATGTATAGGTTGCATTAAATAAATTCTCTTACTTGAGAACAGTAAGTAAAGCCGGTATTTCACGTGGTGTCAACTAAGAATTTTGCAAATCATGCAGATTCCGAAGGTCCAGCTTCTGTTTCACTATGCAGCCGTATACAAACTATCAGAGCCTATGCGTGCGTGCGTGTGTGTGAGAGAGAGAGACAGACAGACAGAGACAGGCAGGCAGGCAGGCAGGCAGGCACACAGACAGACAAAGACAGAGAGACAGACAGGGAAAGAAGAGACAGACAAAGACAGAGACAGACAGGGAAAGAAGAGACAGACAGACAGACAGTAACAGATAGATGCAATATACTGCTCCCATAAACTTTTGATAGGACTCTTATTGACCTGGTAGTATATTGGGCCCAAAATATATGAGGAGAGTGCATAGGTTGGATTCAGACTCTACCTGACACCATCCATGCTACAATTCTATTCACAAATGATTAATCATTTTGACAGCATTCCTATTTATGAAGCAGGATAGTTAGTTGAATAGTTGCTTCCACAGGGTCTACAGCAGTTGACCTATGACCTAGCTAAGTGTCAGGACATACATACCTTAAGAGTTCATTTATATTGTGATCATAATTTGAAACTTCTATCGTGCCAGTGATCAATGAACAAAGCATCAACCAATGGCGCTCCAAAACCCTTTTGCATCCAAACTGTCTAAGCATATTCAAAGACAAACACTACTCTACAAAGTAGGCCCTATTCATAGAATACTTTACAACAGATTTCTCCCTATTCCAATCTTAAGCCTTTGGGTAAGCATAAGCCACAAAATTATTATTGTCTTTATGAGGATAGTTCTATTTTGTCACAGTATTGTGTGCTAGAGACCAACTAATAATATCTGCCAATGTATCTCTATTCTTTTCCTCCACCCCATTACTGCAGCAAAAGGGTTTTGGAGCGCCATTGATTGATGCTCTGTGCATTGAACACTGGCATGATAGAAGCGTAACGTAATGCGCATCCCACATAAAGCATAGCGTAATGGGCGCCCTGCGTGGCTGCCAACGGTTAAATTCGACTCCCGTCATAACTCGTCATCATTCGCTCATGCTGTACTTGTAATCATACTGCGGTTTGTCAGTTTGAAATTAAACGAAGATTATTATTATTATAACTGCTGTGAATTTAAATGGTTATCATGTGTGAAAACTGGTATAACATACATGTAACATTTTATCAACCTGGCTTAAACTAATTATTATTATTGTTCAACCTGGCTTAACCTCATTTAGAAATTATAGGTAGGGCCTATCATAAACAGTCCAACTTGATCTTATATTATATAAAGTATTCTTTTCGCCTATGGCCTCTTAACTCCAAAAAGAAGAGAGCGTACTAAAACGACTGAGAAATCAATGCAGCTTGTCGTTAATATGTTAAATCGGATTAATTACATAATAAGTGAATAATAATAAATCAATCAATTACTACCTAATATATAAAGCTGAGTCCATCACACTTGACTAAATGTCTTCACATTCATTAAGAACTTGCTTATTTTTCCAGACAGTCTTCTATAAGAAATGACACTTGGCTGGAAAAGGACTCCACAGGGTCTTCCTGATATCCTTCATGATAATATTAAGTCGTCTATGATGAAGTAGATTTGTAAAGGATCATTAGAGCTGCATGAATTAAATGTTATCAGAAATGGACAACAATCCTGTAAAACAATCATATTAATATTCAAGATAAATAAAATAGATGTACTTTCAAATACAACCATGTTGATAAAAAAATTGCATCATTTTAAACGATTCGGAATCAGGATGTGGTGCTATATAAATCTACTTTGTCATTATTCATCATCATTATTATTCATCACTACTCATGTTATTCATCATTATTCTTATTATTCATTGTTATTATGCATCATCATTATTATTCTTAATAATCATCATCACTACCACCACCAACATCACATATAAATTTGTAAAAACCATAACATGCACTAAACAGTGGTTCCCAACCTTTTTCGACTTAGGGCCACTTTTATTTAGCTGAAGGACATGATGGGCCACAAGGTCAAAATAATTATTTTAACTTTTAACAAATTTTTATTTTAGAATAGAACTGCACCAACGATCAAATTACACATGGATAAATACATTTGATGTTACTTATAAACGTTAACAAAATAATGATAATTTATAATAGACAATAATTAATTCTTCTGTCTAATATTCATTTTTGTATGTATATTTTTTTATATCTTTGATAGGTGGAGGGCCACTTTTGGAGGCCTGGCGGGCCACTTTTCAAGTTGGGGATCACTGCACTAAACCAATGATTGTAAAGCATTGTCATGAAGTATCTAAGTTCAAACTTCAGTGAGAGTGAATGTTCATTATAATTCTACAAAGTAACATCTAGTCACAGAAAAAATTTAATATACCTGTTGTAAGTAATTAACACAATCAATAAAAAAACTGCCTAGCATATTTATTAATAACGATTGGTCAATAGATGAATGTTACAAAAGATAACTGCAACAATTGTAATTCTAAGTCGGATTGGAAAACAACTCTCTTAATCACTCAAGTATGAAATGGAATTTCGATTTACAAAACAGACAGGTAACTTAAGTATTAATTACTGAACAATGCGTCCTTTGATTAAAGATTTTGATCTTTCAGAGTCTTCACTGATGATGTTCACAGACAAGAGTAATCATATTTACAAGATTTAAATATATGCTGAACAATATTGCCACTAAATACAAATTTAGGATTATGCTCACGACAATAGCGGAGGACTTCTTCATTAGTACCAACCTCTGCATTCAGCCAAACTAACCTAAGACATCAGCTTATATAACAAATGCCCACCAGACACCATCTTCAAAGGTGCATGCTGACATGATAAGGGAAAGTATATGCAGAATAAATCTATTATAACTTCATCAGAAAATACAAGCACTTAAACAAATTAAAAATAAAATCGATCCTTCTTAGAAATTTGAAATACTAACTTCTGGATCCACATTACATTAAAACAGGAGCATATTATAAAGCTTAGTAAAATCTACTACCATATACCAATATGCTTCCTATCAGATTCTAGGTTTATACCAGAACTTGCAACATTCAATAATGCTATCAACGATAGTATTTTCTAGAATTTTGTCTTGGCAACATTTAGTGTTTAAATTGCATGTTTGTCACAAAAATTTCTTATTATGAAAAAAGCATCATCTTTGATTTAAAAAAGTCTTAAAAAGTCACCCAAAGGTGAATGGCAAGAGTTTGCAGTGAGATCATTCCCTTTTGGGTGACCTGCTCAGCAATTATATAAACTGTTAAACTTAACATTCTGATGAGCTATGCACTTCTGCAATTAGTGATTCAATAAATGGCATTATCACATTATAAAGACCATTCTTTTCACCCGGAGTTGGGTTCTGAATAGTAACCCTGCAGGGGCACTAAATATATCTTCGCAAAAAGAATAGTAAATGAATGAATGAAGCCGGAAGATGTCTGCTAAGCATGGAATTCTCATGTTCAGTGCAATTATTGTGAAACTCTTGATTAATGCTTAATATTTGAGAACATAAAAACATTAATAATGATATGGTAATACGGAAGACATTGAATGAGATCAAGGTTCAGAGGAGAAACAGCGCAAATGCTTAAAACATCATCAACCTATGACTCCTGCTGTTGCTGAGAGGTGGAGGGACACCCAATGAGAGGGGTAAGAAACGTGGGGGAAAAACGTATAATGTGTCACCTCTCCGTAAAAGTAGGGAGACTTGTCCCCTCGAACCCTGGGATCGCTGCTCCTGCTGCTGCTAATATACCAACTAATTAACTTACTTTAAAAGTGTAACAACTGCCCACTCAATGTTTGCCTCTGCCAGGGCCGTACCGAGATATAATTGCGCCCTGTGCCTAGCGAATTGTGCCCTGTGCGTAGCTTCAATTTGGTGCCCCACATTTTGAAAATAGTGCATTTCTTGGAATAATAAGTTATTCCATCCTGAAATTTGCGCCCTTTCCACATTTACGCCCGGGGCCTAGGCCTCTCCCTCGGTACGGCCCTGGCCTCTGCTGAGACTGAGATTAATTGGATTATATGTCAACTGCAACAACAGCCACCATTCAGATAATATCCAGTAAGGTAATCTGATATGTGGCACCATAGCTTCAATGCCATTCACCTTTCAAATATCATCTCACAATTTACTTTAAAGTTCGATATATAGCATTTCGATATGGTGATTTTTCAAACCCTATAAAGCCCGCCATCCTAGGAAATCTAACAACCAATCAGAAGTCGTCATTTCAGAAATAACATTCACTGCACAATCATATCAAGTGGGAACGACATATTGCATAGAGCTACACAGAATCACATTCGCCAGAGGGCATCACACAAATTGTTGGGGACATTAAATCAAGGACAAAATGGCAGAGAAGGAGATCATCAAATAAAAAAACAAAAATGGGTACCAACATCGTCAAATATAAAGGAGAAATGAGATCATTAAATTCAAATACTAGGGCATATGTGCATTATGGCTATAATTGCAGTAGGATTAGATTCAAATACAAAGCGGCACATCTACTGAGTTAAGAAGAGGTCATAAAATTTAAATACATGGGTAAAATAACAGTTACTATTATCCTCTCTAAAAGTCTTTTGGATTCAGATATAATGATATTTTAAATATTTGAAGCCCATCGGTATATAAGTCAATTCGTCAGTTTAATAAATGGAACGAAATATAAGGCAAGTAAGTAAGTAGCCCTTTTCTGCAGCCGTGAAAATCCTATTATGCGTGTGAAAAAACTTGGATCAAGTCGAGTACAGAATGATAGAAATAGAAAAACGTTGGCTTATATCATCACAGTCCAAATAGAAAAACAGATATCATTATTATTATCATCGTGAATAAAACCTGTAATACACGTTTGGATTACACTGAGATGTGAATTTAAGGCACAGACGGAAAAAATTGTATTCGATATTTCCAAACTTCAGAAGGCCACACATAACTCTACAACAGATTCACAATTGTGCTGGGCAGTTGTTATTGAAGGACCAATCTAATGCCCTTACATTGTAACCACCTTTGTCTGGGAGGCTGAAACCACCTGCACTCAGTAACCTCTAGTAGGCAGTATCTTGATATTGTAATGTACACAGATAACTTTGATACTGCAATGTACACAGATAACATTGATATTGTAATGTACACAGATGACATTGATTCTGTAATGTACACAGATAATTCATCAATTAAACAAAATGGAATGTTGCTGCTCACGTTCAAAGTGAACTTTGATATTTCAGACCATTTAAAAAAGATAATTTTAAATTGATCAGATCAAATGTAGACGCAGTACATACGCTTAATATTAAACTCGTCTGTCTTTCATCAAGAGCAGTTTTTCCATTGGAACATTAATTCTGTACTCATTAGGACTAGCTTATGATTCCCATTGACAGCAACAGATGCTTAAGAGAACTGCTTCATCATTTCCTTCACTGATCGACATGGTACGTCAGCGACCTTTGTCGTCGACGTGGGTTCAGATGCCGGTGGTTCACTGGGAGAATCATGACTCCGCGACAGACTGTCTCGAGAGGGCGGTTTAGCCGACAAAGGTATAGGTTTGCCATTTGGGTTCCTGATGGTTCCTGGAAGCAAAGTGGAAACTGATGCTGCAGCTCCAGCAGGTACTTGCTGTTTGTCGTTTTGAGCTGATGTTGAAGGCTGCCTTCGAAACACAACGTTGGCATTGAATTTTTCTTCAGGAGTTGGTGAGATGGGAGGCACAGAGTTGGACGATGATGATGATGATGATTCCACCACGGTTGTGACATCGGAAGATGTGACGGAGTCAGCATTTGTGGCGTTGGACAACGACCCACGCTGGCTGGCTTTATCACTTCGAGGCCTCGCTGCTGGCGGCAATGTGCTTGAGTTACGCTGATTAAAGTTGTGTCTTTGACCTTGGTGTTGATCTGAAGGGGAGTTTGGGGTAGAGATGTCCTCTGTTGAACTCTGTGAATGAACAGGCACAGAGGGAGATGAAGCACTGCTTGGAGTGTAGGTTGACTTGCGCGCTGGAAGAGGAGGCGGAGTGGACGAGACCTCTTCAAAGACGTCATCACTCGTCTGTGTAAGAGCTACCCCTTGCAACAGGCTTCCCCTGGCCTTTGATTCGTCAGATGGCTAAACATACAACAAGTTAAACGACTCTAAACACCGACAAACAGATTTCTAGCATAAAACATTGCAACAACATTGCATGTTACACTACTCTACTGTATCACTCCATCAGAGAACACCTTACACAATGAAAACAATGCAATAATATTATACATGTACAGTGTGTGTAGCAAAAGACATACACTATAATGCAGAGCAATTTAATCAAGAGATGTGCAACACAACATACTCACTTACACACTCATACACCGTTCAGCATAAAATGATACACTACAGAATGCAGAGCAGCTGAGACCAGAACAGAGCAATAGGCTTACAATTTTTTTAATTATTTGCATGATTTCTATTCTGTTAGCAAACTGAATTTTGTAACAGACGTGTAAATGATTCCTAATAAGTAAGTTCTGCTCAGTACAACTTTAATAGAAATTGCATAAACTTTGCAATGCAGATAGTCTGGAGTCAAGAATTGAAAAGTAAAAATAAATAAGTAATCCAACTGTCTTTATCCCTAACTACAGTTACATCTACAATTTGCTCAACAGGGTTGAACTCACAACCATGAGTCAGGGTACCATAATCAAACAGGTTTGCTATAAACATAGTATACCCTATTGCACCCGTCCATTCTAAACACCAACAAATCTCACATAGTTTTTACTTTAGTCTAAAATTGTATTGCTCCTATTCAAGATAAACTACTCAGAAGTCATCTGGACCTGCCAAGTCAAAAATAATTATCAAACAGAATGGTTTTCAAGTTCCAACAAAAGACAGAGGAGCTCACATCATAGTTTCAAGAAAAATAAATTCTAAGAGGAACACACTTAGTTTGTAACTAAACTGACTAACCGGCATATTTGGCTTCAAGTCATAGTTTGGAGATTGGAGGCCTACAATTAATAAAGACAAAACAACACAATTCTTTGGTAAACTAAAAACTAAGCAGATAAACTATAATTTAGATGCAATAACCAAACAAAAACATTTGTTTAACGATATTGGTCCCCTTGAAATCAAACAAAATTCCAGCCCCATTTCTATTTGATACCCAAAGTTGCAATTGGTCTATCTCTGTCCGTAACAACTTAAGCAAATTGTCCAGAGATTACAAATGTCACCTGGAACACCTACTCTTTACCAAATCATAGCAAGCAACTGTCTTAGAAGATTGCAATAATTATTATTATTTAACCCTTAGCACTTCGAGATTTACAAGACGTTTAGATGAAAATTTCTGGTCAGATAATAAGATACCCTAGTCAGATGAGAAGACACCCTGATCAGATGAGAAGACACCCTGGTCAAATAAGAAGACACCCTGGTCAGTTAAGAAGACACCCTGGTCAGTTAAGAAGACATCCTGATCAGATAAGAAGACACCCTGGTCAGATAAGAAGACACCCTGGCCAGATAAGATGCAGACTGATCATGAAATCCAATACCTGGCAATTGAGTGGACAAAATGCATGAAAAGACATGATGAGCTGGTTAAGAGGTTGACAGGCATTCACGCTTAGCAACATACCACTGGGCTGCTTCTGTTGCAACACCCACGGTATGATTAGATATGATTCATCCAGGGTGTCTGTTACAGCTACATCCAAGGTGAGATTTGTGACCACATGAGGCCAGGGTTGAATAATTTCACTGCCTGCCACAAAACCTCAAAATGGAAAACCTAGCACTGAAAAGGTCTTCTATAGATTGAGTCATTTAACACTTTAACAATGAGCTGTTATGGTTTCCCATTTGCTTTTAGTACAGTCTCATTGCTAAAGTGTTAAGCATGTCTCCTGGTCCTAACGACACCAGTAAAGCAACCAACACCGTGGGACTAAGGCTGTCAACGGGTACCC
Organism: Bimastos eiseni; assembly: GCA_959347315.1. Classification (NCBI taxonomy): domain Eukaryota; kingdom Metazoa; phylum Annelida; class Clitellata; order Crassiclitellata; family Lumbricidae; genus Bimastos; species Bimastos eiseni. Next base: position 31,239,098 of record OY365811.1, on the reverse strand, counting down.
CCCCAGGTTGACTGTCCAGCCAATGAAATCGGTTTTCAGGTACTCAATAAATATGTTTGGTAAAAATACGCAATTTTACCTGAACATATACCACAAAATGTTCCGTTGATCATATTAGCTGACTGCATGCTGGGCAATGAAATTGGTTCTCGGGTGCCAAACACTCAACAAAAATGCGCAATTCCCTACATTTCCTAAAAAATGTCTTTGCAGTCGGGTACTCGCTCCGCGGGTCGACGGGTACCTGGGCCGCGATTTCAACATTTTTTGACAGCCTTGCGTGGGACCCATTTATACAAATTACAGAACCACAAAGAGATCTGTGAGCAAAGGAAACATATATAGATCTGTGTTATGTGCTTCATTGTTATTATCATTATTATTATAATTATTATTACCAATAAAAGACCCTGACAAACTAGGAGAGGTTATAGTACTATAATCATAACTGTGCCAGTGTGAAAACATATTCTACCGAAGAAACAGAATATAAATACCTGATGGTAGCAGTGTATTACGGTTTGGGCTGGCAACAGTATCGGTAGAAGCATCTCCCTGGCACCACCAATGTGTTCCAGGGTTTGGAGTAATGGATTTGCTGGAATCACGCTTTGGTCCTAAACAGATAACAACCAGATGTATACTGTACCAATTTGATATTCATGCACAGCATACTTGATAGCACAGGCATGTCACAGTTATCAATGTATCGATTAAGGTCCAATAACTTTTCTGCAGCTTAAAATCAATAAAACTTAAAATTCACATTTGTTAACAGAATAAAAATCACTCAAATTAATTCATGTAGCCTCTTGTCTGTATCTGGGCTTTTGTTACAAAGCATCGCAGGTTCCTACTTGAAGGTTATTGCTTGTATTTGTCATAATTATAATTACTAATATTATTGTTACCAATAGAAGACTCTGACAACTAGAAGAGGCTATAGTACTATATTCATAAATGTGTTGACTTAACTTACTTTTGAGAAAAGGAAAACCGACTGATTCCTTGTCTTTGGTGGCCTGTCAAAGAAACAGAAAAGTAACAGTTTATCGACATCTCTCAATTAGCATCAAATAAGAGAAATATCAGTAGAATGATGTATAGATATAACACCATAATTTCATTCATTTCAATCATCAACTTCATTATTTTATATATTCAATCAAAAACGTTACCTATTTATCACTTCAATGTATTATAAATGATTGCTTCATGCCATATGTCCCATTGTACATTTATAAGTGGAACATCGTAGAATATCCTAATATACTTATTGATATCCTAATCATAATTATCACGCACATCATATTATAACTATAGTCTTCATCACCATCACAAACCATCATCTAAATAGTCAATATCATAATCCATAAAAGTACCTTTGTCATCAATGTCATTGTTTAATTTCAATTATCAACATTGGCTTAATCATCCTTAACTTCATTGAGATGGAACTACCTCATAATTCACTAGACTTCAAAAGTCAGCATTTGATGTATGTTCTAATCTATTTAGACATCACATAACATCATCTTACCTTGTTGTTTGGTGTTTCTGCAACAGTTGCTTCGTTACTTGAGATCACAGAAGTTCGACCATCCTTCACCAGCGCCAAAGGGCTGTTCAACCAAGATCAGATATTGTAAACAAAACCAAGAAAAAAAAACCGAAACAACATCCGATTCAATAAAACTATTAGCATAGTGCCTATGTATATAGTGCGTGATCAAACAGTTATACTGTATGTCATATCAAACAGACAACAGACAAAGTGTCTTATCAAACAGACCTAGCATTTTATCAACCAATGGCATATCAAAGAGATCTAATGTCCTTTCAAATAGACCCAGTCACCTATCAAACTGACCCTGTGCCTTACTAAAAATAGATCCAGTGTTCTATCAAATAGATAACAAAACATACCCATTACCCAGTGTAATATCAAACAGACCCATTGTTCTATCAAACAGACCACAATAGTTATTGTATTGTATTCCATTTATTTCCTTAATAATATCATAGCTGCCAAAACGCAGCCATATACAAACTAAAGGATGAACAGATGGGGCCGTGTACGCAACTGATGCTGTGATGGAAGCCTCAGTTCACACAGTGATCGCAGGGCATGACCCTGATTGTCAACGAAGGCCTGGAACGGGACTGCATCCGCCTGGGCAGCACATTCCCAAACAGTCATTGCGTCATTTGGGAGGTAGCCCCCCTGCTTAACTCGCCGCATGAACTGCTACAGACGCTGTTACGAAGCCCCACCAGGCTGCAAGGCGACCCATTGAGCAGCTTCGAGTGTCGTGGCTCTAGTCACATCCTGCAGCGAACATGGTGTCATCCGCAGTTGACACCATGCCGCCACATAATGGCATGTTTAGCATTCTAGTTTAATGGTTCTGGTCACTAGAATAACTGTAAGCATAAACATACAGGGATGGATCTGAGTCGTGACATCTCTGTTTGGCAACGTAGCCAATAAACCGGCTCTGAAAACAAAACAGCAAACGAAGGCATCAGGCTGTAATGACGACGACATAAAATCGCAATTAAAAATGCAGCATTATAAGCCAACAGGTCTATTTATGGATGAAGACAACATTTAAAAACTGCAATAAGTGACCATATTGATTAAGGCGATATTAGAAATTCTGTGGCTTCTTGACAAACATGTCAGTTCGCTATGGAACAGACCTCCTGCTGTGACTCGTGCTGTCATCTTATCTGGTAGCACAGCTGTTTCTGCTCGTTCTCTTAAAACTTTTAATTTCTCTAGGGGTTTTTCGCACTGGCAGCGCCTCTGATTAGGTTGTAATGTGAGAGGCGCTTTATAAATCCGTAAACGGAATAGAATAGAATGTCCATTGTTCCTATTAATTATCACCAAATAATGGGCTCACTATGACAATCCTAGTTACACTTCTTTCTTGCAGGCCTTCAAATCAGAGTAGAGTGTGCTTAGAAACACACCCACGATCCTAAACTTTCCTCTGACCTTGAATCTGCCACAAATAAAACCACCAGTTCCAGTAATGTTCATAGCCCACTACTTCAATAGGACCACAAACCAACTCCTTCATCGAGACTTCTCCAGGCGAATTACAAATTCTTTTCCATCTTCTTTAATAGCTCAATCATTCTGTCTCTTCCGGACAACAATTACTACCCTCCATCTTTCTTTTCACTCACTCCTCTCTAAATTCACTAACAATCTACCTGCTTCTTAAGCTATATTGCTCATGACTGTTCACCCTTCACAAAAAGAGAGGCAGCCATTACCGCTACTATTTTATGAAATTGTCAGAATTATTGTTTCTATTATAAAATTACACACCGAGTCTCTGATCTGGAGCTTCAATTTACTGAACTGTTCCTCCAGGAATTGATGTAAGTCCTGCACCTGGGTCGGAGCAAGCCATTTGTGCTGATGCATTCCCACTTCGAGTATTGAAACCTAGCAATAACATTATTAAAATAAAATATGTGATCCCAGGGTACTCTAAGTTCCCATGCTGGAACAAAAACATCATGACAGTATGGCAACTTAGGTAAATAATTAGAGTATGTCTCAGGATACTGTTACAAAAACAGTATACAAATATAAATACTTAAAAAGCATTTTCTTGTGGTGTACTGGAATAAGAAATGCATGTGGCAATTTGGCAAAGATGAAACAGACCTATCTCAATCAACTATCATGTATGCCTTAATTAATAATATATTTAAGAACAGAAATGTCTTGAATTTTGTGAACATTTTTGGTGGAGGAAGTGGTGGAGGAAGAGGCAGTGGTGGAGTAAAAGGTGAAGTAAGAGAAAGAAGCAAAGGAAGAGCAGGATAGGGAGAAGAGGTGGAAGAGGAGGTGAAGAAAATGATTTGAAGTGACTTGCTCGAGCTCACAAAAATTCATCGTCTTCTGAGAGGTAAACATCTATTCAGAAATATTTAAATTTAAAAATACAAAATATTAACATGGTAAGAGCTGTCACATAATTACATGTAAAAGAACTGATAGACAAAATACTAACCTGACTGTTAAAAAGTTCAATAAGCTTTAGCATGTGATTGTTGTACTGAGGATTCTCTCTGCGATATGCCTCATTGAAAAAAGCCTGCAAAGGAAGTACGTAACCACTCACATTATCAATGCAGTTCTATGCTACATGGCTCGGGGTATGAAATCAGAGTGTTTTGTATTTCGCTTTTCCTCTCTTGAATTCAGATATTCAATGGCTTGTTTTCTACTAGTTATTCAATGTTGTGAGCACTAAGATTAATTAAGAGTTCACTAACTGACGTACAGAGGTTGAATCGTCTGACATCTCAAAGTGAAACTGTATGTGTCAAATGTGAGCATTCTGGAACATAACTTTTAATGAGTTTTACCAAAATCTTATCCCTCAAATCAGATGAAACAATGACAGAGCAAGTAAAACCAGAAGATACAGACCAGATCAAAACAAGTCAGATCAAACTAGAAGAGACAAGATTAGACCAAATCAAAACAAGTCAGATCAAACTAGAAGAGACAAGATTAGACCAGATCAAAACAAGTCAGATCAGACCAGAAGAGACAAGATTAGACCAGATCAAAACAAGTCAGATCAAACCAGAAGAGACAAGATCAGACCAGATCAAAATAAATCAGATCACACCAGAAGAGACAAGATTAGACCAGAGCAAAACAAGTCAGATCAAACTAGAAGAGACAAGATTAGACCAGATCAAAACAAGTCAGATCAGACCAGAAGAGACAAGATTAGACCAGATCAAAACAAGTCAGATCAGACCAGAAGAGACAAGATTAGACCAGATCAAAACAAGTCAGATCAAACCAGAAGAGACAAGATCAGACCAGATCAAAATAAATCAGATCACACCAGAAGAGACAAGATTAGACCAGAGCAAAACAAGTCAGATCAAACTAGAAGAGACAAGATTAGACCAGATCAAAACAAGTCAGATCAGACCAGAAGAGACAAGATTAGACCAGATCAAAACAAGTCAGATCAGACCAGAAGAGACAAGATTAGACCAGATCAAAACAAGTCAGATCAAACCAGAAGAGACAAGATCAGACCAGATCAAAATAAATCAGATCACACCAGAAGAGACAAGATTAGACCAGAGCAAAACAAGTCAGATCAGACCAGAATAGACAATATTAGACCAGAGCAGATCGGATGCTGATGCCTACCTCCTGATACTTTGGAAATCCTCCCTGAACCGGAGCATCTATGATTCCTTTGAGCATCATTGACAGCGGTCTCACATCCTGACCAGGATTATCCTTGTACTGCATCACGAGGATGTTCAACTCCTCATTCTTCCTCTTCAGGGAGTCAATCGCCACTTCGATCGGGGACAGGATGTCCTTCTTTTGCAATGTCACCTCAAACCATCGCATCACTCCAGGAAATCGCGACGACGTCTTCAAGATCGTACGTTCACAAGACAATGTCTGCAACATTTACATATTTTTATCGTCACTAACATTTAAAACACATAACCTTAGCTTCCATAATCACAGTACATGTTTTTATTTATATATTTTATATTATATAGCGCCCCTTCAAGAACATCTACTGAGGAGCGCTCCCGACCCAACCCTGACTCCGGTAAAATAGGGCTGTCCAAATAGTACTAAATAGTACATACATATATGTATAGGATACGCTTCTCTGGCTCCCTATCAAAGTTTAGAATCAAATTCGAGATTCTCCTCCTTGGCTGGGCATCATCTGTTAAGCATCCTATGAACCCATAATGATAAAAATTCCTACAAGATAATGTAACTGCAAAACAAAGCTTTACATGTTTGTGCAGGTCAGATAAACAGTGACTGACTACATATCATTAGAAGAAGAATGGAAAACACAATCAGATAAGATGAAATCATATAAGCAAATGTAGGCTATAACAAATGAGACCAGGCTAAATTAAAGACTAGAATATAAGAGAGTCATTTTAAATCAAACCAGATTAATTAGGATTAGATGGTTCCCGTTCATTTCGTCGCAGATCATTTCATCGCATTTTAAAAACCAAACTAACCCCAACCATGACCCTAAACGATCCTAAATGGGTTCGGAGGCAAATGCCTCCAATTTCATGTAGGGGGTGATTTTTGCATCTTAAGGGGGGAATATCTTGCCTTCCTGGCACTTAGGACTGGGGGTTTGCCTCCATCACTCACAGGGATTGACGCCCCTGACTCTCACCACGCATAACTTGACTATAAACGACCCTCAAAATGCATAACCTGACCCTAACCGACCCTCACCATGCATAACCTGACCCTAACCTACCCTCACCACGCATAACCTGACCATAACCGACCCTCACAATGCTTAACCTGACCCTAACCAATACTACAGTCGACACAGTTGGATTAGGTCATGATTATGAATTACCCTAAAGTCGTTGCTTTCATCTCTCTTTCCGGAGTTAAACGGTCGATCAAAGTAGAACTCAGAGACGTCGTTGACTCGGTAGAAGCTGAGGATGGATTCTGGAACTTTCTGGGATGTAAATCGAGGATCAATCTTCGGTAATGGCGTCACGACACAAATCTGCAAAGCTGAGGTCAAAACTGTCAGGGAAACAATCATCGCTCCTGGCTTGCTTCATTGTGCTCTAATGCCTGTTTCTGCCAAATATATGTTATATTGATTGAACTTAAGTCATTAGGGCCTACTATTTCTAAAATGATTGTAATTCCGATTGTTTGCTTTCTCTTTACTCTAACTACTCCAAGGATGTCTGTTGTGTAATTGCTTATTATGATTATTATATTGCGATTGTACATTCTTTGATTATTCATGTTATGATGTTCCCACAGTGCGTTTGCTAGCGGTTTAATAAAGTACACACATGCTTACTTACATAAAACTAAAACATATTTTGCTCTAAGAAACACAAACCGATCGATTAATCCGAGTAAGGATACATTTGCCAGAGCCTTGTCTAGTACTTTCTGGTGGAACATTCATGCTGTCCAAGATTGTGGCCCCACTGAACTCCTCAAGAAAGCGATCATGAAAGGAAGATAGGTTTTCGCACTCGTTGCCACGATAAATGAACTCTTTGTTCTACAATTGATATCAACTGTCAACTGATGTATTGAGTTTTAGTCAAGAGCACCATGTCAGAAGGTACTAAAATATCTAAGATTAGATACAGTCTAAATCCAAATCAATAACCCCATGGGCAAAAAATGGCTTACAACTCAGCAGTCATTCTCACGTAAATGGCGAAGCATCAACTTGTAACTCCGATACTGCTTGCAATGAGGCAGTGCCAGTCCCAAGCCTAGATAAAGGAGGAGGGCGACGATAATGATCACAGTGTCGTTAAACTGCCACTACCACAAGAGCATCAACTTATAAATGGGACATTCACCAGAACAACAATAGAGTAAGAACTGTAAAATATTTATAAACTGCATTGAGTCCCGGATGTTAAATAATTATTCACAAATCGAAACATGATCGCAGGAAATTTCAACTGAAGAGTGTCAATGTTTCACAAAGAACTCAACAATTTAATGTGATTCAAGCAGCAATAAAAAAATGACAGAATTCCAATGTGAAAATTCTGTAGATTTAATTAACCCATAGAGAATTTCTACAAATCCAGCCTCTATTCTTCCTCATCCTCCTACTCACTCACTGCTTTCAATTCTAAGAACTATTGACAAGTCATCTGACTCCCAGACCCTACCCTTGCATCACATCCTGGAACCGTTTCTGATCTTATATGCCAATCAATTTTGTTTCTGTCAGTGAATAAACTGGTTTCCCAGCTTAATTTTTCTGGATGCTGTAGAAATCTCATAATAATGATTTCAAGAAGATAGTCACCTGAAGAAATGTAGAAAATCCAAGACCAAAAAATCTAACAAGGAAATACGTCGGATTGTAGCGTTCCACACTGTCGCTCATTTGAATCTGATGCCCCAATATTTTCTGATAGAACTCTGCCTGCAGTTTCTTAAAAAATGTGAAATACTTCAAATTAAGATAAATCAATAGATGGTTCAAAATACACAAAACTTCACATGAGCTTAACACCATATCAATATCTATCACTGTAATGAGAATTTCTCATTGGAGAACTATTCAGCTGAAGAAAATTAACCTGTCTTTAAATGATAAGTCCAGCCTACGATGAAGAGCACACACTTCCCAATGATAGCAGAGGTAACATCATTAAGAGATGGCTTCAGAGTATATGTGTTTTAACTAATGGGATATCTAATGCATTACTTTTAGAGCATAGTTATCGTAGTTGGCAAGGCATTAATTGACGATTGTTTCAAAGTCAGCCGCAACTGAATTAATAATTTTGTTATGAAGCCTCGTTAAAATCTGATGCATTGGAAAACTGCAGTGAGCAAGTGAAACCACCACAACAGACAGAAAGATTAAACATGTATATGAGATTCTTACCAGTTGTTCACTTAGCTTGCCATACATTATCTTCTCCTTGTAGATATCTGCCAATTTCTCAAGAAATGGCAGTCCGTATTCCCACATCTGACAAATAAAAACAAGTTTCAAAATTCAGACGAACAAAGTACATATACACAGGATGTGTCAAAAGTTTTTATGGTGCCTCTATCGAATCTTAGAGCTCTCGACGTTTCTTGGTGAAAGAGATGAATGAAGATAAAGAAGATGCAAATTCAAATGTTACTGCCCAATGATGGCATTACAAAAATATAAGGTGAAGAAATAACTCCGGATAATGAGGTCTTGAATGTGTGAATTATAAAATGGCCAGCATAAAGGAATCATTCGTTCTTAATGAATATATATATATCCCAATCATATCCTCATCCTTGGCAAGCCCCACTCCGCGTGTACCCAATTCCACGAGGCCCAACGATCCATCTCGGGTCAGGGCTATTCCCAAGGCAAAGTTTCTTCTTATCCATACATTGTTTGACCATAATTACATTCCAAGCATAACTCAAGAACTAAGTATCTCTGTTGAAGGTAACACACACACACAGTCCAAGTGGCATCACCTTTGTTTCAACCGGTACATGCGTGCTCACCAGGGTTCGTAGTTTAAAAGCAGAAAATGACAAGCTTAAAATAGTTTAACTCAATGACTTTTATGTAGCTTATATCTTTTCTGTGTGATAGAAGCTAAAATATTTCAGTCTGTCTTTAAATAGAAATAGGACATTACAAAATATAGCACATCAAGACCATATTTTGCCAATATAGACATCTCATTTAACTAATGGTAGAGTCTATTATTCAAAACGATACTGAATTGTAATTGCAACCATAAACTCACAAATTCTAAGGCATGACTCTAAAGCTAAGTGCAGGACAAAAACTAGTTCTCTCGAGTTTGCCTAGCAACCCATGACATTGACTCCTCAGTTTATTTTGGCTTCGTTCCAAAGACCGTGAGAATCATTTCATTCCATCATGTCTTACTTTCATTAAGAGTGATTCCGGAAAGCTTCTCCTGAATATATTCCATATAAATTTATAAACGCAATTAAAAACTTACACTTACAATTCCCTCAACCGCCTGTTTGTTGAAGCAGAGCAGAGTTTACGATAACGATTACACACCTTTCCCTTGTCAAATTCCGAAATAATCTTCTGGTAAATGGCCTCCATGCGATGCCACTCAAACTGTGCCGGGTAGTGGTAGCTGAATTGTGGTAGCATAGTGCCGCCCCAGCCGAGAAGATTGGCATGCAGCTTCAACGTCAGTGCAGCCTCTGCATGGTTTCCGCAAAGAATGTGAAGATCGAAGAGTCTGTAAACGTAGTGAATGTACTTCTCCTGTCGCTGAACTATGCTGCTGTAGTAGTTCTATTTCCAAAGAAAACCATCAGAAAAAAATCACGTCAATACAGCAGAGATTATGAGCCTGAAGTCAAATCAACCATTAATCCTTCTATGATGGGCTGCATTGGTTCACCAGTCACATTTAGCACACTTGTCGTTAAAGGTCAATGCATTATGAATTTGATTACAGTTTCAATTAAGAGCAGCCATTAGTGCAGCGTTTCCCAATCTTCTTTGGCCGTGGAACCCTTTTGATCGTAAATTTTATGATGGAACCCAGTCCAAAGCTAAAAATATCCTATTGTAGGTACAAAAACATGAGAATGCAGAAAATTATAGCCTTTTATAGGCTTAGGCCTATATTAGTCCAATAGCGACACAAAATTTGTGAACAAGAATTCATATGTCATTGTCATCGATATTTAATATCGATGACAATGACATATAAATTCTCTTTCACATAAAGTTATACAGATGTCAAGTAAGAAGCCTCCTATGAATAACTCATACAATTTATTATAAATTGTTAGAAGATTATTGTTCACACTGAAAGTTTTTCACGGAACCCTTGTCTTCACCTCACGGAACCCTAGGATTCCATGGAACACAGTTTGGGTAACACTGCGTTAATGCATTAAGCATTGTTATTATGATGTCATGGCTGTCATTAGATGACATCACATAAATCCGCTGGTAAACTAATCTGTCTCCTCCACCAGAGACACTAAAGATATATTCAATTTACACTCACAAGAATCCAATCTAATGACTTCTATGGAGCTATTCCCATAATGCACAAGTCATCAATCGCCAGTTGCTCCAACGTCAAGTCATAAGCCCAATTCAATTCAATATTTGTTTAATCATAATCAAGCTGACAAACTGCAACTTAATTTACAGAGTTAAATTTATTAATTGAAAACATTAAAGTCAATTAATTTTCCCGATTGAAATCCAATGGTGCAGGAAACAATAAGTCAGGGTATGGGAAGTAAGTAAGTTAAATCTGTCACTGCATTTCCTTGCAACATCCCTTACTCTTTAACTTAACTGTGACTTTAAGATCCTGCCATGCTTTACTTTGCCGTTACTTATGTCACTTAGTTTCCCTTCTCTGCCTTGTTCACAAGTTTTGGACAGCCCCATCCGATCATGTCATGTGACCTTTTGTGCTAAATACATTTAAATCAACATTGCCTTGAGAGAGAAGTCAAAGGAACTTACAAGTAGATTAAAGATGCATTTCATTCGACTTTCCATGCTGTCCTGATATGACACAACATATCTGAAAGTTAATGACAAAAACAACATTCGTTAATTCAATTTCAATTTGGTAATTCAGAAAAACAGAGTTTATATCATCCATTTAAAAATCAAATGGACTGCAGTGAATGGCAGCCAAAGCAAGGAATATATTTGGCAGAAAATGTTTATGCATGTACCATAAGCACTTAAAACATTTACTAAAATCTAGTCCAATTTGGCAGAACCGTTCTGACCCCGATCATATACATGCTATCGTTATTATTATTATTACTACAGTAATTTTATTTAGCGTCCCTTCAACTTTGCCTACTCAGAAGTGCTCCCAGCTCAACCCTGGCCGAACACAACAGTCTTAAGAGTAGTTAGAAACAATCCAGACCGATTAATAGGTATTTGCCAAAGGATGGTAGGGAGCGCATTCCATGTCACAGGACCAGACACTGAGAAGGCGCGGCGCTGCCTCATAGCAGTCCAGGAACGGGGTACAATAAGTTCAGCTAGTTCAGCTCAGCGGAGAGAGCAACGGCGTTGAACATGCGTAGTGGAGCAGCAGAGCTCCCGCAAATAAGGTGGGGCTAAACCATCAATATGTTGAGGATAGTGGAAGAGTCCTCAGTTAGCAGTTTAGATGCAAAACTAATAGTGATTCCATGGTGTTAAGCAGCTGCAGTGGCATTCTCATTAGTGCGCTCATGGTAATCGGTGGATCATCTCCACGATATAAACGCCAGACACACTTAGCGAAGTGATCATGATATGGTCAGCGCAGGCCATTAAATACTAAAGGCCGTACTGCCAATTGGTGAATTTTTTAGACTTGAGTTATGTCAAATCCAGGAAGACAATTGTCCACATAAGCCACATAAAATGTATACAATACAATGCAACAGTATTTGATATTGCCTTTCAAGTTCAGTTCCATACAATAGAATATTGACGGCATAGAGCAATTGTGTGTGAAGGAATTGCTCAAGGTCCCTACACTGGAATTGTCTCGGGCAGGGCTCAAGCTCATACTTTCCATGTCATAGGGCAAGTGCTCTAACAAATCAGCCAGCTTTAAACACCAAGCTCACATGGCAACTGGCTGGGGCAGTTCTTTATGCCAACGTAAGGTTACGATTTGATACCTGCAAAGATTAGAGTTACGAACTCGAGAAAAGATAAGATCTGAGACAAAAAAGGCATGTCAGAAAGCTGGACAAAGGATTTGTTAAAGTAAGATTAGATCTGAGGGATCTGTGTCAATAGATGCAGTATTCTGGAGTGACGAGGCTTTGTTCAGGACAGAGGGTGTATGTTTTAATGATGCAATTAGATTAGACAAGACAAATGCATCTGTACTTCTTCAGCAGATCTCATCAATTAACAGTTCTCAGGGTTCAAAAGTCTTTGAAGCATATACTCTGTGGACCAAGAAGGTTCACCTGTAGTCAATAAGTACATCAAGTAAGCTTGTTGCCCATTCCACAAAGTCTTTCCAACGCTTGCTCCATGCAGCGTCCGGTCGTACCTTGCTCAGCAACCTACCAAATACACATGCATATCGTCACCATCGCAATTATACATGCTGCATTGGGATAAAAGTTCTGCAAGGTAGAGAACTAGAGATGATAAGAATTAGCGTGATCAATCACTGCCAGCAATGATCATTACAAATGCCACATTATTTAAGTTTATACACGGTTAAAATACATTACCAACTAAGCAAAATCAGCTAAGCAGGTTTGGTCTGGCTCAAGCAAAGCTTCCCAATTCCATGTTGATTTCTACACTGTTAAATTACAGTGCTTCGTTTCACCTTTCTTTCTTCTATTAATTCTTCTACTTTCCAGTTATAAGTTATGTATATGTACTTATAAGTTATGTATATGTATGCAGTGTTGTCTATGCACATAGTCTTGCACAAGTATGTATTACTTAATTAAATACTAATTTACTTACTTAAAATCCAAGTGCAATAGTGCATACATGTATCAGAGTTTTGTACATAAACTCTCAAAGGACCTTTCAAAAGCACTGTGAGCATGGGCTGTCTAAGGGGTCACTTAATGTACGCCTACATGTTGGTATCCGAGCATTTGTATCTCACTTTTAAGGACCTATTTGAAGTACTCTGTACTATCGGGTGGCTGTTTTAAAGTCTGCCTCAACATAAGAAGAGAATTTAATATAATTTAATATAAGGGTTAAGATAATTACTCTGAGCGGAAGAGGATCTTGAATTCTTCATCGCCTTTGTGCTTATTTATCAGGATATCAAGTTGATCAATCATTTCATTTTCCAGCTGTGACAAAATGAAAATAATTGTAACTACTTACTCTTAAAGTCAAATCGTTCATTTTTAAATTAAATTTATTAATATCATAAAATCAGTCACCAACTTAATTTCGACAAATAAAATCACGTCGAGCATTTACTTGGTTAATGAAATATCAACAATGTTTACCGAAATATAGCTAATTGTCACTGTAAAACAATGATTTTGCTGATTGAAAACTTTGCCATTTAACACATACATAAAGGTCACAGGTTCAAACTTCACAAATCTTCACCATATGCTCTTACATCCACCAATTTGGACTTAGTACCCACCGTATATACTTAACTATAAGTCGCGAAATTTATGACCGTATCAGGACGGTGAAATAGGTCTTCGACTTATACTCGAGAGACAAAATGATGGGAGATTTTCGTACCGAATATTCAACATTGCGAAACATTGGTTGATTTTCCAAGGAACAACTCTTCAAACTGGAACTATATTTCGCGGAGAAATCCGCCGAAATTCTCCGCCAAAAGACAGCAGATATCAAGCTATACCTCTCGATTTATCACTCGCTTTTTATTTTATGGGTTCAACTTATATTTCAGCAGTCAATTTTGGACGCTATTTTTGTCCAAAAATAGTACTTTGACTTATACTTGAATCGACTTATAGTCGAGTATATACGGTAGTTAATACATGACTACAAACAGAAGACAAATAAAAAGAATTCCAACTACAAATGATCAATCAAATATTTTGTAATTGCATACAAGCACTTCTGCTCTGAAAGTGCCCTCTGTGAGTACACAAACAGACACTAAAACGATCAAAAGTGAAAAGAAAACCTGATGACTCTGACCTTTGTGAAGGCCTTGGTATTCTCCCACTCTTGAAGCATCATCTCAAAAAAGATCGGCATGACAGCCTTGCGAAGGCTAGGCTCTGGAACCAAGGCCATCTCAAGGAACGGACCAACAAACTCCGGAATGAAATGAATCCGATTACCCTCTGAAAAGCAAATACCACACTCCCATAATATGTGCTTTTATGGAGATCAGCATGTGCTGAGTCAGCAATTCTGAGAGGCAGTCTATTTGGCAGCACAGTTGATTCAACAATTGTAGACTCCAAATAACGACTCTAGACAATTGATTTTTAACATTATTTGGGTCTCCTTTAGATTTAGACATATCTTGTCAAGAAGACTAGAAGCTTTTCCATGGTCGAAGCGTGCAGAACCCACTGGGGAGGAGGAGGAGGAGACTAGGTCAGAGACAGGATGGTATAGGTTAGAAAGGTAGGACAGAGCACAAACAATGAGACTCTGCCAAACTAACGCTGCTATCCTGTAAGAGATGTGTGGCAAAGCAGGGAGTCAGCGTAAAACATAACACATCTAAGCCGAGACTGAGGTATATTTTTTGTACGTATGTATGTTTACACACAGTCGGGTTCAACGCCAAGTTTTCGTAACTGTTGGTCCATCTACGTGGAATCAACCTTCCCGACAAACTCTTGCTGAGATATTGGCTGGCAGTCTATTCATTCTGTCCACTATCTGGACACTTTCTAGCTTCTTTGGGGATGCTCACGTTATGAGCGGCTCTGAATAGTAACTTCTGATAAGTAGCCAAATAGAATAAAATCAATACAGCAAATATGCTTATGTATATATATATATACATATATATATATATATATATATATATATATATATATATATATATATATATATATATGTATTTAAAAATGTACATGTACCAGGCAGAGGAATGTATGCATCAGGATATTTACAATACCATTTAAGTCCTCCTAATGTGTATTTCCTAACCAAAGTGACTTTCAACAACAGTGTAAACATATACTGAACTGAACACAGTTGTGTTACATTGTAATGTATTGTTTACTCTATAACAAGAAAAAACTCACTTAGACTCTGCCAGTTTTCAAGAAACTCATGCACCATCTTAAGCCTCAAGTCACCATACCTAAACAGGGTAACATTGAAGACAAAGATTAAGAGGGTGAAGAAATTCTACAGCACAACTAACTGAATGAATATGCAATGTGATAATGGCATAAAATGAAGGAATCCTTAGCTCAAAAGCCCCTCAACTGCATAGGTAAGATATCAGATACTTTTGTATCTGTTATAAGGTCATTTCATCAGACTTCATTATTTCCTCGAATTGATTCTTATTCTGATACTACATAAGTTATCTTACTTTTGTTTCAGCTTGTGTCGTCTAACAGGAGGAAGTTTTTCAAGTTGCAAGCAAGGCTGTGTGACAAAATTCACTGCAAAATAGAAATAGCTCGACCACAGCTACAACGTAAAACAACAAGAAAAATCTAACAAAACAGACGAATGCAATAATAATGCAATGAAAAATGAAAGCAATTAATATAATTAATGTATGAATTATTAATATAATCATCATTATAAGAAGGTAGGAAGGATTTTACCAAGGAATTTATGAAGCATCACTACATGGCAAAGCAAGATGGACAGCTGTGAGTGAGTTAAGGTTTCTATAAATGAGCCAACTATCACTGGGAGGTTCAAACAGCCACAAACTGTATTGCAAGGTAAGGGCTCTAACTAATATGCTAATTATGTGTTATGCAATTAATGAATGAAAGCAACTAATGAGTATGCGAAACAAATACATAAAGGAAGGAAGGGAGGGAGGGAGGAAAGGTAAGAAGGAAGGAAGGAAGGAAAGAAAGTAAGACAAGAAGTGAAGAAATGAAGCAAAGAAGAAAGGAAGAAAGGACATTCAGAATAGAGAAAATGAAAAAAAGGCCATAAATGAAATTCAGTAGTTGGCTACTTATAGAATAGGAATCAATTTGAAGGGAAATAATGCTTTCAGACAGGGTTGACAAAAATCGCGATTTTTAAACAAAATAGTAAAATCTGATTTTTTAACTTTAAATCTGATTTTTTTATTTTAATTGAATTTTTAAAATTTTAATCCAAGTGCTATATTTTAAGTGATATATTTTAAATGGACAACAGAATTCCTTATAAATTATTTGGTTGGTCAAATAATTACTACAAAAACATAACATACTAACACAGCAACAGTTACACACTTGTTTTACAGTAAATCTAAGGTAAAACATAACACACTAACATAGCCAGTCACAGTTTTACTGTAAATTAAAAGTTAATTGAGGCATATTGAGTATCATATGTCCATGTAGAATTTCAGATATTGATAATATGTCACTTGAGTTGAGATCAAGTACGAGTTACTTGTTAAATCTTATTTATTAATATTTATCATCTCATTAATCTATTTTCAATATCTATTTTCTTATAAATAGTCAACAGGTCTCTAGTTCTCTTGAAGTTAATTTAATGTTAATTCAATGTTTCATTGTCCAATTGTCCATTGTCCAATTGTATTTGCCTCTTATTTAGCAGTATAAATAAGAATACCAGCTTCCCAGCCTTTTCAACTCCAAGATGATTTGAATGAACAAGTCCAAACGATGAGAAAACTTTCAACATCAGCCGGTAATCATACTAAGGTGGAGTCAGTGGACACTTGGTTTAGCAACTAAACCAAGTGTCCACTGACTCCACTCTATGTAGCATGGATCTAATTTTCACCTGTCAGTGTTATTCTGATGCAGCACAGCTGTCCTGGAATTTATTTCAAGTATTATTTGACACAACTATTGTGCAGAAACTTTTATCATTCATTCATTCTTGAATCTTGATTCAAACTTGAAACATTTAGAAGCACAGAGGACACTTTTCTTGAACTTCCTGTGTCTGTCACCTATTGAACATTTAAATAACAGTGCAGAATTGAAGTACAATGACATATTCTTTCAAATTACTGCTAGATAGTTTGATAGCTGTTGCTTCTAAATTATGGAAAAAAAAATTTTGATTTAAATCATGATTATTTTTATTCCCGATTTAAATCATGATTTAAATCGATGATTTAAATCGTTCGATTTATCCACCCTGCTTTCAGATGAAGTGAATTTGTGACAGAAGAGAAAATATCTTATCTCTTACCATGCGGTTAAAGGGCTTTCGAGCTAAGGCTTCCCTCATTTTTGCCGTTACGAGTTTACTTGTCTGTAACACAACTCTAAAATAAAATGCCATAATTTAAATTGCAAATGAACATAATTAGCCGCTAGGTGGCAAATAGAAAGGTCCTCAAGCACCTCCGAACTGAGCAGGGAAAAGACCTAGAAGGTGAAAGAGCCTAGCCAGGGGTGTAACAAGCGGGAGGGCAGAGGGGGCACCGGCCCCCCAGTTTTGAAACGGGGGGGCAAAGCCCCCAGTTTTAGTGCTCAGTGCCCCCCCAAATCAGTTCTTTTTATGTTTATCCAATGGATTTTTAAGAATACTTTTGTTAAGATAATTTGTGCCCCTCCATTTTTTAAATTTCTGGAGGGCAAAATTCAAAAAGTGGGAGGGCCTCTCCCCCCACTTTTCAAAACCTTGTTACACCTCTGCAGCTAGCAGCTCCACCCAAAGGGGGAGAGGGAGCCTGTTCCAATTAGGCAATGGTGCATGGAATTTCTTCCAGATAACATGTAAAATTGCTTTGCTTGCTATCCTAATGGGTGTAAGAGTGCACTGCAGCCGAAAACATATAGCACTTGCCCTGTATGTGGGTCACTGTTGAGGACCTTGATCGAGTTCTTCACACACAACTACTCAGCACCATCAATATTCAATCATACGGTCGTTTGATCACTTCTGAACTCAGGAAGGAGAGCAATATCAAATACAGTCGTATTGTAGTCTATTGTATTGTATAACATTGATAAAATATGATGCAATCATGTCAGCAAATAATGTTCAGACAAGTGGAAAAGTCACCACTGGTGGTTTCTTACACACATGTAGAGGTCAACTTCAGAAGTCAGATCAAGAATTGCTGGTCCATGTTATACTGAGCATGAAGAATATTGACAAACCAATGTATGTACAAACATGTGCATCTATTTTTGTATGCATCTGCAAGTACTTGAGTGTGAATGTATGATGCCTCCACAGCTAAACCCTTATTTATTTATATTTTAACATTGCTTTTGGACTATTGCAATGAATGCAGTCCTTGCAGCAGATCAGAATTCATCAGTTTCAGTCAATTCTCAACTGCCAGGATCACAGCCAACGTGCCAACATTTCAGCACATTTCCCACTGATAATCATTTATTTATTTATTAAATTTGTAATACAAGCGAGGTCACAAGAGACACTGCACTGACTCCCAGTCGAGGAGATAATAACATTCAAGGTTCTCCTTATAGGAGGGACTTGATAGTCATGGCTCAGTCTGGAAATTCACACATCACAAGTCATGCATTCTAGTGTTCATCATCGTACCAAGAAGAGTTGACTTGCTTACTGATTGGTAACCATTCTCATCACCAGCCAGTCGGCCGGATAATGGTCCTTCTGAATCAGATTCCGAATGGTTAGCAATAACTTCTCCAGAAACATCTGAAAGTGTAAAAGAAATTTCAAGATACACAAAACAACGCATTTAATAACACGTTCCAAGACATTTCTCTGTGGGCCAATGACAGAGCAGCCAGGAAAATAAAATGGCACTTATCTATTTGGTAACATGCCCTAAACAGAGGGAGATGGAGCAACAGTAATGCCTTCGCGCGAAGAGCAAAGACCAGAGATCAATTCCCGCTAACTTCCCTAAGGTCGACTAAGTCTTCATTCGCGAGGTGGTATTTGAAAATGAGATAAGAGGACGTGATTGGAAACTTTCATAGCTGCCATACAGTTAAATTTTACTCATATGATAACTTATGATCAACCATTCACACAATGACTTATAATAATACTGAGGAGTGTCAGTGTCAGATTGAGTTTAATAAATAAAGATTGATATTATTATTATCATTATTATTATTGTAATTATTATCAATATTATTATTTTTTTGCCCAGGTGATCCAAACAATATCCCGAGATGTGATGATTTTCTGGTACGGCAAATCACTCGGCAGTGTGTGGTAGGGCATTATTATTATTATTATTATTATTATCATTGTTAAAACAGATAACTATATATCCCAAAATGTAGTGGAGGCTGATGCAGGCATGGAAGGAAGAGAACAGATGGAAAATGAAGATGTAGAAATTGGGAGCAACAGAAGCTTCCACCTAGAAGGAACACTTTGCCAAACTGGTTTTGTGTGGGATAACTGCTTGTTCAAAATAAAACACAAACACCAAATACATGGAGGTTAACTTTTCCGACGAATTCAAGCCAACTAGAAATCAAGTGTAACATTCATAACATGTACAATAATGTATACAAACATTACATACATAAATATATCATATATTACATTACAGCACATACATATTAGTTCATGACAGGGTGTAGCACCAGTTTAGCAGTTAATGGTTTGGACCGTAACTCTGCGTTTGATGTTTCAAATCCTTGCCTGGACATAAATGAGGTTAATGACATTGAAGTTGCTAATACTTCATATGCAAGACTGCTTATAAATGGTTTGATTTAATGGACTGGCCTTCTTTTCATCAGATTAGTCGTGTGCAATGCAAAAGCTTTCTGTACCTCGAGCTGATTCTTCTCTTCGTGACGAATGAGAAGTTGTTGTAAGTGTCTATCATCCATCAACTGCAGCATTGACGTCAGACAGGCGACCATACAACACTGTTCAAACAGATGAAATTATAGAAATAAGTTCTGAATAAAGCATGCAAAGTCTTTGCCTACACACTCAACAGTGTAGCAGTTTAAATGCAAGTCAAGCTTGCAATACAGTAATGTAATGTAACAGATTGTATGATGTGTCTTAACATGATGTATTCAGGGGCTGTATCAGTCATGGAACATTGCACAATCATAAGCAACTTGACGAGTATGTCGGCAGCAATTGATCGCCAACATAGCTTATGTCTTATATAGTCTAATATATGTGAAAAATTAGATAGATTGGCCGGTAGACGAGCAGCTGAGTCAAGAACCAATTGTAGTTATTTAATGTGGAAGAGTGGGAGGCCAGTGAAAATGGTGAAAATGGCGCTACAGTGGTCGAGACGAGAGAGAGAGTGCACAAGTGTGGCAGCTGCATCAGACGACAGCGTTCTTCAAAGAACGCTGATCATTATTGTAGTGGAATGCACATCATCATCATCATATAAGTTTTAACTTGAATTAATAATTAGTAATTAATTCAAAAGTATGACAATGGTTAACAAGTAACAATCAAACACACACACTCTAAACATCATCAAATAAGTGTTTAACAGCATAAATTCAGACTGGATTTTAATTAGTAATTAACCTTCAGTTGGAACATTAATTAAAAATGAAGACAATTGTTAACTAATATGTACAGTATTTTTCACGAACTGCTCCTTAGACTGTATTCCACTAAGGCTGGGTTGTAAGTTTCTCAAAGTTACTGCACCTCATCTGAAACTCTTAACCCCTTAGACATACTGTTATTGTGTAGCAAGGACAACTATGTGTGAACAAATGGAGGGTCTTTGCTAAAACAGGATCATTTGCCCTCATTTGGCCCTGCACTATGGAACTGGCTCCCTCCTTAGACATGTTCCTCCTTGCTAACTGGTGAGCCAGTAGTCTCTTTTTGCTGTCTCAAGACTACTTTCTTTTCTATCGGTCTCTCGCACATCGTAAGTGCCTCTCAACTGAGAGAGATGCCATGTAAATTTATAGATTATAACACAATAAATTAAATACAGTACAATTGCACAATACATAAAAACAGAAGTACTTGTGTATCAAAGACCCTTCAACTGCGCATTGCTCATCCAGGTAAAGTTACGCAACAATTCAGACAGTGAGACATGAAGGAAATCACAAAGACAGAAACGTAGAAACAGAACTGATAGCAGAGCTGATTTCCACAGTATTCGAAAACAGCTGTCCCAGCTCTGTTAGAAAATGTAACTTGTCATAACATGAGAGAGACATGATATGCCTCGTAACTAACCACATGAGGGCTTGACGTTTCAGCATCAACTATGTTCATCATTTGCTCGAGTAGTCCGTCCAAAATTGCAGATAGGCTCGGCTTCAATGAAACATTCTGAAAAAGAAGCATTACACAATAATTCTCCATTTCATTCGGACAGTGAATATCTGCACCAACACTGTACTCTCTTTTGAACAGTTATAGTTGATAGGTTAGGTAAGCTACATATATCATTCCAAACAACCATTCATTTTCTGTTTGAATATGCTCAGGCTACCAGATACAAATTCCTATGGAAGCCGGTTCCAGTGATCCACAACTTGTTGGCTAACAAACAGCTGGAAGAAATAAGTCTTGAATTGCAACAAAACAAAATATGATATTAAAGAAAAGAGCACCTCAATACTGATGGCAGTGAATTGCATAAATGAAGACCAACATGTGAATAGCTTGCTCTTTCTGACTCAAGAGTCTGCGAAAAGACAGCAATTCAGTGACAGGAAGTACAAAACGATGAAGTCATCAGGTACATATCTGAGCACAGCCTGCATTCAAGCATTCTATTTCACTCATTCATCCATGCACTCAGAGTGCTCACTTACACAGCACCCTTCAAGATACCTACTGAGAGGAGCACCCAACCCAACTCTAGTAAAAAAGAACAGTTTTTACATGCTAGTAAAAGGTGAATGCAGAGTCCCTAGTACTAAGAACATGAAGGTCTGAAGGAAAGTCATTTCATATGATCAAACACATAAAATGCACGACGTAGTATCTTTGAACTACGTGCAAAGAGAACAAGTTACCTCGAGATGAAGACCAAACCTGAGGTTGGGCAACCAGAGTTCTTGCAAGCCGCTATGGGCATTCCTTAACTAGCAATGTCATTCCCAGACTGAAATCCTAAAACTAACCCATGACTACGACTCACAAGTTTCTGGTCACAGTGAAGAGAAGCCAAGATTTCCATGAGGATCTCAGCCACTAGCTTTGCATCTTTGTCCACCTTCAGAAATCGACTCAACTCAGAAACATACATCGGAATCAGCACAGTTTTGCAATCTGAACAAAAACCATAATTATCATGTCATCTCCTTACACCAAATACAGAACAGTCATGAAAAAGCACAATCCTCATTCACGCCATCAATATCAAAACCCATGTTATAAAAAGATTCGCATCAGTACACAAGTAAACCTATGTAAATCAAGCAACAGGAAGTGAAAAAGGTCTCCTGTATTTCCATTGTGTTGAAACATCGTCCAACCATCCTTTTTTGACCTGGAGACAATGCTTGAAAAGAGTTTCAATAGAGACATCAACACAAAAGCTTTGCCTGTCCCATTCACTTAACATCCAATACCTTATGTCTGCGGTAGTTACTTTCTGAAATATATCTAAATTGGAAATACCATAATTTGTACTTGGTTTGCAGTGTGTCAAACCCATGTGTTTAGTCAACAATAAACAAAAACCATCATCAGTGTTGCTACACATAAGTATTGCTCAAGAATGTGATGCAGTTCCACACAAATGTGATATCTTTTAATGTATTTGAACACTTGTTTATTCTACTGAAGAACTTTCTGACTGACAATCTAAATCTTCAGTCAGAACAAAATAATGCCAATCTAATCAAGTCAAATAATAATAATAAAAAACATTTTAAATCAATTTCAAACTGACAAACCACAGTACGATTACAAACATAGTATGAATGAGTCGTGACAAGTTACTACAGGAGTCGAATCAAACTGTTGGCAGACCAGCAAGTCAGCCATTACGTCATACATCCAATTTATAACAATTGCCACCACCAAGAGAAAGAAGGACTAGTCAACCATGGGGGGGGATACAAGTATCAAACTTGTGTGTAATCCATTACTCTACGACCCTATATGACTTCTATGGTGACGGACATGGATCGACTGACCGTATGGAGAGATGAGACTGGGCATCAGGGCCATCATTCTCAGGCTGTCCAGTTTTCCAATGACCAATTCCATTTGTGATGTCTGCCCAACACTCAGTATGAGATTCCGATAGATACGGCAAAGGTCAGCAGGCAGGGAAAGCCTTGCCAGCTCCAACAGCATCCCTGGAATCTCATGCAGGAGCACAACCTACAGCACAAAAAAAAAATGTTTGACGATAACAGGACAAAACATCGGTTGGTATAGCTTAGTAGGATGTGTTATATAAATTGATAATACAATAAACTACAATTGTTCAAATTACACCAATGAGCAGAGATCCACAGTAAGCAAATCCCACAGCAATCTAATCTCAATCTTGCTAAAGTCAACCATCAGTTGTCACTGCTAAGCAAAATCAGTGTGCATTTCAATGTTCAGAGAGAGGCTGGTAAAAACCCAAGAAGAAATATTAGAGACCTAGCACATAGAAAGAACAAGGAACACGACCACATAGGCAAGTATCTATCATTTTAATTTTTTAATCATTGCAATTACTGTATTATGTGTAAAAGGTCAGTATATGGAATTTCATCCAGATGCTTAAACCATCAATATTGGATGGCAGACCTAACACACTACAGAACACACCATTGAGTCGCACAAGAGTAGGAAAAGAGTAATAATGTAATGTAATGTAATGTAACAGAGCTCTTTTACAGCGCATCTAAGAGCTTCACAGAGGAACTGCGTAAACATACGAAAAAGGTGTCTTTAATATTCGAGAAAATGCAATGCAGTCCACAATAAGTGGAACCGAGTGAATTTCAAGTAGGTAAATTGTTACAAATTGAATGGAACTCTAAGGGACACCAGAACCTTGAATCAACTCCCAACTTCCACTCGAACTATGACTGACCTGTAGCTGTAAAACAACAGCGTCATCAACATTTAGTGCACGCGTCAAGGCGCCATAAAATCCCGCCATGATTTCATTGAATTCATCTTTCTCTCGATCTCCAGGTGGCCGGCTTTAAAAGCAGAATCAGCAAGCATACGTTTTATATGTAGACATTTGGACATGTGAATATACATACATACATACATACAGCCTCTCAAGGCAGTGGTACATGAAGTTTACAATTACAAAAAATTTGTGCGCTAAGCCTCATTGCTGTATACGACTAACATGAAGAAAACTGATCAACAAAAACGAAGTCAAAGGTAAGTGACCCGGACTAGATTTCAATTGATTAGCAG
Source organism: Bimastos eiseni (assembly GCA_959347315.1). NCBI lineage: Eukaryota > Metazoa > Annelida > Clitellata > Crassiclitellata > Lumbricidae > Bimastos > Bimastos eiseni. The sequence goes on along the minus strand of OY365811.1, from coordinate 31,214,586 downwards.
ATGTTATAGAAAGGTGTTACGTGTTCATCACGTACACAGGCCTTTGGCATGCGATAACAATGCTGCGTGATTTAACGCTATCTTTGGCCGACAGTCTGAATGAAACCAATGAAACATATCTAGCATAGTTAGTTGCTAGTAGAGCCATTTTATAGTGCTAGCAGTTAATAGCCTAAGTTCACTATTAAACTAGATAACAAACTAGATGAACAAGCAGCATATTAAGGGATCAGATGTGAGATGATGCTTTTGAATGATATGTAAAAATTACTACACACATGTTCAAATTAGGGATAACATAACATGACATAACATAAACAAGACATAAACAAAACTTAAACATAATATGAAAACGTATAAAAATCAAGTAATTCTGCAGCATGTGCAAAACTGTGCATTACTGATGAAAGAAGCGTTAAAGAAACTTACAGACAATTCAAATAAAGAATTCGTGACTGAACAATGCACTTCGTTATGCTCCTCAATACCTGAAATAAAAATGCTCAGCGATTATAGTGATTGCAATAAACCTTGTGGCAAAACAAGCAAAATGTAACTAAAAATGTAATGAATCGATGTGAAACAGCTAAGTGATATTAAATCAAGCTTTCTTGTTAGAAAGTGATAATGAACAGATCCAGTAAGATAGAAAAAGTCCTAGATACCGGATTATGATGGCCAAGCAAAATTCAGAAAACATGATACCTCAGAAGTGCTATATAAATATCCAGACATCTACAAAGCTATAGGTACAAACCTGAACACTTTTACGCATTTGTAATTGTACTGATGATACGCCTGGTTCACTATCAAGTGTTTGATTCAAACCTTCTATGAGTTTCCTGAAAAAGAAATTCCATAATTGAGTCTAGCAAGATAAATTTCCTACAAAACAAAATAAATTCCAAAATCGAGTTTAGCTAGATAAGTTTCCCAAAAAATAAAGTAAATTCTGAAATCAAGTCTAGCTACATAAGTTCCCCCAAAATAAAATAAATTCTGAAATCTAGAATTAGCTTCAAACCCTGTAGTAATTGCAATTTAGACTCAAAAAGGTAAAGTTGTTAATAAATAAATTGCTGGCTAAAACAGCAAAGATGCTGACAAAGTCAAAGCTGAATTACAGCCAGTGAAAGAGATGGTAATCATACTATGAGCAGATTTCTTGAAGAGGCACTATATCAAGTTTCATTGATTCAATAAAGGGCCAGCGTATAATTATCAGTCATGAGAAGTGATTGAAATGCAGATAATCAATTGACAAGTAGGGCTTTTTTTGTGTAACATACATGTATTAAGATGCCAACACAGGACCTCATAAAACACCTTAAGAAAGCACTGCACATATGCCAATTAGATATTATTATTATTATTAACACCAATCAATACGCACACTTGCTCGGCAGTCCGGTTGTTAGCTGGTGTTCCCCAGGCAACAATGCCTTCCAGAATTTCAATCGTGCATTTTGCCAGCTCTCTAGAAACATTGAAAAGACAAAATTTGATGAATATATACAGCATTGTCATCGCATGTTGCAATATCTAAGGCTAAGATAACTGCACATTAGGGTTACTTACTCCAGTACATAAAAATGATCGTTTAACTAAAGCCCACGACTGGATACTAGCAACTAAACAGAAACAATCATCATTCTATTCCTTGCTTTGTGTGGACCTTAAAGGATGTTGTAACTACAGAGCACAATCCATGATACCCAAACACAACAGTTGTCAAATCAGAAGATGTTCATCTCAATGAAAATACACCAAAAACCAGAGGTTCCAAACTTTATCATCAATGTACCACCTGGTAAGAAAAAATCTAATGTTGGCAACCACCAGCAAGTCAGATAAATAAACAACACATGCATGCAAAAGTCCTCTTGCAATCAATTATTAGTGGGAACATCATGAAGTTCTCTTGAGGGTCTGGGGCAGAGCCTCAGCTGAATATGCATTGTGGAGCATACGACAACAAATCGAGTGTCCTTAGTCACAGAAAAGTTTTATGTTTTTAATTTATTTATATTTATAATTTTTTCACAAACCGCTTAGCAACACCAAGCATTCCAGCAGAGGTACTGGTTCCACCATTTGAAAAACACTGCTACAAATCCACGATAACTCTGGCAGCTATAGCAAATACTACGTTATAATGTGGTTTGGCTAAAGAAAATCATATTCACAGGCTGAAATGAGCCTACGATCCACCGAGTTATATCAAATTCACATTAACAAGTTCTATAATAAGGTCCACGAGAATATTGCACGTAGTTATATGTGTATCAATGTATCTATCAAGATACTTACCACAGTATTTAATTAAACTGACGCATATATGGCAACTTAACTGAACAATAAAAGTGTATTTGACACTTTAAAACGAGCTGCACTGGTCTTCATAGTTACAGTGTAACGACAGTTTGAAAAAATTCATGCTTCACATAGTCTGCACAAAATAAGTTACAGTGGGCTTGTGCTATAGAACAACAAAAGATAAGCCCTGTCTATATTCATTTTGCTTTAACCCTTTCATGTGTAGCATGTACAACATTGACTGGGAAACTATTGCAAAGTTCATCATCAATGGATTGAGACCAATTATTGTTGAAAGCAGACTAGAGGATACTCACTTGTAAACAAGTGAAGCTGAAAAGTTGTTTGCAATATATGCATCCATCACTGGAAGAAATCTCTCAAATCTTTTGTCTTTAAGAAGATGAAAGACATGAATCTAGATAAATCAGTAAAAAACACCATAGATATTTGTGCAAGAATCTTCCACTAAGACAATGAACACAGATCTGACTGCTCACAACAGAATTACTCATGATGATGATGATGATGATGAGTTGTCTGCTCAAAGGGCAGGTCCATTTGGCTTTACGCCACCCAGGGATGAGGTGAGTGAGGTGATTTCCCGTTGCCTTCCTTACAGACCATAGTGGGTGAGCAACTTGTCCAAGGTCGCTACGCAGTGACTCGGGGTGGGTTCGCACCTGCGATCCTCCAAATGCAAGGCACCGAACATCCCACTACGCCACCGTGCCACTGTAATGCAAACAGAAAACTCATTTGGCTCCCAATGCATGCAAAGATCAGCTAATGATGCTGTTTTAGCATGATTGGTTGCAGAAAAAAAGTAATAATAGTCTTACCACAGCTTTAAATACCGACATGGGTTTGACGTGAGAACAGCTACCTGGACTCATCATATCGAACAACGCATCCATTATATACTGAAGAAACTGTAAATCACAAATCAATCAAATTATCAATATGACAATCGAAATATTAGCAATAAGCAGAATTGTATGGTCTCAAGACAGTGTCTTGGCCTCAAGACGTCTTGAGACAGTTTTTTAGTGTCTCGGTCTCGGAAGCCTGTTATCTCGGTCTCGAATTTTTAGAAACTGTCTTGAAGTGAAAGTCTGATTCTGTCTTGAACAAGCGGTCTCGATAAGTTTCGTATTAACTGTCTTAAAATCTTGCGCTAGAAACTTAAACTGGAATCTACGAGAAACGGTAATTCTGGTTAACGTGCAAGTCACATGATGCTGAAATCAAGTCAATTATCTTAAAGGGGAAAAATGTCTGAGAGAGAACCTGAAATTGTGAAGTTTTCGTTTACGCCATTTGAAGTTAGGCCTATTTACAAACAATAGCTATTGGCTATTAGTTTGTCATTGATGTAAAACCACTATAACCGAAACGATCGGAACATCTTCGAGTTTCTCAGTGTGAGTGAGGATATGCGCAAATTTCTAAATTCGTTTGGTATTTGGCATTGAGTTTGCTTGTTTAAAATCGTTTATAATATTTCAGACGTGTCTAAAAAGGCTTTCTTTATACTATTCAGAAGATAGGCCAAAGAAGAGATATCGGGAAAAAATAAAACGCGTCAATATAAAAACTGTTCTCGAGAATTGGTAGTATATACATTATAAGTTTCACATTGAACTTACAAATGAACATGATTCCCGAAAACTGATACATTAGTATTTTACGGCCTTTTATATAAGATCACTTGTCTTTTACTGTCTCATACTGTCTTGAACCTAGTGTCTCGGTCTCGGTACCTCACTGTCTCGGTCTCTCACTGTCTCGGTCTCCGGACCTCACTGTCTCGGTCTCGATTTGGTCTTGAAGTTTCAAGTCTTGCATACAACACTGACAATAAGTACCAGTTTAATAGATTATACAGACAACACAGACAACACTGAATAATATAGTAGTACCATCATGTTCGGGATATTTTCTTATGTCCCATGCAAAATTTGGACATTTTAAATATAATTATGCATGATCTAAGCAGTTAAACAATACCTACAAAAGGTAATATATTAATAACTCTCACTAGATGATTCCATCATCTCCTCATGGTAGTGGGGGACTAAATGGGCAGTTCGTTCCTTTAAGTAAAAACGGGTGGCGCCAGTATGCACACAGGTCTAAGAAATGCATTGTTTGTCTATGATGTCGTGATCGATGGCTGGTGTAAGAATTACAATGTAAATCCATTATGGATAAATACATAAATTTGAAAACTTGAAATGGAGAGAGGAGAGGGCAACCTACGTCTCATTTTTTATGTCCAATCAAAGCGGACCTTCCATTTACCGCTGCGCGAACAAGAAAATTAAAAATATTTCACACAGGTGAAAGCCCTCAGATCTCATAGGTTGCTGCCTTCCTTTCCTTTGAATTTTGGCACGCAGCAATACGTAGGCATTTTATAATTTGGCTAACTTTTAGATTACTTTTGCATGAAGAATCATACATCAAAGACAATTTAACCTTGGGTAGGCAGTCATGTTTACCGAGTCCCCCATTATCATATCAAGCCCTGAACTTAAAATTGACCCTGAACCTGAAACTCATGGCTAGCCCTGAACTCAAGCCTATGATTGACATTGAACTTAAACCAATGACTTGCCCTGAATTTGACTCAATACCTTGACAATTTCCTCTCCATTTTGAAGAATTATTTTGTTAAGGTATTCTGTGACTTTGTACGGCTCCAGCTTCCACTTTAGGATGCCAAGAAGCGTCGCTGATTACAGAAACAAGGCAGGTTTTTAAAAACAATTTTGAGGCAATGAAAAAAATGATCAGAAACAGATCAAAATAGCATCCCTGTAACTCCACATTTCCTATGATCATTCAAATTTAATAGACACAGAAAATAAATGCATGGTGGTTGACAAGTCTAAACACATGACAGCTGAGGTTACAATGAACTGACATAAAAAACCTGGTAATGTAGAAAGAGCTGGGCAGGAAAACAATTAAAAATACTGAGTGTCTATATAAATTCCCAGCATGACTAACAACTTTTAAAACATTACACCTGTAGAGAAACTTATCTTTACGAGCACAAAGAAGACACTTCATTCACAAGCCCTATTAACTCAGATTCATTTGTTGAAATATAATTCATCCAGATTTATTTGTTGATATACAATAAATCCAATATAGTAATCTCTGTGATCTACTTCTATTAATACTGACATTAACCATTGCTCAGGCTAACATAATCAATCAATCAATCAATCAATTAAACCTAATACAACAGATCTTCAAGATATCTACTTCTATTAATAATGACATTAACCATTGCTCAGGCTAACATAATCAATCAATCAAACAATCAATTAAACCTAATACAACAGATCTTCAAGATATCTAGGCCTACTCAGAAAACCTTGGCCAAATAAGACAGACTTCAGAGTGGAATAAAAATGGGGTGAGAGTTTCTAGGCAAGAGCGGAAGAGCCAATGGGGGGCTATTCCAAGCAGTCTGATTTTCTATCCATTATTTATGCTAGCAATTATAAACACAGGTGTTGATTCTATTGTTTAGGTAAGTGTAATGAGCACCTCCAAAATGAATGCTTCTCTTGAAGTAACAATTAAAAATGTCCCGTTATGTATAACAATTTTATGGAGATTCCATTGCCTGTTCATGAATGAGAAAACCAACCTTTTGCTTGAGTACTCAAACAAGAATGCTCACCATTCTGAGTAAATTTGGTCGAGCAGAGTCGTGTTGATATGTAAACTGCTTCTTTGTCGCTACGGCGAAAGGGGGAGCCGTTGTTATGGCTACTGCTGGATCCCCCGGCCGAGTCCAAGCTGACGTCTGGCAACTTCAGGTATTCCTTTGGATCCACCAGTCTTCGCGCATCATCAAACTTTGACAAAAGACATCGATTAAACTAAAATTGGTATAATAACTACTATGACTATCGCAATCCTTCTCTCGAGCATTAGAGTAATATTACTACTCGTTTGTAATTCTTAGATTCATTTCATCATCTTGATATATTATATCATTCTTACAGAGATATATTTCCTTACCTGCTTAGTCTCCTAGCAGCCTTATCTTAGTCTTCATGTGTCATCCATACACAACCCCAATGACTTGACACAGCACTCATGAATTAGTTGGTACTCTGTGCTAAGCTTTCAGCAACTTAACAATTTCAGAGTTCACGATTATGGTTACTTGTCCAACAACTACCACTAGTAGTACAACCATATTACTAAAGAATTAAAACAAGCTCATTGCACGGTACTATTATACTGCTTGTTAAAAAATTAATTAATGAAAATAATAGTGATAATGATGATCCTACTGATCAATTGCATCTGTCAGAATCACAATCATGCCATGAATATTTAGTAGCAGGGAACTGGCAATGAATGAAGAATTCTACACTAGGACAGCCACCATAATCGATTCCCAATAGAAACCTATTAACCCTTTAATTACGAGCATGTACTAAAATGTATGGGAAAATCCATGCAGCTCGCCATCAAAGGGTTATTAAGTAATATATATATATATATATATATATATATATATATACACTATATATGTTCCAACCAGGCAATAGTACAATTGACTTAGAATGCCCACTGAAGTACAACTGTTTGAGAGCTGTGTTACAATGATATAATTTTCTAGAGCTGAATTAAATTGGGGAGCATATTTGCTGTTACACTATGTCAAAATTGTCCTTACATGGAGCATGCCATGGAAAAGCAGCAAGGTTAAATGTCACACAAAGCTATTTGAGAGTTTTTATCAACCAAAGTTATATAATTGCACTCATCTCCTACGAGAACCTGGCTATAACGCAACCTCTTGGCATTCATACAAACAAACAGCATCCGACAGACATCGTGTTTTATATAGCTATCGTAACTAATGAGGAAAGAAATGCGAAGAGTAGTAATGGCACCTTGTAGAAGCACAGTTCACGAGCACCGTCTGCTATCGTAGTGAATTCATCGGTGATCAGTCGAAAGAAACACATTCCGAGCAACTTCTTCTCAGTTCTATCCTTGTCTTCAAACATCAACCAGGCAGCGTTAAGATGACAGATGACAAAACGACTCTATACATATAGACTATAGAGCATAAGACCTTGCCCCAAGCAAATTGTACAAGGAAAGTCAACTTTATTTTTAACCTTTTATGCTAAAAAGTCTCAGCACTCTAGTGTGTGCATAAATGGGGAGTGAACTGGTCTAAAAAGCTGGAACCAGTTAGCTACATTGGAAAGACTGCAGACTGCATCCCATACTCCTCAGTGTACAAGAGTGTGCTGACCGTGTTCCCTTCTTGAAGATGGCATATTTCATAGACTTCAATGTCAAGCTAACATAATCTGTGCATGGGTACCTCAGGGTGCAGCACCCATTCAGATGGGGTAAGTGGTGGAGAAAGATCTCTCCCAAATCGCGGACATTGACATTTAAGGACTTACTGGAACAGTGACGGAATTCAATTCGAACATGGGAATTGTAGAACTGATCGACTGGAATGCGAAGCTAAAACAAAAACACATTTAGCAGAGGATTATCAGTACATTCTGCAATAGGAAAAGACAATGTAAGGTGAGGTAAAGCAATCATTAATTCGTTACATGTCTCCATTAATATAACTTTAAGAAAATAAGTAAGTAAGCAAGCATATTTGCAATTGTACCAACTACATATTCACGATCTGATTTACAAACATTTATACAGAGTGTCACATTTATTAATCAATAGATTCGGGGCTTCAGAACATAAACAAAGCAATTGCTGAGAGAAATTGATGGCAACAAAACATCGAGATTGCCTTGCGTACCCCTAAGAAGGCTTCTGCATAATTCCTGCAATAATAATCTGACCTCCACTTCAGGCAAGATGCAGACAAATAATAGGTTAGAAGTGTATCTTGGAATCGCAGTGAGCTCGTTGAGTAGATTCATGATGATGACGACAATATTTAGCAAGAATTCAAGTCAGCCGAAATTTAAATACGAACGCGTATTGTGTCATTCCAGCGAGGTGTGTTGTGGTGGTAAAAGAGAATCGAGTTGTACTCCGTCACATCCGACTCTCCTGTTCCTCGGCTGATGCACTTCTACAACAATAAACAATACAACCTAATCAAATCAAATTTTTGAACTTCTAGCACTCTGTAATTGTAAAGCTAAAGCACAAGACAACATAAGCAAAACAGCCTTAGCAAGCACAACTGGCCAAACGAGTCAGTATCAGTTATGCTTCTGAGACACGTCTAAATGTATTAATATGTAACAAAAAGTGGTTTCAAATGTCTTCTGAACCACTTTAAACCTTTTGTTATGATAACCTAATCAGGAAATTTTAAAGGAGAGCCAGTGGTTCCCTCTGAGCAAAACTGCATTTGGAATTACAATTCCTTGGACAGAGCCAATCCAAGAGCCAAAACAAACTGGAAGAAAGGAAATAAAGGAGGATCAATTTGAACAAAACATTATCCAACAGATTCAATAAAGTTATAAATAACTTAACCTCAATTCCTTGCCAGAAAGCTAATTCCCAGAGCCATACAGTTAAAATCTTGAGGCTGTTCAATCCAGGAAAACTTGACACAGAAGTCAACAACTATAAACATGTAGAGTCAACTTGTAAACACGGTCCCACTGTTCTGCTTAACACGAAGTAATGTCATGTCCCAAAAAGCAATTGACTTTACACCACATATTGGCTAACATGCCGGTCAAGAACTGCAGTCTGTTGCTTAGTGTTGGCTTTACAACCCAATGAATGTCCAGGCGGCAATTAGATGAATGGATGGCCAGATGAACGGATGGCCAGATGAACGGATGGCCAGATGAACACATGGCCAGATGGATGGATGGCTAGATGAGCGGATAGCCAGATGAATGGATGGCCAGATGGACGGATGGCCAGATGGCTAGATGAGCGGCAATTAGATGAATGGATGGCCAGACGAACGGATGGCCAGATGGACGGATGGCCAGATGAACGGATGGCCAGATGAACAGATGGCCAGATGAACGGATAGTCCGATGTCTAGATTTAGTCAGACAATAAGTTGTTTCTGCAGAAGTCATTTTACATGCAGTCTGGTTACACATCGTGTCGCACAGCATATCCTCTAACGACAGTGTGGTAATTGGTTCACAATGTACATATATTTAAAATCTTATTCAAACAGAAGTGCACTCACTTCAATATGTTGTCCTTCTTTCGTGATAACTAAGACTCTCGCCTCAATGTTCTTTTGAGCAGTTTTTGAGCCTCTTTCAAATTCTCCCCGCTCAATTGTCAAATAGAGGTCATTGCGATCTGTGTCTAAATTGAACATTTAAGCATATTCATGTCAAACCTAACTTATAATGAGGAATGAACTGAAACTCGGCTTGCTCAGCTGAGTTTCCTAGCACTCGGCAAAACTCAAACACGGACAAATAATGAGTCCAAGTTTCAATAAAAAATTGGACTTCCAATTTTCTGCGTTGAAAACGAAAATTAGATTTTTCTAATTCACAAAACTACAATCGGCGTAACTAAAATCACAAATGCTGTTACTAGTAGTACTTACAAGCTACTACTTCTAGCGTAAACTGAGGCCAAAAAATCATGATAATTGTACAGCTTGCAAACCTAAAAATCAAGAGAATGAAACTTTGTAAATATTCGTAACTCAGACTCGGCACAACCAACTTGTAAAACTCGGTACTCAAACTTGCAGTATATTGAAACTCAGTTCATCCTACTTATAATTTTATAAATACTAACACAGTGTTTTAAACCATACCTGTTCATTACCAACTTAAGTCTAACCTTTTAATATTGTAAAAGAGTGACACAAACTTAACGGTGAAAATATATCTCAAACTGAAGTAATAATGCTACTTACTTCCACATCTACTGTAACTTATAATATACAAACTTCACAATCAACCTTGCCAAAGCATGAGAAATGTTTGTTCTATCCCTTTGTTGCTAATGTTCTTTATTCATATTCAATAAGCACCACTAACTAATTACTAAGCACCAATCAAAGGCAATTTATGCCTGCTTCAAGATACCTATTTGCCCATTCCTCATATATCTTCTGACCAGTAAACAGAAACTTCAGTGCTAACAGCAATGAGATTGGCTTAAGACAGCATTTCCCAATCTTTATTTGCCATGGAACCATTTTGATCTTAAATTTCTTTGGTGGAACCGCCATCCAAAACTAAACATATCCTGTCATGCTTAAGAATGCAGACAAGCATAGGCTTCGGCCTAGATTAGATTATTAAAAACACAAATGCTAATGACAATGACATATGAATTCTCTTTCATATGAAGTCATAGACAGGTGTCAAGGAAACAGACTCCTACGAAAAACTAGTATAATTTATTACAAATTGTTTGAAACTTATAGTTCACACTGAAGGGTTTCTGCGGAACCCTTGTATTCACCTAACGGAACCCTAGGGTTCCACGGAACACAGTTTGGGAAACGCCTGCTTAAGACAACAACCTGGCATAATGACATTGGGAAATCCAATTTTGTTGGTGACGATGGCATTCTTTGGTACATGAGGGTGAGATGTAAGTGATGCCTCCAGATCCGTATGCAGCATCATCAACGACAACTGAAACTCTACAATAGTAATGTCAACAACAGTGATGATCACTTTTGAGGATTCCTGTGAAAGCAAACAAAGGCAAACAACAATAAGATACAGTGGGATACTGTCTGATCAAGCAATCTCATAATCACAAATTTCATCACAAAATTTCTACAGAGCACAAAAAAGTTGCAGGAACCATATTCTACACTTAGGTACACTTAGCTCAATTTTTAGGTACCAAGGCCAAAAGGAAACTAATAGGCTGGTAAAATGAGAATTGGTTTCAGGTCAAGATCCGAGGAGCAGGCAGGAAAGCCTTAGTTTGGACTAAAAGATACTAGCAAAAGATATAGCAAAGATATAGCAAGAGTCGCAGCTTTGGCAAGCTTGTCTGTAGCAAAAGATGCTAAGTAACAGTGATCATTTTCAAAGACATCATTGAAGATAAAGTATGAATGATAACCTTTTAATCGACCTTTAATCTAATAACACCTATCTATAAAGGTGTTACAATAAATTAATTAAGCATTAATTATATGAGATCATAGTAAACAATTGTAATCAGTTGAAGAAATCTGGTAAAAAATCTGAAAGGTAAGAATGAAAGCAGTGGCTGGCAGTAAATAGGTCTATTCTATCTTAGCACATTAATCATTCAAACAAATGACAACCTTAAAATTATTAACTCATTTAAACACAACATTCACTTAGGTAAATAATTAATTTTAAATAAAACAGCAAAATTGATTATTTATGTGTGGAGAGAGCAGATATGAATGCAGAGGTGTCTCATTCCATACATGGGCACAGTAAGGTTTATAGAAAAAGAGTCTAGTATCAGTGCGGGCAAAAGTCTGTGGTAGGAGCTAGAATGTCTGGCAAGGATAAAGAGATGTCTCTATACAGCTGGAAGGATATTATTGGGATAGCAAAAATTTTGTGTGGATAACGAAAGCCTTACAATTTTTTTTAAAAGATGTCTTCCGAATGCTGCCAATATAAACAGCTGTAGAAACTTACAGGAATTTATAAAAATTCAGTATACAAAGTAACTGATTTCAATGCCTGGCCCAACCAGAAACAGGCTGAACTAAGGTGAAAGAAGATAAGGGTTCAAACTCAGCATCATACCATATTCAGTTTTAGCAGATGATGTTGATGAGCCTGATGACTTTTTGATCAGGTTTTCATGCAGCTGAGGAAATTCATTTTCACTACAACTAATATCAAAAGAGAATATCTATCTATTCAGCAATAATGCATTCCTGCTCCTTCTTCAGCCTTTGTACCTTGTGACAGATACTTTGATCAGTTCACTCAATCATTGAGTGAGTGAGTGAGTGAGTGAGTGAGTGAGCATATGAGTGAGCATCAGTGAGTGGGTGAATATCAAGTGTGTGAGTGAGAGTGAGTTAATGTGACTGAGTGAGAGAACAAGTGAGTGTGAGTTCTAAAGAGTCAATGCAAGTGAGTAAAAGTGAGTAAGTGAGCAAGTTCAAATGTGTAAGTGAGTAATTCAGCCATTGGCAGCCTGTTGGTTTGGCATATGAATGAGTGAAATGAGTGAGACAAGGAGTGAGAGAGGGAACTGCAATTGCATTCATTGACCATAAGAGTGAAAAAGATGAGAAACCTAAAAATGAATCCATTGACTATGATCAATTAAAAGTGACTACTGTATAAATACAATGACTCAATAGATTTGACCTCCTAAATGAGAAATTCAACACAGAACCCAAAAAAAATAACTGAAAAAATTCTTAACTGAAAACAAACATTGCAAAATTGTCACAAATTAAGCTTAATATTTTAAATGAAAACCTTACGGAGTAATTTTCAGGCTGACTCTTGAGATTTCATTCATATCTTCTTTCAAAATCTTTGAGATATTTAAAACTAAAAGAAACATGGAACATTTAAAAAATAAACAATAAGACCTGATAATTTGACACAGTGTTCAACGATAATCATTGTAAATAGAAAATCTTTGGCAAAACAGCAGAATAAGACTAATTCACAACAGTCAACACTTCAGCGATGAGCTGTACAGATTTCCCAGTCACTTTTAATATACGCGCATCACTAAAGAACTGAAATCCAATACAAAAGACAACATTCAAATAAGAGAGGCGCTTATAGCAAAGCGATGCAAACACAGATTCAACGCTAACTCAAAGGTGCAGGATGTTCTAAACAAATCAAGGTTCATCAGATTACAAAGTCTGGCTCTTTCTATAAACTTCTCAAGACTTTCCTTTTTCACTGGGCCTGGGTCGGGAGCGCCTCTGAATAGTTATCTAGAAGAGGCGTTATATAAATTGCATTGATTGATTGAAAGTCAATTTTTCATGGGTCGAGCTGGTGTCAGGATCTTGTAAGACTGTTGGCCTGAATGAGTAAATTTGATGGATTGTTTGGATGCACAGTATTATGTAGTGGTTAGCATTCATTCATTTCGATAATTTATATAGCGCCTCTTCTAGGGAAACTACTCAGAGGTGCTCCCAGTCCAGGCACAGCCAAAAAGAAATGACTTTAGCAGCTTACAAAAGGTAGGTAGATCATTGTTAGGGGGAAGACGGAGGGCAACCAGGAGCCCATTCCAGGTGGACAGACCAACCACTAAGAAAGCTCAACGCATCATTAGCGACAAGCGGGCCCTGGACACCAGAAGCTCACCTCTAGCAGAAGAGCGCAGTGCTCTACGTGAAAGGAGTTCAGACACCGGACGACACAGTTCAGTCAAGTAGGATGGCACACAACCAGAGAGACACCGCCAAACTAGTGTCGCAATGCGGAAAGTGATGCGCTGTTGAACTGGTAGCCAGTGAAGGACATCGCGCATATAAGCTGAAACCGGTGAAAATTTGGGTATATGTCCAATAAGCCTGGCCGCAGAGTGAAGAACGCGATCTAAACGCATCACTACGGCACAGGGAAGACCAGCCAGAACAGCGCTGCAGTGATCAATTCTGTTGGTTACAAAGGCATGAACGAGGACTACTGAAGCCTCAAAGGTAAGAGAGCGAATCACTGCACAAAGCTGACGTAGCTGATAGTAGCAGTTGCGAGTAACCTGGTTTACATGTTGCGAGAGACTAAGCTCCTGATCAAGCAATACACCCAGATCATGCACAACAGATGAAAAAGTAATGTGAGGATAGGTCTCAGCCAATATCTGCATATCCAGCTCAGCCAGGTGCCTGCGACTGCCAATCCATATAAATTCTATCTTGGAGGGATTTAAGAGGAGGCGATTCGAGGCCATCCATCCAGAGAGGACATTTATGGCATCACACATCAGCCCAACCGAGACCATTGCTGCAGCTGCTTTGCAATAGACATAAGCTTGAATGTCATCTGCATACAATTGATGCAGTAAGCCAGATAGAGTAGGCAGAGGACTGATATCAGAGGCGTGTAGAAAATGTAGAGCAGAGGACCCAGCACTGAACCCTGAGGAACTCCAAAAGGGGCAGAGACCCAGCGAGACCGAGAAGTACCAGTAACTACACAATTGGTATGGTCAGTAAGAAAGGAGCGGAGCCATTCAAGAGGACCGCCAGTCAAGCCAAAAGAAATAGAAAGCCGCTGAAGGAGAATGGAATGGTCCACGGAACCAAATGCTGAACTAACATCAAAAAGCGCAAGAAGAGTTATCTGACCACGATCCATTGCGCTATAGAAATCAGACAAAAGGCTAACCAAGAGTTTCAGTAGAATGGTTCCTACGAAATCCCGATTGCAAGAAAGGAAGTAGACCATTTGCATCCAGGTACACCTAAGCATGCCAGACTACAAGCCCAAAGGTCAGAGGTTCAAATCCAGAAAAAGCCTTACATCTTATCAGGATTTTACCTATGAGAAAAGCATTGAGATTTTGGCTCAACTTGCACCCACTATCAAACTCAGTCATAGATAGGATGGTTAGTCTGTCCACAGACTGTCAGCTGGAAAATGAGGCCATGAAAGATAAGACTGACCAACTGCCCTCACATGTAAAGGCCAAGAAAACCTAAGCATCCAATGAAGATGTTATTCACCTGGGCCTGTCACGCTGAGAGCACAGCACCTCTGAATAGCTTATACTGCAAGAGACAATACAAATTTTTTTTAATGCAATACTGATGGGACCCTCAGGTCTCGATCAAGACAGTCACCTCACTGAGAAATAGGGAAACTTACCCCCACCGCCATAAGGTCTTTTGTAGCAGAGCGTTGGGGTTTTTGTCGAAGGTGCAGAGTCTCGGAGGCTTCCTAAATTCCCAACAGATTGACGAATAACTTAAGAAAATCATAAGAACTTAAGTTGGAAGTGTTGTATACAGGCACATCACATTATTCTAAGAAATGCATCAAAGTACAATGATGAACTACATCACAGTATCACAAGGATCACATACAACAATACAATGAGATATACACATTACAAAATGCACAATTAATATCATATTTAATGAGGAATACACGTAACATATAATGAGAAACACATTATACAAGTGAAGAACTAGGAAGTTAAACATTGTAATTCTGAAAATCAAACTAAACGAATTTACAAATTGAGACCAGATTTATCTGGTGCTAAGCCATGCAGAACTAAACATACTACCTGTTCAAATAAGGAATCAATCAAACATTCAATCACCCAACCAACTAACCGTGCTGATACTTGATTGCTGTGCTGCATAGAAATTGCCACATAAATATAAACATTTTGACAACGATAGACTATACAGACAGAGCAAAGTTTCCTCCTGAATAACAATAATAATAAAAAATAATAAAAATAAGTTCCGTTTATTTTCAAACTGACAACAACGCAGCACGATTACAGACAACGTATGAACGAATGATATCGGCAGCCATGCAAGGCGCCCATGAAGTAATGCATCTAATTTAACTGAACCAACACCCCTGGTACGGGTATTGAACTCGGTTCCTCAGCTCTGCGCTCCAGTGTGTTAACCATTACTCAATCCCCCCCCCACATAGTCAATCGAAATCATAATCATGATAAGATGCAGCACTGCGACTCGTCACCCAACAGAAAGTGTCTCAGGAATCTTACCAAGTCGAAACATGTGTACAACTAGATGGGCATCCCGACCAAAGTCTCTTTCACCAAGATCCTAAAATATTACATAGTTACAACCAGGTGAATATTTTGACAATACAGATGATGCAAGTGGACAGCCAAGTGCAATTGACAATGGTAATGTAATAATTCCTCAGAGACCGACAAAAGGACAAGCCCCTAAAACAAATCTTAAGATGTTCTGTTGCTGGAAAAAGTCATTTATCATCACCCACTAAAGAAAAGCACGATATAGCAGCTAGCTCATTATCACAAAACACTGAATACAAGAAGACCCTTGCTCATAGAATGAAGGCTTGGCTGGCATGTATGTGTGGTATGTGCAAATAGTGAATGAGAATCAGGTCAACTTGAGAGATAGGGTTCAGCCAGTTGCTACCCTGGTGGTCCCTCCAAATTTTAGGCCACATTCAGATTTGATGAAACAAGACATCCCACTGTCCTGATCCCCGGACCCTGCATGGCTCCCCTATTGGACAAATTCTGAGTCGCAACTGCCTAAGAACTTTGCCAGCAGCATGATTAATAAAAGCATTTTACCATAAAAAGTTTTGGCCACATAGTATATGGAAGAATGAAGACTAACTGTAAAGACGGTGACAAGGTTACTGGCATTTGCATCGATAACTTCACCCAACCGGTTGATTTTCAGTAGAACTCTTTCGCTAGAAATTAAACATTGCATAATTCTTACCAGATAGATGGATGGACATATGATTGAATGAATGGATAGCGGGATAGATGAATCGAGAGTTAAATAGATAAATGGACAGGAAGAAGAGATGGCATGCATGAATGAATTCCGAATGAATTATCAAACATGAATTATTATATAGCCGATATTGAAACAAGGAAAACAGTCAAATGAATAACAAAAGCGAATTATTATGCAATTAAGTAAATCACATGTATGTAAATCAAGTTAGAAATCCACATTCCTCAAGAGCTAAATATAAATCTTCCTATTTAACTTCACAGGTAAAACAGTTTGGCTTTCAACTGTACTTGCCAATGGATCATGATTATGATCTTGATCAACTCTGGTTCACTTAAATTGATCATTGACTCATATCTTACGCCTCATGATAATGGTACCTTTCTCGTCAGCTGCATCCAAAATGCATTCATTTCATGTCATATATAAGTAATAATCTTTGAATTGGGTCAGGATCACCTCTGACCGATAAATGGTGATTCACAAATGTTCAGTTCTGAAAATGGACCAACAAAGGTAGAAACTGACGTAAAGAATTCGCTGGTCATTGCGTCGTAGAGCGCAAAATGTAGCTCCGACTCCTCGGCTAAAGAACACGCGATCTTCTCAAACTTTATGGCAAGATGATGATTTGATATTTGCAGGCCTTTGTTGATCCTCGTCTGCTTGGAATCTCGTTCCTACAGACGATACAACCACACAAAAGTAGAGAACCCATGGTAGCGTCTTTGCAAGACGCTTAAACGATGCCATTTTACATTTCTTGGGTAAAGCCTCATGGAAACACATTCACTAGAGGGCTACATGGAAATTGTACACAACATTCTCTGAGCTGAAGCAGCATAGTTGCTGAGTAAGATGTCAATAAGTTAAAGTAAATGCACAAAGCCAGGTTTAAGAGCAAGTATACTATAACAAAAGAAGATCATAAAGTCTCACTTGCACAACTAAACATGACTAAAGATGCAATGATTAACAAAACTTTAAAACTTACAAACAGAAACACACAGAGAAATCAATGTGATTAGAAAATCCAAATGATTAAAAGACTATAACAAAACAATCTTTACAGAACTTGCACTTAAAAAAGAAAATAAACATTGAAGAATAGAAGCTGCCACTCACTGAATTACGGGCACTATCTTTGTGTATTTTAAAAAGTTCGATAGGGTCGGTCTGTTCAACGTCAACTGGTTCATTGTTAACCCTCGGCACAAGGTGAAGGCTGAGATTTCTGAAACAAGTGAATCTTTATTTCAAAATCAGCTGCTTTGAAATTCTTAATACATAAAACAATTGTAAAAGATCAGTTAATGCAATTTGTTCATTTTAAAAATCAGCTGCATTGGTTATTAAAATTCTAAAACTGGTTTTAGTAATCTAAATAGAATTTAAAAGACTCAAAGAGGCCAACTCCAGACTCAGGTCTCTTCTTGGAACTTCCTTTATGTTTCCCTTTCACCTTAAGGACAGTGAGTTAGCAGTCAGTTAGCTGCTGTATAATGACACTGTCATGGCAAAGACATTTGGTGTTATCCTCCTTTCTCCAGGCTTAGGACTGGCACTACCACAGGTACGACAATGGCGGATATCCTTAGGGATAAAAAAAATTTTATGTGTTAATCAGAAATGACATTATAATGTCTAGATTTTACTAACATTTTTATAAACACAGAAAACATACTTGTTGCCCCAGTCAATTTTTTTCGTGACCTCCACCTTCTTCTCGTTCATTAGAGCCAGTGCAAACATCCCAGACCGGAGTTCTTTCCTTAGGGACACCAAGTCAGACATCACCTTGATCAGTCCTGTATCAGTTCGCCTTTGGTTTCGCTACAGCAAATTATTAAATTAAACTTACCAGCAACCTCTGAAGCAATGACTAAATTTATTGAAAATTATTAACTGTATTAACATTTTACTTTGAAACAATCATAACGAATAATCGCATGTATGTAAGCCCATGCCATGATTCAATGTCAAATGATAAGCCAAGTTATGAAAGAATAGCTATGCAAGCAGCCTAAATGATGCATTAAATTGATAAGTATGTCAGTAGATCATGTTGACCTACCCAGCTTTTAACCCGGCACCGGAACGAAACGATGAGTTTGGCTGGTTAATGGGAGTTGATTTGGAATAGCACCAGTGATTAAGCTAGTCTTACTGATGCTGATAAAATTTATAAGATTTACATTACATTACGAATCTAATCCAGAAATTTTTATGGTCATGCAGAATGCACAAGGCATCAAACAATGATCACATTAGGCAATACTAGCTTTTGTTCTGAAACTACAGTCCTCCATATAGTGCCATTCATTCAACATGCATTAGGCTCATGAAAGCAGACACTAAAGGGATGAACTGAGAAATACTGAATAGCTAAGTAGTTAGGAGAGATCACAACAATAACAGACCAAACACTGTGGCTAGAAACACTCACCAGTGTATTTAAACCAACAACCATCACTCTCTGCAACAGAGTTATACTTTCTCATACACCAAACAGCTCTAGCATTCACAAAAACAAAATTAACCCAGCTACTTCGTTCTACCTGAAAGTTAGTCTTCAAGATGGCGGTCCATTCTCGAAGGACGGTACAGACTTCACTTGCGACAGCATCTTCCACGAGAATTGGAACCGCATCCAGCCTGGAAAACAGCAGGAAAATGAACCACTTTTGAATAATAATGAACATTTTCAGATTGATGATATAAGGGATGTCAAACAGATCATATGATTGCATCACTGTGACTGTTGAAGGAAACGTGCAGCCGCCAATAAACAGTTAATTAATCGTATTACAAAAAATTCATTTATTAGAAGTGGCTGAGAATTTAATCTGAAAATTCAAGTTTTTTCTTGTCTTAAGCGTGCAGAGGGGGATGCAAGAAGGAATTTCCCATTTTTAGGGGTACCCACATAGAAAAAAAAAACACTGCTCCCAAAAGTTGATAGAAGTTGTAGTAACAACATTTTTAACTAACATATAAATCTATTTATCAGACAGAACTGCATTTGTATCATTCACTTCATAAAATAAAATACCATGACTGAATCATCGATGAAATGCAGTAATATCCCCAAAATAACAATATGAAACCTTGTGAGACTTCACAACGTACACCTGTTTGTTGTGAAAGATAGCCTAGTAGAATACACAATGCTCTCTGTTTCAGTGTTTCTAAGATAATCAGAAAACCGATTCAAGCTGATCCCACGAATTCCATAATGTTCCATCATTCGATGACTATATTTGCAGATTTACCAAATGCCTTGGTAGGTAAAAAATACCAATGGAATAAATATTGTTGTCCATAGATTTGGTAATATTGACACTTTTCTAGGAAAGCCATGAAAGTGGAGTGCTCGGAGCAAAAGCCATACTAGTTTGTCAATAAAGTATTCCT
The DNA here is from genome assembly GCA_959347315.1 of Bimastos eiseni. Taxonomy (NCBI): domain Eukaryota; kingdom Metazoa; phylum Annelida; class Clitellata; order Crassiclitellata; family Lumbricidae; genus Bimastos; species Bimastos eiseni. The sequence continues at coordinate 31,194,446 of OY365811.1, read as the reverse complement.
TGCTGTAAAATATCCTTAAATATTTTATTCTTTTCAAAGACCTTAGAGAATGGCAGCACTGAAATTGGGTGAAAATATTTAATTGTTCCTTTTGCCAAATCATTTTTACATAGCAGCATTTTAATAACAGTCCAGGTCTTTTACAAGTCATTGTCACAGTTCATGTTTTGGTCAGCGTAGTAGCATGACCATGTCCTCTCCACAGCCTTCCTTCCTTATCTGCACTTACACTTATTTGCATAAACCCTTATTGTAAAGTGAACAATTGCAAAAGCAGTATCACACAGATGTGTGCATATGCCAGTGAATAAAGTGTAGGCCATGGAAGGGTCATAAATGTTACAAGGGTGAACAACAATCTCCCTGTTCACAGATTTCAAAGAAGCACTAACAAATATCAACTTGGCCTCGTTTTTTACTTGTCCAGTGTAAATAAGAGAGGGATTGGTCAGCTTTGGGCTGCACCAAACTGTATTTAAAATAACAGGCATGTATGTGATCTGATGATATATTATTTTATTTTTATTTCATTATTCTTTTCTGTTGGTAATTCTGCAACTCGGGTATCACTTCTAGCGAGATTTCAATCCATTTCGGGGCTACCTTCTAGCCTTTAGTTCTATAATTGATGTGCTTTATGTTTTTGCCTTGAGCAAACTGTTTGTTGTGGCTGCAAATAAACAAATTGATTGATTAATTAATTTGATTGATGTGTTTCATTAGCGAGGAATGCAATATAACACCCTCAAATTCTTTGTCAGTTTCAATATCATTGAAAGGTAAGATGCAAGTAGTGCAGGTTAGACAGATTGAATTGGAATCAAATTGGATCAAATTCCCAATTCTGATCTTAGCATGGTACAGATGAAATGAATCATCACATAGCAATTTATGTAACAGATTCAAATGAGCCACATAAGTAATTATGCACATAATGAACATCACCATCAATGTGTGAAAGAATAGAACTGGTGATAGATTTATTAACAACTGATTAAGTGATCTCAGTGATCCCAGGAGCAATATATCTTCTGATCAAAGTGCAGCTGAGCCTGGCAATCCAGCAGACAGACAACCTTCACTGTATCACGAGGTAAGGTAAATCAACAGAGGATTAAGTAACGCAATCAATGTCCATTCATTGCAATTCAGCAACCGGATAACCTTTTCTATTTGTCATCGTAGGCCTAAGCAAAGTAGGGCACGGTGACATAATTGGTCCCTCACAACAATAGCCATCGGCAAATAATGACAAAGATTTGTAGAGTCAAACAGTAAGTACAACATTGAAAACCCAAATATTGTGTAAAGATGGCATGGATGATGTTGATTGCATGTTACACAGTAAAACAGGCCACAAACCTAAGTACACATTAGAACCACTGGAGCAACCAAAATGGCCCAGCTGTCTATCTTTGATAACAATGACTTTTACGCACTACTGCACACTACAGAAAATGACTGCGAACATTTCTACTATTCAAAGGTTTGAATGAACCAAATGAATCATCATAAAGCATTAAATGACAGAAAACCTGAACAAACATTCTTCTCAGCCTTTAAGCATGTACTTGGAGACAAAAAAGAGCAAACCCGCAAGCTCAGAGGTGGCGATCGGGGGGGGGAGGTCGAGGGTACAAGTTCCCCCACCTTTTACAGAGAGAGGACAGATAATACCTTGTCCCCCCCCCACATTTCTTACCCCCTCATTGAGTGTCTCCCCAGCTCTCAAACGAGATCGCCGTCTCATCTATCTCACCAGTTACCACTGACAGTGTATGGCTAGGGTGCAGACCTGTGTATCAGAAATATTTGAGAGATATGTGCTTCAAAGCAGACTCAGCCTTTGCAATGGTGCAATGGTTCTGGTCTGGTCTGTTATCAAAACATTTATTAATGCAAGCCCAGACAACGGCCGAGAACCAGAGCTAACTGTAGAAATTTAACAACCAGTACACAGATAAGTTAATCTAAATGCCTCATTTTAAATAGCCTTCAACAGGTCCAGCTGCTGTTCCACTAACTGACTCCCGATAAATTCCCCCATTAAACGAACAGACTTGTGGGTAAGAAGATCAGGGACTGAGGTCAGGAAAATGAGTAAGTCAGTAATTCATCTTGTCCATTGCTGCTGCTGCCTCAATATCCTAGATACCAGCATTGTGTATTGTTCTAATTGAGTCTCTAAGAAAGTTGACAATGATAGTTCCTGCAGTCACAAAACAGGTGTTTTAAGGCCATTAATTAATGTTCTCAATGTTTATCATCAGATGTAATGATAAACAAATATACAAAATATAGAAGAAAGCATTGGAAATTCAAGGAGATGGTAAGAAATTACGACCTACCCTTCACTGTCCAGGTCGTAATCCCTGAGTGCCACATATGACGATGGGAAAATACCCTGGAAGCATCAAAGCATAGAATGATTACCATGATGATCAATATTATACCAATATGATCATCATTATATATTACAGTAATTACGATGATGATGATGATGACGACGACGATGATGATGAAGATAATGATGCTAATGAGAACTTTCATTTAAATCATTATTATAAAATATTTATTAGTGTTGTTGCCGATATTGCTGCTGTTACTTAGAAGAAGATGCATACAAAGTGCACAGAGCAGAGATTTAAATCTCCAGGTAAGAGCACAGTCCATACATGGAGAGTCTTTGGGACCTTGACTGTCATGACAAGTGTTAAAATGAAATAGATTAACATGAGGAGTAGTATCTAACTCAATCACCTCATGGAAAGATGAACAGGGTCAAGGTCATATGGTTGCCATAGAAATCTGTCTACATCTACATAACAACAGAATTCTCAAATAAATAGCAACAACTTAAAAGGAACTCCATTCTTGACGGTAGGACTGACGACGTTGCTGAATGCTTTGATTCAACAACATAAATAACAGCTCCGCAATTGCACAAGATAAACTGCTATCCATGCCAGTTGATGCATTGCTACAGGAGGATTAGAACACAGAATATCACAGCAGAAGGCACTGTCAAGTGTGTTTACCAAGTAGTCATTTAGCTCAGGCTATGGACACGAAAGTACTAACATGAAACGTACTGAGGGACCATCCGAATACGACGTCATACCAGAGGCGTCAATCCCCCCTTGAGTGATGGAGGCAAACTCCCTGTCCCAAGTGTCAGGAAGACAAGATAATCTCCCCTAAGACTCAAAAAATATTCGTCTCCTACCTGAAATTGGAGGCATTTGCCTCCGGATTCCTTCTATTTTGGACACCCCTTTGTCATACCATTTTGGAGCAAAAATTGACTCCCACACTCCAATCATCAGAGTTCAAGCAATAAGCAGTTCACTGCTGCATAGCCACATAGTGTCATACAAGTCTTACCCTGCCCATCTTTACGTTTTACGTAATGTCATTTACGGATGGTCTCTAACATTATGCAAGAAGTGCTATTAAAACTGTTACGCAAAAAAATGAGGCAGATTACCGTCTGTTTTGTCTTCACAGCCATTCCTCTGTACCATCCTGTAAACATATAAAATACCTGGTTAGCTTTTCAGTGCTCTCTTAGAAGACTTCAAGGTTTCCTGGTTTGCAAGTTCATTTGTTTTCAGATGTGATTAAAAAAAAACTTTTTACAGAAATGTGATATACTGTACCAAGATGTCTTCATGGACAAGTCCAAAGGGTGAAACAAGAAGGATGAGTTCATCTGTCTGAGTGTGCATGTGTGAGTCAGCCTTATTATTATTAAACGGACAATTTCTAGAGCGCTGTAACGCAGCCATGCCGCTACAAGGGCGCATAGGTGTGTCTCTGTCATACTTCTGTGTTTTAATGAGCATTTCTCTTGTGTATTCAGACGAAATTAATGCAAATATACTGCAAATGGTTTACACCGATAGTTCTGTTGTCAAACCGAAATTCTGAGGGGTTACTGAACAAAAACTAGATTCAAATGGGGTTTTAATGCTTTAATTTTGATTGAAGTGAATTTATATCAGACTAAGAGATCCAAACACTCGATTTAAAGTTCTTATCCTTACATCCAGAGTATCTTTGGGTCAGACTATACGTAGGCTATCTTTGTGACCCTATCCGCCATCCTATTTCCGCTGCCTCTAGTCGCCCTATTCGTTCCTCAGATCGGCAAGATCTCTTGGTAACTGGGTCTCGGACGGCTCTCGCTCAATATCGCACTAATGCGTTGGTCCTTTGCATTGGAATGATGTGCCCTCTCTGACTCGCTCTTTCATTTTAACTCTGGGTGCTTCTGTTTCTGCTCACCTTCTTAAGACTTTTCTTTTCCCATGGGGACTTTTAGTATAGAGAGCGCCTCTGATTAAATCATAATTGGAGAAATATGTAATTACAATACCAATTGTTGTGCCCAGCCCAAAGTATCTCTGTTCCATGAGAATGAGTTAAACCTTTGGGCTGGGCACCACAATCAGAGAATTAGCTCATCATGCTACACTGACAGATAAGAAAGAAGGAATTGATTATCTAATTGATTAAATGATACATCTCAAAAGGGGATTGGCAACTCTACTGCAGCCATCAATAGAAATTCAGACAAAATTAAACAAAGGTCTTCACTATTATCAGTTTTCACAACACAAACTTATTATAAAGAAGAGTGAGGTACCCATGAATCTATGTATAACCACCGGTAAAGGTTCAGTAAGTAATGTAATCGAACATTTATATAGTGTCCCTTCATGATACCTGCTCAGAAGAGCTATCGGTATGTATGTATATGTATGACAATGTATGTATGGATGTTGCTTGTATGCATCCATGTCTGTATATGTACGAAAGTGAACAATTGCGCACGTATGTATTTGTGTGCACATGTGCCTATGAATGTATGCATGCATGCAAATTGCCGATAAGTATGTGTCATTATAAAATTATTAATCAATTATTACTATTAATCAGTAACTTCTTGTTTCTGAAGTACAAAACTTCATCCAATGGTACACCAGCTGTCCCGGCTGCTGGGAAAGGTAGGCCAAACCCTAAAAATGTCCCGGTTTTTAAAAACTGACCTGACTAGTCTTATCAACGTCTCCTTGATTTTACTGTAAGTCAGCTGGGTATGACATTGATGACAATACACTGTTTGATGAAATGACATGTGTTTGTAGTTTTTTAATTTTTTGAGAAAAAGTGGAAAATGGAATGAAAACAATGTTGCGGTAAATAGCAGATGGGTGCAGATTTTCAATGATCTACAAGAGAGATAATTCTTCCAAATTTTACAATTATTATACATTTGTGTTAATATTTCCTGGAACTAATGCTCCAGTTGAGCAAATTTCATCACTGATGAACTCTTATTTGTCCGATCAAGAAATTCGATTATCAGAAGAAACCCTTGAAGCTGTTATGATAGTAAAAAGAATGTGTGTTGAACTTTATGACAGATTATTAGCAGAAAAAAACTTTTACGAAGCATACATTCAAGCGCCAAATATGAGTGATTTGATCAATTTAGAATAATGAAATTTAAATTAAAAAGCAAGATTTGTGATGATAGAATGTTAGCAGACAAAAAACTTTTAAGAAGCATACATTCAAGCACCAAATATGAGTGACTGATTTCATAAATAAAATTTAGAATAATTAAATTTTAATTTAAAAGCAAGATTTGTCATGACAGAATGTAAGCAGACAAAAAACTTTTATGAAGCATATGTATAATCAGGTGACAAATTGAGTGACTGACTTGATACATTTTGAATTTATATTTAAACGCATTATTTGCAATAAAACCTTTCAGTTATACCAATATAATGTATAAGCATAAAAATAAATATTTGTGCAAGTTATATTACAATTATTGACAACATCACAAATTTATTTGTGATTGAAGTGTCCCGGTTTTAAGATTCCAAAATCTGGTCAACCTAATCAATCCCTCAAGTCATGGAGTAACGTCTCCACCCTACCTACCATCCCCTAAGGGTTTCCATAATGTAGATGGCATCCCTGGGGACAGAGACTCCAAAATGTAGGACTAGCCCAGCAACTGATAAATCACTGCCCCAGAAACAATCCCTGTGTTAGAAATGACCATTGGAAGACAATCAAAATGACCTGATTGAATGAGTTTGGAGAATAAGGAATGATTTGAAGTGCATTGTGATTGGCTAGATTTCCAAACTAGTAAGCTCCAATAACAAAGATATCATTTGCTGAAGAGGATTCCAAAGCAAAGATTTAAATGGATGGGCTGCAAAGATTAACGACAGAGGTTAATATCTATCTATGTAGTGTATGAATGCATCAATACACAAATTGTCTGACCAGTCACATTGCACTATTTCAGAAAGGTGCCTCAGTCACCTGCTTACCTAAGATTGTTCCCGGCATATTAAGAGTCAAGACAATCCGTGTGCTCGAACAATCAGCACCCGACAATGGGATGAGGACGCATTTGGAAAAGGCATCATCAACATCAATCAATCAACAACCATGGGCTCATCATCCGTAGGTGTCTGATGCCTTTCTGACCACATCTCTCCGCACCTCTCATTATAGCGTGGCTCAACTCTTGGAGACTTGTTCCACCCCTTTCTTCAATGTCACCTGTCCAATCCCTATGTAGTCTTCCTCCCATTAACATGCACTTCATCAATGTACGCTCTTCTGATTCTTCGCTCCCACGGACTACATGCAACCACCATTCAGTAGGCGTTAGTCACGACAACGTATTGCTTGATGTATGCCTCACCAGCACATGGTGAGGCAATACAAAAGCCAGGACCGTGAGAGAATAGAACAACTGCTGTTACAAGATGAGGCAGACTGGTTACTTCCTCTCCTACACACCCAATGCCGATCTTATGGTTACTGTAGCAGACGGCTGATTAATTATTTAGATGAACACTCCTGAATTCCACTTATGTCTTGCATAAGCACTTACCTCCACCCTACCAGCTAAAATCTCCTATCTATAGCCCATTAATTCGGGTTACCTAATCTGAACTTTTTTGTCCCAACTACATGTTACAAATTCTTTCTTATCTAAATTACATGCAGACTGATTAAGTGTTGCAACTGTCCTAAGTATTATTAACAAATATTATATTTAGACCTACTGCACCTAATACTCTTTGTCGAAAATTAATGGTCTTTGTTACACGAATTAGTGTTGTTGTATTAGTTAAAAAGATTGTTGTTGATTTGTTGTTTTTCATGCCGTTTGCGGTTTGAGACGGTTTGTTGAACTAAAATCGGACCTAATGCCTAAGGCAACCATGTCACGCATCATGTAACTTACTGCGCTGCGTCAGTTTATAAAATAAATGAAGACACAAACAGAGTGATCATTATTTCTGCTATTGTGGCTGTAACTTTGTTGTTTGCAGTAGCTATCACTGCTGCAATAAAATTATGTCTTAGTACTTGATATGAAACATACACAATAGCACCCACATACTTACTTACTTACACACACGCACACAAAACATATCAGTACAAACCTTTCTAAATGCCTGCCTAACAGAAAGAACAACTGCAAGGCAATTGCTATGATCCTCTGAGTAGATATCTTGAAGGGGCACTATATCAAATATTTATGATTGACCAGCAGTGGCGAAGGATCTCATCTGATCACACGCTCATTAAAAAATGAACAGAGTCAAGGCCATGTATAAAGTCGCTATATAAAAATGTTTACAATTACATTGCAACAGTTGGATAGATTCATTGAAATAGAGAAATGTAATTTGCAATAGACTAGGAATGAATTCACAAGATGAATGGCCAATACAATACTGAGAATGTCACTCTGCCCCTTCCAATTCTGTGTACATTTCATACAAGTATACATATGGTCAACTATCTATGATCACGTAATTGGACTGACATAAAGCAAAAAGTCAACAGATCTTTTGATGCCCCTTAAATTATCCACGAGAGGGCTGCCATGTCAGTTAATGCAAGCGAATAATAGTCGTCTGTGAAAAGATAGGTCATACGAGAATCCTTCTCTAAAGGAAACACACAATACCCAGCTTGACTTTTATTCGTCACAGACAGCCATTAGTAATTCTAAGTGAAGCATTGACACCTTTTAAAAGGTCGATACTATGTTTAAATGTCTCTGAAACTCCACCACTGCATGCATTCTGGCAGTGCCAGTCCCAGGCCTTGATAAAGAAGGAGGGCGACACTAATGATCTCTGTTATCACACAGCGTTGTTAAAACGAAACTATTAAACATCTCTTGCAGTCAAGAAAATAAAGCAAGATGGCAAGTTAACTAATAAGTGACCGGGGAAAAATACAATTAGTTTAACACATTGACGAAGATGAAATAAATACACAAATTAAATCATGACATCTGCAGAACGTAAATGAATGATCTATGCAAGAGCAAAAACATAGGCTGGCAATAACTAATTATATTGTAAATTAATGACCATTTCAAAGAATAGCCTGGCTGGTTGGTGTAAAATGGAAGCAAAAATTAAGCTGGCAATAACTAATTACATAATTATATTGCTAATTAATAACTATTAACTTAATTTAATTAATTAATTAATTTGAAACAACATCCTGGCACTATTTGGTGTAAAATGGAAGCAAAAATTAAGCTGGCAATAACTAATCATATAATTAAATTGCTAATTAATAACTATTAACTTAATTAGTTAAATTAATTAATTTGAAACAATAGCCTGGCGCTGTATGGTGTAAAAGGAAAAAAGCCTGGCAAAGATATGAGACTCAAATATCCCCAGGACAAGTAGATGACAAAACACAGCACATTGAAGGACTGTTATCTAGTGTGTGCATAGACATAGATTCCTGTTTGCAATCCCAATACCTCATTGGCCAGTTAAGCAAAGACAATACGTGAAAACAACAGCAGGAATTTCCCCATGCGCTAATAATATGGTATCTTCACTCGAACCTACAAGTGGCAACTTCACAGGATTGTCCACAATAAAAATGTCCAACCACATCATATGAGAAAAAAGTAATAAAACATCAAAGATTGTCTAAGCCAGGTTCCTAAAACTGTGTCATACAAATATGCACGCATATAAATGTTAAGCAATATACAAACAGACACAAACATACCTCAAAACGTAAGTCTCATTCTTTAGTACGTCTCAGAGGACTAAATTCGAGGCGATAAATAAATTCTATTATAATGCAAACTCTTCACCGAATTAAGGGCAAATCAATCAGTTATCATAATACTAGGACCCATCATTTGATAGTCACCCAACTGAAACTATATTCGCGAAATCATATCCGCAGAAGAAGGAAGTCAGAGATGTTTCAACTACACAAGTCTGTTGCACTAGCACATCTAGATCAGCTGAAAAACTAGCGGAAGTAAACAATAGTAAATTAAACCATTCAATTTGTCAATCATTCAATCAATTTGATCTGGAAGTAAAACTGATACTCACCAATACATTCTTCCATAAGTTCGACGACATCACCAATCAGAAGTCGCAGTCCATGATTCACCTCGCCATCAAAGTTGCACATGGCTGCAAAACATGTTCATATATTCTTCATTTACAAGTAACCTTGGCAACGGATTAATTTCAGGTAATTAACCTTGACAACAGATTAATTGCAGATAAGTAACCATGGCAACAGATTAATTGCAGGTAAGCATGCACACCAATGCAGTCAAACACACAGATAGAGACGCGAGAGAAACGAGGAAAGCGAGCTGTGTTAAGTACTGACTGAAGAGGAGAAAGACAAACCTTTGGAAGCCCAACAAGAAGGGAATTGCAGTAGTCAATTCGAGAACACATAAAAGCGTGAACAAAAGTAGTGAAGGTGGAGGAGACAGAACGCCGATTGACCCAGAGGCGCCTTAGATAAAAAAATGCCAACATGCAAGAATGCAAACATATATACATACATACATACAAACACATACATACACACAAACACATACTGCAGATACAACATACTGTCTTTTCTTTCCTGTTTTTCTAGTGAGCTAGGATCAAACACCTACACTAGTTGCAGAATTGATGGGAGACCCTGAGGGCAATGGAGAAGACTCGAAAACCTCGATCGCACATAAATTGAAGCCACCAACACCAGATGTCTTTGGTTGTTAACTTTATTCGGCTCATTTTCGAAACACCTTGATAGTATTACATAACAAGCAAAAGGCTACACTGGCATCCATCTCTTGGCTTGACCTCTCTTGTTTTGGCTCTTGCAACATTTTAATCGCAAGATTGACTGCATAAAATTCGGAGATATTCATACAGAAGCAAACAATGAGAAAATTACAATCAAACACAAGCAAACTGGAAAAAATGTGAAATGTCAAAAGTTTTTAAAAACTAACACATGATTAAATCAACCAGTCATACCGAACTCCAGTAAAGCAATTAACTTCATGTTATAGTACAGAGCTACAAATCTGCAGGCTGTAATACTACTGTACCACCAGACTCAATTTTATGTTAAATTCACACAAGGTTTTTATGATATTTGTCTGCCATTGAAGGACCTTAGTTTTATATGAAGAGTGTAGGTGGCCCATGAGAGCCCAAACATATATAGGTCACTTGTTGACAGCACCAGCCAGAGACTTAGAAAGATCCCAGCCACTGAGAGGGCCAAAAAGAAAGAGGCTTCGTACACAATGAAATACAATGCTTAGTTTCCATTCTGCTAATTACGGAATATATATATATATATATATATATAATACCAGATACTGAAGAGAATATGAGTGAAATAGGATGAGTGAAATATATATATATATATATATATATATATATATATATATATATATATATATATATATATATATATATATATATTTCCCTCATTCTATTCTCTTCAATATCTGGTCTAAGCTCTTCATGCAAAAACCCACTTCTCAGAAATGTCATTGTAAATTTAGGAAGGCTTTTTTAGACTGAAGGCCAATATGCAAGATGCTGACAATACTTGTCCCAATTGTGTTTCAGGGCAGAATTTCAAAAAGATCAGAAGCCTTATCAATTATTGACTTAGTTTATTAGTGTTAGTTGCAAAACAGTCTAGTGATCAGCAAGCTGGGCCTTCAACCAAGAGTCTTGGGGTCCAAATCCTTGACATGGCAGAAAGTTACTTCCAGATTTTAACCCCACCTAGGCACAGTAGACAACTCACGTACACTTACTGGGCTTATCAGTGGGAAGACCAGATGAAGTGGGAGAGGATTGGTCACTGCCTCACATGCATAGATTAAGAAGAATGAAGACTTTACAAACACTTCACAGTCATGGCTGTCTCCTAGGTTAAAGAAATGCGTCTTCTTCTATTTGTTTCTCTCCTCTGTCTCCCTCTGGGGGGACTCGTTTTCTTCCTGCTTATTATTTGTATTGTCATCATTTACTTTGACATTTATAAAGTGGCACTTCAAGAATGAACTAATGAGTAATTTCAGTCAAATAATCCATACTTCATGACTTGAAAGGACATTATTATAATTTTTTATTATTATTACTATTATTTTATCTCCTCAGTCAGGCTTGAGCTGACGATGAGGCCACAGTGAAACATCTCCATACAGTCCTGTCTCTAGCTATTTCTACATTCTCTCTCTCATATCCACGTTTGCTGTCCTCAGATCTTCTGTAATATTGTTCATCCAGGTTTTTGTTGTCTCCTCGGCTTCTTGCTTCCTCTACTTGGCCGTGTAGTGCTGCCAGTGGCAACCTTTTGTTGTCCATTGTGGTCACATGACCAAACCATGACAGCCTCTTTACTATTATATGTGTTTTCAAATAATAGTTTATGTTTTACTTGTATTTAATGACTTTGTTAGTGAATGGTAAAGCACATGGTAGAGTGGAGGAAGAAATGTATGTTAGGGATGACCCAAAACTCTGCTTGGAACTCGACTCGGCCCAAGTTTTGTAGTAATCGGCATTACTCAGACTCGGACAAACAATGGGTCCAAGTATCAATCTCTCCGATTTTCTGTTTTGAAATGAAAATCGGATTTACTAATTCACAAAACAACAATCGACCTAACTAAAAACACAAATACTGTTATCATTATTTACAAAACTACAATTGACCTAATTAAAAACCCAAATACAGTTATTATTAGTGCTTACAATTACTAGTCACTACTTCCTAGTGTAAACTAAGGCAAAACAAAAACTTCTTAAAAGTCGTGCAGACTGCCAAACTAAATATCAAGAGAATGAGACTTTTTTTAAATATTTGAAACTTGGACTCGGACTCAGGAAAATTGAACTCACGATACTTTGGCACTCAGCAAGAAATTCAATCCCAGTTCAACCCTAATGTATGTAAATAATTATTAAGTTCTGAAGAACATCTGACAGCAGTTAGCTGTCCAATTTCCTCTGTGTAGCTCAGTATAGCCAGGAAAATTACAGTTAAATTCATGCAGAGTGTACATGACACACTTTGAAACACCGACTCATTTGGTAAACAGATTTAGCAATTTTAAAGACCAGCTCATCGTTAAAGAGTTAAAACAATTCCCATAATGTTTTCCTATTACATTGCCTTGTTTCATACTACTAACTAACTGGATTGGGTAACAAGCCACATTTGAGCAAGCCTTAAAATGTGCTGACACTTAATGTCAAATGTGTTTACATGTTACAGATTAATAAGCAAGTTACAACACTTGTAAACTGTAATCATAATCGTAAACTCTACTATTACTATTAAAGCCTTGCTTAAAAGATACATGCAGTCCACTGATTTATTCGTAAGCCCAGTCTATCTCTGGTGACCAATGCTATCACTTTGCACAGTTTACAGAAACAATCACTAATATTATTTTGTCAAATCACACCAATTCAGAATTGCCTAGTATTTGGACAGAATATGCAGTGTTTAGTTAGAACGATCAACAGTTGAGAGTGTCATGAATGGAGAAAGTGTCTAAAAGTGTGGGTGTTGTCAGACCCAAGTAGAGGAAATTCCTCCCATCCCTTTTACAATCACATCCTGGCAATAACAAAATATACTGAGCAATTTAAATTAAAATGCCATTAAATTACATAAGAATTAATTAATTCCAAAGAAATTAGCATTAAGCACAGGTTTAAACCAACATTCCTGCATCTGGTTTGAACGACAAGTATTAGGAGTTTGCATCTGATGTCAACCTACGAAAACAAACTCACCAACAGCAAAGTTGCATTTCTTTGTTTTGACAGAAGTCCACATGATAACAACAATGACCACAAGTGTAGTTTATCCTGCAATGCAATGGTTGAAAGTCACATTAGGCAATAGTTGAAAATCACACTAGGCAATTGTTGAAGATCATATTACGCAGTGGTTGAAAATAACATTAAGCAATGGGTTGAAAATCCCATTATATCATGGTTGAAAATCACACTAGGCAATAGTTGAAAATCCCATTAGGCAATGGTTGAAAACCACACTAGACAATGGTTGAAGATCACATTAGGCAGTGGTTGAAAATCACATTAGGCAATGGTTGAAAATCACATTTTGCTACAGTTGCAAATCACATTATGCAATGTTTGAAAATCACATTAAGCAATGGGTTAAAAATCACATTAGGCAATGGTTGAATGTCACATTAGGCAACATTACGAGTATTAAGAAAACTTCAAACTTGCTAAGCTTGTCCAATGACACAGATCTTTGCAGCTTATGCTGTTTTCCAATGACAACACTTAGAGATTGCTGATTGCTAATTCAGAGCTTGGTTTTCTCAGGCTCTAAATTTTTACACGGTTATATAAAACTCAGCTTTCTTCCTGTTACGAAGGGAGGGGAAAGTGGTTGGGAGGGGAACTAAATGTTACCGTCAAATATATTGTTTATTAAGAGCGGTTATACAACCCTCAAGTGCCGACTCATAGGAACACCAGGCCCATCAACAGCAAAAGAGAACAGCTCTCACTGAGTTCGTGAGAGACACATGGTGGTCCATGCCCGTGAGGACACACAGATCGAGAGCAAGGCTATTCCAGGTAAAATGTTCAATCACTGAAAGGCTCAACATAGAAAATCTATTTCACAGTTTACAAGATACAACATTTAAATCATACAACCAATATTTACTCACTGCTCAGCCTTCATAATAGCAAATACCATGCATCCTCAATTTTTTGACTTACTTAGTAGTAATTGCAGTTTAATGACTTTGTGTGGCAACAAAGATCATTAGCGTCACATTCCTCCTTTATCCAGGCTTGGGACTGGCACTATCAAGGTGAAAACAGTGACGGAGTTTTGATTTTTTTAACTTCAAACCAAGGTATACATATAATCAGATGGACCGTCGCTTTTAAGAACGACTGCAGTTGGTTAACCATAACCATAACCAAATGTTTTTATTATCACCTCAATCAACAGTGATAACAACATAAGAAAACAGTAGAACACGGAGAGGAGTGACAATAGGGAAAAAATAAACCCCTAAGGAACTGATGGGTCCCGCTAACAGGGCCTACCCTTTCTTACATAAAATAAAGCACCAGATTCAGAAAATTCAAAACATAATTCATTATCTTAACCAGTTAACTAATGCTGTCTGTGCACATACTAATTATTTAGAGTGATAATTAAAAGGTGTTTTTATACTTGAGTTTAAAGAGTCGGATATTGCTGGATAAGCGAATTTCAATTGGTGTCATATACCAAGTGATAGGTCCTATGCATTTAATTGATAATCGACGAGTGTTGGTTCATCAAAGAATAGGTCTATAATTGAGACTAGTAAATACCGGAGGTAGTAGGTTGCTTGTGAATTTATACATGAATTCGTTTGCTTGGAGGGAAGCTATTTGAATACCAGTAATACCGTATATTGCATTAGAAGACCATCGATAGCAGTGATAGCAGCATGTTAAGCACAGGGCCTACTACTCTGAGGAAAATTACTGATGCAAGAGGTCACAACATAATAATGCAGAACTTTGTAGAAAAGGAAATTATATGGAAGTGATGCTGCAAACTACAGGCAGGTCATTTACAGATCTGTGCACAGCTACCTAGCCAGACAAACTGGATTTTCCTGGTTTAAGCCAGGCCATTTGTGTCGATGGTCCGTGTTCTCAGTCTTCCTGCACATGTTCAAGAAGCCAAAAGCAGTTTAAAAACAGTTTAAAATGTACTTGCTACATAACTCTGAGCATTTGTGTCGAGCGTTAACGCTAGAAGTAGCTTGCCACCGACGATGCTATTAAGGAGTTGTTGCCATTACAATTACAATTCAAATCACAACTAAAGTACTATTCTTTTAGACAGTTATTATAACTGTCATTGACTTTCTGAACTCTTGTACAGCATCCTTTCTGTTGGCATTACCAGTTTCGATAACTTCTGCAGCTGGATAATGAACCAAGCCTGGGTATCATCTGCACACTCATGAGATGTAACCCCTGAGGAAGGAACTAGCTTAAATTGGCAGTACAGAGGATATAGAGAGGGGCAATAGAACCCTGAAGAAAAATTAAGGCCATGAACCACAAAAACAGCCAGAGTACACCAGAGAGGTACAAATACAACCGAGAGTGCATGACTCATGAGACTAAATGGCTATGTTGAAAGCCACACTCACATGAATGAGGTTAAGTGGGGTCAAAATATCCAATCAACAGCTCCAATCTTCTGACCTCTCCCGTGCCTCATATCACGATAGTATTGGGTTATGACTAAGGCTGTCAACGGGTACCCGGATAACCGACCGAAGCTGACTATCCGGGTAATGAAATCGGTTTTCAGGTACCAAAAATTCCGTAAAAATGTGCAAATTTACCTGAACATATGCCAGAAATAATCCCTTGGTCATATTGGCCAAGTGCCCGGACAATGAAATCGATTCTCGGGTATCGACATTCCGTAAAAATGCGCAATTTTCTACATCTCCTAACAAAATATCCGCGCAGTCCGGGCACCCGACTGCACGGGTCGACGGGTACCCAGGTCGTCATTTCAACATTTTTTGGCAGCCTTAGCTATGACATGTTCTAGTTGGTCCCCTGGAAGCTGTCCATTTCCATTTGCTCTATCAACTCCACAACATTGCACAGGACCAAATTCAATACCATTTCTAGTCATAACTTGTCTTTCAGTAACATACTGCATTTCTACTTGACTTCTCCAACGACCCAAGAATGTGTGTGGGATGTCACAGAGTAATGGATAACACACTGGCATGAAGAGCAGTAGGAGGCGAGATCGATCCCTGCTACCCCATATGGTTGACTAGTCCTCAGTTCACAGATTGGCAGCATTGGTTAATGTTGATGTATGACATGAAAGACACCTTGCATGGCTACCAAACAGTTTAATTTGACTCCAGTAATAATTTGTGATCATCTATTCATGATATATATACTTGTCAGTTTGAATGTATTCAAACAAAGATTAATTGTTGCTGTTCATAAAGTTATATCAACTGATGTCTTGTTCAATTTTATAAACATGTTAAAGAAGTACACGAATTCGATAAAACTAGACTTTATTACAGTCATGACACACAGCAGGTCTTCTGCAGGGACAGTACTATGGATAAATCACAGGTTACGCTGTCTGTAACTACAAAGCTAACAAATTGCTATCTATCTAAAAATTTGAATGAGAGGTCAGAGGTTCAAATACCCATCAGGACAGAATTCATTTTGAGATTTCAATCCCTCTGTGTATTTAATGCACTCAGCTAAACTAAGTATATTGTCAGTGGGAAGATAAGTCAGCAGCTGAAAAGACTGGCCACTGGTCCTCAACGAATATACTAGCGCTATATAGCTTACTCATAGCTGCCTGCTACATAATTATGGGATTCATGGCTGCCTTTCATGCTAGCTCATGTGACTATTCTTCTTGCTTAAAAATTGTAACCTACAATTTAATAACATCTCAAATACTTACATGTCGCACAGAAATAAAAATGTGTTAAGTGTAACATTGACGATTTGGGCAGAACAGTTCGGTAGAAAAGAAGTTTGAAGTGGCAAGTGGTGTTGTAAACATTCATACAAACCTTATACACGTTTCGACAGTATAGTGATTTTAAAATGAAACACTATCGAGATACAATTATAAAATTATCAGCTATTGTGTAAATTGTTTTTAACAACTTAGATTACCCGTTTATTGATGCAATGCAATACAATAAACTATTTAGAATGCAGCCCCGTAAAACATCCCGATCGCGCCCAGTCAGTATTTACATAGAGTTTGGTGCTAACCAGTTGCCCGATTTCCTCTCTCCAGTACGGGAGTTTCAGTGTTGCGTTTCTCAGAGGGTCAACTGCTGGCGCCGAAATAGCGGAAATAAAGCTCACTGTCAAATGGAGCTGTCGGCGGTGAAATTAAGATTACAACTTCCACTTCCGCGTGAAATTTTCGCTTAACCACAGGTAGCCAGGTACACTACAGAATGCAGCGATCGAGCAAAACACGGCGGCCGACGACAACCGCCTGGTCTGTCACGAGCGCCCGCCTACTAAGCTGATGATCGTCATTTGACTATTGCGCCTTTAGACCGACCTAATTGTGTGACTCGATCCACTTCTGCTCAACTCGACCCAGTTAAGATCTAGGGACGGCTACGAACTAATATGGCTACGACCTACTTCTGGCAAACGGTAGAGAGAGAGAGAGAGAGAGAGAGAGAGAGAGAGAGAGAGAGAGAGAGAGAGAGAGAGAGAGAGAGAGAGAGAGAGAGAGAGAGAGAGAGAGAGAGAGAGAGAGACAGAGAGAGAGACAGACAGACAGACAGAGACAGAGACAGAGAGAGAGAGACAGACAGACAGAGTGAGAGAGACAGAGACAGACAGACAGACAGACAGACAGACAGATAGACAGAGAGTGTCTTGAGAACGAAGGATAAATAATTAGGCTACCTCAAGGATTTGATAATCGTGATCTCCAAATTTCTAAAGCGCCACTTGAAAGCTAGGCGCAGAGCACTAGCTTATTCACGAGCGCTGCGTCAAATCGAAATTGTTGTCCAAAGGATAGTCCGTGGGAGGTCAGAGTTCGGTTTCCAGAAGCGATGAAAATAAAGATAAAGATAAACCCTTGAGGAACACGTGGTTCCGCCATCTAGGATTCTTGGTCACCCTATTTGCAACACAAGTTTCAATGGTAGTAGGCCTATTTATACCTATAGGCTACCTATCGTGATCAGTGACATCAGCCATTTATACAAACATTATTAAATGAACTAGTTGAAAGAAAAACAGAAACTGCACCACAGCAAAAGGCAATTCGTTGCGTTAGTCCCAGGTTAGTGTTACCTAGGTTAGGTATGCTATATTGTCAATATTAACATTCATGTTTGCGTGCACTGGATTGGCCTATCCATAAGATAGCTATATTATCGTTAAAACTGGTAGGTTTACACCGCAGGCATTTTACAAAGAATACCGTAGTGGAGGACCTCCGATCATAACCGTTCCACAGTCCCATATGGTTGCTCTAACAACAATTAGGCCTATAGGCCTATAATTGTCAACTGGGGGAGTATTGCAACCAGCTGTAATTAAACTGTTCAAGACTTTTCTTTCGGTTCCTGGTTTTGCTTGTAAGCTAATTTTTCTATTATGCATTTGATTATGTTTGTCAGATTTATTCTAGCTGATTTTAATTTATTATGCTCTAGGCCTATTTATGTGGGCCAATAATTAACGCTGAACCCGCGGTTTCGGCCGGTCATAGCGTAAGCTTATAAACCAAACATCAACAGTTGTAGACTCTGTAGTTACAGTTTAACGACACTGTGTGATTACAGAGACCATATATATAGCGTCGCCTTCCTCCTTCATACAGGCTTGGGACTGGCATGCACTGCTGGATTGTACTGCAACGTCTACGGATTTACAAGCCCTTCGATATGTCGTGTGCGCACGCGCAGTGGTTTGCGAGTTCCGTGCTTATAGGCCTAATGTGTATCCCCGTAAGGTTGAATCCTTTCCTTCTTTCGCTAGGTGGCGTTTGTTAAAAAAATTAGAGGCACGTGTAACGCAATGGCGCACTGCGTGACTGCCGACGGTTAGATTCGACTCCTGTAATAATTTGTCATCCTTCGTTCATACTGTACTTGTAATCGTAGGCCTATTGCAGTTTGTCATTTTGAAATTGAGCGGAAATTACTACAAAATTATTTATACATGTAGGCTACAGTGAAAATGCTTCTATGATCCCTGTGGTTTTTATTTTTTATTCATGTTGTTACAGTGGTCTAATTCACTTGTCCCCCTTCCCAGCTGTCTGTGTCCTCCTTGGACTCTCACTGTATCTGGCAACAATAAGCAAGATTGAAGAATGTGTTTACAAATGAAAATGATACTCTACCAACCATGACTATTCTTATTGAAGCATGACCATGCTCATTGAAATTTAGTTTGCTAAAGCATTCAAGGAAACTGGCGAATGGCGAATCGTCTGTGCTAAGTGCAATGTAGGCCTATGCAAATGTCATCCTAGAAGATAAGCAGTATCATGTGATCTTCAGCTTTGATCTACAAATTGATCATGATTGTACAGAATGTTTTTGAATGCAGCTGTCGAATATTACATGCTAGACCTGTGTTGTACGTGTTTCTGTTTAAACTATTTGAGATACCTGAATTGCCAAGATTCTCATGAAGACGTGTGATGGGACCCAGTAGGCCTAGTCAAATAATGGTGCGACGTTTGAGTTATTGATTGCTATCGCCTTACAGGTATAAATAAATATATTAATTGGTAACTCACTAGTAGGCCTATTGTCATTACAGTGGATAACTTTGCTGCGAAACGTTCACGCATAGAAGTAATTAAGCTTACCAAAATAAAATATTGTCGTCACCGTCTGTAAATTAAGAGCTATAGCTTGGTCCTCATATAGTACAGCAGTAACAGCACAGCACACTCTCCTGAAAACAGGCAGAGAATGGCAACGAGCTGCTGCCAATCTTCGCCATGCAGTCAACCAGTTGGATTAACTGCACGCACAGAGACCACCACGAGGAGGTGTTGGCAAAGGTCTCCGTACCCCATTCATTGCAGCTCTCAGGCAGTAGAAAGTCATCACAAGTTTGGCATCACCCACAAATAGGCCAATTTTATAAATTTTCAATTTGAGTTATTTGCTTTTACTTGGATTGAAATGCAAGGCAAACATTGGCGCTGGGGCAAAACGCGAAAAGACGCAAATCAGAGACATGATTGAGCATAGAAATACCAAGCCTATAGCCAGAGTAGGTTCGGAAACGACATAGGCCTACTATACAAGCATAGGCCTATAAGTCAATGAGTAATCGAAAATAAAGTCAGTGAGAATAAAACTGAATGAGAGAAAACGGAGAGCGAAAGAGTGAAAAGAGACACTTAGTTTGAAGATTGAGAAAAAACAAAAGACAGGGTTAGCGATTGGGTGTAAGAGATAGAGAGAGAAATAGATGATAGGTCTAGGCCTAAATGGTGATTGATTGTTAGATAGATAGACATGGCAGATACAGAAAGAAAGACTGCATAGACAGATAGATAGACAGATAGATACATAGATAAACAGACAGATAGCTAGATAGATTAATAGAGAGAGTCATAGATGATAAATGGAGATAGATAACTATTAGACAGATCTATAGAGATAGATAGATAAGGCAGAGAAAGAGAGAAATTACAAATAGAGAAATAGATGAATTGATAACTGGATAAATTGATGCACATATAGATAACTGAATTGATCAATAGGTAGGCGTATACATACACAGATAGATATCTAGATAGATAAGACTGAGAAAGAAATATTAGATAAATTGATAGATGCATGAATAAACAGATCTATACATCAATTGATAGATAAGGAGACACATAGGATGACAGATAGACAAGTGTATCGAGAAAATTATTATTAGATAGGCCAACGCAGAGAGAAATTGATTAATACACAGTGCGATGAAGAAATTATGCCGTTTGGTTGAGAAAAAGTACGACAAACTCATATGAGACTGAAAGTAAGATCGAAACTGAAATAATATGTACGCAGCAGAGGCAGTAGATACTTATGAGCGAGAAGTACGGTTAAAGTGATTGAGAGATTGAGAGCATTATATAATGTAGCCATATTGTTTAGAGTATCTGCTTATACCCCTCTGATTGTAACGTCTAATAACGTTCAATCACAGACAACTACGTCAGTTTAACGAGTCAATTTAACGTCAAAATGGGAAATAATGAAATGCCTTACAGGCTTGTAATGAGTGGACTACCCAAATGTAAGCTACTCAATATTATGCAAAGCCAGGGTCCTACAGAGAAAATGTGACGCATTTGGCCCATCACATTTTCTTAAGCAAGCAGTTGGAAGGTAGTTCTGTGTTGACCTCAGGTCTAATGTGATTACAAAACTATCTTCGAACACCTTAATCTTCTCATATCAGACTGAACGCAACATAATCATTCAATAAACTGGTGTCCTGAATTTGGCTTTCGAGTAGCGCTATAAAAGTTTTGAGAAGTTAACGATTAGGATTAGAGTTATATGTAACAGCATAATTTTTATACTGTACGCTATTTTATTTTCGTTTATGCATTTAGATGGAACTTATTCGTGTTGAATTGTTTACTTGTGGTCGTCGTGGAGGCAATCAATTATCAGAACTTAATCAAAGGAGAATATATGTAGGGACAGATCTAAAACTAACGTATACCGAAACTGACCAAAGTAAGTGAAGTATAAAACAAAAAAGAAAATGAGAAAGGAGATCTAGAGTAAAAACTCAGAGTAGGACAGTGAAACGGAAGTAAAAAACACAGAATGCACTGACAACGGAGATGGACAGTAATGAAACAGTCTGATGATGATGATGATGATGATGATGATGAGTTCTTAGCCCTCAGACAGGTCCATTAATTAGCATACATGCCGTCCGCGTTTTACAGAGGTAAGGTGATTTCTCAGTGCCTTCCTTCCTCACAGAAAATTCTGGGCAACCAACTTGTCCAGTGACCAGGGTTGGAGTGGCCTGAGGTAGATTCGAACCTGCGACTTTCCACTAATACGGCATAGAACATATATCGCTACACCACCGCGTCCCACATTCATCTAACCTAGTATAGAGCAATTAATTCTGTAGCTTAGAATTCTAAAACTTAACTCAGTACTGTAGTCCTTCCCGTGTAGGTCTTCATATCGAGCAACGCATCTCCTCCTCCACTCGTCTGCTCTGTCCATGTACAGGTCCTTCTCGTTTTCGTCCCATGACATCTCCACTCTCCAGGCATCTCAGGTCGTCTGTGATGGTTTCCAGTCAGTTCTATAAGACAAAACAATAATGCAAAAAATGTCACAAAGTTAAGAAATGGAATGAACTAGAAAACAGAGAGAAAAAGACGTAGAGTAGGATAGATTGAAAGAGAACAAACAGTAACTGTATACATGTATCATTTAACTGAGCTGCAATATGCCAAAATAATTTTTTTCAACAGCAATGCACAGGGACAATGTTGTCTAAAGCTTTCTTCAAAAATCTCGTTCCATTCATCCACAACAGGGAGGCAGTCACACCTAAGAAAACATTTTGGGCACAAGACAAGAGAAAATAGGGTCAGCAAACCCAGGGGCGTCCAGATAGGAGGGAGGGTCCAAGGCAATTTCAAGTGGGGGATAATTGATTAGTTTTAGGGGGGAATATCTTGCCTTCCTGACATCTTGGACCACAGGTTTGCCTCCATCGCTCAGAGGGTATTGACGCCTCTGAACGGACTCAAGAAGAGGGAAATAGAGACAATAGAGCTATAGACAGACTTACGACAATTAAGAGGAAGAGAAATTTAGGAAAGAAACAGGCAGAGAAGATATAAAATGCTCTGTGTTTCATTATCTGGGTCGACATTTTTCCACTTAATTAGAATCTTCCAAACGACCCGACGGTTTTATTAGCAACCAATCTATGGGATTTTTCGAAAACCTTCATAAACTGAAACTAACCTATAGCCGCTGCAGGACAGTCGGTCAGTTGACGGCGGTCACGAACAGGTCTCGATAACCGAAGACAGGTAGCGCTTCATGTCAGATGCCACAGCACCTCTACCAGGATGGACGGTGCCAAAACTGCCGGAATTCTCTGGCCTGAGGCTGCCAGGATGGACGGTGCCAAAACTGCCGGACTTCTCTGACTTGAGGCTGCCAGGATGGACGGTGCCAAAACTGCCGGACTTCTCTTGCCTGACCTGAAGCTGCCAGGATGGACGGTGCCAAAACAGCCGGACTTCTCTGGCTTGAACCTTCCAGGATGGACGGTGCCAAAACAGCCGGAATTCGCTGACCTGTGTAATTTATACATCTGCTGATATTGTATAAATCTAAACAGTGCCTTAATTGAGTAAATTTTATTAAGTTGATAAAGCATTGTACAGAATGTAATGTAGGGCCTATAGCTCAAAAATAGCAGACTTATCTTTGCAGACTTGGTGCCACCAATCGTCTGGCATTCTGGAGCTCAAATTGCCTGTCTTGCTATGGCATTGGCTGCCTACATGGAAACAGTGCCGTACCGAGGGGGCCAGCCCTAGGACGCAAATGCGTCCTGGGCCAAGGCCCCGCATTCTTAGATAACCTGGTTTCCTGCGTTTGGATTTCGACTGGTGCTTTAGAAGTTTTGAGAAGTTGACGATTACAATTAGAGTTTACAGCAGATTTTTATACGGTGTGCTATTCTCTTTTCGTCTATGCATTCAGATGATACTTGTTCGTATTGAATTGTTTACATGTGTAGGCAATTAATCATCAGAATTTAACCAAAGGAGGATACACGGATCTTAAACTGACGTATACCGAAACTGACCAAAGTAAGCGAACAGTAAGACAGAAAAGAAAATTCGAAAGGAGATTTAGAATAAAACTGAGAGTAGGGCAGTGAGACTAAAGTGAAAAACAGAAAATGCACTGAGAATGGCGATAGAAGGCAACGGAACAATCTGATGACGATGATGATGATGATGATGATGATGATGATGATGATGATGATGATGATAATGATTTCTCTGGTTGCATGTGCTACCCGGGGTTGAGAAGAATGAGGTGGTTTCCCATTGCTTTCCTTCCTCACGGACAATTCTGGGTAATCAAGTTGAAAGAACTAAAACTCTTAAGATAAAAACTTACTCAGTATACTATAGACCTCTGGATGTTGGGCAACGGATCCCCTCGTCCACTCGTCTCCTCTTTCCATTGCCAGTTCCTTCTCGGCCTCGTTCCACGACATCTGAGGTGATAAGTCGTCTTTGATGGTTTCCGGCAAGTTCTAAAAGACAAAATAGTGATGCATAACGTTGCAAAGCAAGAAAGGGAGTGTGCTAGACGACGGCGAGAGAAAGACGCGGAGTAGCCTAGGATAGATTGAAAGAGAGCAAACAGTAACTTTATTACTTAACCGAGCTGCAATATGCCAACGAAATTTTTCTATTGCAAAGCATAGGGATATGTTGTCAAAGGCTTTTGTAAAAAATCTGGTTCAGCCAGACCGAAGACAAAGTTTTGGGCACAAGAAGGAGAGAAAATAGGGTCAGTAGATCAAAGAAGAGACAAAATTGAGCTATAGCCATAAGCAAGCTTAAGACAAGAGGAAGAGAAATAACAAAGAGACAGGCAGACAAGACATAAATTTCTGTGCGTCTCATTATCTTACTTGACATCCCGCTACTTAGCACCTTCCAAACGACCCGACGATTTTGTCAGCAACCAATCGTCTGTCCATCGCCAATTAAGTGACATCCCCATCTCTATCAACTCCGGATAAGTCGCAAACCTTCATAGAAAGTAGAAACTGAAACTAACCTAGCTGCTTGTAGGACAGTCGGTCAACCGAATCATTGCAGTTGATCCTGACTGGAATTGAGATCCTTATTCAAAGAAGAGCTTCACACGACCAGCGGTTGACGGCATCACGTACAGGCCTCGATGGAAACATTGTAAATAATGTAATGTATTTAAATTAGGTCAAGTATAGCAACTTAGTTTTCCTAACTTGGAGCTACCATCGTCTGGCACTCTGAAGCTCATATTGCCTGTCTTGTTTTTGGCTGCTTGTATGAAAATACTTGGGTTATGGCTAGAATAAAACGACCTCAGAGGAACAGTCATGGCTTCATCGAATCCAATGCCGTAAGTTCCTAGCACCAGGTCTTCAAAAGTCGTTACCAGCGACAGAGGATTACAAAATAGACAAATGCAAACTAAAGGATCCAGTGACCCAGAATCTCAAAAATGGTCAGGATTTCTAACCTAACCTCTGTAACGCGGGTAAAATGAAAATTGACCTGTTGAACATCAACATATTAATGATATTCTCACAATGGACAGCGCAGTTAACTAATTATCAATAGCCCATTAGGCACTAAAAATATGATAAATTCAATCTTCTCTTCAATCTACAATTAATGTTCAAACATCTAATTAGGCCTAGGCTACTCGAAAACAAGAGAAGACAAGAACACGTCCATGTAGAAATAAGATAACAGAAAGAGAGAAAACAATAATCCTTCACAACAGAAAACAGATTAACTAAGGACAGAGAGAGTTAAATTTGCTAAATATAACATTTAGTAAAATACCAAAAATAATTTTTAGGCCTACCCTAGTAGGCCTAGTTATAAAGTATCCTCGACAGGTCTAAATGGCAAATAACGTAATAGCATCAAAATTTGTAGCTTAAGATCGATAATTCGATCTCCAAACTGAAAACATTCGATAAGAAATCGTTGTTTTGAAATCTGTTAAGTCTATTGCTACTTCTCGACGAAAATTCAATCGAAACAGAAGTTGGCGATGCAGATTCGAACGTCTTCTTCGAGATCTACGCCGCAACTAAAGGTCAATGTACGTTGACGCAACCATGACGACATTTCGTTTGTCCAGCATAGATAACATGTTCCTCATTATCATAAATAAGTAAGTAAATTAAGCATATTCTTTAATAATGATACTAATAATTTTCGCTTAAATTCAAACCGCTCTATGATAACATAAATAGGCGCCTATTATACGTTATACACTTATTTAACCAACAATGCTGCTTAGTGAAAGAAGGACATGTCAACGTTACAGATATACAATGATCTCACTCGGAGGGCCGTACCGAGCTCTAATTGCGCCCTGTGCCTAGCATCAATCTGGCGTCCCCATATTTTGTATTTTGAATATAATAAGTAAGTAAATTAAGCATATTCTTCATATAAAATTTATTAATACACAAGAAATAATTTAACTGGTATAACCAAAGATGGTATAACTCCCACAAAAAATTTTTTAGTTGCACTTTTTAACTGTAACTTTAGTTTTTATTCTTGAATGAAAATAGGGCCATATTTAAAGAAAGAATGAATCTATAGAATAATAAAAGTTATGTCATACTGAAATTTTCGCTCCTCCATATTTGCGCCCTGTGCCACGGCCCCGCTGGCCCCGCCCTCGGTACGGCCCTGCTCACTCGGTTCGTTAGCTCTGCGCCCCACCCCTCTTCGCTCCCTCAGCTGGATGCTGAAGATTCGTACTCCGATGTACAACCTGTAACCAAGGACCAATATACACCTTGACCTGTAGCTAGGAATAAGTAGGCCTATAATCTCAATATGAAAATTATCGGAATTGTATATAGATATTACATATGGCACCAGGATAATCAACGTGATTTTGACTTGAGACCTGCATATATCAATCAATCAATCAAAAAATACTTGATTGACCGCCCCTTCAAGATATCTACTCAGGGGCGCTCCCGGCCTAGGACAGTTTTAAGAGAGGCATAAAATGAAGATGATGAGTTCTTAGGTTGGTGGCGGTTATTAAGATCATTAAGCTCTATGGGAAGTCCATTCCAGATGGTAGGTCCCACGACCGAGAAAGCCCGATTCTGCATTATGGAAGTGCGTGCAAAAGGGACGATCAGGTCGCCATGAATGGCAGTGATAGGGCGACATAGCTCCTGCAAATAAGCAGGTACAGTACCGCCAAGGCAGCGCCAAACTAAGGCATATACCCTAAGTAAGATGCGCTGGGGTAGAGGCAACCAGTGCAGGATATTCCGCACGTAGGCCCTACTCTGATACTTGACCTGTTCTGGGAATCCCACCGATCAGTCGGGCGGCCGCACACAAAACCCGCTCCAAACGCCCAAACCAAACTTGGGGAGGCCAGCATATATTGAAGAGCAACAGTCGAGGCGACTGGTAACAAAGGCATGAACTAGAGTAGCCGCGGCGCTGAGGGTAAGAGAGCGAGTTATTACTCGCAAATGGCGAAACAGGTAAAAGCAACTACGAGATACATTATTGACGTGTTGAGCAAAGGTGAGTTCTTGGTCAAGAGTGACCCCTAAATTCCGAACAGAGGCGGAGAAAGTGAAGAGGGGACACTGGGCAGCGAAGGCACAGAGCTCAATTTTCGCCAGCTGCTGTCTGGTGCCAAGCCAGATAAATTGAGTTTTGGATGGGTTCAGCCGAAGCCGATTTGACGACATCCAGTCACCAAGGGAGTCTATAGCACTGTGGCGGACAGACCACAAGGCTTGAATGAAGGACTTATTTTTAAATAATTGGCTCGCCATAGCGTTATATGAACGTACATTTTTTACAGTGTTGCGCCTTGCAACTTCGGTATAGGAGGGAAGACTTATCGGTGTTTGTAAGTCGGCGCATAGCTCGCAGATACATGAACAGGCTTGAGTATAGCCTGACATACGGTGCATTGCTATATATGTGAAGCAGTGGTTCGCACTGCTTCTTACGTAGAGTGGTTCTCGTACCGCTTCAGAGATCGTTGAGTGATCCTAAAGTTTCCCATATAAATACGATCCCTAGTGACAGCCGCTCTCGCGGTCAGGCCGGTGCTGCTATTCGCTTATCTGGCGGAGTGGGCCACTCTGCCGTTGACCGCAAGACGGACCGTGCTCTGATCGTAGGGCAGTGGTTCTCAACCTTTTTGGCACCACGGCACACTTGTGATCTTTGGAAATTCAGACGGCACACCATTGAACTAAAACTAATTTTTATGTTTAATTTTGAGCAATTTTATGCTGCTGCTTTTAAATCTTGCTTTTAAGCATTTACTATGCCAAAAAGAAGGCTTAACCTAGAGTTGTACATAATTTTCAAAATAAATTAGAGTAGTGTAGAAAAACCATTTTATGTTAGCAGTTTAACTTGAACAGATTAAAATGTAACATTTACGATTTTATATTTACAATGTCAAACATAAACTGATATTACAATTGGGTCTCCTGGGTGATCCAAAACTAGGCAATAAAAATTGTAAGATTTCTAGTAATTTTTTTCCCCTGCTCGTTCGATAGTCAAATAAACCTTGATTGGTTGATTGATTGATTGTTTGCATCAAAAACAAGTTACAAGAAAAGACCATGCCGCGTTGGTTTTAAATAATTTCCTCATTCTCAGTCTACCGCGGATGTCATGCATGACGGACAATTGGTCTGACATGGACCTTGTTATAGAGTGGAAACACAGGACGTGCAATTGTTGAGTTGACTTTTGTTGTTCATGTTATCGAGAAGACATCCTAAGGCACCAAGGTATCCACCAAATCTCAGGAAATGATGAACCTTTGGCTGACTCTGTCAAATCAAACATCATTCTGAAGTATAACATATTAAATTATTCTTCCTGATTATTAACTGGATTAGGTCTAACTAACCTATCTAAAATAATGTTCAGATTAGGCTACTATTCTCTCTAAAGTGCATTCAGCTATAGTTGTTGATCTCTTTAGAAGAATATAAAGCAGAGGTGTAACAAGCGGGGGGCAGAGGGAGCACCGGTCCCCCCAGTTTCAAAACGGGGGGGGCAAAGACCCCCAGTTTTAGTGCTCAGTGCCCCCATGTGCCCCCAAATCGGTTCTTTTTATGTTTATCCAATGGCTTCTAAAGATTACTTTTGTTAAGATAATTTGTGCCCCCGCATTTTTAAAATTTCTGGGGGACCAAAATTCCAAAAGTTGGGAGCCCAATAAAAAAATTTAAATTATGCCCCCCCCACTTTTCAAAACCTTGTTACACCTCTGATATAAAGGGAAGTAACATATCTTTATAAAATAAAATAAGGTAAATCTGCTTTCCTTAAAAAGTAATCTAAGATTAAAATAACTGCATGCGATAAGTAGCCTATTAACCGAATCCAGTGTAGTCCTACGGTCTAGTAAGCATGATTCATGACGTGACAGGCGCCTTGGATGGCTGTTAATAATACCGACTCCAGTAGGGCTAATAACTTGTCATAATCCATTCATTCAGTGGGCCAACTTGTAATTACACTGCCGTTTGTTTGTCTGCTTGAAATAAAAAGAAGCTATTATTATTATTATTATTATTATTATTATTAGGTCTATTATTATTATCATCATCATCATCATTGTAATTATTATCAATATTAGGCCTAAAATTAACACCATTGCTATCACTATTGTTATTATTCTTTTTAATCCGAGTTAGTTCTGATTCCTCAGGTGTGGCAGAAATTGTCCGGAGACAGAAAAGGCCATATTATTATTATTACTTTTTTTGCACCGAAGTAAACAGGATCTGATTTTTATATATCGACCGTACTTAGCCTCGATCTACCTTGCTCATTTATATATAAAAGAATTGATTGGTCACTAATGAAGCAATCGATGTAAATCTTTCAATCTTCACTACGACGTCGACCCGGCGTCGTTATGAATAGTCACATTATCCATATATAACTAGTGTTATATAATCATAAATTATGCGTGAATATTGTGTAGGCCTAAGCATAGGGGAAACCCGGAAACATAAATATTTCATTGAATTGCATAAACCTCTTAAATAAGAAGAAATCACACTTTACCGTTGGCTTTAATCTATACCTGGTCAAGAAAGTCACAGAATGCCCTGACTGCAAAGTGTCGTCCAATGGTGTCGCGTACCAGCTGACTCTGGCCAACGAAGCTTCCGCAGAAATAGACAGTATTGATCTTCAGTGCGTGAGAGTTGAGGTGGGTTATTTGCGCCAAATCCTGTCCTATGGTTGACAGAAGGGCAGCGGCCAAATCCTCCTTCTTAAACTCATCTGCACACACGTATTTACAATACCTTAACAGACACTATATCATAATAGGTAGGTTTGTTAACGGTAATTAGAGCATTATTTCTGTATCTTTATAAACATATATAACACCTGAATACTGATAAAAATATGTATTTTGTTCTCAGCGGTTCCCAACTTTCCTGTGGCTTCATGCAGATCCTAGTGGATCCCCTTGCTTCTACTCGGTTCCCAGGAGATCCAACGGCTTACAGTGGTTTCCCTTGGTTCATATAGTGGTTTCCTTGGCCCTGGCTGTTCTGCTCCCTCCGATTTCATTCGTTCCCAGTACATTGTCTCATTTGGTTCCCTATGATTCTGCTCCATCCTTCAGGTTCCCTTGGTTCCAAGTTTTTCGCACAGTTCCCTGTCGTTCCCACAGTATCAACGTTTCCCTTAGTTCTGTCGGCGCGGGTGTTCGGTTAAAGCACAGTGGGCCCAAACAGGATATGAACACAGCTAAGGAGAGTAGGCCTAAACGGACTCGCGAAAACCGTGCCGAAGGACAAAGATATTGCACGGTGTACGATTGATATTCGTCAAAGACTAGGCCTATATTGAGCGACAAACGGTATGCCACTTCGGCAGAACCGCGTAGTACAGTTTTACTAGAGTACGTCTGCGGACAAAGAAGTTAGTTACTATTTTGTTAATAGACACTTCGTTTAATGTTGCGAACTCAGTAAAAATTCGTTTTCTAGAATACCACTATAGGCTAAGCGCTGACATCTAACAACATAATTCTGGTCATTCCAATCAGATGTGATCATCTCAGTTCACATTGCATCTGAGCCACTTTAAACTTGTTAGGATAGCATGTAATACCTATGTTACGAAAAGGTGCTTTTCCAAAGCAGTACGCAACGAAATCGTCTGGCATTATAGAGTAGACATCTGATTCTGTTCCAGACTTAAGATCCTTAACAAGCACCATCACGTTTTCCTCGTTTCCTCTTGATGCCAAATCGATCAGCTCATCGAAGGTCTTCAACGAATTTTACAAAAGAGCATGATATCTAAAACAATCTCAATTTTATTTACTGCTAAGCTTTCAAGTGTTATGACACGTGATTGAGTACCTTGACTCAGAGGCGTCCAGATAAGGGTCCAGTGTCAATTAAATGTCTCCAATTTCAGGTAGGGGGATATTTTTTTAGTTTTAGGGGGGAATGTTTTGCCTTCCTGACACTTGGGGCACGGGGGGGGGGGTTGCCTCCATCACTCAGAGGGGATTGACGCCTCTGCCTTGACTCGTGTGATCCATCGCCTTTCCACACTCCCCCTAAGCGACACCCGCCTTAACAGCCACTCTGCCTCATCTCACACTTCTGGCAACCGGATTTTGGCGTTCTCTGTACTTCTCTTTGAATAACCCATCTAATTTGACGCAGTGCTCATGAAGAAGCTGGGGCCTTGCCCTTGGCTTTCAAGTGGCGCTTTTGCAGTTTGGAGATTACGATTACGAGTTACCTGGCATCCTGTCAGCAGGGTGCCCAAACCAAGGAACATCCGACCGCATCGAGTCATTCCATCCATCAACATAAATTTATCTCTTTCAACCTACAGAAAAAGTAAAACTTGTTAGGGAACTCGT
This sequence comes from Bimastos eiseni, assembly GCA_959347315.1. Classification (NCBI taxonomy): domain Eukaryota; kingdom Metazoa; phylum Annelida; class Clitellata; order Crassiclitellata; family Lumbricidae; genus Bimastos; species Bimastos eiseni. Next base: position 31,162,786 of record OY365811.1, on the reverse strand, counting down.
CCATTATGGAGGCTTATACAGCGCCATTACAATACCACACAAGACTTCCATTGACAGTCACACCCCTTGACCATGACATCTTAAACGGTTCTAACTCATTTCGTCGCAGTTTGTTTCAACGCAGTTCATTTCGTCACATTTACTTTTTCCACACATTTGAAAGAGATTAGAAGGTGGAATGTTCAATGAATTTCTGTGTGAATGGAAGCGGAAATAATGAAGACATATATTTTTAACCAGAAGCTGGATTGATGAAAGTAACTCTGCGTTACTAGAAGCGGAAATTATGAAAAGAATTTTACAAACAAGATTCTATATGGTTAAATATAAAGCTCTTAATCATTGCCGCTTCCATTTAAACGGCATGCTTTTTACCAATCCAGCTTCTATTTAAACATAATTCTTTTCGTCAACTTACCATCCTGTCAAAATCTTTTCATCATTCCCGCTTCCAATAAGCGGCATTCTTTTCATTAATTCAGTTGAACATAAATCTTTTCGTCATTCCCGCTTCGATTTAAGCAATAATCTTTTCATCAATACCGCTTCGATTTTGGCAGAATTTCTTTCATCATTCCCGCTTCGATTAAGACAACAATCTTTTCATCATTCCCACTTCGATTTAATCAGAAATCTCTTTATTAATTCAGCTTTTAGCTAGACAGAATTACTTTAATCAATCCACCTTCCTGTCCAAATTTTTTCCTTCCCGCTTCAATTTAAACGGCATTTCATCAATGCATCTAGTTGGGTTGTTAGATGGTTCGTTTTTGGTAGGCCTACGTAGCTGTCACTGTTCGGTGCTGTCTTTACAAATGTGCGCGACCCTAAATATGCGACGAAATAAACTAAAAATGCGACGAAATGAGCTGTGCGACGAAATGAACTGCGATGTTAATTAAATGCGACGAAATGAATTGCGACGAAATTATCTGCGACGAAATGAGCGGTAACCTCTTAGACAGGTTTGTTGGAGATATGAGTTGGCAGGCTCTCTAAAGAAGACGACATTATAATTATTGGCTCAGCGAATGTGAAAGTGATCAGTTTAAATGCAGAACTGAACTATTTAATTAGTAGCTTGAATTAGCAGGAAGTTCACACTTCGCATCACGAAATTTGTCACAGCTAAGCTTTCATTTCCAGTGAATTGCAGAATTATTAAAATATGACAATGATTACAAGGATGAGTTGGTTGAGTGCGTGGACTGCATAAGTTAATTGAATTGCAGTAATGGACCTCAATATTGACAAGAACCATGAACCATCTTGATTCATAGCTTACAACAACAACAACAGCAACAACAACAACAACAGCAAATAGGAAGAACGCATGCAAATGATACAGTGAAAATAAATATGAAGATCAAACTTCAAGCATATTAAATGGCATGCAGAGGTCCCTGAAGTGATCATGACTCCTACGTATAGGCAATATTACGATAAACCAAAAACAGGACGGGATTATAGAACAGTAGGCTTATAATATATAGCTGCAAAGTTCAGTGGATCCGACACTTGTGAGATGGGACATAACATGGATAAGGAGAACTGTAAATAGCAATTTATCTTAAGCACTTCTTGGCACAAGTTTCTACTATTTTAACTAAGCATGCTACTACCTGTGGCACGGTGGTTGATTGCTTAGAGTGGTCGGTCTCTAATGCGGAGAGTGCCGGTTACTACCTAGGGACCATGGACAAGTCCTTAAACCATAATTGCTATGCAATTTTACTGCATTTGCACCACCTACATGTAGGCGTGATCGCATTTCTGAACTGTATAGGCAGGACAATACCATATTATTGTGTGGTACGGTGGCTGATCGGTTAATTAGAGCGGTCGGCCCGTAACACTCAGTGTGTACTGAGTGAGCGGGTTCGACCCTCGTCCGAGGCATCAGTCATTGTGCATAGGGACTTTGAGCAAGTCCTTCACCCACAACTGCTATGCAATACAACTGCAATTGCGCCATTAAGGCGTGTGCACTTCTGAGCAAAAGATGTTGGAAGAAGTGTGATATCAAATTTCAGGGATTTCAATACCAAAATGCAGTTGTATTGTATTGTATTTGAGGCGTAGTGAAAGATTTGTGTCAAAGTGTGTTTATTTTATTGCCTTGAAGATCGTCCCTCCAGATCCGGTCATGGCAAGGATGCACGGATATGGATCTGTTTCATCTTCTGATTTCGCAGCATCTGACTTTTTGGTTGCTGGCTCTTTTTCTGCATCATTTTCAGCCGACAACAAATCGACAGATTCATTGATTCCATTCTTCTGCGTACGCTCAGCCACATCACCTTTCTCAGCCCCACATGCATAGGCCTTCTCAAAGTCCATGTTCTTTAGCTCGTTCTGGCCAATCAACGAGCCCTGGCCTTCAGTCAAAGACATCTGCTCAACAAACATCTTTTGGACTTGTTTCAGGATCAGGTCACGGTACTTTGTTACCACACTTGACTGGTCGTGAGTAATATCGTCAACTGGGAAATTGGATACAAGGAAGCGAAATGCTTTGACGAAACTATCCATCTCAGAAACAATCTCCGATCTAAGCAAATGCAAACATTATATATATTCAACAACTTAGAATCATGTTTAAAACTATCTCCTAAAATTCTTTGATAGTTAGACCTGTATGGCATTGGTCCATGATTTCTTAATTTTGACTGATTGCTTTTGTATGTATTAATTTATCAGTAAGCAGGAGCACAATCGGTTTCATCAAACATTTCACACGTAGGCATCTATCCAAACGCTCAATATACCAGGTCAAACACGTAGGCATTAGAAGAGCAACCTATATTCTAGCCTAAATAACGTCGAGGTCATTAAATAAATGTGACTCGCCATCAAGTAAATGTCACTCAATTAGCTTTAGAGTGTCATCCACTAACAGTATCACAACATGTTTCGTATTTCTGACCTCAACAACAAATTAACAACTTCTCAACTACCACCATCGCCAAGACAAACATCGTTTGAGTGCTAAACAGATAATCATTCAATAATTATTGTGCAGTCCATCACGGCCTGAATGTTGCGTTTTAAAACTGACCTAATGTTGAGGGTAGAATTGATGAACTCGCTGCGAATGTGACAGCCGACGCCTGTAGTGAAGACAGTCTGACCCCTTCCTACATCACCACCAAAACGATCTTTCAGAAACAGCATGGCTTCCTCAAGCTGACTATTTGCAAAAGTTCTCATCCTTATGACAATAGAATCTTCCGTCTTCCCTTTCTCACCCAACGAATACACCAGTTTGATGCACGATCCTCCTGTCAAATTAATATAAGAATGCAAGATTAGACGGTGCCGTGGATCATGTATATTGGGCCTATGCTTATTCAAGATTAGCTAAGTTCAGACCAAGGTCAAGTCTGGTAACGTAAAATTATGCATCTGTCCCGCTAGAAGCGTCCTACGCGTATACAGTATGGGAGATGTAATCGTTTGAGACGAGAGATAGTGGACAATGACAACCAGCGGGTTGGCAGGCCATAACCAATAGGCCTAGGTAAAATCAGTCAGCCTGGTCAAGTCTCGCATGAAGGCGAACTAATAATAAACAATTGCAAGACAACAGATAACCGGGATCGTAAAACCTGTTAGTTTGGAAACACCGCTTCTCGCCTTCTCTTGACGTCGATGGAAAAACGAAGCTATGCATCAACTGAGTCAAAGAGGGACGTATATAGAGTGGTAAAGAAATTCCAACGGAAGAGCAGCGATCACGTCACGAGAGTGACCAGTGACGCGTTTACAGAAAACGGGGCCCTAGGCGCAAACTTTTTAGGGACCCTCTAAATTTATACACTGAGTCTGAGGGGCTGTCTATAAATGACGTCGCGCACTCATTGGAGGGGTCATACATCTGTGACGATTTGTGACGACGGGTAGGGAGTCTGAGATATGTGACGTCACGTCATCACATCAAATATCGAAATACGCAACTTAATTTATTCTAAAATTTCACTAAATTAAACAGCATCTGGTGGCTAAGAGCCTAGGCTCATAACACGCAGCCTTCGCTCTTACCAACGCAGCTAATCGGGCCAATTGATATTCGCATTAACATAGCAATTATGAATTATCATATACACTTGTCATGTCAATAGAGAATATAAATTATTTTATCTGATGTATTTCAAACGTGAAACATGTTATTTTGCATGAAACGTTTTCATTCGTTCGGGAACCTCTATGTTGTTATTTTGTATGAAATGTTTTCATACATGTGGGGGCCACTAAGACGTTATTTTGTATTTAATGTTATCATCACCTGGGTTCTCTTAGATGTTATTTTGTGTTTAATGTTTTCATTCATTTGCGGCCTCTGAGATGCTATCTTGTATGAAAGGTTTTCATTCATTTGAGGGCCCATTTGACGTCATTTTGGGGCCCCTGAGATTTGGGGCCCTAGGCGCGTGCCTAGTGCGCCTAGTGACAGAGACGGATAGAGCAAATTGAGGACGTGTTCTCACCCTGGGGTTGCTGCAGGCACTAATTATCTCCACATTAAAGGATTTTAACTGTATGCCGTAGGCCTAGGCTACGTTCGATAAGAGCCGTCACAAGGGAAGTCTTAGTCTTATCCACGCCGAGTCAGAAACTGACAATATTAACACAATCGGCTTTCAGTCCAAGTTAGTGACCGACTAGATGCAAAATTAAATGTGTAGAAGGAAATCTTAAAGTTTACCGATGTCAAAAGAGAATCCAGTCTTGCACTGCAACAGAGCCGAAGGAACATCTAGCAGCTCTTCCTTAACTGAGCTTAACTCGTTTTGTCCTCCGCTATTAAGTCCCGACATGGCTTAGCTGCTCCTGTGTAGAAAATGTTGTAACATAATGTTGTAACGAACAATTAATCTAGTCATTGCTAAGTAATAAACTTCCCACATCAACGACTTGCCAAAATATCTATTGCCATTGTTCCCACTTTCGTTTTTTGGTTTAAGACGAAATATTTCCACTGGGCTGCAGATTTCCAATTGAGAATATATCCCACTGGAGATTCAATTCTTCGTGCATTGTTGACAACCTGTAAGTCTATCTTTCTCTGGTCACACCTAAATTAAGAACTGCCTTTGGCACACTAGCTTTTCAGTTGATAGACACTATCTCTGTGTATGTCCGTTCAATTCAAGCACTCCGAGCATCTCGTTCTCAACTCTATGCTTACCTCTTTCAAATTGCTTATACGACATTAAGGCGTATACGCTGTCTATCGCATCTATCTTAAGGACGGATCTTCAGGATACGGACTTGATAGATACCGTCGTAATAGAAGTTATTAATTGCAATTGCAATTACGTCCACTTCTGCGATCTACAAACGGCAGCCTGTCTTACCTGTCTTAACTATTAGCGGTAACGACGATTACGATTGTGTTCAAAGCATTCCTCGAGAGGCGTATCAGAAGACCTTAAGTTATGCGACTGTTGAGGTTGTGTAATAGCAACCTCGACCTGAGGTCAAAGTCCTACTTAAAACACACTCAGTGCTATGATTGCTCTCTCAAGACGGTCGTAGGTCTTTCACACACAGGACAGTCGCTCATAGGCTGATAGCTCATAGGACGCTCGCTCATAGGATTATCGCTCACATATGCTTCGTAAACCGGCTGATCGCAAGTCGCAACACTGGGATTAATATATTTGACGATTACCAAACATGATGCAAAAATATTAAGTGATCGAGCAATCAGTAAACGAGAAACAAAGGTGTACTAATTGTTTTTATTGTTATTGTTAAAAAGCGTTTTCCGAAGTCTGATTAGCCTTAACTCTTTGAAGGCTGAATTTTTAAACGCTTGCGCTGTAGGCTGAATGTTTTTTGGAAAATATATTGGTCATATGTATGTTACGTCCATGAGGATATATGTTTATTTGTAAGTGTTCATATGCATATATGTATATATATAATATATATATAATATATATTATATATATATGCAGATTGTTTATATAAATTGTATGCACATTTTATGCATATACTATGCGTATGTACATGTATATACAGGGTGGGCCATTAAAAAGTGACCACCTAAGGTTTTTCAATTACCTCAGTATTCAACAGCTTTTATTCGTTGCTCTCGTCCGCCAATTATAGGCTCATTTATCATAGAACATTACTACAATGCTCTCTATCAAATGATTATGCTGACACGATAGCATCTAATAATATTCCAGATGAATTGCATTCTTTGCTCAACCCAATTTTTTTAAATGCGCGGATTTATGACAATGCTTAATTTCTGTCTAATAATATTAAGCCGATGTGCAGCATCTTGTACATATAGGCCTAGTTCTAAATTCATTCTGTGTTTTCTGTATAATAGTTAACAGCAAAGTTATTGCTACCTGTTGACACAATGTCACCTAACCATCTGCGACAAATCATTAGGCCTGCAGTAACTGTTACGTCTTTCTACGATTTTATCCGTTAGACCGTCACTATATATTAACCCAGCAATTTTTTAACATCTGCATGCTAATTGAGCTTGCCATTTTGAATCAACGAAAACACTTGATTATGTTTATGGTAAGCTGCAGACTGGTGCGTGCACTGAAGATTGTTGACCAAACAGTCAAGGTCTGTCGTCAGTCATTATATAATCTCGTTTGGACTACCAACCGTCCTGGATTTGCCTTGGCACTCCCAGAATTCATCTTGTCTGGAAACTTTGTGTGGACAGAAATGCATGTTTGAATTTAGCTCGTGCTGAACCCATAAACCTGGTAGATTACTGAAATTTTAATAAATGCTTTGCTCTCGAAGTTGACTCATAATAATTATTACACAAAGGCCACTTGTCCCTTTGATGATCTTTAGCAGTAATGTCAGCGACTATTTTCAGAAGACTGTATATAGGCCTACATCAGAATAAGGATAACGCAGCATTCGTTGCGTATGCCTACTAAACTGTGGAAAGCGTTAATTGGCAATAGCATACTTATGATCTGGACATCAGGGATTGGAATAATCAGAGTTGGCAGTCATAGGTCTGATGCGCGATTTATTTGTATTACCGTATGAACGCCGAGGCAACCTATAGAACTGAAGCTCAAAGGTTGCAAATGAATTTTACTGAGTATGAGTAAATCTCAAGGGTAGCTGAACGTGAGCCTTGGCCCTGCTCTGAACACACTAGCTCAAGGACTAACTCAGCCAACCGGTTCATAAAATAACCACAAAAAGGTTCACAAGGTTAAAGGGTTAAAGACTAACACTGGCAATGCTAGAGTACGAGCAGGAGCGGATTTTAGATCACTTGATTTTGGTGGAGTAATGGATTTGAAGCCAAATTGTGACATCGTGCTCGATGGTGTCAAAATCCGCACCGACTGACCTCTTAAAGATAAATTGATGATTCGTTGGTTAGTTACTGTTTGACAACGCTGTACCTTAGCACAGTTTATTAGCGCTTCCTCCTCGTTTCGGCTATCCAGATCACTTGGAACTGATGGGTTTGGAATTCCAGGGTACGAGTAGGAGTGGATTTAGATAACTTCGTCATGGTGCCATTTTATTAAGTATCCAAGAGCAGTACCAATAACGCTATAGGCTTGTGGTATACAATATGTCACACAACCCGTCTGATTAAGATTAAAAAAATTATTAGAATAGACCTACTCTGTTGATTTACAGCCTACGTGTCTTCTATTTTGTGCATAAGCCTCAATGTCAATATGAATTCATAGGTGGAGATTCGGGGTTGGGGTTAAAATTATCATTATTATAGTTATTATTGTTATCGTTATTATTAAGTGATTAAATTTGTAACACGCGCAAGGTCAAAAACGTCAATTTCAAAAACATGCTATCAAGTTTTATTTTTCCAATGTGTCTAGACTTTCTGATTTTAAAATGCAAAGCCACCTATACACATGATCAGAATAATATTGACTAAGAAAGGAAAGACAAAATTTAATATTCACAATTAAAAATAGTTGGCAATAAAGCATACAATATTGAACGGCAGATCATTACAATTAACTTAATTATTAGTCCTTCCCAACATGTCACCTTTGTCTGTTATTTTCAGCCTCGCAGATCTCATTGGTTGCTCGCTCTCTTTCTCTAGTGAAGTATTTAAGTAAGTTTCTAGTTGAAATTGCAATTGTTTGATAGATAGCCTACAAATCGATAATAAATTAGAGACATTTGCCAGATATATATCTATATATATATATAAACGGATTTTTATGGGAGGTTGTGGGCCTACTTAGAATTATCACAAAATCCGCGCCAGAACAATTATTGGAAGGAAACAATAAAATGCCAATGAGAATTGAATGCGCTCCTGTTGAGAACGACGAGTTTCTGGTTTTAAGCAGTAGCAACAGACAAAACCCAAGCGAGAAACTGTTTATTGATGATGATTAAGTAAATTTTCCAGTTCCAAACATGGATTAAAGACGAGGTAAATTAATCAAATACGGGAACTCCTCGACCGAGATTAAAGGGAATGCCTTATATTCAAGATTTGTTCAATGGCGATCTCATCTGAAATATCTTGCTCAATGATTAGTCTTTTGTAAATGTCCTTCGACACTTCAACCACGAGCCGCATTAGTTTCCATGTTGCTTGTATACTACACTCTCGTTGTTAAGGTGTTAATGCTTTCCCAGTAACTGTTTTTTTACAGAAATCGACGGATATACAGATAATACTTGTCAAACCCTTAAAGATCTGCTAGCTACCACCGGGGCGGGCAATGTCCCCTATATAATACTTCAATGCGTTCACTTGCTGATTCCTACGAGAACTGAGTTTGCGAATAGCGCAGAGAAATTTTAGAGGCATTTCGTGCGATACAAGTTATGGTAAAAAGACAGATAAGGAGGATAATGAGAGGCTTCAAACATCTGAACATTTCGCGTGTTAGGTATTTCCAGATAGTCTATTGATTCTTCTGTGTTCTTTTTGATTGTATAATTCGATTCGTGCATCTACAGCTCGTGTATAATAGGCCTACATAGGCCTATTATACACGAGATCTGCTAGAACGGATATAATGTCTCCATTGGATCATGGGTTGCGTCACGTTATTCTGATGACGACAACGATGATGATGATGATGATGATGACGACGACGATGATGACGATATTCCAACATCACTATCACTCGCGTCTTTGAAGCCTTCGCCTTGGAAACCAATGGCACATTTAGCATGTGAAGGACAGTTCATATAAGAGTCGACTGAAGGACAGTTCATATAAGAGTCGACTTTTGTTGTTCATGTTATCGACATAGACCTACATAGGCCTATTATACACCTTTAGTTGCCTTTAGTTGAGAAATTGTAATCAATAAGTGATGAGGACCGACAAAATAACATCTTCAGCGTAAGTTGTCAATGAACATAATGAGCATCTGGTGCTTCAATGTTCAGTGTTGCTGTTTGCGACACCTTTTACTCATATCACAACGTGCAAAATGTTGAACCATTCCAGAATAATTGTCCCCACACTTTCTGTTACTGAAAGACCACATAATAATGCCAACTGTTAAGACAATGATGCACTGCAGTTACTTCTATGATAGGCATACCCATGCTTGCATTAACTAATGCCACACAAAAACTATGCCATATTGGCTCTTAGTTCTAAGTCTACGGTGGGTGTCACTATTGACATATAGACATGGAGCTTTTTAGAGAGTGGAAACACAGGAAGTGGAATTTTTGAGTCGACTTTTGTTGTTCATGTTATCGAGCAGGCATCCTAAGGCGCCAAGGTATCCACCAAATCTCAGGAAATGATGAACCTTTGGCTGATCCTACAAAATAGAACACCACTGTAAAGAAAAACAATGAGAAAGTAAGTAGGTAATTACTTGATTGAACCGCCATAAAACGCACTGCGGGAACATGAGATAAGTAACCTATAGAAAGTAAAACACGGTAACCGATTTTGTAAAGAAAGAAAAGAAGAGCAATAATCATCCTATGAACCAGTTGCAGAGATGAAAAGACAAATAAATAAAATGCATAACTCCTTGCTCACTAAGACAAATTGGTAACTAAATATTAGGTAATAAATTAGTAATATCAAAATCATAATAATATTGTTATTATAATAACATTATTTTTATTGATATCATTAGAGCTTACGAGCAATTTCTGGCAAATTAAGGAAGCACTGACTGATGCGTGAGCAATTGTAGCCTATGAAGCATGAAGCACATCCCAATTTTACTATCTTTCTTTTCAAAGCTGTGGACGCTATCATGACTTTAAGAGAAAGCTAGGAAAATTGGACTATTGAGTGTCCTGGCCATTTTGCAGCTGTTTTAACACAGATTGCACGTCCTTTGAACTACTTCAAACCCTTGTTACACGTATGTAATGTTATGAAGAAGATATATTTTATAAACATTGACAAATCCCTCATCTAATCATTGGGTATGACGTAGTCTAATACTCCGACACACAAATTAGGACAAAAGTATCATCATCGTCATTCACTGACTTTCATTTTACCCTGTTTAATGTGTCCAAGGACGACCTGATTGCAAAGTATCGTCCAATTGTGTCGCGTACCAGCTGACTCTGGCCAACGAAGCTTCCGCAGAAATAGATAGTATTGGTTTGCAGCACGTGAGAGTTGAGGTGGGTTATTTGCGCCAAATCCTGTCCTATGGTTGACAGAAGGGCAGCGGCCAAATCCTCCTTCTTAAACTCATCTGCACACATTCACAACACCTTAACGCTCACTTCATCGCAATAGGCGTAAGTTCGCATTATAATTTAATTAATTTAATTTATCTGTATCTGTTCTTTGGTAGCTTCCTCAATTTGTTAGCAGAAGCTAGAGTTAGCTACGATATACGTTAAAAGAAGCAAAATCTCTCCCAAAAGACAAGTCGAGACGAATAGTAAAATGAACGGTTTGAAGCATTGTCTAATATTGGCAGATGCTGCACACAAAATGTGAGCAAATTATTCACACACATAATTATATTATGCAACACTGCATGAACATAGCAGTGTCATATAATAAGATATTAATAATAATGATAACCGAGTTCCCCAATGCAAAGCTTGTAGCAAGAACTTTCTCAAAGCCCTTGTCAACTTGAACAAGCCCGTGTTCTGACAAAATACCTTTAAATACGGGACAGCCACCATATTTACTTTTTTCCCAGGATGGGAATTTTCCTGCCTCAAATAATTGATTATTAATAGACTGAAAATTATCATAATAGTTTATTTATGAGCCAAATATCATAAACAACTAAATTCGAGTCATTATGGACACGCGTCCTCCGCTTACATTACACCTCTGCTGTCTTACACTTACACTTGGATGTAAAAAGTAACACATACCTAAATTACAACCAACTCCTCGTCCAAAACAGTAGAGAATTAGGTCGTCTGGTATTATTGAATAGACATCTGCTCCCTTTCCAGTTTTGAGTTGTTTACCAAGTACGAGTACGTTCTCTTCGTTACCTCTGGATGCCAAATCAATCAGCTCATCGAAGGTCTAAGGCAGCAGGCGAGAAATGAAATGTAGTGGCAACATAAAGAAACATAGTGTAGGCCTATGTGCAGAAATTAAAGAAACCCAGGATAGTTCAGATAACTGAAGAAAGCATTTGAACTTAAAGTATGAATGTGGAATCACGTGACACGTTCTTTGAAAACAGAAATAAAAACTAAACAGATTGCTGTTTTTATTTTTTTTAAAATTTATTTTACCTTATATCCACCCGTTTTGAATGACGCCTTAGTGAGCAGTGCAGCATCTTAACCTACGCAGAAGCGGCTATGAACACTGACTGCTACAGTATAAATAGCCGTGGCTAATCCAGGCTGATATTATAGTCAGATAGGTCGAGAGATAGAGAAAACAGTCAGGCGTAGATTAAAGACAGAGACATGCAGATAAGAGAACCTATTGTGAAAAGAAAAGTTGCGCTTCGTCGTCAGTCTTCGAGCCCCTCTTCGCCAGTACGCAGCTCAAACGCCGATCCTACGCTTCGTCGTCAGTAGCCGATCCTACGCTTCGTCGTCTGTCTTCTAGCCTCTCACTGTCGGTATACGCAGTCGGCGTCGCTCAAGCGCTCAACCGATTCTGCGTCGCATCGTCTGTCTTCGAGCCTCTTATCGTCGGTTGCAGTCGGCGTCGCTCAAGCGCCGATCCTGCCCTGCGTCGCCAATCGTTAGGTCTCTCATCAGCTGAACATCCTGTGGGACAGTGGAACGTTGACTGGGGTGTAGTAATTGATTGTCGGCGGGTATCCGAAAGTCTTTTTCAATACAACGTGAAAACGACGAATCAGTGTTAAGACCTTCTGCAATACTCCGGAAGTCTTACCTTCACGTGGACTTCCTTGTGCCTCGGAGACGGTCTCCTGGTAATTTTAACCCTGAGTTATTCTAGTGTTCTTAGTGACCAGGACGCTCAAACCCCTAGTTCATCGCAATCTCTTCATTCCCACAGATGTCGTTGTTTGATTTCGAGCGCATCATCGCTAGTATTTGGCCCACCGATCGGCTTGGGGCCTACTAGACAGTAACCACCAATCATGGCATGAGACTTAAGGTAAAAAAAATGGAAGAACAGTCTGAACTGGAAGAAGCGAGTTCGAGCCGATTAATAGGATTGACAATGAAGTCTTAAAGATGCGTGAAATAACTGTCAAAGTTTTCAAATACTTTGAATGGTGAGTGAATTACCTTGCAGCCTGTCAGCAGGGCACCTAAACCAAGGAACATCCGACCACATCGAGTCATTCCATCTAGCACCATAAACTTATCTCCTTCAACCTACAGAATAGCAAATAAACAGTTGGATTCTCGTCAGTTATTGAGGATTCTGTGGCACTATTAAAATACCAGAAAAAAACTCACATTGTCGGATCCGTATACAAGTCACAGCTTGTGGGAAATTTGTTGGAAAAATAATTCATGTAGTAGCATCAATGGTAGACTAGGGTACATAGGCAAATGTGAAAGCGATTAGTCTTAAATACATATCTTAACAATTTACTTTTCAGCTTAAGCAAAACACAACATTTTAACATTATCATGGCGTCATCACAGTCTTAGCATATCTATTGAATATCAGAATCAGTCCAAAACATCGCATGGAAAAGACTTATTCTTTTATGGGCATAAGAACGCACACAGACAATTAGTAGAGGGCTCTTTAAATAGACCTACAGATGTCACACAAAAAGGGCTTAAACAGATATTTAGAGGGAGGGTGATTACACATTCAATTATGTAAATTTGCATGCAGTAATAGACAACACGTTAACTTGGATGTAATTATGAATCCATAATAATTACATTGATTTAGTGTCCCACGTGAGGCGCTCCGTCGTAGGAGTTTTATTACAATACAATACAACTGTTATTTGATATCGCCCTTCTTAAATATTGTTTAGTTCAGAAGTGCACACACGCCTTGACGGCATTTGTAATGCAGAGCAAAATTTTGTTTGCGAAGGAATTGCTCAAGGTCCCTACGCAGTACACAGTGACTCTTCGGACGAGAGTCGAACCCACTCACGCAGCGCACACTAAGCGTACCGGGTCGACCGCTCTAACCAATCGGCCACCATGCATTATACATGCAATACAAAGAAGTGATCAACGATTTGAATGAATATGTATTTGTATGATTGCCTTTATGATAGCCCCTCCAGATCCGATCATGGCCAGGATGCATGGATATGGATCTTTGCTGGCTTCAGATTTCGCAGCATCTGACTCCTTGGCTGCTGCTACTGATTCTCTTCCTGCCTCATTTTCACTTGACAACGAATCAGCAGACCCATTCTTCTCTGCGCTGACCTTTCCATTCTCCCTATCACGCTGGACCTTCGTAAAGTCCATATTCTCCGCTCCGATCTGTCCATTCACAGAGCCAGCCTCATCAGCCATTGACATCTGCGCAACAATCATCTCTTGAATTTGGCCCAAGAACATGTCACGGTACTTTGTTACCACATTTGACTGGTCGTGAGTAATATCGTCAACTGGGAAATTGGATACAAGGAAGCGAAATGCTTTGACGAAACTATCCATCTCAGAAACATTCTGCAATCTAAGCAAATGCAAACATAATGATCACAACAACTTAGAATCATGTTTAAAACTATCTCCTAAAATTCTTTGATAGTACGATCTGGTGGAGAGGTTTTTGTTTGGTGTGATTGGTTGCTTATGTACGTAATAATGTACTCGTATTTGCCAGATACTATCCACATCAGAGTTTCAAAATGTAGCTTCAAAAACCCATTAACCAATGCTACAGGTTTTACTATCATACAGTTTTAATCTCAGTTTAAACAGTTTAGGCAGTTACTCAGACAATTAATATACATGTAACTATCATAAAATAAGTATTTAGATCACTGTCTATAAATAATTAGAAAACACTTATCAATTAGCAAAATTGCTCAGTTAACTAAAGGACATCGTCCAGCTAGCCTCACACAAGCATCATGCGGTTGATGGATACTAATTCATCTTTGACCAAGGGCAACAGTTTCAGCAACAGTGTGTAAACATCAAGTTTCTTTCCATGCGTACACAAATTATGAATGACATTTGTATACATTAACTCCAGCCGCCACTCGAAAGCCAATTGCAGAATTCCAGCTTATTCGCGAGCACTGCACACGGATCTGCACAAATGACTTTGCATAGACGAGCACATATGGATCCTCAAGTGATCATGAGGAACGCGCACTTAGTAGGCCATCTTCAGAAGCAGATCGAAAACCGCCAACTGTTACAGAATAATTTCACTAACATATTGCACCAACAACAGCCAAATTATTATCGAATTGCAGAATATTTTGCACGAAGTGAATAAAGGCTTTACATTCGTCTCACAAATCACAATGCCGACTTATTTAGAGATTAATCATCTGGCGCTTGCATGGTTCATACAAGGGGACCTACGATAGTATGCCATGATGCCACCGATTCAAACGGACAGCGGTTATGAAGCAGGAACGAGCCTGTATGATCCATAAAAATTTATATCTAACTAACCTATAAGACACCACTTTAGGCCATCAGAGACTTAATTACTTAGGAATTTTCAGGTTTATGTTGCAGAGGTACACGTAGCTAAGCACTTAGCATACGGTTTCTAGGTATATACCCTTGAGCACAAAGTCCCTTTAAGCGCAGCACACAATAAGAGCTTATAGGGCCTAACAACCTTCTACTGCATGTTGCATATTGCTCATATCAGCAACAAATTCCCAACGTTACAATTACCACCATTTTGCAAAAGCCTAGATCCAGCATTGAAAAAGTCAACGATATGAGCACACAAGTTGTAGTCCGTCACAGTCTCAATGTGGCGTTCCTCGACTGACCTGATGTTGAGGGTAGAATTGATGAACTCGCTGTTGATGTGACACCCGACGCCTGTAGTGAAGACAGTCTGACCCCTTCCTACATCACCACCAAAACGATCTTTCAGAAACAGCATGGCTTCCTCAAGCTGAGTAGTTGCAAAAGTTGTCATCCGTATGACAATAGAATCTTCCGTCTTCCCCTTCTCACCCAAGGAATATACCAGTTTAATGCAAGATCCTCCTACAGAACGTAGCATAAAAAACCACAAATAAAAATAATAAGATAAGTCCAGCTGATTGCCCTGCCAAAGCACTTGACTATCAAGTTAACAAAGACAGGCTTAAATTGATGTTAAATAAGAAAGTTTCTAGAGACACTTCCTGTAAATCAATTTAAATATCCACAAAAACATTTCTTCAAGACATATATATAATGGCGTATTGCTGAAGTCACTCTAAAAATACACTTGGAATTTTGCGCATGTCATCGGCCATATCGGTCGATTGGTCGACTGCTTCGTCATTTCAGCGAATATTTTCATCTAAATGCAGAATTTGCTCTGTAACTTCGAACTTGTTGGTGTTTTCTAGAGCCAGGTTTGCGTACCAGACCTATACTCGTCGATTTTGCTAAAGAATTTGTACATTTAAGGGGTATTTAGGCCATGTGACTGTATCAAACACATGTTTCAAGTCTCAGCCACGCGGACCGTGCAGTCTATACACACATACACATGTATACGCCTCTGCAGTCGAGTTTTTCGTCTCCGTGGAGATCGGCTAAAGAGATTGATAGTCACTGGTGGCTATTCAATCTACCGACTAGCACATGGCGAATGCCTTTTTTACATCCTCCTTGTGCCTCGACGAATAGCTGGACGCGCGTCATCTACCTGCACTGAGAAACTACTAGTCGACATCGTCACTATCATTTTGAACGCTATCTACAGTCGTCGCTCTACCCTAACTGCGCAACTTGGCCCAGAGACTCTGAACACTCGTGTCATCTGTTAGCTGTCGACGGGAATCTGTTGGTTGGTACCACGCTTGTGCGTGGGCCCACCACTGGTGACTCTTTCTGTGCACTGTTTCGCTAACTGGTGTAGAATATTCGCATGAAATGGCAATTAACATCATCTCCACCAGCGCAGATCGAAAGCGTCTCTGAGTAGGCAGCCTATCTTGAAGGGGCACTACGCCTATATGTTCGACTACTTTCCATTACATGAAGGTGCGCTGTATACATTTTCGGAATGAATTAACGTACATAAAGAAAAAAGTCAAGAGTTTAATTACCGATGTCAAAAGAGAATCCAATCTTCGACTGTAAAAGAACAGATGGAATTTCCAGAATCTCTTCGCTAACGACTCCAGATCCTTCTTTATTAGGCACCGACATCCTTCAAATGTTTCTCCAAAGGTAGGCCTACAGCTGCTTCGACAACGGAAATGATAAATTCGTCAACTGGCTCGTCAACTTACAGATAAACTTCCTCTACATTCACATTCACATCAACTTGCCAAGACTTCTCGATAGTTCGGTTCCTCTGTGAATTTTGGCTAAAGGAGAAACACGCATCTGCGTCCACCCACCCATACGCATGTACAAGCTATCTATATTTCCAGTCGAGACTTCAATTAGAGATCAACATGGTACGAGCCTACAGACCCTTGCCCTCAAACATCCACTACTGCCGACCACAAACAGCATCCACCCACAACGACCAACAAATAGATGTTCTCTGCAGCTAAGCAATTACCGACGGAAATGCCAGGATCCTTGAATCCTTGGCGTCCGTGCGTCCCATTTTTACAGATGAACTAGCTCTGCGCACGTGTGCGGCGTTGCGCAATAACCTGTCAATTTCATACACGTCAAACCAAATAAGGCGATTCATATTTGAAAATGCGTCACTCGCATACTTCTGTTCAATATTAGTTTTATCATCACACATCGAAACAGAGCGCATTGTCAACCTGTGCAAAACCCAGGGGCCAACCCGTCATCTTCAAGATGAGTTCGTCCAGTTTGAGCAAACATCGCTCAAAAACTGTTGCTTAATTTAGGTCAGGTTGCAATTAACAGACATGTAAGCGTTCACGAAGATCACTTGAAGTAGCCTACGTACTTTAGGCCTACATAATTAGTTTTATCAGATAGATTGCAGACAACCGTGTGCAGCTGGTCCAAAGTCACGGCTGCGCTGCTAGAAGGACTTAAGACTGCCATGACATATATTTTAATGCATAGTATATGTATAGTCTTATATATATACGTATAGTCTTTTATAATATTATATGTAGAGTCTTATATATATGTATAGTCTTTAGACTGAGGTGAAGTAATTAACTATTGGCCTTAAGCCTATACAGTCAAGGCCTGTTTCTAATCAATGTAAGCCACGTGTCTCGTTAACGACTGTTTGGAATGTGCGGCTGGAACAGCTTGTGAACCTCGACCACCCCCAGAACTTGTAGGTTGCAGAGTCCACCAGAACGTCTAGGCTTTGAGGCACATGCCTCTAGTGCTTGAATCTGTAGGCTAGCTATAGCGAGCACCAAAAATAAGTTTTAGCACACTATAGGTCAACACACCTAGGCTTTATGAAATGCTTGCTACGCTGTGTTCAGACAAAAACCCTGTTGTTTATGCCTAGGTGTATAATCATTTTGTCAATATTAACAATAAACTTACCATTGCGCATGTTAGCTCATGATAGCATAGATTATGGAAATCACGCCTTGACTTTTCTCACTTTCTCACTTGACTTTGCCCTTGAAAAGGTTCGACACTCTTTTTATTAGTGCACTCTCGGCACGGGCGTGCAAAGTTTGAGTATATATAAAATCCTAGGGTTATATCCTAGGGTTTTAGGCTCTGAACAAGCCTAAAGATCTTCGGAAGTGAAAATTTTAGGTTCTTGGTTTTAGCATTTCAGTTAGTTTGTGTTTGCATACCTTGTAGCTAATTACAAAAATCCTTGCATCTTTTGTATATATATATATATATATATATATATATATATATATATATATATATATATATATATATATATATATTGTTTGCACTCTGTAGTGCACACGGCCATGGGCATTTGTGGTAAGGAGACCAAGGAAAGATGCATAATGTTCTTGGTCTTTCTTTTATAACAGGTGTGCGCTTGTGCTCACGTTGAAGGCCTACAAAACCTAAAACGTAAATAAAAAGCACAATAACGTACAAACTTTCGTGAAAAACAAGGTTTTATTCCAACCATGGATATGGGTGAATATTCGTATGTCTGAGCCCTTTGTTACGCCCAAGCGACACATAGCCGATTCTATATACTCGGCGGGTGGCGATTCCTTCGCTGCTATCAGCGGGATTGGAGGGAGGGCGAGTTTTGATCCTCCTAAGGCAATCGTCGCTCTCAATAGTCCCAGGTAGATGTAGTGTCGAGTTTCTCCGCTACAAGTTAGTCGAATCATTTCTAGTTTAGTCTCTCATGGTAAATTTTATTTCAACTAGAGACTTAATAGTAAGAATGTGATCATGTCATCTCTGTATACATTGCATACATTAATTCATGTCTGTGACCGATTGTCCTTCGTATTTATGTATAATGTCCGACCGTCTGGCTCTCAAGGCTGTAGCCTTCTGGCTCTCACGGCTATAGGCGTGCAACATGAATAGGAGCAAAGTAATGATTCGGGTATGAATTGTTGAGCGTTATGCAATATGTCTAAAACATTTAATGTAAGTTGTTTGTAAGAGTGAATTTCCAATTTTGGAGTCTTTAATTCTTTCATCCGTTAGACTGCTAGAGGTTAGTATCGGCGCCATTTTTCAAGAGAAAATCCGAGACTTCTTCGAACTGGCCGACGAGCGCAATCCTCAAGGCAGTCATCCCTTTGGCGTCAAGCATATTTAAGTTGGCCTTGTGCTTGACCAGTACTTTGACCGCCTCCAAGCAGTTGCGTCTCGTTGCCAGCAGCAAAGCATTGTCGCCAGATGGCGTTGTGGCGTCCACGTTAGCCCCGCCTTCTAAGAGAACGGACATAACGTCATGGTTTCCCTCGACTGCAGCCAGCAACAGCGCAGTCCAAGCTCTTCCGCTGACTTCGTCGACAGCCAATCCACTTTCGAGAAGCAACTGGACGACTTCCCGACCGGCATGCCTTGCGGCCACGTGCAGATTTCCGTCCCCATCCGGGTCTCTCATGTCCGTTTTCGCGCCGGCGCCAATTAGAAGACGTGTGACGTCACGATGATCGAAACGCGATGCAATGCGAAGGGCCGTGTGACCGGCCGAGTTGACGGCGTTCAGATCGAAATTGTGTTGGATTAACAGCTGAACAACCTTGGCATGACCGAACCTGGCAGCCGAGTGCAGAGGTGTATCCCCGTTCTTGCAGACGATCCGTTTATCGTATCCCGCGCCAAGAATAACAGTCGCTAGTTCTGCATAACCGCGTTGGGCGCATGCGTGGATCGCGGTCCATCCGTCTGTCGTCTGCGCGTTGACCTCGGCGCTGGAGATCAGCAGTCTCTCGGCCACAGCCTTGTGTCCGCTGTAGGCGGCAAAGTAGAGAGCGGTTGCGTTGTCATCGGCAACCGCGTTGACGCAACTTCCGGACTCGATAAGCAAATCGACGACGTCCACGTGACCCGCTTGGCTGGCGATGTGCAGAGGGCGCCACTGGTGCGACTCCGGTAATTCATAGTCGACGTAGTACTGCAGAAGCAGTTCCACTACCTATGCATGTAACCATCTGTCATGTAACTGAATTGAATGCCATTGAATATCAGTATCTTACCGACTTTTCGGTAAGCCTACCTTTCAAAGTCGCATTCCATAGCATATAGGTCTATCTACCATTCATCTTCAAGTCCATTATCATGCCCAATTAACTCATCATACTGTGTTGTTGCCAACATGAAAACAATAAACGGAAATTATTGTTTTTTGCCCTCAAGTACTTGATTCCCAGGGACTTAGAGATTATCATTGAAATAGTTGTTCGGAGGAGCAGGCCTCGTCTTCAGGGGTCAAAGGAAAAGTGCCATTAAAAGCAATCAAATTGTAACTCTGGATGCAGATAGGCAGACGTTGAAAAAGAAACGAAGCTTCACGCTCATAGCCACTGATGAGAGAAAGTGCGATTGACAATTATTTCGCCAATGTTGTTGTTATTATTATCATTATTATTATTATTATTATCATTATTATTATTATTATTATTATTATTATTACTATTATTATTATTATTATTATTATAATTATTATTATTACTATTATTATTATTATTATTATTATTATCATTATTATTATTATTACTATTATTATTATTATTATCATTATTATTATTATTATTATTATTATTACTATTATTATTATTATTATTATTATTATTATTATTATTATTATTATTATTATTATTATTATAACTTTTATAGGTTTTCGTCCCCATCGGGCTGAACAAAAGAGCCCCTGAATGCCACTGCATTAAAGCGTTGTGTACAAATAGACAGACGTTGAAAAAGATGAGTTGTTTCGCGAGGGTCTCCCGTTGCCTGTGTCATACGGAGGCCCAACTCTTGTAGAAACTCCATTCCAGTACGGTTTATGGGGCCCAGTGATTCGATGGCCACTGGCACAAAATCATGCGTGGTAGGGATGGATGAGTACTTCATGCACTACTTTCGTTCTGCGGCATGTTCTGCTGCTCCACCGGCTGTTGATGCTGTCAGATGTGCATAAGAGGATGCGCATGTGTGAATGGCTGTTGCGTCCCATGCTAGGTGTCTGCCTCTCGCCCATGGGATTAATGTGGCGCCATCTGATCTCTTGCCATCGGTGCGGATCAGTCCCGATGGTTCTTTTGAGCTCGGAATGTCCGCTTTCAAGAGAGCTCTCCAGATTACTTCATTTATGGCAGAGTATCGTGCTGCTCTTCCCATTGATCTTCTGCAGACGAGACCGTGATGTCCACCTGGATCGACGCTGTCCCCGCATTGACATGGATGCGGTACACAGAGCACTAGTCCTAGGCGAAGTCCTGCCGCAACCCTGACCGCCTCATTGTTTAATCCCAACCCGCAGGAAGCCAAAGAGTTAGTCCAAAGCCAGTCTCCGGCGTGCGGGGCAGATAATGCTCGCATTCTGGCTTGACTAAGTGAGTTGTCGCATCCGGACCAGACTTTCGCTTTATCTTCGTTTATCAAAGGTCTGTCCCAGGTCTTCTGTTGGATCGGAACCGGTATCATCGTCACTCTGGAAGGGAATCCTTACGAACGTTGAACATTTCCTCCTGGTACACGTCGTTCCACTCTTCCACGGCTAAGATGGCGCCCACGAGCGAGACGGACGACGCAGCTGACGCCAAATAGGCTGAAGTTGCCAGCATCGATACCCGCCTGGTCCCGAGTCCCCCATCTCTAATCGGGAGCGAAGCCTGTAACCACTGAATGTCATTGAGCTCCGTGTTGAGGATCTTCTCCAGTCCTGTTTTAGTCTGATGGTCTATTGTCTCCAGTAACGGGTGGTTCCAGCACGGAGAAGTCCGCAGCAGGTAAGTCATCTTTGCCGCCCCGAAACAGGATCTCAGCATTATGAGGGCTGCTTGTGACTGGAGGTCCATAAGGTCTTTCAATATTCGATCAAATTGTTCGCTATGTTCTTG
The DNA here is from genome assembly GCA_959347315.1 of Bimastos eiseni. Classification (NCBI taxonomy): domain Eukaryota; kingdom Metazoa; phylum Annelida; class Clitellata; order Crassiclitellata; family Lumbricidae; genus Bimastos; species Bimastos eiseni. The sequence continues at coordinate 31,140,782 of OY365811.1, read as the reverse complement.
CAAGGCTTCATCAAGGGCCTTCCCTCTGAAAAGTGGAGAACCCAAAAGGGTCAGTTCCTCTGGTTCTCGTCTTCTGAAGTCCTCAAAACCCTTTCCAATCAACTCTGCCTCCGAGTAGTATGCACCTTTAAGTGTGTTCAGGGAGATTCCGAGCGTTGTCTCAAGCTCTTTTATCTTTGTCAAATATTGCCGAACGTCATCCACGTTTCCACCTAGGGAAAGATCATCGAGGTACCCAAGCTTGAACGGAGATCGCAACTCCCCTAACGTCGGCTGCAGGGGCAGGCAAAACAGCAGAGGCCCTAGCGGGTCTCCCTGTTGTGATCCCACCCTAGACTTCACTACAAATCGACCGAATTGTAGGTTGGCCTCAATTGAATATGCCTGGTGGGTGAACGCATAGAGTTCTGGGATGGTGTCATGGACGGCTCGAAGCATTACATCTCTCCGCAGTGTGTTGAAAGCATTTACGAAGTCCAATTTTACAAAGATTTGTTCTCGTTGCATGTTCGTCACAAAATTTCTTGGGGCGTGAACCGCTGCCTCTCCCCCTCCAGGGGTTGCAATGCCTACCTGGAACGGGGTCAAGAACTCTCCCAGTCTTTTCAGGGCATAATTATTGGCACATTTTGCTGCCAGCCTGTGCCATACATATCCGATGACAATCGGTCTGAGGCCCTCTGATTTCTTGGAAAGAGATAAGAGAGCCTCCAAATATCAGTTCACGTAACGCGAGTGGACAATCACCACGCAGCAGTACATTCATGAAGTCCGTCGTAGACTGGAGTAATGTACCATTATTATTATTATTATTATTATTATCATCATCATCATCATCATCATCATCATCATCATCATCATCATCATCATCATCATCATTATATTTAAAAATACCGTCGCAGGATTACTATTTTTAGAATGCGTTCTCTAGTAGGTCTACCTTTTTGTGTCCGTTCTGAGCGGCCAGATAGATGGGTGTGAATCCATCGGAAGTCTGCTCATTGACGTCACATCCGGCCACTTTGAGGATGACGAGGCATTCGCGTGATCCATGCATCGCAGCCACATGTACCGGGGTTCGTCCAGCGGCGTCCAAAATGTCAAGTCGGACATTCTTGTCGACGAGCAGTTGAAGGACGCGGTCTCTGTTCTGCATGACGATCACGTGTGCACACGTCATTCCGTTGGAGTCCTGAAGGTCAAGGTAGGAGTCCGCTGCAATCAATTCCTCCACGATAGCCCGGAAGTCCTTTCTTGCTGCGGCGAAGATGGCGCTCTGTCCTTGGTTGTTCTTCCGGTCGACGTCTGCTCCTCGCTGTACAAAGAGCGCCACCGTGTCCCGCCGATTGCCAGCAGCCGCCAGATGGAGTGCCGTGTCTCCATCTTGGTTCTGAGAATTGATTGAGACACGTCCAGAGTCCAGCAGGGCCTTGACCACAGACGTCTGTCCGCAGTTAGAGGCGCTCATCATCGGAGTCCAGTCATCACGTGTGCCTAGGTCAGCGTTGGCCATACTGTTCAGTAGTAGCATAACGACGTCCGAATGACCGTTCTGCGAGGCGAGGTAGAGGCCCGTCTCCCCATTGCGCGTCTGAAAGTCGACGAAGGCCGCGTTGTCCAGTAGAACGGTCAGGACCTGGCGCTGACCGTTGGCAGCGGCAGCGTGGATCGGACCCCAACCGTGTCTCTGCCGAGTCGTGACGGCTTCCATCGTTCCAACGAACGCCTCTACCACGGCCGAATGCCCGTTCTGACAGGCCACGTACATCGGCGTCGCTCCATGGCTGTTCTGAACGATGGGGTTGGCACGGTGCCATCCGGGACGACCCTTCAGGATCACGTCTACGATGTCCCTCCGGCCTGCGGCTGCGGCGAGGTGAAGGGCCGACCACCCCTCTGGTCCAAGGGCGTTGGCATTCGTCTTGGCGTCGATCAGGATTCGTACGATGACCTCGTGACCTTGGCGGACGGCCACGTGCAGAGCAGTCCACCCCTCTCGGTTTTTATAGTCGAGGTTGACCTTGCACTCGATGAGGAACCTCACGACCGGTTCGTGTGCGCGCAGGGCACCGACATGAAGGGCCGTCCAGCCATGCTCGTCGTTCCAGTGCAGTGGGACCTTCGCATCTGTCAACAGACGAAGAATGTCCACGTGACCGTAGTCGGCGGCAGAGGTCACGGCCGAATAGCCTTCGGATCCGGGCATCGTGCAGACACGCACGACGTCCTGCGAGAAGCGGTTCAAATAGCGCTTAACCTTCCTCGTGTCATTGGAGCGTGTCGCTTCGAGGATCTTCTCGCAGGCTCGACGCAGTTCGTCGCCATCGATGACCTTGGCGACGAGGTTGTGCCGCTGGCGGTTCATCGCGACGTCCAACTGAAGCTCCGATAGAACACCGTGTTTCGGCATTTTAGAAATATTTCGATGGGTCTCCAGTGCAAAATGCTGAACGGGGGAGGACTATTCTAAGAAACGTCGATCAGAACATAATAAGCGTATACCTGAAACGGCTAAGAACAATTTGAACTTTTAAACTGATAGGTTCATAAGCTTACTGTGCTGGGACAACACATATGTAGAAACATCACAATCGTTGTGAAGTTCTGCCTTTTCTTAGTTTTTCATTGAATCTATTATACTCTGTTCGCATCGCAATTAAGTACAAACCGCGGGTCTTTAAGCGTAAATTTTGTCGGACGATTCACTTAAGTTCGATTAATGCTAATGTGTTATCTGAGATAGAAGTAGGCCTATATTGACGCATCGATCTCCGCGGTATAAATATTATATAGGATTTGTCGTTACCATCCTCATGTAGGCCTACACTACAGTATTGCCGCCACTTCTGCACCAATATCGCGAATTTTACTACGGTAACCACCGTATTCCCTTTACTTACCTGATTACCGTGTCAGCCTCTAGATGGAACTTCAAAGACCGTTAGCGCTGGTGAACAAGTCTGTCTCTCTGACCCGCTGAGAAATTTAAGAGATTTGCATTGCGTTATCTCAAGAAAGGGAGACAGGCAAAGACATGGATGGAAAATGTCTGAAAAGATCTGGAAGAAAATAACATGAACACAAGAACAGCCCTGGATACCATCAGAGACAGACAAAATATGGAGTTATTATGTAAAAACCTCATCTTCAGCACACACACCTGACGGAAGAGAAAGCGAGAGCGAGAGAAAGAAAGAGAGACAGACAGACAGACAGACAGACAGACAGACAAACTAATATCAAGAAAGGTTTCACATATTCGTCTACATACACCATGCGTGAATGTATACATGTATATATAGGCCTATAGATATATACCTATGCGTATACATTCATGCATACATGCATAAAGACATAGTACATACATACACACACTTACACTTACACACACACCATGTACACACACACATACACACATACATACATACATGCATACATACATACATACATACACAGAAACATACATACATACATGCATACATACATACATATATACATACACACATACATACACACACATACATACATACACACATACATACATACATACATACATACACAGAAACATACATACATGCATGCATTCATACATACATACATACATACATACATACATACATACATACATACACACATACACACTTACATACACATATATACACACGTACACATACATACATACATACATACATACATACATACATAGCGACAGAAAGATAATATGCTATCAAATAAATAGGATATTTATAAACTACTTCTGGAACGCGAACTGTGTTTATGGTATGTCTTACCTAAAAGTTTTGTCACGCCATTGACTTCCGAGCGCGTCCATGTTTAAATGCCATTTCGATATAGGAGAAACCTAGAAGTCAGAGCATATATACATGTATGTAGGATATGCAAGACAACACCGAAGCAATAGGCTTTACAATTATGCACCGCTACAATATGGAACCTATTACATAGGACGTATAGCGTACGTTATGATGCATGTTGTTGCGTGTTTGGAACCATGGATACAAACCGTTCTCACGTCTTTATATATATATATATATATATATATATATATATACAACACCAGATGCTAAGGCACAGATAAATGTGCGTGATTACATTGTGATGCCTATAATATGCTTATGATCGGGTGCCACGTACATATAGTTGACATAACGCAGAGGACACACATTGACACGCACATGCAGATACGCAAACACACCGATCCACCGATTGGTCCCACACGCAGGGCAAACGAACCATGGTGCCCGTGGTTATAACGGTACTCATATACATGCATACATACATACATACATACATACATAGATACATACATACATACATAAATACATACATAAATACATGCATACATACATACATACACACATGTAAATATGTGTATATAATAAATAAATATTTGCATTCGCTTGTTGGTATTTATCTGCACCAGTATTAGTTAGACCAGCGCGTGTTACATGCACGTCATTATAATGTGCTTACACAAGCGCACATACATAGGCCTACACACGAGTGTAGGCCCCTATATACATGTAATTGTAGTCATATACGTGTGTGGGTAGGTGTGTATGTATATACAGGTGCATGTGTGTGTGTGTGTGTGCGCGCGCTAGAGGTCTGCGGGTGGACCTTTTTGTTACCCTACACACGTGCCCGTAACTTGGGACTTTCATCTGGTTCAGTTTACCGTTACTGTTCTCTGGATTCGATTTTATGTCTCTTCCTTCCCTCCCTCAGTTTAAATATTAAATTTTGAAAGCTTCATCTTGATCCTTTCTCCTTGTATATATTATATAGAGCTTCACGAAACTCTGACCTTGGACTAAGGCTGTCAAAAAATGTTGAAGTTACGACCCGGGTAACCGTCGACCCGCGTGGTCCGGTATACCCGGGTACTCGACCGCGCGTATATTTGTTAGTAAATGTAGAAAATTGCGCATTTTTGCCGATTGTCTGGTCCACGAGAATCGATTTCATTGCCCGGGCAGTCAGCCAATATGACCAAGGGAATATTTCTGGCAAATGTTCTGGTAAAATCGCGCACTTTTACAGAATTTCGGGTACCCGAAAACCGATTTCATTTCATTACCCAGGTAGTCCTCTTCGGTCGGGTACCGGGTACCCGGGTACCCGTTGACAGCTTTACCTTGGACCTCTCTCTTCATCATTCACAACACCAGACCAAGATCTTGCTGCACAGAGTCAAATGCAGCTGTGGGTCCATGGGTCTAATCGTAATCGTAATCTCCAAATTTCTAAAGCGGCACTTGAAAGCCAAGAGCAGGAAAACAGCTTATTCTCGAGCGATGCATCAAATCAGAGGGGCTGTCCAAAAGATAGTCCGTGGTAGAGCATAGTCTGGTTTCCAGGAGGACAGCGGCGGAAGAGTAGCTGTTTATGGGGTGTCTTTATGGTCGATGATTGATAGGTGAAATTGATAGATAGGCGCTAACAAACTCTATTTTGTAAGGGTCAAAGCGCCAAATTCATGTCTTCATAGCATTACGACGCATCCGCTATAAGCAGGCCGCGGTTGTCTCGTGGCTGGAACACATCCTGAAAAACGTGGATCTGTGCAAGAGCAGAATCTCGAACGCTAAAATTATATATAATCTCTTCTTCCTCGCAAATCATAAAATTATATATAATCTCTTCTTCCTCGTTAATCTCCCTCTCCTGTCTCCACTGTCCATCTCCATTCCTTCCTGATGCCTTCTGTTCCCTCCACTCGGACAAAATCTCATCACTTCGCTTTACTCTATAATAACTAGGGCTAACTAACTTCCACTCCTCTAGCAATTCACTCCTCGTCCCAACCCTATAGTCCTTCTGTCCACCAGTTGTAGCTCCCAATTCTCTCCCCTGCCACTGACACAGATATAGGCTCTTATGTACCCCCAGCTCATAAACTCTCCACTCGGCTATTCGCTCGATACTCGCCTCACTTCTTCAAAAACTCTTAAGGAGATTCTTCCGATCGTATACCAGTTTCAATTCTCGACCAAAACGACATCTGCCTTAACATATATTCAATTATTTATATACCCTGCCTCCTCTGAACCTCTGGGAATTCTGATCTCCATCCTGCAGACTACCCATTGGACAACCCATCTTATTCGACGCAGCGCTTGTAAATAAGCTGATGCGTTGCACTTTGCTTTCACGTGGCGCTTAAAAGTTTGGATCTTACGATTACGATTTCTAACAAGCAATGTGAATTTGGTCCTAGTCCAACCGCTCTCCTACAGAGCTGCATGTACCTCTGACCTCGTTCCTGTAATCACCATAATAATCAATCTTCCGCACCCTACTGGCACCTCCCATACGGTATTCGAGTACTCTGCTGTTTTTTTTAAATTTGTGTTTTACTCGACATTTTCAAGTTTTATTAATGCAGTTAAACACTTGAAAAGACAGGAGCGTCACACCTTTTGTTCTTTTACACCGCCACTAATGAATGGACGGTTTGGGAGATATACGTTGGCACTGTCTTCCTAGGGCCAAAAACCTGTCTCAACCCCGGCGAACGGCGGGTGCCCCAGCTAGTCTCTGCATATATTTCGACCGTTACTTCAAGATTCTATCGTCTCAAAGCTCTCTGCTTACACGATTCTATCGTCTCTAAGCTCTCTACTCATTAGGCCTATATACTATAATCACAATTTAAGTTGCACCCAATCTTTAACACAGAATGGTCAGAAGGACAAGCAGTGTTGGAACCTGAGTGAAGCAGAACCAGAGAAACCAAATCAGAAAGAAATTTAAGTCGATGAAGAAAAACTGCGACCCAATAAGTCGAATGCGTCGCAGATATCGATGGTGGCTGACAGCAGAGACTAGTTTATTAGGCCTTTTATTTTCACATCAGAATTTCTATAGACCCTATCAATTTCAAACCAGATTAAATTTTATAAACTCAAATATAAAAACTAAATCAAGATAAAATTAATTTTGACCTAAGCATATTGAATTATAGAGACCTTATCTGGGTCATGACCTAATATTAGACGAATGGTTTGATGCATTATTTAACTGCGAAAGTAAAGCTATTTATTTGAAATAGTTTCGGATTCATTGCGCTCTATGGGCTGTAGTTTCAAATTCACTTAATAATCAGAGTTAATCTACTCTGCAACTTCTCTTCCTAGATCAATGTTAGAAACACTTATGCGTATGATAAAGATCATTGGTTAGAACTCCGACTGCATTTTCGTTTTCCGCTTCCGCCCAACTGGCGCTCTGTTATTGGATGACTTCAAAACGGACTACATATTTTGTTCAGCCTTAGCACCTGTTGACGTAATTCTAGATTTTCACTGAGCTGGTACAAAATTATACAGGACAGTATTTGTACAAATGAGCCGAATTTTGATTACGTTCTAAAAATATTATGTTCAAGTACCTGAATAAAATTTATGTTTTTCACGCAATAATTTAAAATATATAAGTGAAATATGTTCAGTAACGTGACGACTCGAAGCAGCAAATATGCATACGTCATCAGTTGAGGAATTATATATATATTCCGTGCTGCTATAGGGTTACTGTTTGTATTACCGAGATGGCCGATGTCCAGAGCAATCGGGCAGACATCAGATCTGCTCTGTCCAATCGAGGAGGATGGCGAAGTCTCATCGTTTTCTTCGTGCTGACGCTTGCTTGGTTGGCCGGCTTCAGCGCTCGTCTTTTCGCCGTCATTCGGTTTGAAAGTATTATCCATGAATTTGATCCATGGTCAGTACCCAACTGCACGTATGCTTCGCAGCATGGGAATTTATATAGTGCCTTGCGTAGAGTTTATAACGTGTTGCATTAGAGCATTTTGTTGTAAAAATTAGGCCGAAACTAAAACTGTAAAGAACAAGCAGAAACTATTGAACTCGGATCTAAGGTGGAGGAAGCATTGCCCTACACGTGTATTGGCGTTGATCACATTTTAACCGCAAGGGCAACGTTTCTACAGCGGCCACAAAAGCGAAATCGCGGGAGGCGGTTTATTCACAGGCGCTTAATCAAAACAAAATTGAAAGGCAGGGGTCAAAATCCAGAGAGTCGGGAAGACAGTTATGCTGTGGCACGGTGGCCTATTGGTTAAAGCGGTCTGCACGGTAACTCCTCGGATGAAGATCGAACCCGCTCACTCCTTATTACAATACGGAGTGAGCGGGTTCGATCTTCATCCGAGGAGTTACCGTGTAGATACCTTGAGCAAGTCTTTCATGCACAAATTACTTTGCAATATATCTCCAATTGTGCCATCATGTATGTGTGCTTCTGAACTAATTGTAAGAAAGGCAAAATCAAATTACAGTTGTTTTGTATTGTATGGTGTTTAAAGTTTATACAATGAGGGAAGTAGGGAAAATGAGGAATCGGGGTAGAATTTGTGAAAAAGCAGTTTTGTCAGTTATTTGCCTATGGTGAGATAGCAAGAGGTGAGGTTTAGGTAAGTTTGTAGAATATTCAGATCTTTGTCTTAATACTGGAGGTAGTTTGTTCCAAAGAGGTGGGGCAGCTGTATGTGGCTGCGGAGCGATTTGCATATTTAAGCGATGAGGTGACGGAAGGACGGAGCAGTGTGACGGTGGAAGAGGAATGGGTTGAACGATGTGATTGGACTGTGGTTAGGTGACAGCAAGAGCATTCTGATTGGCTTGGAGGCGTTTATTTGGATGATGTCTATATTACAGAAAAGATAAGTGCATTAGTCCAAATTTAGCTTAGCTATAGATGTTGCGATTGTTGATGCAGTTTTTAAATCGAGTATAGGGCGTATTCTTCTATATACTTTTTTAACCAGGTACAGGAAGTGGAATATTGCCTTTTCCTTAAGTTAATTGCATTCAGACAATTATTTATATGATGCCTAGTTTTTACACCTGGGGATGAATACATTTGATTGTTGGGAAGGATATTTCTTGAAGCAATGATACTCAGAGGCTGGAACAGATGTTATCTGTTTAGGGAAAGGAAGTTTACTTTATGTTAATCTTTCTGATGTGGTTTTGATGCAAAGGCCCTACTCAGACATCACTTCTATAAGTTGACATATTTGTTAACTGGTTTTGTAAAATAACATAAAGAACATTTGGATGTAACATGTGAGTTAATACGTAAAATGTGAAAAAATTCTCATGTACATAATTTGCTAAACATTTTTTGATCATCTTGTACATTATTCTTCATGTTTTTTGTTCAGAATTACTGTCAATGTCTTATACAGCTTTTCTCATTTTAAACAAATGGAAAATGATTACTAACATTTTGTGATGCTTTGAATGTTGCTTTAGGTTTAACTATCGTTCCACGCACTATATGGTCAATCATGGATTCTACAACTTCCTTAACTGGTTCGACGAAAGAGCTTGGTACCCATTGGGTAGAATTGTTGGTGGAACAGTAAGTGAGATGGGTTTCTGTATAATTGGTTATTTGGCAAATTTTATGTTTAGTATATGGCATGATGCTGGCTTAATGGTGCATTGATGCATCACACCTTTCATCGGTCTAAGGTTTGATAGTTCAGCATCTGTTTGTTTACAATATTTCTTGCTTTAGTCATTTCACTATCGAACTTCTTTGAACAAATCTGAAGGCATATATTATGTGTCTCTTGACAATATGTCAACCCTTGTTTGTTTGTGTGCCTAAGTTGAAGACAGGATTACTGGTGTGGTATATCGCATGTCTTGGTTAAACCTTTATTAAGTTAAGTAGTTGCTTGACCAGTACTTTGACCGCCTCCAAGCAGTTGCGTCTCGTTGCCAGCAGCAAAGCATTGTCGCCAGATGGCGTTGTGGCGTCCACGTTAGCCCCGCCTTCTAAGAGAACGGACATAACGTCATGGTTTCCCTCGACTGCAGCCAGCAACAGCGCAGTCCAAGCTCTTCCGCTGACTTCGTCGACAGCCAATCCACTTTCGAGAAGCAACTGGACGACTTCCCGACCGGCATGCCTTGCGGCCACGTGCAGATTTCCGTCCCCATCCGGGTCTCTCATGTCCGTTTTCGCGCCGGCGCCAATTAGAAGACGTGTGACGTCACGATGATCGAAACGCGATGCAATGCGAAGGGCCGTGTGACCGGCCGAGTTGACGGCGTTCAGATCGAAATTGTGTTGGATTAACAGCTGAACAACCTTGGCATGACCGAACCTGGCAGCCGAGTGCAGAGGTGTATCCCCGTTCTTGCAGACGATCCGTTTATCGTATCCCGCGCCAAGAATAACAGTCGCTAGTTCTGCATAACCGCGTTGGGCGCATGCGTGGATCGCGGTCCATCCGTCTGTCGTCTGCGCGTTGACCTCGGCGCTGGAGATCAGCAGTCTCTCGGCCACAGCCTTGTGTCCGCTGTAGGCGGCAAAGTAGAGAGCGGTTGCGTTGTCATCGGCAACCGCGTTGACGCAACTTCCGGACTCGATAAGCAAATCGACGACGTCCACGTGACCCGCTTGGCTGGCGATGTGCAGAGGGCGCCACTGGTGCGACTCCGGTAATTCATAGTCGACGTAGTACTGCAGAAGCAGTTCCACTACCTATGCATGTAACCATCTGTCATGTAACTGAATTGAATGCCATTGAATATCAGTATCTTACCGACTTTTCGGTAAGCCTACCTTTCAAAGTCGCATTCCATAGCATATAGGTCTATCTACCATTCATCTTCAAGTCCATTATCATGCCCAATTAACTCATCATACTGTGTTGTTGCCAACATGAAAACAATAAACGGAAATTATTGTTTTTTGCCCTCAAGTACTTGATTCCCAGGGACTTAGAGATTATCATTGAAATAGTTGTTCGGAGGAGCAGGCCTCGTCTTCAGGGGTCAAAGGAAAAGTGCCATTAAAAGCAATCAAATTGTAACTCTGGATGCAGATAGGCAGACGTTGAAAAAGAAACGAAGCTTCACGCTCATAGCCACTGATGAGAGAAAGTGCGATTGACAATTATTTCGCCAATGTTGTTGTTATTATTATCATTATTATTATTATTATTATCATTATTATTATTATTATTATTATTATTATTACTATTATTATTATTATTATTATTATAATTATTATTATTACTATTATTATTATTATTATTATTATTATCATTATTATTATTATTACTATTATTATTATTATTATCATTATTATTATTATTATTATTATTATTACTATTATTATTATTATTATTATTATTATTATTATTATTATTATTATTATTATTATTATTATAACTTTTATAGGTTTTCGTCCCCATCGGGCTGAACAAAAGAGCCCCTGAATGCCACTGCATTAAAGCGTTGTGTACAAATAGACAGACGTTGAAAAAGATGAGTTGTTTCGCGAGGGTCTCCCGTTGCCTGTGTCATACGGAGGCCCAACTCTTGTAGAAACTCCATTCCAGTACGGTTTATGGGGCCCAGTGATTCGATGGCCACTGGCACAAAATCATGCGTGGTAGGGATGGATGAGTACTTCATGCACTACTTTCGTTCTGCGGCATGTTCTGCTGCTCCACCGGCTGTTGATGCTGTCAGATGTGCATAAGAGGATGCGCATGTGTGAATGGCTGTTGCGTCCCATGCTAGGTGTCTGCCTCTCGCCCATGGGATTAATGTGGCGCCATCTGATCTCTTGCCATCGGTGCGGATCAGTCCCGATGGTTCTTTTGAGCTCGGAATGTCCGCTTTCAAGAGAGCTCTCCAGATTACTTCATTTATGGCAGAGTATCGTGCTGCTCTTCCCATTGATCTTCTGCAGACGAGACCGTGATGTCCACCTGGATCGACGCTGTCCCCGCATTGACATGGATGCGGTACACAGAGCACTAGTCCTAGGCGAAGTCCTGCCGCAACCCTGACCGCCTCATTGTTTAATCCCAACCCGCAGGAAGCCAAAGAGTTAGTCCAAAGCCAGTCTCCGGCGTGCGGGGCAGATAATGCTCGCATTCTGGCTTGACTAAGTGAGTTGTCGCATCCGGACCAGACTTTCGCTTTATCTTCGTTTATCAAAGGTCTGTCCCAGGTCTTCTGTTGGATCGGAACCGGTATCATCGTCACTCTGGAAGGGAATCCTTACGAACGTTGAACATTTCCTCCTGGTACACGTCGTTCCACTCTTCCACGGCTAAGATGGCGCCCACGAGCGAGACGGACGACGCAGCTGACGCCAAATAGGCTGAAGTTGCCAGCATCGATACCCGCCTGGTCCCGAGTCCCCCATCTCTAATCGGGAGCGAAGCCTGTAACCACTGAATGTCATTGAGCTCCGTGTTGAGGATCTTCTCCAGTCCTGTTTTAGTCTGATGGTCTATTGTCTCCAGTAACGGGTGGTTCCAGCACGGAGAAGTCCGCAGCAGGTAAGTCATCTTTGCCGCCCCGAAACAGGATCTCAGCATTATGAGGGCTGCTTGTGACTGGAGGTCCATAAGGTCTTTCAATATTCGATCAAATTGTTCGCTATGTTCTTGCAAGGCTTCATCAAGGGCCTTCCCTCTGAAAAGTGGAGAACCCAAAAGGGTCAGTTCCTCTGGTTCTCGTCTTCTGAAGTCCTCAAAACCCTTTCCAATCAACTCTGCCTCCGAGTAGTATGCACCTTTAAGTGTGTTCAGGGAGATTCCGAGCGTTGTCTCAAGCTCTTTTATCTTTGTCAAATATTGCCGAACGTCATCCACGTTTCCACCTAGGGAAAGATCATCGAGGTACCCAAGCTTGAACGGAGATCGCAACTCCCCTAACGTCGGCTGCAGGGGCAGGCAAAACAGCAGAGGCCCTAGCGGGTCTCCCTGTTGTGATCCCACCCTAGACTTCACTACAAATCGACCGAATTGTAGGTTGGCCTCAATTGAATATGCCTGGTGGGTGAACGCATAGAGTTCTGGGATGGTGTCATGGACGGCTCGAAGCATTACATCTCTCCGCAGTGTGTTGAAAGCATTTACGAAGTCCAATTTTACAAAGATTTGTTCTCGTTGCATGTTCGTCACAAAATTTCTTGGGGCGTGAACCGCTGCCTCTCCCCCTCCAGGGGTTGCAATGCCTACCTGGAACGGGGTCAAGAACTCTCCCAGTCTTTTCAGGGCATAATTATTGGCACATTTTGCTGCCAGCCTGTGCCATACATATCCGATGACAATCGGTCTGAGGCCCTCTGATTTCTTGGAAAGAGATAAGAGAGCCTCCAAATATCAGTTCACGTAACGCGAGTGGACAATCACCACGCAGCAGTACATTCATGAAGTCCGTCGTAGACTGGAGTAATGTACCATTATTATTATTATTATTATTATCATCATCATCATCATCATCATCATCATCATCATCATCATCATCATCATCATCATCATTATATTTAAAAATACCGTCGCAGGATTACTATTTTTAGAATGCGTTCTCTAGTAGGTCTACCTTTTTGTGTCCGTTCTGAGCGGCCAGATAGATGGGTGTGAATCCATCGGAAGTCTGCTCATTGACGTCACATCCGGCCACTTTGAGGATGACGAGGCATTCGCGTGATCCATGCATCGCAGCCACATGTACCGGGGTTCGTCCAGCGGCGTCCAAAATGTCAAGTCGGACATTCTTGTCGACGAGCAGTTGAAGGACGCGGTCTCTGTTCTGCATGACGATCACGTGTGCACACGTCATTCCGTTGGAGTCCTGAAGGTCAAGGTAGGAGTCCGCTGCAATCAATTCCTCCACGATAGCCCGGAAGTCCTTTCTTGCTGCGGCGAAGATGGCGCTCTGTCCTTGGTTGTTCTTCCGGTCGACGTCTGCTCCTCGCTGTACAAAGAGCGCCACCGTGTCCCGCCGATTGCCAGCAGCCGCCAGATGGAGTGCCGTGTCTCCATCTTGGTTCTGAGAATTGATTGAGACACGTCCAGAGTCCAGCAGGGCCTTGACCACAGACGTCTGTCCGCAGTTAGAGGCGCTCATCATCGGAGTCCAGTCATCACGTGTGCCTAGGTCAGCGTTGGCCATACTGTTCAGTAGTAGCATAACGACGTCCGAATGACCGTTCTGCGAGGCGAGGTAGAGGCCCGTCTCCCCATTGCGCGTCTGAAAGTCGACGAAGGCCGCGTTGTCCAGTAGAACGGTCAGGACCTGGCGCTGACCGTTGGCAGCGGCAGCGTGGATCGGACCCCAACCGTGTCTCTGCCGAGTCGTGACGGCTTCCATCGTTCCAACGAACGCCTCTACCACGGCCGAATGCCCGTTCTGACAGGCCACGTACATCGGCGTCGCTCCATGGCTGTTCTGAACGATGGGGTTGGCACGGTGCCATCCGGGACGACCCTTCAGGATCACGTCTACGATGTCCCTCCGGCCTGCGGCTGCGGCGAGGTGAAGGGCCGACCACCCCTCTGGTCCAAGGGCGTTGGCATTCGTCTTGGCGTCGATCAGGATTCGTACGATGACCTCGTGACCTTGGCGGACGGCCACGTGCAGAGCAGTCCACCCCTCTCGGTTTTTATAGTCGAGGTTGACCTTGCACTCGATGAGGAACCTCACGACCGGTTCGTGTGCGCGCAGGGCACCGACATGAAGGGCCGTCCAGCCATGCTCGTCGTTCCAGTGCAGTGGGACCTTCGCATCTGTCAACAGACGAAGAATGTCCACGTGACCGTAGTCGGCGGCAGAGGTCACGGCCGAATAGCCTTCGGATCCGGGCATCGTGCAGACACGCACGACGTCCTGCGAGAAGCGGTTCAAATAGCGCTTAACCTTCCTCGTGTCATTGGAGCGTGTCGCTTCGAGGATCTTCTCGCAGGCTCGACGCAGTTCGTCGCCATCGATGACCTTGGCGACGAGGTTGTGCCGCTGGCGGTTCATCGCGACGTCCAACTGAAGCTCCGATAGAACACCGTGTTTCGGCATTTTAGAAATATTTCGATGGGTCTCCAGTGCAAAATGCTGAACGGGGGAGGACTATTCTAAGAAACGTCGATCAGAACATAATAAGCGTATACCTGAAACGGCTAAGAACAATTTGAACTTTTAAACTGATAGGTTCATAAGCTTACTGTGCTGGGACAACACATATGTAGAAACATCACAATCGTTGTGAAGTTCTGCCTTTTCTTAGTTTTTCATTGAATCTATTATACTCTGTTCGCATCGCAATTAAGTACAAACCGCGGGTCTTTAAGCGTAAATTTTGTCGGACGATTCACTTAAGTTCGATTAATGCTAATGTGTTATCTGAGATAGAAGTAGGCCTATATTGACGCATCGATCTCCGCGGTATAAATATTATATAGGATTTGTCGTTACCATCCTCATGTAGGCCTACACTACAGTATTGCCGCCACTTCTGCACCAATATCGCGAATTTTACTACGGTAACCACCGTATTCCCTTTACTTACCTGATTACCGTGTCAGCCTCTAGATGGAACTTCAAAGACCGTTAGCGCTGGTGAACAAGTCTGTCTCTCTGACCCGCTGAGAAATTTAAGAGATTTGCATTGCGTTATCTCAAGAAAGGGAGACAGGCAAAGACATGGATGGAAAATGTCTGAAAAGATCTGGAAGAAAATAACATGAACACAAGAACAGCCCTGGATACCATCAGAGACAGACAAAATATGGAGTTATTATGTAAAAACCTCATCTTCAGCACACACACCTGACGGAAGAGAAAGCGAGAGCGAGAGAAAGAAAGAGAGACAGACAGACAGACAGACAGACAGACAGACAAACTAATATCAAGAAAGGTTTCACATATTCGTCTACATACACCATGCGTGAATGTATACATGTATATATAGGCCTATAGATATATACCTATGCGTATACATTCATGCATACATGCATAAAGACATAGTACATACATACACACACTTACACTTACACACACACCATGTACACACACACATACACACATACATACATACATGCATACATACATACATACATACACAGAAACATACATACATACATGCATACATACATACATATATACATACACACATACATACACACACATACATACATACACACATACATACATACATACATACATACACAGAAACATACATACATGCATGCATTCATACATACATACATACATACATACATACATACATACATACATACACACATACACACTTACATACACATATATACACACGTACACATACATACATACATACATACATACATACATACATAGCGACAGAAAGATAATATGCTATCAAATAAATAGGATATTTATAAACTACTTCTGGAACGCGAACTGTGTTTATGGTATGTCTTACCTAAAAGTTTTGTCACGCCATTGACTTCCGAGCGCGTCCATGTTTAAATGCCATTTCGATATAGGAGAAACCTAGAAGTCAGAGCATATATACATGTATGTAGGATATGCAAGACAACACCGAAGCAATAGGCTTTACAATTATGCACCGCTACAATATGGAACCTATTACATAGGACGTATAGCGTACGTTATGATGCATGTTGTTGCGTGTTTGGAACCATGGATACAAACCGTTCTCACGTCTTTTATATATATATATATATATATATATATATATATACAACACCAGATGCTAAGGCACAGATAAATGTGCGTGATTACATTGTGATGCCTATAATATGCTTATGATCGGGTGCCACGTACATATAGTTGACATAACGCAGAGGACACACATTGACACGCACATGCAGATACGCAAACACACCGATCCACCGATTGGTCCCACACGCAGGGCAAACGAACCATGGTGCCCGTGGTTATAACGGTACTCATATACATGCATACATACATACATACATACATACATAGATACATACATACATACATAAATACATACATAAATACATGCATACATACATACATACACACATGTAAATATGTGTATATAATAAATAAATATTTGCATTCGCTTGTTGGTATTTATCTGCACCAGTATTAGTTAGACCAGCGCGTGTTACATGCACGTCATTATAATGTGCTTACACAAGCGCACATACATAGGCCTACACACGAGTGTAGGCCCCTATATACATGTAATTGTAGTCATATACGTGTGTGGGTAGGTGTGTATGTATATACAGGTGCATGTGTGTGTGTGTGTGTGCGCGCGCTAGAGGTCTGCGGGTGGACCTTTTTGTTACCCTACACACGTGCCCGTAACTTGGGACTTTCATCTGGTTCAGTTTACCGTTACTGTTCTCTGGATTCGATTTTATGTCTCTTCCTTCCCTCCCTCAGTTTAAATATTAAATTTTGAAAGCTTCATCTTGATCCTTTCTCCTTGTATATATTATATAGAGCTTCACGAAACTCTGACCTTGGACTAAGGCTGTCAAAAAATGTTGAAGTTACGACCCGGGTAACCGTCGACCCGCGTGGTCCGGTATACCCGGGTACTCGACCGCGCGTATATTTGTTAGTAAATGTAGAAAATTGCGCATTTTTGCCGATTGTCTGGTCCACGAGAATCGATTTCATTGCCCGGGCAGTCAGCCAATATGACCAAGGGAATATTTCTGGCAAATGTTCTGGTAAAATCGCGCACTTTTACAGAATTTCGGGTACCCGAAAACCGATTTCATTTCATTACCCAGGTAGTCCTCTTCGGTCGGGTACCGGGTACCCGGGTACCCGTTGACAGCTTTACCTTGGACCTCTCTCTTCATCATTCACAACACCAGACCAAGATCTTGCTGCACAGAGTCAAATGCAGCTGTGGGTCCATGGGTCTAATCGTAATCGTAATCTCCAAATTTCTAAAGCGGCACTTGAAAGCCAAGAGCAGGAAAAC
The DNA here is from genome assembly GCA_959347315.1 of Bimastos eiseni. Taxonomy (NCBI): domain Eukaryota; kingdom Metazoa; phylum Annelida; class Clitellata; order Crassiclitellata; family Lumbricidae; genus Bimastos; species Bimastos eiseni. The sequence continues at coordinate 31,123,010 of OY365811.1, read as the reverse complement.
AGCTTATTCTCGAGCGATGCATCAAATCAGAGGGGCTGTCCAAAAGATAGTCCGTGGTAGAGCATAGTCTGGTTTCCAGGAGGACAGCGGCGGAAGAGTAGCTGTTTATGGGGTGTCTTTATGGTCGATGATTGATAGGTGAAATTGATAGATAGGCGCTAACAAACTCTATTTTGTAAGGGTCAAAGCGCCAAATTCATGTCTTCATAGCATTACGACGCATCCGCTATAAGCAGGCCGCGGTTGTCTCGTGGCTGGAACACATCCTGAAAAACGTGGATCTGTGCAAGAGCAGAATCTCGAACGCTAAAATTATATATAATCTCTTCTTCCTCGCAAATCATAAAATTATATATAATCTCTTCTTCCTCGTTAATCTCCCTCTCCTGTCTCCACTGTCCATCTCCATTCCTTCCTGATGCCTTCTGTTCCCTCCACTCGGACAAAATCTCATCACTTCGCTTTACTCTATAATAACTAGGGCTAACTAACTTCCACTCCTCTAGCAATTCACTCCTCGTCCCAACCCTATAGTCCTTCTGTCCACCAGTTGTAGCTCCCAATTCTCTCCCCTGCCACTGACACAGATATAGGCTCTTATGTACCCCCAGCTCATAAACTCTCCACTCGGCTATTCGCTCGATACTCGCCTCACTTCTTCAAAAACTCTTAAGGAGATTCTTCCGATCGTATACCAGTTTCAATTCTCGACCAAAACGACATCTGCCTTAACATATATTCAATTATTTATATACCCTGCCTCCTCTGAACCTCTGGGAATTCTGATCTCCATCCTGCAGACTACCCATTGGACAACCCATCTTATTCGACGCAGCGCTTGTAAATAAGCTGATGCGTTGCACTTTGCTTTCACGTGGCGCTTAAAAGTTTGGATCTTACGATTACGATTTCTAACAAGCAATGTGAATTTGGTCCTAGTCCAACCGCTCTCCTACAGAGCTGCATGTACCTCTGACCTCGTTCCTGTAATCACCATAATAATCAATCTTCCGCACCCTACTGGCACCTCCCATACGGTATTCGAGTACTCTGCTGTTTTTTTTAAATTTGTGTTTTACTCGACATTTTCAAGTTTTATTAATGCAGTTAAACACTTGAAAAGACAGGAGCGTCACACCTTTTGTTCTTTTACACCGCCACTAATGAATGGACGGTTTGGGAGATATACGTTGGCACTGTCTTCCTAGGGCCAAAAACCTGTCTCAACCCCGGCGAACGGCGGGTGCCCCAGCTAGTCTCTGCATATATTTCGACCGTTACTTCAAGATTCTATCGTCTCAAAGCTCTCTGCTTACACGATTCTATCGTCTCTAAGCTCTCTACTCATTAGGCCTATATACTATAATCACAATTTAAGTTGCACCCAATCTTTAACACAGAATGGTCAGAAGGACAAGCAGTGTTGGAACCTGAGTGAAGCAGAACCAGAGAAACCAAATCAGAAAGAAATTTAAGTCGATGAAGAAAAACTGCGACCCAATAAGTCGAATGCGTCGCAGATATCGATGGTGGCTGACAGCAGAGACTAGTTTATTAGGCCTTTTATTTTCACATCAGAATTTCTATAGACCCTATCAATTTCAAACCAGATTAAATTTTATAAACTCAAATATAAAAACTAAATCAAGATAAAATTAATTTTGACCTAAGCATATTGAATTATAGAGACCTTATCTGGGTCATGACCTAATATTAGACGAATGGTTTGATGCATTATTTAACTGCGAAAGTAAAGCTATTTATTTGAAATAGTTTCGGATTCATTGCGCTCTATGGGCTGTAGTTTCAAATTCACTTAATAATCAGAGTTAATCTACTCTGCAACTTCTCTTCCTAGATCAATGTTAGAAACACTTATGCGTATGATAAAGATCATTGGTTAGAACTCCGACTGCATTTTCGTTTTCCGCTTCCGCCCAACTGGCGCTCTGTTATTGGATGACTTCAAAACGGACTACATATTTTGTTCAGCCTTAGCACCTGTTGACGTAATTCTAGATTTTCACTGAGCTGGTACAAAATTATACAGGACAGTATTTGTACAAATGAGCCGAATTTTGATTACGTTCTAAAAATATTATGTTCAAGTACCTGAATAAAATTTATGTTTTTCACGCAATAATTTAAAATATATAAGTGAAATATGTTCAGTAACGTGACGACTCGAAGCAGCAAATATGCATACGTCATCAGTTGAGGAATTATATATATATTCCGTGCTGCTATAGGGTTACTGTTTGTATTACCGAGATGGCCGATGTCCAGAGCAATCGGGCAGACATCAGATCTGCTCTGTCCAATCGAGGAGGATGGCGAAGTCTCATCGTTTTCTTCGTGCTGACGCTTGCTTGGTTGGCCGGCTTCAGCGCTCGTCTTTTCGCCGTCATTCGGTTTGAAAGTATTATCCATGAATTTGATCCATGGTCAGTACCCAACTGCACGTATGCTTCGCAGCATGGGAATTTATATAGTGCCTTGCGTAGAGTTTATAACGTGTTGCATTAGAGCATTTTGTTGTAAAAATTAGGCCGAAACTAAAACTGTAAAGAACAAGCAGAAACTATTGAACTCGGATCTAAGGTGGAGGAAGCATTGCCCTACACGTGTATTGGCGTTGATCACATTTTAACCGCAAGGGCAACGTTTCTACAGCGGCCACAAAAGCGAAATCGCGGGAGGCGGTTTATTCACAGGCGCTTAATCAAAACAAAATTGAAAGGCAGGGGTCAAAATCCAGAGAGTCGGGAAGACAGTTATGCTGTGGCACGGTGGCCTATTGGTTAAAGCGGTCTGCACGGTAACTCCTCGGATGAAGATCGAACCCGCTCACTCCTTATTACAATACGGAGTGAGCGGGTTCGATCTTCATCCGAGGAGTTACCGTGTAGATACCTTGAGCAAGTCTTTCATGCACAAATTACTTTGCAATATATCTCCAATTGTGCCATCATGTATGTGTGCTTCTGAACTAATTGTAAGAAAGGCAAAATCAAATTACAGTTGTTTTGTATTGTATGGTGTTTAAAGTTTATACAATGAGGGAAGTAGGGAAAATGAGGAATCGGGGTAGAATTTGTGAAAAAGCAGTTTTGTCAGTTATTTGCCTATGGTGAGATAGCAAGAGGTGAGGTTTAGGTAAGTTTGTAGAATATTCAGATCTTTGTCTTAATACTGGAGGTAGTTTGTTCCAAAGAGGTGGGGCAGCTGTATGTGGCTGCGGAGCGATTTGCATATTTAAGCGATGAGGTGACGGAAGGACGGAGCAGTGTGACGGTGGAAGAGGAATGGGTTGAACGATGTGATTGGACTGTGGTTAGGTGACAGCAAGAGCATTCTGATTGGCTTGGAGGCGTTTATTTGGATGATGTCTATATTACAGAAAAGATAAGTGCATTAGTCCAAATTTAGCTTAGCTATAGATGTTGCGATTGTTGATGCAGTTTTTAAATCGAGTATAGGGCGTATTCTTCTATATACTTTTTTAACCAGGTACAGGAAGTGGAATATTGCCTTTTCCTTAAGTTAATTGCATTCAGACAATTATTTATATGATGCCTAGTTTTTACACCTGGGGATGAATACATTTGATTGTTGGGAAGGATATTTCTTGAAGCAATGATACTCAGAGGCTGGAACAGATGTTATCTGTTTAGGGAAAGGAAGTTTACTTTATGTTAATCTTTCTGATGTGGTTTTGATGCAAAGGCCCTACTCAGACATCACTTCTATAAGTTGACATATTTGTTAACTGGTTTTGTAAAATAACATAAAGAACATTTGGATGTAACATGTGAGTTAATACGTAAAATGTGAAAAAATTCTCATGTACATAATTTGCTAAACATTTTTTGATCATCTTGTACATTATTCTTCATGTTTTTTGTTCAGAATTACTGTCAATGTCTTATACAGCTTTTCTCATTTTAAACAAATGGAAAATGATTACTAACATTTTGTGATGCTTTGAATGTTGCTTTAGGTTTAACTATCGTTCCACGCACTATATGGTCAATCATGGATTCTACAACTTCCTTAACTGGTTCGACGAAAGAGCTTGGTACCCATTGGGTAGAATTGTTGGTGGAACAGTAAGTGAGATGGGTTTCTGTATAATTGGTTATTTGGCAAATTTTATGTTTAGTATATGGCATGATGCTGGCTTAATGGTGCATTGATGCATCACACCTTTCATCGGTCTAAGGTTTGATAGTTCAGCATCTGTTTGTTTACAATATTTCTTGCTTTAGTCATTTCACTATCGAACTTCTTTGAACAAATCTGAAGGCATATATTATGTGTCTCTTGACAATATGTCAACCCTTGTTTGTTTGTGTGCCTAAGTTGAAGACAGGATTACTGGTGTGGTATATCGCATGTCTTGGTTAAACCTTTATTAAGTTAAGTAGTGTGTATTGCATTTTGAAGGTTCATCAGTCGTCATTTTCTTGTACTTTATAAATTGCAGTGTTTGGATTTTAGCCTACAAGCCTTTCACCCATTGACTCTTCTTCCCTTCAAAATTGATATCTTTTTCTTTCTTGATGGGGCATGGTGGTCTATTATCGACTTAGCCTGTGACCTAGAATGTGTTCAGCTCTGAGTAGACTTAATGTAATTACCCAGCACATATTATTTGCACATACTTGTCTTTGTCTGAGTGCTGTAGAATTTTGTTTCCAGTTTAAGCTGGAAAGTTCATATCGAATCCTATAATGAACTGGTTCTGTGACTGTGTGAGGACATTGCGATTCATTCATTACCGGCCAAAGAGGGAGAATAAGTGCATTGCCAGTGTTCCAGCATAGACAATTATTTTAGTGTCCATCTCATGAATTCAGAATACTCGATTTTCTACTGCATTGCTCATTGTCATCATTGCAACATGTCTTGCATTATGCTCAAACCTTTAATAAGAAATTCACGGATCAATCGATCATCCTTTATAATATAATCACTGCAGATTTATATATTGTTCTCTTTGTTGCATTTTATGATGTCGCCTGCTGTGACGATTATGTGAATATTGTTTTATTTGTTTCATTTGATTAGGTCTATCCTGGTTTAATGATAACATCTGGAAGCATCCACTGGATATTACATGCCCTACACATTCCAATACATATCCGGGACATCTGCGTGTTTCTGGCACCAATATTTAGGTCATTATAACACTTATTTACATACTTAGTTATAGGTAGATATAACTGAAGTGCTGTCTCAAAGTGTTAATCTGGATCATGACTGTTTCTTCAATCTGAATTGGTTCTCGAAACTTGAGCTGGAAATACTTCCATATTATTAAATATCTGTTTATGTTTTCCAGATACATGTATGCTAAGTCTGAATGAATTTTGGGACAAAGTTTTTATGAATTTGTTTATCATTTCTGGTGTAGAACAAGTTATCAGTTTTCAGTTATCATAAACACTGAAGTGCTATGCTTTAGACAATTTATCTGAATATTGTATGTTTAGCAAATGATTTAGCAATAGTCGTGGCAGTATTTGATTTGATTGGATTTAATAAAATGCATCTTAACGTAAGAACGATTTGGTTTACAGCGGTCTAACGGCGTTGGCAACCTATTTTTTGACAAAGGAGATCTGGAATGCTGGTGCTGGTCTGTTTGCGGCCTGCTTTATTGCCATTGGTATGTACAATTCCTGTTATTACCAATATCTAATCTTAGAATGTCCCGTGACTGTCAACAAAATTACAAAATTGCTCACCTTACGTTATTGGTCTTAACATGAAATTATGGTCATTGCTGTTTATAAATTGTTAATATGACATGTTAACTGATATGTTAACATGTAGCCTTTGGGTCCATGTTTTAAATTGACAGTGTGTGGTCTAGCCATGTAATCTGTAAGAAGACGTTGTAGTTCTTTGCCGATGGTAGCTGTTGTTGAAAAGGGGCTGTAAGAAATTTAATGTTTACTTACATTGCGTTAGAGGTATGATTGGCTGATTGTTAATCTGTCGACAATTGCTGCTATCAACCTTATGAGCTGTAAAATTTGAGAGACTTGGCAGCCGGGTGTCAATTTCTTGGCTATTTGTTGCTGACAAGGATTTTAAAATTATCTTCCTAGGCCACACATTTGGTAAAGAAAATTTGACAATTGTTGAATTGATGTTTCAGCATTCGCTCAACAGTTCCATCTGTATGTTGCCTAGTTGTTGATAGGACGTTGTCAGCCCCAGGACAACGCCTTTGTAGACCTTTTGGATTGTGTTGCATTACGAATCGACGAAAGATTTACGCTGCTTGGCTGATGTTGATGTGTCTTGTATTGCAGTTCCTGGTTACATCAGTCGTTCTGTGGCCGGAAGTTATGACAATGAGGGAATTGCAATCTTTGCCTTGATGTTTACTTATTTTCTATGGGTAAGCATTGTGCATGGTGGTTTTCTTTGTTAGGCCTTGTGGTTTGAGAAAGGTTATCTTAACATGCATACATGTGTGTATGCACTGCATTTATTTGTGTATGTTTGTGTAGATATATGTATATACATTTGTATGTATGTGTTATTGCATATATATATATATATAAATTTAAAAATATGTAGATATATATAATAGTATGTCCTGAAATGATTCAGATTCAGTTATTGCACTCACAGTCTTGTGTTCCAAATTTGCAATACAATACAACTCAGCATTTATAACGCGCTTTATCACAACAAGTCGTGCTCGAAAGCACGCACACATCTTGATGACGCAACTGCAGTTGTGTTGCAGAGCAACTGTGTGCAAAGGACTTGCTCAAGGTCCCTACACAGTGACGCCCTGGACGAGGGTTGAACCAGCTCGCTCAGCGCTCACTGAACATTACAGGCTAACCGCTCGGCCACCATGCCACACTAATTTGTCTATTTCTGGCTTAGGACATGCGGGCAAGTAATTATTCTCGCAATAGTTACCAGTAGCGAAAATCACAGACACGATATTTGCATATTACTCATAGTTTAATCTGTGGTTTTAGTGTCAAAAACGGAAGGACTGTTGCATCTTTTGTTTTTGAGTCTGTTGTGTTGCTGCAAAGATAGATAAACAGCAGAATAATTTTTGAAATGATGGTTGTGATGTTGTTCACTGTTTTAATTGATTGTTTTTGCAGTGGTTTGTTATTTTAATGTCACGGTATCTTGCAATGTCAGTATAACGATGTCACTATAATTCTTGGAATTTCAACATTTCTGACTTTTCTTCATTTGATTCAAAATTTATTTGACTTACTTAGACATGATCAGTAATTAGTTGAACCTTATAACTTTTAAAACAGTGAAAGTTGACTAGTGCTGACACTAGTCATGTAATTCATGTCTGATTTAAGGAATGATACAAGTGTGGCCTTTTTTGTTAATGTTTTTGTGCACAGTTAACAGCAAATCTGACGTTTGTGAAATGAATAAATAGTGAACAGATTTTAAGTATGCTATATTTTAAGAATTGTTCAGGTATCCATTTAACTGATATGTGAGCATTTCTGGCTTACTGTTTTTGCTTTTAGTTGAGGTTGAATTCATTGGTTCATTATGAGGATTTGTAAATCAACTCTTCAAGGGACTACTCAAAGGTGCTCCGTAATGTGGGGCAAGGAGTGCCCAAGGTGTGGAATGGGTGCGGCGTGTGAATAGTGACATTACTAGTCGAGCAAATATTCAGGCACAGAATTCGGCCATTTTGTGATTGTGTCGTGAAAAGCGTGAAGTTTTGTGTAGTATGTGAGTGAGTCAGGGTTTACCCGTTCTTACGCTGAAAGAGTGCAATACCAGTTTCATGCACAATTGCACATCCGTGCAATTCTAATCATATTTGAGGCTTCAGTATTTTTTTGTAGATAAAAGCAGTGAAAACAGGTTCTGTGTACTGGGGAGTTGCAACTGCTCTATCCTATTTCTACATGGTCAGTGTCGCTTGTTCTTAAAGTTTTAAATATAAAACTCCTGAGGATAGGGAACATTTGACTATGTTGAGCACAATGGACTGAGATGGCACAAGAAATTTATTTTGTATTAAGCTGCACTAGCTAATGGCAGAGCTTTAATGCTGAGAATTGAAGAACTTGCTCTAAGTCCCATACAATAACTGCTGGTTATAAACATTGATTATAGTGAAATATATATTTTTATAACTATCATGCCTTTTAATCGTGAAAGTTCTTCTATTCTTGGTTTCCCACTTTGGAAGGCTGTAGGGCTTCTGAACATGTTTTTTTTATCCTAGTGTCTTGAAAGTGGTTGTCATTAGAAGTCCTAATGTTTGGAGTGTTGCTACACGAGGCGCACTCATTCTTTAAAGCTGTTGTGTTTCGACATTTATGCTCGACTTGCACTTCTAGTTTTACTTGGATATAATGGGTGAACTGACCATACACTGTCAGTGGGAAGGGAAGCAGGAGGGGAGGACTTGTCCACTCATATGCGATGGCAAGGAATTTGAAGTTGCTAATACTTCATACCCATGATTGCCTTTCAAGTTACCTAGAGGAACTGCTTTTCTTCAACACTTATGAACTATAAAGACAATTGATTAATATACAGCACACTGGGGTAACTTGCTAAACTGGACCAATTCAAATTGCTAAAAGTATAATAAAATTGAAGTTTTTACTCTCTGTAAATTTTGAACAGAATGTGTGAATGAAAATTAGTTTAAAGAGATTTGTGAATAGACAAGAGCTCCAGTTTTTTTCATTTTGAAGTACTGCTGATTACCATGTTTCCACTCAAGTGTTCCCACTGAACAATACATATATTACTTATAGAATGCAGACTCAGTTTTCAGCGGCGTGAACACCTGGAAATCTATTGCATTATCATTACTGCTGCATATCACGTTTAAACAGTACTTGAATTACAGCATTGGTTACCAAGAATATTAGCTAGTTATGGCAAGGTAACAGTAATGCATAGCACTGGCAGTGGTTGGGTCGACTGAGTGTTTACTGATTGACTGCTGATGTTGTTTAGGTCTCAGCATGGGGAGGCTATGTTTTCATCATCAACCTAATTCCCCTTCATGTCTTTGTTCTGCTTCTGATGGGTCGATACTCACATAGGATATTTGTCGGTGAGTAACTCCACGTTTTTCTGACAGTAAATGAGTACTGATTATCGCCAGTAATCATTTACCCTTCGTGTTACCTCAAGCTTGTCAGGATCCGGAATTTAATATTGTGCCTTTAGTATATCACAAAGTGCTTGCTGCCTATGTTGTTTAGGATCATTTAAGAATACATTGGTCATTGGTAAGAGAACAGTGATCATATAGCACAAAACACCAGCGGTAGTCTTCCACCACACCTTAAACTAACATATTCCCATGCAAGAGCTTACAGTTGACACCATTTAATCAAGTATAGTCTTTTTTGCTCCATTGGCAAATGCGCAGTAGGACAGCAAAATTGAGTATATTAATAATGCATAGAAGGACTAATAATGCGTTGCAATATTTTAGCTAATGTTAACAAGTGTGTAACATCCTGGTAATTAATCCTTTTCTAGTTACTAGGTCATAATATGACATATCCCACTTATGTGGGTGTGGCCATAAAGATTATCCTGTTTCATGAAGTGAAGGGAGAAAACCATGACGAACTTGCCCATCGTCAACGAAAATGGAGTTAAATTGAGCATGTAGAGTTGCTGGACTGCAGTGACATGATAAGTGACAACAGCAGAAGTCCTTGGCACATGGTCAACTTTCTGTCTGATACTGCCATTTGACGTTTTGTAACTGCGACTTTTAGGGAATGGTTATGCTGCTACACTGTTTTTTTGCATCTCGGATTAAGATCATTGTAATCAATCATGGAAGGAGTGCTTTTGGTGCAATTGCTTAAACTATTTTATATTCTCCAAACTGTCTTGCTGACTCTGCTCTGCACTACCTCAGGTATACTGCATCTCAGTATCTTCTCCATGTAGTCAATGTTGTTGTTTCTCTCTTGACCCCTTTCTCTATATTTTGATCGTTTTCTCAAACTTCTGGAAACCTTCCTCTTTTGTCAGTGAAGACACTGGTCCGGGATGGGAGCGCCTCTGCTTCTAAGTAGTGCTATATAAATCTTAGTAGTGCTATATAAATACTCAATTGCAATTGCAGTAAATGGATGTTTGCTATTTTGTACACAATGTGCATTGATTTTAAATCAGGCTGTCTAAATGCTCATCTTTGCAAAATGGTTACATCATAATGCTTTGATTCTGTAACATCGTATGTTCTGTTTCGTTGTTCAACAGCATATAGCTCATTCTACATCCTCGGACTTCTGTGTTCAATGCAGGTTCCGTTTGTTGGAATGCAACCTGTCAGAACTAGCGAGCACATGGCATCTGCTGGTAAATTTTAGACAAACTTTGGTACTTAGGTTTGGTACTTGTATTTATGACTTTTTCAGTCTTGTGTTGGATTATTTACAGTCCATGGCATACCATGCCGCATGGTTCCCGCTCAGCCCTCCACTGGCGTCCGGCCTTCTCATGATTTGTAAATGAGTACCGACTTAAGCTGGAACTCCTGACTTGGGAGAATGTATTTCGTGTCCTGTTGATCAATGTGGTTGGCCACAATTTAGATTAAATATGTGGATTTTATATAAGATGTCGGGATGTTTTTTATTGTAATGTTTTTGGAATTTGTTTCTGGAGAGCGGACGAGTGACATTGGTGTGGTGTTGTTGTTTGGTTGTGAGAAGCATTTTATTTAGCAGGTGTCGTAAAAGAACTCTCTTCGTGAATTAATTTACAATATTAGTTCTGTTTTCCATTTGTAGGAGTGTTCCTCCTCCTTATTGCCTATGCTGCGATTACCTACATTCAGAGCCACCTGACAAAGGCCGAATTTCGGCATTTCTTCTTTCTTGCGGTCATGACATCGGCTGGACTCGTCTTCTTGGCTGTTGTTGGCCTGACCTATGCCGGTAATTTTGTCACTTATGTTATCTACTGCTATCTACTTGTATTTATTATATGCTGTTTGTTTACTATTGCAATGACTTACTATTAAAAACTGTTGTCGGTGTCTTGGATGGACGACTATATACATCTCTTTGTTGCGGGTATTGATCTTCAGTTTCATTGTGATTGATGTCGTATTAATGGTAGTTTATATGCGAGTATTTAGTTGTGACACATTCTGTTTTCCGTACCGTTCTGTAAGGTTACATTGCTCCATGGAGTGGACGATTCTATTCACTGTGGGACACTGGGTATGCCAAAATACATATCCCCATCATCGCTTCGGTATCTGAACATCAGCCGACGACTTGGGTGTCGTTCTTCTTTGATCTGCACATCTTGGTGTGTGTCTTTCCAGCTGGTGCGTGGTTCGTCATTAAGGAGATCAATGATGAAAGAGTCTTCAGTGAGTCTGATTAAATTGTTCCAAAGATAAACTTGGTTGCTTAGTAACGTACAAGCTAAACCAGTAAAGTTAACACATTTGTTACGTGCGTTTAGAGAAACTTCTTGAGGGCAGCATTTTAATATATGTGAGTAACTGTGTAAGTGTATTGATGACCGTTAGACCAGTGCCTATTAAGTACATCACAAAAGTATTAACTCATGGGAAGTTTATTAGGAGAGAGAGTTCACTGGTCAGATTGGAAGTCATCAGTGATGGAGTCATCAGTGATGGAGTCATCAGTGATGGAGTCATCAGGGATGGAGTCATCAGTGATGGAGTCATCAGTGATGGAATCATCAGTGATGGAGTCATCAGTGATGGAATCATCAGTGATGGAATCATCAGTGATGGAGTCATCAGTGATGGAGTCATCAGGGATGGAGTCATCAGGGATGGAGTCATCAGTGATGGAGTCATCAGTGATGGAATCATCAGTGATGGAGTCATCAGGGATGGAGTCATCAGGGATGGAGTCATCAGTGATGGAATCATCAGGGATGGAGTCATCAGGGATGGAGTCATCAGTGATGGAGTATCACGGATATATAAGTCCATCCAATTTGTAATCTAGAGTTTTTTTCACTTTGTCTTGAGGCTGGACTGTACTGATACAGTCATTCTCTGGTAATTATAATATGTAACAAATGGTGGAGGATTTTACAGGAAATCTATATTTGAATGTAATGAGATAAATAGGAATTGGAAGAGATTGCATTTGATCCAGAAAGGCCGATGATTAAATAGGAAGATAGAGTATCAAGTTCTGCAATGAATATTAATGTTGTCCTGTATAGATATCTTGACTGTTTTCTGTTGGGCATCTAGTCATATTGCTCAGTTTGTCTATATGTCTTTTTGTCTGTGTCTTGGTGCTGTTTAGTCATCCTCTATGCCATCAGTGCTGTGTACTTTGCTGGTGTGATGGTCCGTCTGATGTTGACCTTGACTCCGGTTGTCTGCATCCTGGCTGCGATCGCTTTCTCCAAAGTGTTCAGCATCTACCTGAAAGACGACAGCCGTAACGACACACCTGAGGAGGATGAGGAGGAAAAGGAAAAGAATGACAAATACTATGACAAGGTATGCTGTCCTCCAATGATACTTGACGCAGGAGGTATGGTATATCTGTATGTGGAATGTACTTTAGAACCTCTTACAGGGTTCATGTGCCTGGGGAGGTTCTGGATGTATGTCACTGGACTTTATTCAGGTTCTCTCAAGAAGGTTCTATACATGAGCTTAGTGTGATTGAGATAAGCTGTAGATGTTTTTACTATTGAAGATAATGGGTAGCTAATGATTTCGTTTAAACAATGAACGGTGTTTTGTAAAGGACCAGTGAGCTTGCAATATTTTTTCCTGAAATGCTGCTATATGGTTGAGCTGAGATTTTCATTAGGGAGTCCTCAGCTTGATGTTTTATAATTCTTGAAGATTTTCTCAGGTGATGAGCAATACCTTCTTTATCCAGAATGACAGCATGTATCATCATATTTAGGGCATAACCGGAGATCGTCTCTGACATTCGCCTCGGCCGAATATTGAACTATTCGGAAGTATTCGCCCCAGCAAATATTACACCTGCGAGTGGCTAAAAATAACTTTTTTGATAAAATAAATTTTTCTGATAAAATAATATTTTTTCATCAAATAAATTTAGGACTATCAGACTTACTTATAAGTTATTGATTAATTAAACAAGAACTTAACATTCCATCAAATTTTCTTTAAAATAATGATTTTAATTTTTATATTTTAATTTCTTTTGGTTGCATTTCCCAGGTGGCAACCAAATCAGTAATTTTCCTGCTTGAATTGGCTCCACCCATTTTCCGGTAAACATTTGAGAGTAGACGTTGTTGATAACTTCATATATCAAATTTTATTACAAGGTTTTACTTTTTTTTTTCACAAATAAAGTTATTAAAAAATAAATATATTGTTATAGCGTAGAGTGTGACGATATGCTATGTGAAGGATATTGCTATAGACTCTGCGATGACTATAGATAGTTCCCCGTGGCAGGTTAACTACGCATTGCCTGAGGATGGTACTCGCTGCCGTCGCTGGCCAGATTTGCCACTACTATTTGGTTCGTGCCTGGATCCGGCAAATAGTTCATCCAAATACTCGGATTCGATATTCGGTGGAAATTATCTACTCAGTTATGCCCTAATCATATTGTGTATCATTGTAGTGTGTGTGATATCATACTTTGCGAATGAGAAATAAATGTTTTCTAGTAATTACACATAGACAGAGCTTTGCTCTGTGACTTGGAGAGTTCTTCATGTTTCAAGTGCACTGATTAAGATTAATATTGTGCTGTAAAGAAGAGGAAGTAGTGACACCCACATTACCTTGGCTCTCTTTCTGCTCTAATTGGGCAATTGTGTAATGCTTTGGGCTAGTACTTGTATGGCACAGAATAAGGTTTTTGCTGTGTCCTTTTCTGTGGTACAATAATTGTCCACCTGCAAATCATGCTGTTGTAATTTTCATAAGCAGGATCAGTGTAACTCGCCGCTGTGTGCTTCTGTGAGCTTGTGGGCCTCTGATTACTTTGTATCTGTGTAAAGTGTATTACACAGATAGCTTATGAATACAACCAGATTCTTGTCTGTCACAATTGCCATAGGAATCTGAAGGGCATCGTGTTGACCTCTTTGGCAGAATCTGTGTGTCTATTAGATGTTTTTCTAAGCTTTCATCGTGTGCTAGCCCTTGTTACGTGAATGTGCATGCATGGCGCAGGTTGCGGTTAGCACGGTGCCTAAGTCGTTAAACGGTCGAGCGAGCGTACGTCCAAAGAGCAAGAAGGGTAAGGCTTCACAGCCTCCTCAGTCTCCACAGCAGCTGCCAACTGCCACCATGCAGCTAATGTCTGCTGAAACTAGTGACAGGTCACTCAAAGAGGTACTGCTGGCCTGCATCTGGTAGGCGATGATTGGCTCGTTTGTTAGTTACCTGTTAGTAGTCTCTCTTTTGCTGTTGTGCCGTTGGTTGCTAACATCGATATTAGTTACTAGTTATTTGTTCAAAGGATTTGCGCCTTTCTGTTCTTGCATTTGTTTATTTTGTCTCGTTTCGAATGGTGCATGCCAATTCTCGTTTCTGAGTCATCGATCGTCCCTCTCGTACTCGTTGAAGCCTGTGATTATGAGAGTAAACATTGTAATACTTTAGTATTAATACATCTTTTGTAAGTGCTGTGTTTGTTTGTACTGAGGCATTTATTTAGTGCCTTTTATTAACTTCTTGAAGAAAGTGCTGCCCATGTGGCTATTTAACTAAACGGAAGAACTAGGCAGGCCTAGATCGTTTTAAGAGACTGAGTTTTTCGGCTTCAACCCGAATACTGCTTTGTTGATGCCTTGATGGGTTGATGTTAAGCTGAATCAGAAAGAACATTAGTGACAACTTCATGTGTGAAGTCGACATAGGTCATGTTATCATATCGTGCATCCTTCATACCAAATGTGTGTTTATATGTGTGTGTTTGTGTGTGTGTGTGTGCTTGTGTTTGTGTGTGTGTGTTTGTGTGTTTGTCTGTGTGTGTTTGTGTGTGTGTTTGTGTGTGTGTTTGTGTGTGTGTTTGTGTGTGTGTTTGTGTGTGTGTTTGTATGTGTTTGCGTGTGTGTTTGTGTGTGTGTGTGTGTGTATTTTTGTGTGTGTGTTTGTGTGTGTGTGTTTGTGTGTGTGTGTGTGTATTTTTGTATGTGTGTGTGTATTTTTGTGTGTGTGTGTGTATTTTTGTGTGTGTGTGTGTATTTTTGTGTGTGTGTGTGTTTGTGTTTGTGTGTGTTTGTGTGTGTTTGTGTGTGTGTTTGTGTGTGTGTTTGTCTGTGTGTGTGTGTGTTTGTGTGTGTTTGTGTGTGTGTTTGTGTGTGTGTGTATTTGTGTGTGTGTGTTTGTGCGTGTGTGTGTGTTTGTGTGTGTGTTTGTGTGTGTGTGTGTATTTGTGTTTGTGTGTGTTTGTGTGTGTTTGTGTGTGTGTTTGTGTGTGTGTTTGTCTGTGTGTGTGTGTGTTTGTGTGTGTTTGTGTGTGTGTTTGTGTGTGTGTATTTGTGTGTGTGTGTTTGTGTGTGTGTTTGTGTGTTTGTGTGTGTGTTTGTGTGTGTGTGTTTGTGTGTGTGTTTGTGTGTGTGTGTGTGTGCACGTGCAAACACATGTGTTAAATTGATGCTGAGTTGGATTCCAACGTAAGCTGCTTCATCAGTCTAAATAAACTTCGTCTTTAAACTTTTGCTGTAAGACATAAAGCTATATATTTCATTCATTTCTGTCTGAGCTTTGCTTCCATATTTGGATTATGCATTGATAGTTTAGTTCGATTAATCAGAATAAAATGAAATGGGAATAAATCATTTGGTATGATCAATAGGTTATTTGAATTGATGGTGTGTCAGTGTGTTGTTGATACTGTGTTTGTTTGTGTTTGTTCCTTGCTTATTGTCAACTTGTCTGTGTTAGTGTTGGCCATGGACAGAATATAATTGTATGCAAGTAATGATTTTTTTTACAAATGCCTAGAGCATGATAATGAAAATAACTGGCTTGATGTACATGTATCTGGAACAAGTATGCCATCAAGCTGTTTTGCATGCTAGTATAGGCTAGCATTTGATTGCCCTATTTCTGTGGAGCAACCAAAAGTTTCTATCTTCTAAGCTCTGACTATTTTCTGGCCACAAACGCAGTTTCGTTAATTGATATTAGCTTCTTCTATCTAGCAGTAAACTTATTAATGCCATGTGCCATCATGCAAAGCAAGTTTTTAGACATGACTACCTGGTAGATACAAGAAATGACAGATCCTGTGATAGCAATGTGTCTGGTTCTTTAGACTTGTTCATTCCTATTAGAGGGCCAGTGGAAAGTGAGTACCTCACCCACTTTCTATTATGGGACCACAGAGCTTTACTTTTACTGGATGGATAAGAATTTGTATGTACACTTGTGGGCCTGTCGGTAGGAACCTAGAGACAATATTCCCTTTTTATGGTAGGTACGTGGGCCATGAACCTATTACCCGATATCTGTCCATTTCTGTACATTACTTTTCTGTGTAATTATCCTGCAGGCAATCACTGTATGTGAGCACATGGCTAAACTTGCTGCTGTCTATAAATATACAGTAACTGAGGTAGCCACAGACTTGCAGCCCAGCTATTAGCAGCAGTAGCAGGACGTGTTCAATTTTTACCCAATATCAAGATTTATCTCAGTGATACTTATGAACTTCGTTTTTGTCCCTCATCATGTCTGGTGATATTTGCTGCATCTGCTTTAAACAGCCTTAACTAACTGTTGAACGACTTCAAAGCCAGCAGGATCCAGTCAGCATTAGGTCATGCTCGGGTTGTTGTTGATATTGACAATATAGTTGATACAGCTCTGAATTAAGCAGTTGACTTTGCCTTTAATTGCAAATAGGTGACTTTTGTCCAAGAAAATGGACTACTTGTTGTTGAGAATCAACTTATGAACATTAACCAAAGGCTTATACGTTAAGGAAGTTGGGCTAATCATATCAGGATGTTTGTTCCAAAGTTTATGCATTTCTTTTGAGAAAATATAAAATATCATTTCACAGTAATTGACATATAAAAATTCAACCTCTCTCTAGTCTTCATGATGTGCTAATACCTGAGTTTGGCCTTAATATGAATATTACGTGTCGTAATGCAATTTGTAGTACAGTGATGCGGTTTCAGGTGAAAAATTATATGAATATAATGCAGAAATCAATAATGACGATCATTTGAATAAAGCCACTTGCCGGCTGATCTTATAAGCCACTGGGGGTCCATTCTCTTTGATGATGTCACTTATATTGATTGGTGTTCCCACCTGGATTGAGTAAAAACAGGTGGTCGAATAGATACCTGACCACTCATAATGGTCATTGTTATATGGGCAGTATTAACTGAACTTTTTGATACCCTTTCTGTGTTACTGAATTGGTATCTTGAAGGGCACCATACAAATGTTTTAAGCAAGTGAATGATAAAGTGCTATTGTTGTATCTCATTTATGCTGAATATCTGGCTGCAAATGAACTGGTTAGGAGCGATTTTCAGTTGGCGTTGCTGTCCTCATTTGATCAGTAACTGTCTGTAATTTCCATTCTAAGTTCAATATCTGTAATTTTGTGTTGTGTGACTTGTTTCCCAGTTTTTCACAAATGTTTTGTTTTTTTTTCGTTTGTACAGTTCTGGTTAAGTTCTTATTGATTAACTGCATGTTTTATTGTGAACCCTGCAAGTGCTAGGTAATTCATACTAGAAGCGTTTTTTTGTTTTGCTGCAAGATATAGTTTCATGTAAAAAAAGTTGAAAGTGACATTATATCTATGCTGTGTGTATGCTTGCTTTGATTTTAATCTCCTTAATTAATCTTTAGGTATTTCTAAGTCTTTTTCAATGTACTTAACCATCAATATCTGACCAGTCAACTGTTTCGCCAGTGGTGCACTTGATATTCATGCTTGTATGGCGAGTTCCCTGTAGGGCTTGTGATAATCTGGTGGTTGGTCTGCTGAACAGTCAGCATAGAGGTTATGGTTCAAATCCCACCAGCGAGGACAAGTGTTTTGATATTTATGTCCCACTTGTGCCTCTAACAAACCTAGCCATAATAGCCAAGTGGGATAGATTGTACACAGTCGATTGCACTGTCAGTGGCAGGATCATGGCTAAGCAGAATAAAATGTAACCTCTTGGAGGCAGCTTAATGGACTGCTCTTTGCAAGAGAGCACTAGTGGAGTCCAGATAACTTGTCTTTTCAGCATGGCTTAATACCTCTGACCTTCATGTATTCAATTTCGTAGGCCAACCAATAGGCTATGGTACCTTGTAATTATAGCTTCTTGGGAACATGTGTCAAATGTGACCAGACAATTTAGACAAGTAACCAGGTAAGGACATTCGTGAGTCTTTGTGTGAAAGCTGGAAATATGTCAATTCATCGAATCATTGATCTGGAAGAATATTAGAGCCCACTATACCTTGACAAGCTGTTATAATTTATGGAGGCTAAATATCATTGGGAGTGTTCATTCTGCTGAAACATTTGTAATATTTTGCCAAAACATAGTTAAAAAAATGTCAGTTTCTTTAGCAGAATGTTGGGAATGTATGTCTAGCTCGACCAAAGGTTGTAATCAAGTAAACCAAAATGGTTATAGACTTGAAATTCAATTGAGTGAATGGTTAAGATGTAGAATTAAGTGAACAACTGAATAATTTTTGGTTTTTATCCGTTTATGTTCAGGTTGGTGGCAAGATGAAGAAGCCAAAGGAGGAGAAACAGAAGGAGGAGGGAGTGGGCATGAACATCAAGAGCATCATTGTCGTTGCCCTGCTCATGGTGCTCATGCTCTTTGCAGTGCACTGCACTTGGGTGACAAGCAATGCATACTCAAGCCCAAGCATTGTGCTGGCTTCGTACGGCCATGATGGGTTAGTATGGTTCTTAATGGGGCTTGTTCTTAATTGATGTATGTAAGCAATGCTTTTGAGTGTAGTATACAACTCTACAACTCTACTCTATGGGTTTATGTATGTGTGATTATGTATTCATACATATATGTCGTTGTACGTGTGACATTGTGTGTGTATGTGTACTGTGTGTGTGTGTCTTGAGTAGAGTGCCATGATGCATACATAAAAGGACCTCTCGTAGTGCTGACAGGTCTTTTGTCTGTGAGTTCTAGACATCTGTTTGGCCACTCTTAGTCAGCCTTATGAAGGAGCTGTTGTTTTGGGGCCATGTCTGGTTGCAAACAAATAGGTTAGCCACGTCCAACTTTTTCTGACAATTAACACTAAGCTTTGTTCATTATGGTTATGGCTAATTTACTTTCACTCTCTTGTGCTTTATAGACTAATAGGTTCTGTTGGCTATCCAGCACTGCTACTCTGTTTTTTAATGGTGCATATTGCTTGAATAAAGAAAAATTGCTTTGTAATGATTGATTGTATATTCTGGTAATTGAACTGTGGAACGTTCTGATGACGTAGAACGAGGAATATTCTGGATGACTTCCGCGAGGCCTACTACTGGTTGCGCCAAAATACGGATGACAAGGCGCGTGTGATGTCATGGTGGGACTATGGGTACCAGATTGCGGGAATGGGAAACCGGACAACCCTGGTTGATAATAACACTTGGAACAACAGCCACATTGCACTGGTTTGTAGATTCATACTTGCCGCTATTCTTGAAATACAGTTAATTTACCTTTAGTACATACATTAGCATTTGCTGTTGTATAGAGTACGCTAGGAATAGCTTGGTATTTTGTGTCGAGTGTCGTTTGGATTGCTGAAGCATTCTTTGATGTGCCTTGGTGGCATGTAATCCATTAATTCTGACAATTTATATAGCACCCTTTCAAGAAACCTATTGAGAAGCTTTCCTAGCCCAGCCATGAGTAAAGAATTCAGACTTGAGTGCTATCTCTTGCTGTCCAGCCCTTGAGCCAACATTGCTTGCAGTAGATGAATCCCAATGTCCTGGTCTTGAAGCCAGTGCATTACAAGACTTGCCATTTATTTAGTATCAAATTCTGCTCGGTGATAGAGGCAAATATGCATGAACGACTTACGTAAGGTCACTGGTTGAAATATGCACTGTATCTGTACTAAAGCCAAGCATGCTACCAAATGTTGCATTGTAAAGCTTATAGGTTCTGTGTCTCAGATTCATGCTTTCCATGCCTTGTCATACATTTTTTTAATGATTACATTACTTGAAAACAGTGTAAGATAGACCAGAAATTTCTTATGCTTCTTTTCTGCTGTTGTAATTGCAGTTGAAAAATTTCTTTAAATGCGATGATCGAACTTTTGGGGTCTAAAACCAACAAAGACCACTTAATGACCAGACTGTTAACACATTTTCCAGGCACTTTTGTTTTAATTGATTTGCTTTAGGTCGGTAAAGCAATGTCGTCGAATGAAAGTGCGGCTTACAAGATAATGCAGATGCTGGACGTGGACTATGTGCTCGTGATATTTGGAGGAGTGATCGGATATTCAGGTGATGACATCAATAAGTTCTTGTGGATGGTACGAATTGCTGAAGGAGAGCATCCAAAGGACATCAGGGTTTGTAGAATACTTTATATTATTGACTCCACATTCTATTCTGATCTAAAGAAATGTTTGCTCTAGTGATGTTCCTTTGTGAAAACACAACTTTGCTGAAAAGATAGATACATTGTTTAGCCAATTAATTGCTGGAGTGTAAATGTATTTTGCATCCATAACAAATTCTTTTCTCCAGAATGTAGAGACTTTTGGTCTGATATTTTCTGACTTGGTTAATAGACATCCTTATCATGAGGTATACAAGAATTAACTAGTGTAAGTTTAGAATTAATGTAACAAGTTACCTAACAGCCTTTTGTCATGATGACCTTAATCCTTTCTCAGCTTCTTTTGTAAGCAATTTAATATCTTCATTTCTGATTTCAAACTGGCAAAACGCGGTACGGTTACAAGTACAGTATGAGCAGATGATGACAAGTTATTTTAGGATTCGAATGTAACTGTTGGCAGCCTTGCTAGACATTCCATAACGTTATACATTGAATTTAACCAACGACCCTGACTAGTAATAGAAGGACTTGTCAACCTTAGGGGTAAAGGGATTCGAACTTGCCTCCTCTTCTCTCCATGCCAGTGTGATATTTATTACTCTATGGCCCTCCTTCTATAGCTATGCATATCTACCATTGTCTTGTGTTTTCTTGTTGGGAAACCTCTGAAAGGTTGCTCAAAATATAATTCATCATTGGGTGTGGAGTTTTATGAACCTTACTATCTTGAGATTAATCAGCCTACATGCTTACGGTTTTCACCTTACCTTTTTATTGTTCTCTGTTTCTACAGGAATCCGATTACTTCACCACACAAGGAGAATTCCGTGTTGATTCGGCTGGGTCACCCACCTTACTTAATTGTCTTATGTACAAACTCAGCTATTTCAGATTTGGAGAATTGCAGGTTCGTCGTGCTTGATTTATTGACAGCTTAACATTATTTAGTTACAGAACTATTTATTCTTTCATTAGTGTTGGTTTTGCTGTTTAGGTTTTTAAACCATTCTTCAACCTACATTGTCTTGTGTCTCACAATTGACAAGTTAGCCTTTTGCTTCCTATTTTGTAAATATTAGCAACAGGTTCTAGCCCTTGCATATCATACTAACATTTTTGCCAGTCTCCTCTTGCACTCTTCCTGTTAGCTTACAATTACAATTATGATGTTTTCATGAGTGCAATAAATGCAAACTTATCATGTTTGTGTCTCTTCTTCAAAAGCTAGTAATGATAAATGGTAATGATGGTAAATATAATAAATTGAGTTTAGCAGTCCTGGTTATACTAATTTTAACCCTTTAACCACCAGCTGCATATGTTTTCCAATTTTAGTACAAAAGGCTAATGTGGTGCTGACAATAAGTTGTAATGATGGTTAGTTGTTATGATGAGTTTTGATGTTAGTATTGCATATATTGACAAACTGTAGTGAAATAAATGGCACTGACAATGCTGATGGTGTCCACATGTGTAGTTGGATTTCCGTACACCGTCTGGCTTTGATCGTACTCGTAATGTGGAGATTGGGAACAAAAACATCCAGCTGGAGCATCTTGAAGAGGCCTATACAACAGAACATTGGCTTGTAAGAATCTACAAGGTCAAGCCTCCAACCAATCGTATTCGAGGTTCAGCTGGCAAGAAATATCCCAGGTTCATTACGAAGAAGGTCAGAACTTTGAACATTTTTGAATATAATCTAAGGCAATTGATTTTAAATGAAGAACTCTCCTTTTAAAATGCTACAAAATGTGAATAGGTGGCCCACGCAATAATGATTTTAGTAAGAGGTCCTTGAAATCATATTGTAAATGCTCTGATACATAAAGAAGGTTATTCTCTTAAGTTAATGTAGGATTAAAATATTGTGACCCAGGTAAATTAATGATACCTAAGCAATTGAAGCGTCATCATTGTTTTCTGAAGCCAACCATTTGATGACGATGGCTACGAGGAAATGACCTCCATTAATTGGATACTGTTGTATAATAATAATACAAACAACAGTAATATGAGATTGAAATGCCAGGCATCAGACTTGACTCTGAATCTCTTGCATGGGTCTGGAGACGGAAGTGGTCAGTGGCAGACAATCGAAAATAATTGCCAATTCCTGGAATTGATTTTTTCATTGATCTTTGAATGACGCAACTGAGCCTTGAGCATCGTCAACAATAATAATTACCTAAGTTGCGTGTCTGTCTGTCGTTGTTGATAGTTTGACATTTCACTTATTGACCGAATTCGCCGGCTTTTGTGGAAACTTTATTGCATCGGTGCTGTTGTTGAGTCGGGCATATGTAAATGAGGTTGACATTGATACTATGTAGTACAAACGTTACTGCATCCGGTGCTGTTGCTGTGTGTGCGTGCATCGTACGTAAATAAACTTAAAATGTCCGACCTGTGATTCGAGAACAGCGCCATTTAAAATAATGTCCGACCCGTGATTTTCACTGGTTAACAGCTATGTTCAAGTCATGCCTGATTTCTGTGCAGCCATGAACTGCTCAAATAAAAGTTCAGATGCAGAAAATAAAGTGTCGTTCTATCTTTTCCTAAAGTCGAGGAAATATTGGTACGCTAACATTTAACTAATTAAGTAGCACCACACCATCTTAATTTTTGGACCCTCCATATTTGGAATGGTCTCCCATTTGAGATTTGCCTACTGCCAATGGGTAGGGAATGGTCTCCCATTAGAGATTTGCCTACTGCCAATGGGTAGTGTGCCCATATTTCATAAGTTACTATATCAAATTTTTACTGCCGGGGTTGGACTAGGAGCGCATCAGAGTATGTTTTTGTAAGGGATGTTATATCAAAGTCCTGGAATGAATTAATGAAAAGGGCAAACTTGCGGTATTGAGGCACACTCACACACACATATATATATAAGTGCCGGGCGGTACGACCTGTGATTTTTCATGGGTTAGCAGCTAATATTTTAAGAAGCTCTCAGGGTTGCTTGATTTTGAGATCGTAAATTGACTTTATTTCTGTTGGCAGACTAGTCGTAGGCGAAAGGGAACTCTGAAGCACCCTGTCCAGGTCGTCAAGGGCAAGAAGCCAGCTGTCTCACGACCTAAGACAACCAACAAGATGAGATAGTGTTTTGGACAGCAACTTTCGACCACCTGCGCTGACAACGACATCTCACTGGTTTTGCACGGGGGGCAGAGATAAGAATCGATGCAAACAAGTGTAAATGTTGCTTATGATAGCACTTTTATACGTGACAAAAGCAGCGTGTGCCGATGCGCCGGTTATAACTTTGTAATGTGGCCGGCAGTGCATCTCGTAGTGTCGGCTAAGTTCTAACAAACTCTAGAAACTGACGGTCGGAGGAAATTGTTGTTGTGCTGGATGGTGGGATGTGATTTTGTTCATTAGAAATTTCTGAGGCACAATCTTATAAGATGACGTGTTGCTAATGTTGCCACGTTGTAATTTATGTTGATGATAACCAGATGATTTGTCTGTGTTTTTGTGACCTTGTCGTCCTTTTTGAGGTGTAAAATGATAAATGATTTGCGAATATCGTTTTGTTTTGTCAATTATTGTGGTAGTTAATATTTTGCCATATTGGATATTTGCTTAAAAGAATAACGGCCGGTTTCCTTTGCTGCGGAAGATATTCAGTGTCGATTACTGTTTGGTATTCTTGGTTTTCATAGCAATCATCTGGCATCGCTTGTTATTATCCTATTGAAGGATTATTTGGTCAAGATCCATGCTACTGCCTGTTGAAATTGGCATCATGCCATTTAAATCTTAATGTACGCCTACAACTTAAAACTAGTCCAAAATGCATTTAAGTGCATGTAATGTTATATTATGTAGAGTAGTTTTTGATGACTTGAATACTGAGAACCTCTGTTGTAGGGGTGAAATTTGCTCCTGATTTTGAATTATGCTAGCCTGTCAGTTACATAAGATCAAGTTAATTAACCATTGCAGAAACAAATTGGCATTTGTTTAGATCATAGTTAATTCATCGTGTACATGTAAATAAATGTACATACCGTAATTATATTATTTTGTGGCAAGTGTATAGCTTTGACACGGCTCCCTTCGAAGCTTTTATTCATTAATATCCCTTGCAATCCAATTCATTTTAGTTACAAACCTGTTTTATGTTACTGTTTATGGACTAGGCATTCTTTGGCATCAGATGTAAATTACAGTTTTGATTTTATCTACCATTATCCATAACAAAGACATTAATGCCTTTAATACCAAAGTAAGTGACTGTGCTATAGACATAATGTCTGCTGTCAATAGAAAGACAAAGGAGGCTTATGTTTATTCAACGTTAACTTTGAATGCTCTGGGGTGGTGTAGTGGTTTGTGTGCTGGACTGTCTATCGAGAGTTTGGGGGTTCAAATCATCACCCCCTTTGTAGCTCTATCAACACTTTTTGGGTGTGAAGATGATTGGTTTCTCAGGCTAGCTTGGCCCTGTGCAACTGAAAATGCTGTGGTATGCATTGATATGAATGATGCATTGCATTAGTTGTATTGTCCACCCCAAACTTTTATGGGTGACCTTATTGGGAGAGTGAAGGTCGTGAAGAATTTGACATGGGTTCAATAGGACTGAATGGAAAAGAGCGAAATCAGGAAAGCCACCAGGTATGAAGCGAGAACAGATTCATTTTATTAGGAGACCATTAAGTCGACTAGGCTCCCCTACATCAGCGACCGCCCACCAATTGAGTGCTATCATAAGCAACATTTACACTTGTTTGCATCGATTCTTATCTCTGCCCCTGTGCAAAACCAGTGAGATGTCGCCATACAGTAGTTGCTTGGACCTATGCATGCATATGCCGTTTACATGTGCTTCAAATTCAAATAGTACTATATAACTGCATACAAAACTCCCAGCGCTGCCTGAGTAACCCTTTTGGATCTTGACATGGAACCGATTTAATTCCTCCCATAGCTATGGATCCCAATGCTGGATGTTCCCATGGACCCACAACGGTCTCAATCCGGCCTTGGGGTTGGTACTGTGAGTCAGGTGCATGGACTGTCTCTCTCTCTCTCTCTCTCTCTCTCTCTCTCTCTCTCTCTCTCTCTCTCTCTCTCTCTCTCTCTCTCTCTCTCTCTCTCTCTCTCTCTCCAGCTCGCGCTCTCAAGCTTTGGGGTGGCTTCTCGCTTCTTCACTCATGACGACAAAATCTTTGTTCTTGTTCATGTCTTCGTTTATACTGCTCGAGATGACCCAGTGGCGTCGATAGGGTTAGAAGTCACAGGAGGCAATCACCATCATCTGAAACAGGCTGTTTAATTCCTCACCCCTCGGGCCTTCCACTTGAAGCTGAAATCTCACTTCTTCCAAATTTCTTGTAACACCTGATCATCCACTTCCGATTATTAACCTAATTCCTTCGGCTGAACAAGGTATCCGATATGTTCCTCACGCTAGCACCTCCACAGGCAGAGCCGTGTCTTCTCAGTGGTAGACCCTCTGTTTAGAATGGCCTCCCTTTGATGCTCCGCTCCCTTAAGTTCTTAGAACTACTCTCAGACTAATTCCTCTCTGATCTTAAGACGACTTTGGCCGCGCTGAGGTTGGGATCGTCTCTGAGCAGTCGCCTTGAAGAGGCGCTATAGGTCTACACACATCCTCGTAATGAATGAATGAATGAATGAATGAATGAATGAATGAATGAATTGGTCAATTAATTAGTGACACGTATTCACAGCTACTTTCCTTCCTGATATGGATTCCGCACCATCTGGAAACCGGACTCAGACTTTCTTCGGGCAACCCCTTGGAGAACCCATGCGAATTAACGCAACGCTCGTGAATTAAATGGTGCACTGCGCTTGGCTTTTGATATTGCGCTTTCGAAGTTTCAATGCCACGAGCATGATTATAAACTTTGCGCTATATAATATGAATATGAAATATCTACCATAACTTGTGCAACGTCTGGCATCTGGCCGGAAGTGTAACCATGTGGTTTTTGCTTCATTCTGGTTGCATCTGTTAGTTTTTAGTAAATTATTAATCAGGATATTAAGATATAAATTAGGAATAAAAATAAACCTACTTAATGTGATGGTAAAATGATTCTAATCATATTTGAGATGTGACATCTATTTGGGCACTTTGGGACGAGGCTATAATCTCTTCAATAAATATGGCGGATATGGGATAAATTCGCTTTATTTCGCTCATTTAAATGTGCACATATGTTTCTTTAAATATGTAATAAAATTATCTAAGTTCTTGGTGTGTTACCTTCGTGTGTGAATATTTTGAGTTACATCTGATTTTTGATGCATTGTCTATGAACGACGTATTGAGCTGCCTACACGCACTGCCAGTTGACCGTGCATAGTTACAGAAAATTTGTAGTTTTATACTATTTATTGGCCGGGCTTATATAAGCTGATGATGATGATATTCGCTTATTGTTATGTGATAACATGCCAGATGTCACACAGCATCGTGGCTTACAAGGAAATAAGCTATAATTTTGGTTTCAGATGTTGATAGCAGGGTGTGGGTAAAATGCGAACTGTGAATCAGTAAAACGCGAACCTTGTGCGAACTTGCTTTGATTGGCTGCCAAAAGACACGTGACCGGTTTGCGCCTATGGTTGCCATTTATATTTTATTTATGCGACCAAAGGTTTTGATAATTATCTGTAAACAATACTAGCCATGACACTGAACCCTATCTATCAATTACAGTAATCCTAATCCTAGCCGACCCTCATGATGCCCATCCTGACCCTTACCGACCCTCACGATGCCTTACCCTGGTCCGTTTGCACCTATGGTTCGCATTTTACCGGTTTGCAGTTCGGCGGTTCGCATTTTGCCAACACCCAACCACATGCTATGATTTGAAGTGGTTTTAAGCAAATACCACTGTTAAGTTACAAATCCTGTTCAAAGTACTTTCAACTTATTGGGGATCAGCCGGAAATCGCTTTGCTCATGCGCCATTGCCGATGTCACGTTTCCGTTACTATTCGTCTCAACAGATATTATTCACGCAAATAGTTTTCAAACTTTCTTAGAATCATTCAATAAACTTATTATATAAATGTTTAGCTCTTACAACAAATAAACATCGAATTTTATGCAAACATTTAGTATCGGGGTGCATAGGCTAGTAACGTGGTTTATTGGTTGTTGTATTAGATACATGAAGTGCCAAGGAAATGTATTCATGTTATTCTGACTGTAGTTTACTGTCAGGTGTGTGATACTATTAAAAAACTAAGTTTTAAATTAAAGCTTTTAGTAACATTTAACTTAATGGAAGATTAGGCAGACAAAGAGTGACTTTGCATATCATAGCAGACTGGTACTAATTTTCTTTTCTTACTGTTTAAAATATAATTGTCTTTGCAGCCATGAGAACATCACATCAGGGACATCTTTCATTTCCGTTAAATATAAATAAAATGTAATTGCTTTCTGGTACAAATTAAACTAATTATTCAAATTTCAAACCAAAATAATTATTTAAAACCGAAATTGAGCAGTGAAGTTTGGAATTTCTTTACCATCAAAGCTATTGACGAGTCAAAGGCAAGCTGTCACATTTGTTATGAAGAGATAACATGGATCGTTAAAATTGTTTGCACGTCCAAAACATCAGGTCTTCTAAACCATCTTAAGTTATTCTGAGTATACCGAATACATCAAGTCCACCAGAAGTCACAAAATATGGAGAGATGATGAAAGTAGAAAGTAAGACATCATGAAGCAAGGTTCTGTTGATTTCTTTATTGCCATATTGACTCCTTTCGAACAGAATAATCGCACGCACACCATAACTGAAGCAATGGGTGAAATGATAGCTAATATGCAACTGCCGATCGCTCTAACCAATTGACTACCTTATCACATCCAAATACTTGGATTCGATGCTCGATGGAAGTTGTATACCCGGCTAATCCCCACAACTTATTACAATTTTAATGTTTGAGAGATATATATTTGTAAATTGAAGCGGTTGTGTATATTGTTTATTATCTTTGGTGGTGTTTAGATTTTCAGTACAATAATACTTGGTGAGGTGACAATTACACCTTAAAATGAAAAGAAGACCAAGGGTTCACGCAAAGCCGGTCATCCCCTCAAAGGAAGCAGTCTCTAAACCAGTGACAGATGCTGTCACTTCTGATTCAGCATTTGAATATAGCTCATTGGCAGTCAGTGCCAGTGAATATAGGTCATTGGCAGTCAGTGCCAGTGCTCAGGTCTCCAGTGCTACCATAGAAGGCAGAAATGTTTTGGAGGATGCTGCTAAAATTGATCCAATACACATTGCTGCTCTGACCCAAGATGCTGATGGATCTGCACTTGAATCATT
The DNA here is from genome assembly GCA_959347315.1 of Bimastos eiseni. NCBI lineage: Eukaryota > Metazoa > Annelida > Clitellata > Crassiclitellata > Lumbricidae > Bimastos > Bimastos eiseni. The sequence goes on along the minus strand of OY365811.1, from coordinate 31,094,115 downwards.
TACAATTCATGAAAATGCAGCACAGGAAACGAATAAAGAGCAGAAGGTACTTGGACATTTGATCACATCTGGCAGACAGAATTCAGAGTCTGTCAGTTCAACTGATCAGAATTTGAATGAGTCGAGTTTAAACGGAGTGAGTGGGTGCCAAGCTGATTTGTTGGCAACTTCTGATGCGTCCGCTTCTCGGGCCCCTCCTTCATTCACAGTACCTGAAATGGAGATGTCTGCAGAACGTCATTTGAATGACCTTAATTTGGAAGTAGTCAGAGAGGAATCATTGCCTTCTGAAAAGTCTGTTTATAGACAGTTGATCGAAGATTGCAAGGAATCCTCTGAAACTGGACAGGAAGACAGCGGCCCTCCACAGAAGCGACGCAGGTTCGTCAGAAAGCAGCCAAATGTTGTGAAAAACACGCAGAGGTGAGAGAGGATTTTTTATATTTTATTGTGCTCACTGGAAAGTTTTAACTATTGTTTCTTTTCTTGCACAGCCTGTTGAGTTTGTTTTTAACAAATGCTACTGAGTTATATGCTTAAATGTTGACGCAAATGTTTCTGTAAGTAATATTGCCAGATCCCATATCCATAATTGAATAATTGACATTTCTACGACCTCCTGGTCTCACTTAGTCACTCCATTATTCCCAGCCAAATGACATCCTGACAAACGGCACATCCACGACTAACACCCAGTAATGGAAAAATATGACGTGTGTCCTGGAAGTATATAGCTCCTTCAGGCTTGAATTAATCCCTCACAGGGGAGGGGTCAGCCACTCGGATCCTTCTTTTCCATTTGACTCTGTCGCACGTGTCTTCATTTTTCAATTTTAGAGTCTTTAGGCCCTTTTGTATCATATCTTCCCATCTCTTCTTCTGCCATCCCTGACTGCGTCATCCTTTGACATCCGTTTTCATAATTCTTTTAATGGAGCTTTTGTCCTATAGTCTCATTACATGACTGTATCATCTCATTCTGGTCTCTCGTATTTTTTCCGTAATACATGCCACTACTAGCATCTTTCTAATGTCTTTGCTCCTTTTCTTATATGCTAGTGATACTCAGCATTCTCATCTCTGTTCTCTGTAATAACCCTTCTTCTTTATTTGTCAGTGTCCAATCCTCTGCTCCATAGGTCATTGTTGGTCTTATCATTGTTTTGTAAATCTTTGACATAAGATGAATCGGCATTTTGGTGTCGTACAATACGCCGGTCAACTCCTTCCATTTTTACAAACCAATCTTTATCCTGTTCTTGACATCATGCTCACGGCCCCCCTTAGCATTCATTACCGAACCAAGGTATTTAAAATTTTCGGTTTGTTTCAGCGCATTTCCAGCCCTGTCTTTGATCAGTATTGTTTTACCCATCATGGAGCAGTCCATGGTTTCTGTTTTATTGATTTTTGTCTGAAGTCCCTTGCTTTCCAATGTTTCCTGCCAATCAGTAAAACGTGTTTGTATCCCTGCCTGCTACGCATCTGCCACTATAAGATCGTCCGCAAAACAGCACATCCCACGGTACCTCTCTTCTTACATGTTCAGATATAGCATCCACTACAATGATAAATAGCAGAGGAAGTGACGTCCACCAAATTGTGACTATGAAGAAATAAAATAGTTATGTGGTTATACGCATGGTCTGACAACCCCCGTGTTATCTCATGTCGCCTGAGTCGTCCTCTAAGAAATTTGTTACAGTAATGTATTTACTTGGACCTGCAGTTTGTAATGATGACTATGACACAGTTTGGTGTTTTTTCCAAATGGTGAGCTGTATAAATAAATGACTTCTTAATACCACAAGAGAGCCCACTTTTTAATTGTCGACCAGACTTTTGACAAACCTGATATAGCATCTGAGTAGATATCTTGAAAGGGGAAGCACTGATGTTCGGATAAATATAAATTGTGTTGTAGATATTGCAGCCTTTTTCACACCTGGTCTGCTTATTCGGTAGGTCAGTCCTAAGTGTTTGCTGTTTCTGCCGTGCTATTGACAAAGATCTTGATTATTATTGTACACTTTATTACAATAGCTCAAATCAGACACCTTTTTCACTTATGACCAAATACAAAATGGTTTATAAGAATGTTTCTAAAAAGGTCCTGAATACAAATATAAAGGTAAACCCCATCAGGAATAAAAATTGTGTTCAGTGGATTAACTGTTCCTTCTGGAAAATCAGGCTTTATTCGTAGACCATCCAGATAAGTGGTAGAGTTGTTAAAATGATGAATGGTTGGATTTTCAGCTCTGTTTCTGGTCGGATGAGTGTCTCAGCTTCCAGTATGGAATCATCTGCTAAGGTTGAATTGCCCGTGCCACCGCCCGCAGCAGAATCAACATCAATTGCTGAACCTGGAGATGTTAATTCTGGGACCAGTCCTGTGAACAGCGTGGTTGCAGATGCTGCTGACGATTGCAAGGTGCCGTCCGAATCCACTAAGTCATCAGATGGATTGGATACCAGTCACTGTATGGACACGGTTGACCTGTGCAGATCCCCTGTGCCTATGTCACCCCCGGTGTTTTCGCCAAAGGCTCGGCATCATTTCACCAAGGTGCGACCCAACTTGGCCAATTGCTTAACATCAAAGCACAGGTATGCTATCCCAAGCAAATTTATGAATGTTGTCTTGTCTTAACCATCCTCGATGAGGGTTGGTCGCTTCATGGACAAGTTTACTCCATCTCTTCCTGTCTCTCTTCTTCTTTAGTAAGTTGTCCAGTGGTCTACCAGTCCATTTTTCCTCATTTTCTATCCATCATGTCTTTGGTCTTCCTCGATTTATGAATTTATGAATGGGTTGTTAGAATTGTTAAGCATATTTTAAATGAAAATTGTTATAGGCTTCATCCATAAATATATTCTGAAACAGGATAGAAAATCAGTATTGAATATTTATCCTATATTATATGTTAATTTATTTGTTTATTCTGGGAATTTGATACTTGGTGGTGCTCCCAGCCCAGCCACTTCTAAACAGAAAGAACTTGAGGAGTTGGTTTAATAAACAGGCTGATTACTCTGGCCCAGTAAGCATAATGTGAGTGGGAGCCAATTCCAAGAGGAGGGCTTGACAATGCTGTCTTGTCGATGAGTTGACCCGAGGGACCTGAAGAAGAGCATGGATCTTGATGGGAGACTATGTCAGGTCCCAGGCAGGGGAGATCAGACAGCATTGAGAAAGGTGGGGCTACCCTATAGGAGAGATGTGCAAACGTCGCGCATGTATTCAAAGGCAGGGACATATTTCTGTGCATTTCGGTTTCAATGGCTTGAGTGGTCAGTGAGTATGGTTGTTAACTTGCCAGTTACCACTACTGTCATGCTATCCAACTGTGATGTCATTTATTCTGATGCTATGTTGATTCAATTTAGCTGACGTGATGCAGAGGGACTGTTCTTCTGTTTGTCAACCATTCTAGCAAATGCATTGTTCTTGGTGTCACTTAGATGATACTTATTGTTGTTGTTACACAACAGTGTTTGTTGCACGTTTGAGTTGTTTGTTTGTTTTGCAGAGGTGTTGTAGTAACTTCCAGCTGAAATTACTCAGTATTTTTAGGTTCAAATTGCTGATGTCTGACTCTTGCATATGAACTGCCAATGTTTTATTCTGAGTTTATATTCGGTTATCAGTAGTTTACTGGTATTTCTTAATGCTCAGTCAGATTTTTTATGATATGATTGTTCATTCCAGCTCTTCTTCCGATCGTTTGCCAAAAGTGGGTGCTTCCACATCTGTGGATGATGGACCATTTATTCCTCCACCGATTGCAGCATCACGGAATACCATGTGCGGACTGCAGGAAGGAGTCGCAACCGAGGAATCAGTTGTGGTATTGCCAGAAACAGTGGAGAAGGCAGCAGCCAAACTTATTGCCCGAAAACTTAAAGTAAGAACTTATTGCCCGAAAACTTAAAATAACAAACTTCGATTATATGTTGCTCAACTGATTAAGTTAAAAACTTGTGGATCGAGGATTTTAACAATTAAAATTTTTATTGAATAATTTGATGGCCCAATTTTTGGACTAAAGAATATGACGAACAATGATAGCATGAAACATTTGAGTGGAAAGTAAAGTAAAGCTTTTGCATTTGAGGTAAAAAAATGAAAAGATGAAGATGGCAATAAAATCAACAGTCTTCATTTTAATTAACAGTTGGCTTACCGTTGTTGAAACATGTGGTTGAGAAATAAAGCTGTTACTGGCTAAATGACTGCATTTAAAACAGTTTTAACCCTTTAAAAAACGAAATTAATCAAATGTAATCTGTGAATCGAATTAAAATTTTTGTTACAGATCAGTACCAGTCCTCCAAATTTTCTATTTCAAAATATCTGATTATATCTAATTGAATTGCTACACACGATGCTCCAGTTGATGAAGAATTTGTTGTTTCAGATGTGTAATTTACTATGGATAGCTAGTGTATCAAGATACCTTCATTTTGACCTATGTGTTGTTGATCACTGTAGGTGCAAGTGATTCACCAAGGATTCGGTGGATTTATTCAAAACTAAATTGAAATCTTGCTTTCGCTCTAAGGCTTATTCTTCCTGCTGACTTCCTATAGGTTTGTTAGGCGCCCTTGCAGTGGTATGGCAGCATTTACTGCGCCTTATAAATCGTTGTAATTATTATTATTTATTTATTATGGTGTTTAACTGCATTTGGAATAGTGGTTTACAGTCTGTAATGAATTGAAGGCAGGGACAGCTTCGGTTTAATATGTCAATTAAATGTTCTGCAGCTGAAGAAAAAGAAACGAGCCCTGGAGAACCTCGATGCTCCAATTGACTCGAGCAAAGTCTGCATGCGAGACCTCATCTACATGAATCCAGTCAATAATCCTATGAAGTAATTACGGAGCTTTATAAACACATGATCGTAGTGATGCCATTTGGCATTCGTATACATCTTGTTACTGTAATGTGCTGTATTGAAGCCAAATGCTTTGTGGTAACTTTTTGCAATATTTTTTGTTAAAATTCTGGATACTGGAAGCTTATATCTTCATTTTCTTTTTTTCAGCACAAGTTCCTCATAAAATACAGCTGGTAACATGGACCTCAAGTCTAGTTTATTTTCAGAAAGTAACTGCATCATGGCAACTTTGTAGTGTGGCTTTTGGTCTGGCTCCCAAAACAGGATTCTAACATGTTTCTGATTGATTTAATTTGAACTTTCTTGTTGGTTTGCCTGTGTTACGTATGGAATATTTTTAATTGCGGTGTGCTCATATTTATTGAAGGTCAGCAGTGGCCGAATCAGGCAATGATTCTATGAAGTCGTCTGCTGTTCTGAAGAAGCCTCCTACATCTGGACCTGCTGCGAGTCCTGCACCCGTCGTTGAGAAAGTGGCAGCGCCGCAATTGAAGATTGGCCCAGATGGCTCGATCATCATAAATGAGGCTAGGTTAGGATCATCACAAGTTGCATTTATCAATAGTGATTAAGAATGTAAAAATCATCGAGTATGGTCTGATATTATGACTGTCAACGGAGTTGGGAAATAATTTAAGGAATGATGAGGTTGTGTCAAGTCAGGAAGTGGTTCTTAATAAGGTTTATCAGCTTAGTAGTGATGGTCTTGTTAAGATCATTCGACGGAGGCACATGCTTGGTGGAAGCAGTGTGGCAACTGGTCAGGCTTTCTTTAAGGGATGTTTGCTTGACTAGTTGATTTTTTAAAGGACTGCGTAATAACAGATCTCATTGTTTTGATTTGATCCTAACCTTTGTTTCTGCTCATTTTATGTTAATTATTGGTTCATAGTGTTGTTGTCTTAGACAACTGTCTGTGCTTATATAGATGGTTGAAGGTTGAGCTCATTTCCATATTCATATTTTAGTCTCGTTATTGAGCGACAACCTGTGCCGAGTTTTGATGACACAGAAGCAATTGATGAGACGGATAACTTGAGGTGTGGCTATCCGAAGAGAAGCAGGACTCGGTCATGGACGAAGAAAGGTTCAGATTTCTTTCAATTCATCAGCTGGAATGAAGTGGCATAGTGTTTCGAAATATTCATGCAGCACTTAGCTCATCACGCAGCCGATAGAATTCTCTGTTTGTTCATTTGTTGATAGGGCTGTCAAAAGTTTCTATGGGTACCTGTCGCGACTCGTGTTGTGAGGTTAAGCCTCATGAGGGTCATGCCGGTTAGGGCTAATGTCATGAATCATCATTAGATACAATGCAGTATACTGTAGGTCGCATGAGTAACATCTATGTGCTTTGTGTGGCTGAATATTAGGCCACTATATTGTTATTATATTGCTATATGATATGATGATTTTTTCTTCTGTTGTGACTCGTCAGTTGATGGTTCTATTTTTAAGTATCTTGATATGATGTAGTTGTATGAATCCATTTCTACTGTACATTAATTAGATTAAACAATAAAAAAAATGTTAAGTCTGCATATCTTAATTTTTAGAAACAAGAAAGTTTTTTGCTGCTCTAAGCATGATTGGAACGGACTTTTTCCTTATGATGAACCTTTTCCCTGGCCGTACAAGGGCGGAGCTGAAGGTAGGCAGAAATGTCCAGTTTTATCTTGGAAGTGGAATGGTTGTTTTGCTTTTTCTATTTTGATGCATTTCTTTCTGTGAATAACTTGGTCAGAAGAGTTAGAGTCATTTTAGTCAAATCTATAGAATGCAATTATAGAGTACGTGTGAATTACGCATGAAGTATCGGAATCTGTAGAAGTATGAATTTGCCAAAAGGCATCGATTGATAGCAGTAGGCATTCTGTGATTGGAAGTGTGTCAAGATGGTGACACTGTGACACTGAACCTGTGTTTTATTTGTTGTGGTTTTCTCTTTCAGCGTAAGTTCAAGCGCGAGGAGAAGGTTCACCAAGCTATGGTTGAAACTGCTCTGAGTGAGTTTACTTTACTGGAAGTGTAATGGTAAAGGCTTTCTGTTATCTTGAGGAGGCTTAAAATGCACATGGGTCACATCAGAGTAAATCTGAGGATGGTTGAGATGATCTTCCTGTCACACTCCATCTTTATGAGGTTCCAAATGGCACTGTAGATTATAGAAATAGCCAGGCACACATATCGAGGCACGTAATGTAGCACCGGGTGCTTCCTAGTGTGGTGGTTAGCGTGCTGGACTGTCATATTAGGGTTGAAACTTTTTTCTAGATTTCTGCTAGAACTGCATGCCTAGCCATTAGCGTTTACGAGTACAATTACCATGCAGTGTGGGTGGGGAAGATGAGACAACTATTAAGGGGGATGGACATCTGCCCTAATATACAATGGGTAAGAAGATGAGGTTTCTATCACTTCTTATCCGTAGGGACTGTTCTTCAGATTTTTAGCAGCTCTATGCAAATTTTTGATTACATTACATATGGTTTGGTTTGTTTTATTTATGTAATAATTATAGTGTCTTATGACAGCCTTTAAAGAAAGATTTCCAGTTGTTGGATCACTTTTTTTTGACCTTTCCTTCTGTGTTTTTCAAGCCATAAAATCCTGTCTCTGTGCTTTAAGATACTTTCAAAGTATTTAGGGCTGTATAAAGTTCTATTTACATTGCCCATTACTGTGATGATTAGCTGTATGGTCAGTCCATGAGACTATTTATATGTTAATATTGCTTTGAGCATCGACTGCATTAATTTTCGTACTTTTGTGGCTCAACTTTAGAATTAGCATTAAGCGTTACTAGAATTTCAAATCTGTTCCCTAGATGACCGGCGCAGTTTAGACATGTCTCTGATGGCCATCCACTCTTCGGACGAAGAAGACGTGAAACCCAAAGGCAAGCAACAGGGCAAACGAGGTCCACGGGCAAACAAAAAACAGCCGTCAGATGGCAGCGCCGATAAAGGAAAGTTGCTCGGGGGAAAGGAAAACGACCCACAGCCGGTTCCAGTGGTGAAGAAGGAGAAAAAAAGAAAACAGGATAAGCAGCCGGGAAAGAAGCAGAAAAAGAAGAGTGAGTGTCGCTAGGGTTGAGATTTTTTAAGTTACCAAGAACTTGCAAGAGGTGTTGTTGTGAAGAAAATGTCTTAAACACTTTAACAATGACCTGCATTGGTTTTTCAGTTAATGTGCAGCATTGTAGTCTGTTGGCTGTCACTTGGTCTGAAATCTAACGTTTGCGGGTTTGAAACTGCTAAGCAGACTTCACGCAATGACTGGGTTTGAAACTGCTAAGCAGACTTCACGCAATGACTGGGTTTGAAACTGCTAAGCAGACTTCACGCAATGACTGGACGTGTGTTGTTTGCACGTACTTGTGCCTCGGGTTAATATTTACTGACATGGTGCCTGTAATAGGCTTGGCAAATAATTATAAATTGGGAAAAGATGAAGTAGTTTGCTTGATTCATCGCTAATCCTTTCTCTTGCCCTTCTTCCATACTCCCATCGACAATATAATATCAATGTCCGTATTATATAGCTGATGATACTGGTGCATCTGGATTTCAGCCTTAGACCACTGAGTTAACTTTTATGTCTTGCTAACTGCCAGACTGTGTAGTGCTATCGTGAAATACTACAGAAGAGTAATTTAATATTATTCGAATCGTTCCGTTCCGTTAGCAGTGAGGGGTAAAAAAAATTTTTCATCATGAATAAATATAGAATTATTTGTAGATATAATCTGTGTGAATTTTGTGCTGCTTTGTGTTTCAATTTATTTAGAGAGTCGATATTATGAAGAGAGCTCAGATGAAGCTGAAGAAGAAACCGAGGAACAACGTGAAAGGTTTTAGATTTTTCTTTGCCATTTGCTTAATGTATTATCTATTTATTTGTACAAAGAATGGTGCTTCATCTTTCATTAAGTAGATGTAAATAATCTGTAGAGCATGACATAAGCCATCACCTTACAGTACATGGGTAAGAAAGTAGAATGTCCAATGTCCATACAAGAAAGGATGCAGTATTGCATAAAAGATTAAAAAGTCTAACTTTGTTTCCAGTTCAAGAAAACTAATCTTATATAATGACATCTACAATGCCGTTAACACAATGCTTACAGATCTGTCTACAGTCATATCAAGTTAAATATAATTGAAATAATCATGTTCCATTGGCCAAGTCAAAATCTGATGGATCAGAGAAACTGGAAGCAGGTTGAGGTGGATATGCAAGTTGACAGAGATCAGGATAAAATTCATTGGCTCGCATTGTGTTACATGCCCCACTAAGAACAAGTCCCTCAGTCCTACTGCATCACCTGCACTGGCTTCTTGTAGAGTTTGGGTTAGAATTTAAACTGGTCTGTTTGACCTACAAAGCCCTCAGCATCTGGCATGCCTCCCTGCCTTCAAACACTACTAACTGCTTGCATTTATACTCATTACTTGCGATCATTGGGCATGGATCTTTTAGCTGAGCTACGATGTAAAGCAGTGTGGACTTCCATGCCTCTATCCTCAATGAATGGAAACAGTTGCAATTTACAGTTGTCTAAGTAATTGTATATGTAAAATTGTTGTGTATTTGTTTCAAGACAGCAGCTGTTTTCTGTTTAGTGACAGCGATGATGCGGAATCAGCTGCAGAAGAGGACGATGGCCATCGAACCATAGCCAAAGTTCCATCGCCGCATTTGAGCGATGAAGACGAGGTCGAAATAGTAAGCTGCTTCTCGAGGCAACCCACGAGGTCTGGCCGAGTTCCAAAGCCCGTTAAGACCTACAATCCTGTCAAGTTCTCGGACTTAAAAGCTTCGGCAAGCGGCTCCGTTCCAGCCGCAAAAAACCAGTCATTGGCCACAAAACGAAAGCCGGAATCCTTCAACTTGCAAATTCCGATACTGTCGCCTGCGAGATCTGCCGGTCTTATGTCGCCTCCTCCTTTTATGTCTCCCACTCGCGTTCCATGTTCCTCACCGCGTGCATTGGGTTCTCCTTTGCCGTTCTTCGGTTCGCCTTCTCCGTACGGTTCTCCTGCCCACGCTCCCATCCTTTCTCCGCTTGTTTCTTGTTCACCTTCTTCACAGATGTCGCTGTTGGCTGCGAGCATCCCGGGTCTGGAGAATGTTCCACCGGGAAAGCAGCTGATGATTGTTGCGAGTCCTGTGATGTCTGGCGATTCTGGCGAACCACCGCAGCAGTTGCTTCACGTCTTCATGGTTTCATCTCCGGTTGAATCTTCAGACGTGTGCAACGATGGCCAGGACCAGGATCCCGTTCCCATGGAGAGTACGCCAAACGGGAACTGCCTGCTTGGTCCTGCAGATTCTGGTCTCATTGTTCATTCCTCAAGCAGCAGAACTCGTGAGCGCTACACTCCCGATGGTGGTATCGTGAGCGTTGCGTCACAATTCGAGCACAGCTCCTCTTCCGCGGTGTTCAGCGGAAATGTTCGCGCAGCTGCCAATCAAAAAGGTTATTATCCGTCTCAGGTCACTTCCGATTCGTGGACTTTTAGCCCAACGGGGTTCAGGACTCCTATGCCAATCCGCTCAAATCTAGGCTCACGAAAGTCTGAATCCTTTGGAACTGATACCTCTAGGGTGAGCAGTCTGGGATCGAAACTTGAGGAGACTATGGTGTCGACACTGTTTCCTGGAAGATGTCAAAATGACTCGACAGATTTGGACAGGACTCGTGGGACGAATGCTTCGGTGAGTCCAATCCTATCCACTTCTGCTCTCGAATACTGTATGTCTCAGGTAGCGAATATGGCGCCTGCTTCGTTACGGTTCTCGGAGTCCGCTGCCGATCACGACGGCGTCGACGAAGATTATATCGAACTCGAGGGAAACATAACGGACGTGCTTCAGCAGGACGATGGAACGCTAGTGATAATCGCTGAGTCAGCAAATGTCATCACCTGCAATGGTGTTCCAGGTGAAAAGTGACAGCTCAGTGTCAGGCTTTGTATCTTCTTAAACTATGCTGTGGCCTTTTGAGCATGTGACATTTTTGGAGTCTGTAAGGAAGAGTAGCTTGCGATGGGTTTGCATGTGGGGACTTTGATAAGCTGTGTGATATTAATGGTCATATTAGTAGTGTAGTTTCTCAGGTCAGAATACTTCTTTTTGTTGCCCATTTGTTATTGTATATGGGCATTATAAAGCACTTCTAGCATAGGGACCGACTGGGTAGACAATTTCCACTGAATACTGAATCCGAGTATTTGAATGCACTATTTGCCGGATTCAGGTACGAACCGAGCATTAGTGGGTCATTACTAGAGCGGCCACTCCAGCAAGTACCATTGCCTCGTCAATCGTCGTCACGTATTGCGAAGCTTGAAATTAAGAATTTTCTTATAATGGGATTTAGCTACATAATGCTGCACCTGTAATAAATTAAAAATAGTGATATAATTAAATTTTAGCATTTTATTTGCAGGGGGAAATTAGAAATCAAAATGTTTATTAAATAACATCGATGAAATTAATTTATCGAATTACAGTTTTTAATTATAGTTTCAATTTTATTAAGCTTTGCGTGTGTACTCTTTGCCGAGGCGAATACTTCTTAATAGTTAAAAAATGGGATATTCGGCCGAGGCAAATGTCGGAGGCGATATCCGGTCGGTCCCTACTCTAGCAGAGCTCTGTGACTATTCAGTGGTGCACCCAGCGTGAGTACTCCGAGGAAACAAAACAGTTTTCAGCCAATGGAATGAACTGGATAAACTACCCACCAAACTCTCAGCCTGAAGTTGTGGGCATGGTTGTGTTGTCCTTAAACTACATTTGGGGTGTCTGTCCTTGTTGGTAGCAAATGGTGTATGGGTACCGGTAATTGTCTGCAGGGGCATTACGTCTATGTTTAATCATAGATATTCGGCGAACTGCTGGGCCGCTTACACTTCTCCAAGAGCCCTGGGATGTTTGGTGCTGAGTTTAATAGAACTAATCAAATGCTGACCTAATGAGTTTAAGGATGTTGAAGACCTCTTTGTTATCTATAATTTACTTAGCATCTCTTGTTCATTGGTTATGTTTAGATTCTTTTTTGAGGTTAAGGGGCATGAAATCTATTTGATACTTTACAGTGAATTGTGTGGAGTACGTCTCAATCATGGCACTAGATTAGGATCGTTGTAATCTGGTTGTTAGATGGGTGGCAGACAGATTACAAATTCACGCGCTTTGACAGTGCGGATTAAAGGCCATGTGTAATCCCAGTTCACGTTTCATGTACAATTAGTTAAGTAGTAGCTTTGTTGTTGTGACCATCAAGAACAACATGTTGTTGTTAGTGTTCTGGTCTTGGATGTCAGAAGTCAGTTATGTTGTTGAAGTATACATTTTTACAGGGCAATCTATCTATCTCTTGTTTTTTACAGTGAATTACGTCCTTTATGGACGACCACTTGTAACCAAAGATTCATATCCTATGACCAATGAAAAACATATCATCGATATGTACTACTCACAAGAAATAAAATTCTGCAAAGGATTTAAATGCAATACAAACCCTATGCCCTGCGACAAGTAAATCTAAAAGGATTCTTCAGTTAGTCATGTGCAAGTTAAACAGGTAAATGGCAGAAATAATTTATTTCACATAGACTAGGATGCTAAAATTCCAAAGAATCACTACCAACCCAGGCCTGTTCATCGAAGAAAGGGAATTCTATGTCCAAGTATCGTTCCTGGTCAGGGTTTTCACTGCTCCAAGCCCCATTCTCAAGTACAATCTCAATGCTGCCATCAGCAAGTGGCACAACATTAAGAAACCTATTGTTAGTAGTGTTATCTGCATTCTGCATCGGCCGAGAACTAACATCAATGTTGGCGGTTACTTCGGCACCAGTGTTTGGAGGTCTTAAACTAATAACTGCAGAACAACTGCACATTCCAAGCGAGGTGAATACCTATTTTGTCCAGAAGATTCTGAAATATCAACAGTAGTTAAAGATTCTAAATAACTCGATAAGCATTTTTCTGCAACAGACTCTGCACAGCCCGATATGGACTTTTCTGCTAGCAGCAATTCCTTTTGGCATTCCACTTTATCTGAAAGTTCTTCTTCCGCTGCAGCGTTAGACTCGTCGTTAGTTGCATCTGGCATAATATCAGCATCCATTGCAGTTTCGGTACCTGACAAAGTCCCAGAAAATAGTGTGTGACCTAAATTTGGCATCGCTTCAATGAAGATTTCAATAAACTGGTCCAAGTTTTCATTTCCATTTTCGTCAGTACCAATTTCGAATTTTACATCATCGGCTTCTGGTTCTTCTCTCTCTTTTCCACCTCTGCTAACTGGAATTTGCTCAGTGCTGCTTCCTGTGCCATCAGAATCCTTTTCCAGAGGATCCTCGACGTTATCGGTCGACTGCAGTTTCTCGTCAGATCCGGAGTCTGTTGACAGCATCTCTGATAAAAAGGTTTTCAAGGCAACTCATAAACTTTCTGCCAATTCGAATATTTTTAAATAACTGCTTCATTCTTGCACCAGGAAAGAAAATGAAAACAAATAAAGAAAATAAACTAGAGTATATATATCAATCTGGGAACAACATAGGAAAGAATTAATGAATTAAAACTATAAGTTTGCTCAATAACAATTCAAAAACGGAAAGCCACATCATAAATTTGAGTGTTTTACACTTAACTATACACACATATACAAATATGCATACATAGCCTACAGGCCCTACATACATACCGGGCATATATGACCATATACACAAATATGCATTTATACATATTCATGAGTAAAAATTTAACCAACCAGTAAAATAATTAATTACATTATCAGTCACCCACTTAAATGCTTATACAATAATATATGCTTAGTAAAAATAAAAATAAACTAAAAATTATTATGTCTTCTGAAGTGAAAATTATTACGTCCTTTATGGACGACCACTTGTAACCAAAGATTCATATCCTATGACCAATGAAAAACATATCACCAATATGTGCTACTCACAAGAAATAAAATTCTGCAAAGGATTTAAATGCAATACAAACCCTATGCCCTGCGACAAGTAAATCTAAAAAGATTCTTCAGTTAGTCATGTGCAAGTTAAACAGGTAAATGGCAGAAATAATTTATTTCACATAGACTAGGATGCTAAAATTCCAAAGAATCACTACCAACCCAGGCCTGTTCATCGAAGAAAGGGAATTCTATGTCCAACATAAATTGCTTTGGACTGGCGTCCGCAGTGTGCCTTACCTTCCTCTGACCCCTTTGCAGACGTCCGCATGCCAAAACCAATGAACAAAATAAAATACCAGCGTCGTGAATAATGTCATTAAATAAACTACTAGTTCTGTTACTGAAAATAACAGCAGAAGCTCGCACTGGTGGTTATCCACCTCTGTGTCCGTATTTGGACGAACCCTCCACCCCAACTCATAGTCCTTAATGGATGCTCCCAAATCTCGGAGCAAACCCATTAAATTTTGACTGGAACTTTTCCAGTAGATTTCAACTTTTGACTACTGTTTGACTTGAACTGACCATAGACTGATGCCTTTACCATGTTGCCGCTTGGAAAACTTTCTCATTCTACTATTTTCCAGGGTTAGGAACAGATCAGACTACTTTATTGTTTGTTACACAGAATATGAATTATTTCTGATTCCCTACCAGTTGGATTTTTAGAAAAGTGACATTGAAGCCAATGCAGCTCTTTGTTGAAGTGTTCAAATGATGTTGGATTTCTCCATTGTGGCAAATTCACACCAAGCAGAAATTTTATTCTATAGCACTTTTTAAAGTTTGTGAGTTGTAGTACAGTATTGCATAATTTACTTTAAGCTCATGTTGAAAAAACTTCGACTGTGAACCATTGATTACAGGTAAACTAATTTCCATGTATTAAATTAATTTCATAAATTGATCATATATATATAACAATAATGACATGCATTGTATACACGTACATGTTGTAGGATTGTATTAATATTATACTGTTATTTGGAAACAAATGGAAAGAAAATTATGAAATTTGTAAGCAGAAACTGACAACACAAATCAAAGTGTATGTACCTGTGTTCTACAAACTTAAAACAGCCATTAATTTTGTGTAGCACATCAGTAATAAGATTTTAGACTTTAGGGTTAAGAAACTTTTTGTAAACTTCTGAAATAATTATGTGTAATCAAAAAATATTTCTGTGCGAGGTAGGACTATACATGATATTTAAATTTTGTTGGTTGATATGAGTATAGGTTGATTGTAACTGTATGTACTGTTAGTTCTTATCAGAGCAGGATTTTACAGGTTAACATGGTGCACCATAACAGGTCAAAATCTTGCATTAATGTGTTGCATTATGAAAAAAACTGAGATGGGGTAAAAAAATTTTTACTGGTTCTGTAATATCTTTTCAGTTACTTAGCTCCGAACCACTGAGACTGTTAGCCAACACTACAACCAGTCGATTCAGATCTCCCTTGCTCATGCAACTTCCAAACTCCTCAATATAACCCCACTTCTGAAAACACTTAAGTCCCTTGGCATCAACAATAAAAAAATTTTATCCCCTAATCTGAAACGTCTTGTACTACTCTCAAATCATGTTACACATTCCAAGCATTTACTGCCCATTTGGTCACATCTTTATTCGTGTATCCCTTCACTGGCTCCCAGCACCTCAAAGCATTCCTTTTAAAACCCTTGCACTAATGCGTTACTGCCTTCTTGGGTCTGCTCCGCCTACCTTCTGGCCCTCTGCGTTAGGATCTCCTTTGTTCTGCACCGTGCTTCCCTTCGCTCCTCTGCCTGCGGGCTGCTGGTTTTTCCCCGCATGCGCTGTGCCACAGCCCAATCCTAGAACTTTGCCTACGTGGGTCCCACTAGCTGGAACAGCCTCCGCCTGAAGACAACTGTTTTCCGTTAGCCTATGTGTTGTGTCGTGAGCGCCTCTGATTCAAGTGGCGCAATAAGTTGTCAATTACCTAAGCCCAGATTCATTCGTTCGTAGGCTTATTAGGCTACACATAGTGCCAGTTAAATGTCTCTTTGCCAACTGTAGAACAGTAGAAGTATGGAAACTCTATCAAGCCATGCTATGAGCTGCTCACATTTGTGACGAGAGGAGCGGTCGGCGAATATGTGACGTCACACTCGCATTAAACATCAAAATGAATAATTTTATTATAAACTTTCACTCAATAAAACATTGGATTGTTTCGAGTTATTGTTATTAAACACTTTTATAAATGTAATGATTCTATCATTCTAGCAGAGCTTTTCATCTTGTGGAATGCATAACGAGTGTAATAATCATAGGCCTACTTTATCTATTTTTCTTTGTTCTACTAGATATAGTTATAAGTATTTTTACAGTTAGGCCCAGAGATGTGGTCTCGAGACCGCAGTCTTGGCCTCGAGACCGGAAAACTGCGGTCCTGGTCTTGGTCTCGGATGCATCGGTCTTGGTCTCGGTCTTAAAGGAACGGTCTTGGGATTAGTCTCCGTCTTAGGTCAGCATTCTTGGTAATTTGCCGAATCATAGCAATTTCTTTGATAATTGTCGGTCATTTTCGATTAGAGACACCGGTGTTTTGACCGTCTATATAGGCCTATACAATACATGTTACAGAGGGCAAAAAAATGCATCTGCAACGGAACCAGCCATTTCAAAATTTGCTTTCACAAATTTCAAGGTTACGGAACAATCTACATAATAATTACGTGGAACGTTAATCTACTTAATTGTCTTAAAGTATTTAAATCGTATACTGTAAGTAATTTATTGTATGATATTTTCCGGCCGAAGCCAAGGGCTGAACCCACAAAAGTTCAGACTGGCCGCTAAAACTGTTCCTGGCCCATTATTAAGATTGGTATTCTTCAGCAATAAAATTAATGTTTTAAGCGTGATATTCCATTTTAGCGTTTTAATAAATTGAATTGTTTATAAAAACGAGCATTGAAAACGAGTGTTGGTCTCGGACCCTCGGTCTTGGTCTCGGACCACCCGGTCTTGGTCTTGGACCTCTCGGTCTTGGTCTCGAGGTTTTAGTCTCATGCCCAACAGTCACTACCTATGACTGGATACAAGGAGGGCGACGCTAATGTCCTCCTTGCTATTAGCGTCCCACCGTCGTCGCCTACGGTATCTAGGTCCTTGCAGCGAATGTTGCTCTGTATATTAAAATGGCGGCTGCCAGAAGCTGTACGACGGCATGGCGAAATTTTGTTTTCCATTTTGCTCACGAGAACTTGGAATTTAGGATACCCGTTAGTGAATTCATCAGTTTTTATCTTATTTTTGTTTATGTTGATACTGAACTTGTTGATTGTTCTGTGTTTCTTTTTTAATATAGACTTTTTAGCAAATAACTATATTATCGCCCAAACACCTTGCGGTATTGTTTATCAACTTGCCAGGTGCTGTTATATTTTTGTCCAAGCTATCGACCAATAATAACGTAACGGCGGGCAGCTATTTTATGGAAATGGGAATGCAAATTTGGACAGAAGTAATGTGTGCGTTCTGGCGATTTTTAAGTTTTTCTTGTAGTTTGATGTAAGTCTTAGTACCAAGACCGGGGGGTGTCCGCTCGATAATAATCCGAAGGTTCGATAGTCCGAAAATCGTATACTTCGGCATTAAATTAACTAGAAGCTGGATTAATTGATAAAAATAGTGTATAAAACTGGGAGCAGGATTGATGTGAAAAGAATCATGCCTAAATGGAAGCTGGATGTATGAAAAGAATGGTGCATTCCAGCTTCTAGCCAAGCATAATTCTTTAATCTGTCCAGCTACCATTAAAATAGCAATCTTATCACCTATCGACCGGACACCTATCGGACCTTCGGACTATAGACACAGAACCACCAACACCTTTGCCTATCACCGTCTTCAATGTATAATTAGTTAGCGATTCTGAACATCTTAAGAGGAGAGGCGTACAGTTGGCATGAAGGGATGATGTTTTGATCTGTTTTGGGTCGATGGGAGCGCTTCTATCGAACTTAAACAGATCCAAACATCAAATTGACTAGTTTTGTTTCGAAGATGATAGTATGAAAGAAACTTGCTGAAAAGTGACAGTTGAGTTCCACCAGACTGATGTCCTTGTAAATTTTAGACTAATAATTAAGTGCTTATTGTTATTAGATCAAAGTAAGAGTTATTTATGTGCAGACTATATTTGAATCTATTTATAATTAACATGCTGTGTTCATGGTTTTCAGTGATCATTAAACTTATGCAGAAGTTTATTTGTTTGATTTCAATATTTGATCCTTCTTCAAAGACAGCATTGAGATTTGCATTAGTACGTTTTAACTGTTGCAGGAAATTATCTCCATTGCAAGTGTCTTTGGTGTTAAGCTTGAAATACCACTTACATATGATGTGAGGGTATGTAAATTTAAATTGTTTCTAGTTGTTAGTACTGCATGGGTAATTGTCAAGATAGTCTCTGTGTATACAATATGGTCACCAATTGTCTGAGAGAACGGAACACTGCTTCATAGAGCTGTAACGATACCACTTTTAGGGATTTTCCTCAAGCCTTAAACTATTATGATGTGAACGTCTCTAGAAGCAAATTCAGACATACAATTACTTTCTTATAATAAACATGCCATTCCCTCTTCCAGACAAGCTGCCCTTGCAAAATGCCACATTGGCCTAAAACATTGGCGTCAGTGGTGGTGGCCGGTGGGCAGCCAGCAGGGACGAAATAGCTGCCCTTGGTAATTAAGCAGGTACTGTGACTCACTCTGCACAATAGCCTTTGAACATTATCTCACGGTTTATACGAGCTCAATGTCTACTAGGTGTTCTGAAGTAGCCATACAATCACTGTCTCCGGCTCTGGGAACGGATTACGCAACTCGGGCTATACGCTAAAGGGGTTAAAGACTGAAGATAATATTATAAAATAGAAAATGTAATTTTTGATATCGGCGTCGATTACCATTGCCGATATGTCTGATTATCGGCCAGATTAATTGGCTGACTGATTAATTGGTACAGCTCTACTGCTTCATACCAATGACCTCCCATATTGCAATTTGTTGAAGTAAATAGATAATCACTTATGAATGTGGCGTGACTATGAAGGTAAACCATTAACTTTAATTTTATTTTTATAAAATATTATATGCATCGTACACAATTTATGCAATGCTTAAAACACTTATATACAGTAGCAGAACTAATGAAATGAAATTCAACCTTCAATACGCTCATAAACTACTGTTGACGCTTTAAAGACGATTCTCATTATTTCAGGATTGCTCATTCTGGCTAGGTTGTTGGGTTTGTTATGCGCCCTTGTAAAGGTTGTAGAAATTGTCATTTTCTTTTTATACTCCTCTTAAAACTGTTCTTCTTAGCCATGCTAGGGTCGGGTTCGGGAGCGCTCCTGAGTAGTAATCTTGAAGGGGCGATATATAAATTTTCTTAATGAATGAATATTCTTTGTCATCATCATCAAAAAGGTTGTATCTCAGTAGTTAGTAAGTAATTAGTCATCAACTCTCCACTTTAGAGCACCATAAAGTTCAATGTAATTTTAGTACATTACAGACCAACTAATCTTGGTAACTATTATATAAACTATTATTTTTGACCTAATGAACTCGATGTTTTATCTTCCTAAATGCAGCATAGACTTAACAAATTCATTCGGTGTAATTGAATTTGTTCTGCACTGATTTTCAGAATCCATACTTGGCCGTTTCCTTGCCATCAGAAGAAGTGGCACGGCAGATCATGAGTCGCTCTGTAACCATCAAGTGAGTCTGATTGTTTTTGGGATGATTGCTCGACTTGGCTGTGTTGTCCGACAGATATAATTCTATTATTATGTAGAAGCATTTTGATATCATGACCCTTGCAACAGAGTATGTCACACTATCACAGATGCATTCAATCGCTTGGATACAACTGACGGAACATCTTAGTTTCAGTGATGGGCAAAATACTTTTGAAAAGTATTTTGAAAATACAAAATAAAATACTATTTCGAAAATACTTTTGGAATACTTTTTCAAAATATTGTTAAGAAATCAACATTTTGTACTTTCATCCGTACTCACTGGCGTATACGTTTTACATTGCATGAGCATAGGCTACTGTGCACTTTGCATGTCATAGTTTCTGAACAAATGGACTTCACATTCAGTAGACTTTACTTGGACTAATTAATCAATGTTCAATTCAAAGTGGAAAACCACAAATGATAACTAGTTCGATTAAATTGTCTGGTGGCCTGCAGGGCATCCATCTGTTCTGCTGGTCATTTTGGCAATGCAACATTTAGCATTCCTAGTTTTCATTGTGAGAATGTGGAGGTTGCTGTGAGATTGTAATTGCACAGTGATGCTAATTGTGGAATAATTAAACATGATGTGTGTGTGTGTAACAAATTGCAGTAATATTACATGTTGTAATAGTAACAGATGATAGCAAGTTTAACAGGAGTCAAATTTGACTGTGTGACAGCAATGCAAGGTGTTCAGCTGTCCTACTGCTTATTATACAGTCACTTCCTAGAGAGTTTATGACTGTAGTCTATCTTTATGGGATAGGGTGTATTGTGTGTTACCATTCTTCAATCACCCTTCCATCATGTTGAAAAAAATTGTTAAGCCATGGTATTCCTAAATCACCTAATGTCAGGTTAGCTGTCTAATCTTGTGGTTATATTGTCTGCAGATCCCTGGTTGAAGTTTGGTGTAGCGGAGATTCATATCACGTGCTCCAGAGTCAGCTGGCAGTTTTGTCAAAGACATTCTCAGTGAGTTTTAATTGTTACTTAGCTGAACATCTGATGGATGATCCAAGACTGACAGTGACAATCATGTGACTTCTGTTGTGCCTTGGTATCAACAGGTCGCCACTGGCTTTGCTCTACGTGTGTGTAAGAGCCCACTCCTACTTGACCATTGAAGAGTCTTCCACATGCCATTTGAACAGCTGACTCAACTGACTCTTTAAAATCTCTCGATTCAAGACGTATTTGTTCTACAAGGCCTACAATGCTGTTAGTAGTTCTCTGTTATGGCTCAATATAAACTGTCATTATTATCATTGTTGTTGTTATTATTAGGGCTGTTAACGATTAATTTAATTTTAATAGTTAACTATTGAAAAATTACCGATTAATTAATAGTTTATTTTCATTAAATTACATAAGTGTGTATAATTACATTTGTCAAACAAATTAATGACTTTTCAATTAAAATTCTCAGTTACTGAAATTAGTTACATACAGAAAATAACACATGCGATTTTCTTGCTCATACTGAAGTGCTATATCCATGGTATGCTAACGATTTGTCGCAATGAATGCAATAAACGTAATCGGCATTTTTGATAATTCCATTGTCCAATAATTAAAATCCAAAATGTTCATGTAATCTACCTGATATGTGTTTATGTTTAATATCTTATGTTTAATAACTCTCCGCCACCAGTTTGCAAAGTATACGGTTTATGATGTTTCTTTCGGACTTCCTGTTCATGTTAGAAATGGGCGGAATAACTGAAACGATTAATCG
Organism: Bimastos eiseni; assembly: GCA_959347315.1. NCBI lineage: Eukaryota > Metazoa > Annelida > Clitellata > Crassiclitellata > Lumbricidae > Bimastos > Bimastos eiseni. The sequence goes on along the minus strand of OY365811.1, from coordinate 31,072,667 downwards.
TTACGAAAATTTTAGCGTTAAAATAAATTAATGATTAATCAATTAGTTAATCGTTAATTTTCGCAGCTCTAATTATTATTATTACGAGTATCCTCGTTTATTCGATATAGCTCTTCACTGTACTGGCTTTTCATAAGGCTGCCAGTGCATACTAATGCTTTATGTTGATAGCATTTTGTTTGCAGAGCCCATATACCTGTTGTGAACGAAGTTATCGAATCCTGGTCGAGTGCTTCAACAGGCAGCTGAACCTTCAGGAGAAAGTTTTTCGCATTGAAGTCAGTCAGTATTTCATATAAATTATGTTGCAGAGACAGTTGTTGTACCTGATGCAGTTTTACTCGTGGTTCGAATTCCGGTGCAGTACTCAAAATTGTCCGTTCTGTATTTAATCCTTTAGTGACAATAGCATTGGTCTCCCAGTTAGTTTTAGTAGGTGCTCTTCATTTAAGGATTTGTCGCTTAACAGTTTTAAGCTGTTGATGTACTGAAGAAGTTACATTGACCTAGTCTTGTTTCCAGTGAATCCTACTTCCGGGTTTTGCCTGTTTCTAAGATTGCATTTATTTAAATAAATTGACAATATTTCAAGAAAGTGGGGCAAACATTTAGTACCAGGGTGTCAAAGCAGGACGTTTTGGCACAGATATCTGATACAATATATAATGTAATATGTCTACATCTGAGTACATAAAATTATTATCTATCCCTTCCTAGTTCATATTGTGTGTTTTAGCGTACTTAATTATCTTGTTGATTATACCGTGTATTTTGGCATAGCATGCATTTAAAATTGGCGGATTTGACGTTAATGGATGTTAATAATATTAGATAATTTATTGTCTTTAATCAAATTTAAAAATAATTAAATATGCAAAAATGCTCTTTCACCATATTTTGTAATGTGTAATTGTGTATGTTCTGAGACATATATATCAGACTATGAGGAAAAGCAAATTTTAGGAAACACAGAATTAGACATTACTTATTGTATCAGAGATCTGCACCAAAACGTCCTGCGACAAAACGGCTGCGCCAAAACGTCACGTATGGTGAGGGTGCATAGGTGTCCATTAATTAATATACAACATCTTCTGGCAGCTGTCATCAGCCAGAAGAAAATAGTAATGGCACACTTTGATTTGCTGATTAAAATCAGATTGGCTATATAACATATGTTTCAAGAAAGTATGTGGCTATATTATTGCCCATCATTAAAAGGGTTGTGGCGCAGAGTTCGGTGATAATAATTTCTGATGAGTGAGCAACATATTTGGATATACTGAATATGCTGAGGAACTACACACATCTGACAGAGGAAGTTTGTGAACACATAACATGCCATATCAAGCACTTACCTCTATGTATATATTGCCAATGACTCTTCCCGTATGTTTTTTGGGAACCAATAAACCACACACACAAGCCGATACTAAATGTTTGCTGAAAATGACCTGTGATTGTTTGTTTTAACCTTTAATGACCAGCGCATAGTAAGGTATAATCAATAACACTGGTAGTTAAAGGGTTAAAGGATGAGCATTTGTATACATAAGTTTGCTGAATAAAATTAAAAACATTATTTGCAAATATTTGTTTGCGTAAAATTTGGCGAGGCAATATTCGGCGGATCCCTACTGTGGGATCTAATGTTTAAATGAGCTGATTCATACTATATTGTTCTGGATTATTGACTCTTACTTTGCAACTTTGTTTTAGCGATTGTTGGATGGCCCATTGTCATTCGATGGTAAGCTGGACCTGAGCGATAACAGCGACAACACTTTTCATATTCTGGAATACTACGGTCCTCAGAATTCACCTCCACCAGAAGAGCCTTACGAGATTTACTTCGGACGATGGGTCAGTCAGTATGTTGTGTCATTAAGTACTGTGTTTTGTGTCATTAAGTACTGTGTGTTGTGTCATTAAGTGCGGTGCATTATGTCATTACCTACTGCGTGTTGTGTCATTAGATACAGGGTTTTACACGAAACTGGGGTTTAAAATTTGACTTCATTTACTGATTACCCAGTAATCTAATGTAATGATGTAGCACCAGTTGAATGAAATCCATCATTTAGCTGCACTCACTTGAGTAGCTTATGTTGGTCTGCCTCGCCTTGGAGTTGTCTGCTTATTGCTATTTCTCATAAGGGAATCAGCGATAAGTTTGTAATGTTGATGCTGTTGTAAGAGATTTCAGATGGTCCATTTGAATTTGCCAGAGTTTCCTGCCCGTTCATTCGTCTTTCAAAAATATCCATGATTTATAATCCCCTCTTAACTAACATCAACCAAGTGTTTAGAAATTTGAACCATAAACTAAGAACAGTTTTCTGTCTAAGTTATTTTCTTGTTTTGTTAACTTTTGTAGTTATGCAACGGACAACGTGACTTCATTAACCGTTATCATCTTCAGAAAAGACGATTTATAGGTACATAGTCTACATTTGCACTGGCTGTCGTTTAGTTATTTTATAGTTTAAATAATTTTAATGCAAGCATGATAATATGACAATTTGTAAGCAAGTCTATCGATATGTGAAATAAAACGTATGCCTAGTAGGAAATGATTAGCATGATATATAATACTGTGTATGTAAGAGATAGTAATTTAATACATATAATGTAGTGTGGGTTATTACTATGTTATGTATTTATATGTAAAGTTTAAAAATATTTAAAAATTTCATCCTCTTATTTCTGTAGATCAAAATTACAAATGAGGTCTGTTGCGATGTGAACTAGTTTTGGTATGTATAGTGACCATTTGATCATTCCGGTTACATTGCAGTGATGTACTTTGATATTTTATGTTTGATGTTAGAGTAATTTTCTTGTGAATTTTGTCTTAGGTAACACGTCAATGGATCCAACACTGTCTATGATCATGGCTAACATGGCTAAAGTCAGTTCAGGAATGATCGTTTGCGATCCTTTTGTTGGAACAGGTTGGTTTTTGTCAATGGTGGCCCCACTGGGTATTAGAAATGGTTATATTCCTAAAACGCACTATTTTAGGTGATTTGCTATGTTGACAAATTCTATGCACCAGTTATGTAGCAATGGTTGACTTTTGCCTTATGTCTGGGGTTTGAATTTCGTTGCATTGATTGAAATCGTCAGTTAATTGGTATGCCGTTCTAGTCCTGCAGAAAGTTTGCCAGATTCTAATTTTATTGCTCTTGTTACTCTTCTTCTGTATTGTATTTTATTTATTACTTGCCAATCAGTAGACAGCTTTTACACTAAGTAGCTGATGTTTGTACAGCGTATGTATGTATGTTGGATATCCTGAAGAGCACAATGTCATTTAATTAATGTGGTCACAGTCAGTTGTTTGCTTTTGTTTGGTTGCTTTGAGGATTCATTGTAATTTTTCTTTTTTTATTCTTTCATTCATTTCTCAAAGTTTATGTGGCCTAGTGTAGGGCTGTGTTGATCCTATTTTTTGGTTACTGATATCATTGACTTCCTGTATTCTGACCTAGTTCTAAAACTGACCAAACAATCTGGGTTGATGGAGGTCTGTGAGTGAGCCGGTCTCTGACACAGTTCTTATTGGGAGCTGAGAAGTTTTGAAAATTATGTTTATCATTAATATATAGTAAATAGAGTCAAATGTCTTTTGTTGGCTGCTTTGCAGGTAGTCTTTTGGTTGCATGCGCACATTTCGGAGGTCATGTACTTGGCACAGACATTGATTACAATCTTCTGGTTGGAGTTGGTAGGTTCATTACTTCTCATGTCGAATTCTTAGAATTCTGTCACATTGGTGAACGGATGAGCGGGTGTTTCATAAAAAATCGTAACGTGTAATTCGACCCTCTTAAGTCGTTGTGTGAAGCACGGTTGTGAAGTGGAGGAATCCTTCGACTGAATGGTCTGATAATTTGACTAAATTAATTATTATGCACAAGCTTCACAGTGGGCTGATTTTAAAAAAAATTGTGGAGCACAGTAATTGCACAATTAATCATCAAATGAAATTAAGTCAAAAGCATTTTATTGTTACCAATTATAGCAAATAGTGCATCGTACATATTAAATTAGCAAACTAGACATAATGTGTGCTACATAGGGAGACCCAAAGGGGCTAAATAACCTGCTATCTATAAACACCCAATTAATGAATGAAGTTTCCATTGTACTCCATTAATGAAAGCTGATATTATAATGTTTAATTATGTAAAGTGATGTCTTGATTTATTAAGAGATAGATGATAATCCTGTTAGCAAGACTTGTCTCACTTATGTGTGCCCATTAATATATTGTTTGACGGAAGTTTAATATCATATTTTGTGCATTCTTCAGTTCAATGCTTCAATCGATTGTTGCCTTGTGCATCAAATACTAGCACAATCAAATTTACTAATCAGTAAAAAAAACTAGTGTTGTGATACTACAACACCTTGATGCTTCCTTCTGGTTTTGCCCAGCAACATATTGTCAGTTTCACAGGATGTAGGTATGAAGATACTTAATATCATACATGTCATATGTGCTTTAAGATATGCCATAAACAGAAAGGAAAGACCATGACATTAGCAGCTGATTAACTTTTTAAAGGTTCTTGCAATGTTGTGGGTAATTACTCAGATATTGAGATGCACCATTGTTTCTAAGGTGCCTAGTAAGTAGTGTAATGCTAAATATAAATAAATAATAAGAAACAAAACATATATATCTTTACTAAATTTTTTCCAATTTTCTTATTAAATAATGGATAAATAAAGTGGTGACTTGCCCAAACTAAGGAAAGACATTTTTAACATTGATGACAATTGTTGATAGCTGATTTTTCTGATAATAGGCCCGATTACGTACATGCACATTTTACGGCTCTGACATACACACATGCTGCCTGCGACACTGTTGACCACCAGCTGTTGCTATTTGCACAGGGAAAAGTATCAGTTTCTCTGTATGGCCTACTGCCTGAAATTGGCTAGCTTTTTCCTCTTGAATTGGTGCAGCAACTGGATATTGGTACTGCTATCAGTATTCTTACTGTTAGTATGGCTCAGTCTGAGTTGGTCATCTGTGATTGGTTTATGTTGGTATTTAAGGCAAATCAAGTCGTGCTGGGCAGAAGTGGCGTTCTAAAGAGGAGAGCATTCGTAACAATCTACGACAATACGGCCTGGAGCATTTCTATGTCGATGTATTAATTGCTGATGCTTCACGACATGGACTTTGGAGGGACCAGGAATTCTTAGACGCTGTTGTAGCTGATCGTAAGTAACAGCGTTTAATGAAGATTTATGTAGCTGAAGCTCAACATTAGTTGATCAAATAGATGTATTGATAAAATAGATGTATTGATAATATGTAGTTTGATTAGTTTATGTTTGAATATTAATTGTCTGATTGGTTTAGTTTGCTATCACTTGATTAGCTACGGGTTTGAGTAGTAACTTTATGCGTGTTAAAATGAGCCGCAGAATGTAAAGTTGTTTAAATTTTAGCTCCGTATGGTGTTCGAGAACCAACGGTGAAGGTGGGCAGCAAGAAAGAAGTCAGTTCCATCGATGAGGAACAGTAAGTCACTGAGATGTTATTGTCATCGATAATGAAAGCGACTTAGTTAAGATCGCTGTGGCCCTATCTACTTCTTTTGCCACTATTGTGCCCTCCATATAGAATGCCTTCCCTCATTTCTGCACATTACCATTCTTTCTGGGTCTCTTCCTGCATCCTTCTCCCTCCTCTACATCTTTTTATACTCTCAGCATTTTCGCACTCAGAGTGAATGACCACTGCTGTGTGCAGCTCTATATAAATTGATAAATACGATACAATCGGTATTGGTTAATTTAATTGATAAGGCATGTTAGGTTAATTTCAGTAGTGGTTGATTCAATTGATAAAGCATATTAAGTTACATAGCAATTAGTTCTTTTTACACTTCATTTGGTTTTCAATTATATCCAGTCATGTATTCAGTGCAAATGCATTTAATTGTTGCGTTGACAGAATGTTTAAGAGTGTGTATTATAAAATCATAGGATTTGGTTGGCTTACTCAGTGGGATAACATTGAGCTTTCCAAGTGTTACCTCTACCTAAATATATTAATATCTTCATACTTATAACTGCTGAAATTTTGATGTTCAGTTTGTTGCTTGAATATTTCTTTTAAGTGTTATAGTCTTGTCAGTCAAGAAAGACTGTTTAGAAAGAAGATTGCATCCATATAATTTTATGTATATGCTGAAGTGATGTTTACATATTGGAAGATTATAATTTTATAGTACATATACCTCCTAGTCACACACACACACACACACACACACACACACACACACACACACACACACACACACCATATATATGTACATGCATAGATATGTGTATTTTGCATGAAACATGAGTGAACTGCTGTTTGTGCTGCCAGCAAAGATGGACACATTCCATGCAAAATGAACTACAGCATGTCGGATATCATTGTCGATCTGCTCCACTTTGCAGCTAAGTTCTTGGTCCTCGGTGGACGTCTAGTCTTCTGGATTCCAGTCCTCAAACAAAAGTAATTATTTAATTCACTTTTAACCATTTGCACAATTTGGTAGAGCTCTGTGAAAGTAAGTTATGTGTATTGGTGGCGCTGCATGGACGCAAAATACGCAGTTGTGTCCCAAAAAAAGATTAAAAAAATGACCAAAAATATTTTAACAAACTTTTTTAACGAGGCAAAAGAAATTAAAATATTTAACCAAATAATTGTAAATATAATGAAATTTTCAGAACATACTTAGGCCTACTTAGTAGGCCTTCCTACGGTATATTGATGTTTCCAGACTCAGAATAACTAACATATATTAACGGCTTTCCATATCGGACGATAATCGAACATTTTCTGTTTAAACACGTTCTGTTTTCATTTTGGTTTTAAATTAGTTTAAAATTACAAATTTGTTTTTAAATTCTATTTTCAATTTTGTAAATCCATTAGATGTAGTTGTGCTGATATGTTAAGTTCACGTTGCAGAAGTTTAGTATGGCCTACTGCAGTTTACCAATAATATTTCAACAATAATTTTTAATGAAATAAAAGACATTGAAATACTTAACCAAATAATAAGTAAATAGAATGACATGTTCAACTTCGTCAGAACATAAGCCTACTCACTTAGCATTTACGGTGTATTGATATTTTCGAGACTCAGAATAGCTAATATATAATAACGGCTTTCCATAGCGGATGATAATTGAACATTACCTGTTTAAAATGTTGTTTTCATTTTGCTTTTAAATTACAGTTTAAAATTGTGTACCAAATTTTCAAGGCCAGCACAACCACTAGCTATGTACATATATAGTTATTTATGTAATTCATATTGTACATGTAACGTCTTTTAATCATCCAGTAAGCTCTTACTATTATAGAAGTTTATTCCACTAAGAGAGGTGCAGTGTACTGTGCCATTTGAAAGAGGTGTGTATAAGTTGGGAACAGCCAGGGGCGTCCAGGTAGGAGGGCGGTCCAGAGGCAAATGCCTCCAATTTCAGGTAGGGGTGGACGACATTTTTGCGTCTTAGGGGGTGAATGTCTTACCTTCCTGGCACTTGGGGGTTGCCTCCATCACTCAGGTGGGATTGACACCCCTGGGAACAACATGAACAATGTGGAGTATTCCAAAGAATGTAGATGTAACAACATGGTGGTCTATCTTTATAGTTCAGTTGTGAGTTCGACTTGTTAGCATGCATTCCTTTTTGTGTCCTGAGATACACTTGGGATCTTGAGATTTGTCCACTGCTGGCTCAAGGAGCAATGAGAGAGAAGCAAGTGCCTTACCCATTATGGACCTCTGCTTTGCCAATCAACGGTTTATTTTTGGTATAGAGGTTTTGTGTTCATATTTTGAGTTGCCTTGTTTTAGGCCAATCAAGTTTTTTATAGCTTTTTTATATAACTTATATAAGAATGCTTAATTTAGATCATTATGGATTTTATTAACAATATCATTTACAATATCCATAATATCGAGTACAACTGATTTAGACCTTCATGGGATTAAAATTATTATGAATGGTTGCATTTGTTTGTGCAGCTACAAGGAAAGCAACATTCCACAACATCCATGCTTTGAGCTGGTTGCCAACTCCGAACAGATCCTCAACCTTCGAGTTAGCCGTCGACTTCTGACAATGGAAAAAACGCAGCCTTATCAGGTCCTCGTCAATTTCCCTTAGTGTCACATCACTGCTATTTTAAAGTGCTCACACATTTTGTATGTGCTTCATTTATGTCATAAGATCAGTGGGTTGTCTAATCTAACCCACCTAACCCTTAGTATGTTAGTACCCTATTGGATTGTGGATAACGCGTAGTGTGATGCCAACATGAAACATGGACAATGGGGAAAGATGGATACAAAGTAGGTCAATTTTACAGGCATCTTTTATGTAGGAGGTTCACATTTTTCTGCTGATGACACTTGCTTCAGAGCTATCTAGGAACTTGTAGTTTAGTAATCATGAATGTTTACATTGTGATGTGTTTTGGATCTACTTACTTACCTCTGTGAGCTAATCATGTAACAAATTAATAAGCAGTTGCAAGTTGCACATATCAAATTGTGAAAGCTGATAAATTTCAAATGCCGTCTCTGTTTTCAGGACGAAATGGCGCGTGGAGCTATCTTGGTCGAAGATCATTACAAGGACGCATCGTTTAGGGAACAATACTTTCGACCTACAAATAAATCAAGGGGAAATCGAGCAAATGAATTTAACATCAAAAACAACTAATGGAGTAAAAGAAACTTTTGGCACAAATAAAACTTAGAAAATTGATACGAAAATGAAGAAACTTCGCTGGTTCTCCAATAATTGCTAAAGCATTGTGTAGCATCTGATCTTGAATCTCATGTCTGTAATTTGTGTCAATGCACTGTTTAAAACAGCTCCAGGGGCTGTGCTGTGAGACAAACTACTTGCTTCAATAGAGTTAACAGAAATCGTGCACATCCAATATGGCTGGTATACAACTTTAGGGTTAAATGGCTAAACTAAACACAGGTAATTTTTGCAGAAACTGAAGTTTGGATTGTTTCACTACCGTAAATAAATCATGAACTCAATTTGTAAACTTAGTGATGAATTGCAGACACAATACACATAAACTGTATCTGAGCTCTCCATAACAAATTTGGAGAAAGAGAATTCACGATAAGACGGTAAGGAAGTTCTCATAATAATGTATATTTAGCACTTTTACGACAAGCTGGTTTCCTAGTCAATTTTAGTATAAAATCTTGAGCGGATTCCAGGCAACATGATATATACATATATATATATATATATGTGTGTGTGTATGTGTGAAATTATGAAGCAGTTTTGAACAAAAACAAGTGTATAAGACTATAGTTATAATGTAACATATTGCTTACATTACACTTCAAAGTGAAATCAAAGAATCAATATATGCAGTGAAGAAATCGAGTTATGTACTCGATAGTTATTATACTGGACAGTTATCTACAGCTTGTGTAAACTAAAGTCACTTAATATCTACTGATCAAGATCATCAAGCAACGACTGCACCAACATCCCTGTTGTTGGCTTTTGACTAAGCATATTTTCTACGAGTTTAGTTGGACTAATTTCGCCTCCATGAGCCAGTAGTGTCTGATGGTACCTCTGTCCCATTGCACGGCTGAATGGATCCTGTTTGAAGCAGCTGTGCCAGATGCGCGAAGCAATGGCACGCGACATAAGGTAAGAGTAATATTTGGCTCCATAACCAACAAAATGTCCGAAACGTAGTTGCCATGCTGTGCCTGGCACGTACGGAAGGCAGTGGTAGCGATTCTGAACATCGGCCAGGATTTCCGTTGTGCTCTTTTCCAGCGGATGCGTTCCATGATAGACTTGATCAAGGATAGAATAGAAGACCTGGAGCAGGGTTTCAGAAGCGGAAAACATTCGCTTTGCCTGGCACATACTCTGTAGGACATCAGGGGATAAACATTCTCCTGTTTGCCAGTGTCGAGCAAAACTGGACAAAACGCGCAGATCGAGGGCAAAATATTCCATCAAGACAGATGGCACCTCCGCAAAGTCTGTGGGACAACGCGTCCCAGTGACGTGTTGATATCTCGTCTGCCCAAGCATTGAATGCATAGCATGACCAAACTCGTGGAAAAGATTTTCCACCATTCCAGGGGTAAGAAGAGACGGTGTCTTGCCCTGAGGCCGTGGAAGATTAAGCATCAGCACAACAAGTGGACGTTGGTAAGAGCCATCTTCCTTGATGCGACCGCCCTGGATCGTGAAGTGGCAATCCTGATGTGGTTTGCCAGAACGCTCAAAGAAGTCGCAGTAAATGTAACCAAGGACGCCTTGAGTTTCATGCCGAACGGCAAGTTTCTGAACATCGTGCGACCAAGTTTCACCATATTCTGCTTCTTCGCATTCAAGTGTGACACCAAACAGGCTGCTAAATAGATTACTGAGCCCTTCCATACATCCACCAAGTGAAAAGTACTGCGATAGTTCATGGTTGCTGACTTTGCACGTTTCATGTCTTGCGATTCCACCATAGTAGGCAGTATCCCATGCCTCTAGTTTTGATTTCGACCCATGATAAAGCTTCACCTTTTCCAAGTCTTTAACTTCTGCCATAGCTTTTGGTCGAACTTTCTGTGCCAGCACCTCAAGGAATTCCATTACATGTTCGGGAGTACTGCCAATGGTTCCACGCAGGGCTCGATGAGCGTAAGTTGGAAATCCAGCGAGTTCTGCCATTGCTGACCTAGCTGCCAGTAGTGCTTCAAGTCTATTCATCTGCTGTTGCTCTGGATAGAGGTAAATCTTGTAAGCGGCTTCACGCACAAGATCATTCGAATTTTCTGAGAACATTCCAGTTACCATGATGTTATTTCCATCCATAGTAAAGACCCGTTGCAGATGATTTGGTAGAGCAAATCGTGGTACTGACGTTGGCTGGTGACAGCCTTGCATAAAGAAAGTACCTAGGGAAAGGATGCTCTCATTTAAATTCACAAAATCTTTCCGTTTTTCTTCTGACAGATGTATGCCACTTTGTTCAAAGTCAAACATAAATAACTCGGCTACTCGCTGGTCTATCTCATCCATGCCGAATTCGTCACCTTTCACCAGAACTTTCTTTAGGGCTTCGTAGATACTTGTATTCGTGTTGAGCATTTCCACAAGTGAGCTGATATTCATGCATGCCTCCTCTGCAGCCTGTGCAAACTGCTGGTCAGGATGTGCCACACGAACAAAATCGGCCATATCAGCCACACGACACAGGCAATCTGACAACTGGTCGAACACCTGTACTAGTTTTCTTCCTCTGGAATTCCCGGACGCCTCCTTCACAAGTTCTTCGGTCTCAGACTGGACCTGTTGCTGTAATAAGTAAAAACCTGTGTAATCCGTCAGTTGTGGTATCCGAAAGAGACCTACATTCTGGCGTCCTAAACTGAAAGACAGTTTCTTTTCAGGTCGAGTATTGAACGAGGTTCCCAATGACGACCACGTAGCCACAAATCGCCTCTGATATATTGCCAATCCCCGATTGTTGATCTTGCCGAGTAGGGTCGCATTTGCTGGTATATGGAATGAGCGGCTTAAATGAGTAGCGCGTGCACAATATGACCCAGACCACAGACGCCATTGTGTCCCAATGCCTCGCAACATATATTTATTCACAGTATGCATGGCCAGTGCTTTGGAAACAGTTAACAGTTACTCTAGATTCGGTCAGCAGTAAGCGAGAGTCGTAATAACAACTCCCAGCATCTACACGTCAGTCACATTAAACTTTTGTAAGTCGCATACTCATAACATAGAAGGTTACCGTATATAACAGAAATATGTATTTCCCGTCCAGATTCAACAGCGCCTGATGACCTCATTATACCGCACAATGCACTTGCAGTTCTATTAGTATTCTAGAGCAAGACAAATCCAGCGAACACAGCCACTGTTCGCACTCTTACACTGCCTATCCCAAGTCTGGATAAAGCAAGAGGGTGGTGCAAATGATCTCTATTAGCACACAGTATTGTTTGGCGATGTTGGTCTAAATATCGCAATATGTCGTCCAATAGTATATGATACGTATTAGTCCCAGGCCTTTGAGTGGCACGCTGAAAGTTAGTAAAATACAATTGTAATTTCTAGCGGCAAGATTTACACTATAAAAATTTGCTCTCAGTTTCACCTACGTTATCTACGAGTCGGAGATCAAAATAAATTTTGATGGCGCAATAACAAATTTTAGGACAATAAATTCATTTGTACCGGAACCTTCACGAAATTAGTACTCTTTGCTGGAGGATTGATAGGTCCTTGAGGCAAGTTGTTTATTTTCATTTATGCTGCTTTTAAGTCGTTGGCCGTTCTATTTATACATATACAACGCACTTTTCCGTACATTTAATATTAATTAAATATTACAGGAGATGCTTCACAATTTTATTTTATTTACTTGCATACGCAGAGGATTTATTTGCAGCACCAACGCCAGATGATTACGCATACACATACACATTCATTATGCAGAATTTGGTTTAAAAGTACTGCATATAAATCTGTAAATAAAATCTGTACGGCGTTATTCATGTTGTTTGTAATTGTGTTTTGCAGTCGAGTGTTGCTGATCTGTTCTGCTGGCTATTAAGGTGATTTAGTGACGATGGGCGCTGACCAAAGCAGTCAGTCAGGCACTTCGTTGAAATCTCAGCGAGATGAAGATATACCTTATACGTCTTGCTCCATCAGCAAACCAATAGGCGTTGGTGAGTTAAGACTTTAGATCAGACACACTGTTGTTCACAAAAGTCACTGAAATGTAAAATGTTATCACATATAAAATTGAGATGTTTGTAATAATAAGAATCTTCGTTTAATTTCAAACTGACAAACCGCAGTAATGATTACAAGCACATTATGAACGAATAATGATGAGTTATTACAGGAGTGTAATTTAACTGTCAGCAGCCACGCAGGGCGCCCATTATGCTATACATCTTCATTTACACAGACTGGCAGATGGATGCAAAATTACATGTAATTAACAATTTACTTTCAGTTTATGTATTAAATTTACCCAACTGAAACTTTTGCTTACATTGAAATTTATCAGTAGACATATTTTTTTACACTATTCGTATTTGTATTCAGCTGAATAGTTGGTCCAATTATGCATATTCGACCGAATAGGGATAATCACTTATTTTGTATATCTCTAATTATTATGCCACAGAGTTGGTAAGCATATATTATTATGCCACAGACTCTTCCCTTTTGTAACTTGCATATCTTACTTTCTCATTTCAATTACTGTTTAATAAACAGACATCACATGATATAATATCAACTGACATAAGATGAGTCAGAGGCGGCGATCTTGTTTGACAGGTGGGGGGACACCCAATGAGAGGGCTAGGAAATGTGAGGGGAGACACACGTATAACATGGTCCCATCTCTGCGAAAGGTGGGAGGACTTGTCTCCTCAACTCATCTGGGATGAGTTATATATTTTGAAGGGACACTATATGTAACTTTGATTGGTGTGGTTATTCTTTCTTTGTGAACAGATCAACCAAAATCATCGCCGCGTCTAATGTCGAAAACGCGGTTGACTTCGAGAGATGCCCGTGAGCAGTCGACTTCGCAGAGCATCATTGTCGTGACGGAAGGAGCATCATCTGAGCCTGAGGTCGATGAAGAACTCGTGCATCTGTCGGCCATTTCTCCGTTTCTTCCGTTGATCCATAGTTCGGTCAGTGCATCTGGTTCTGTCAATTCGGAGACTCTGGGTCAACTCGACGTACGTCACATCCTCGGCCTCTGCCTCCGTCTCCAGGAACACATGAAGCAGTGTGCCGATGCAGTCGCATTTGATCAGAATGCGCTGTGCGTCCGAATCAAAGAGGTCAGGCAATCAACCATGCTGCGATTTGTTGTAAAGTAGGGCATTTATGTAATTGACTCATGCACCATTGTAGGACTTAGAGAAGGTACTCTTAAGTACTCTTTTTTTACGAGTCCAGCCGCATTATACGTATGCAAGGAGAGGGAGAACGGGTTTCGAAATTTTCGACGATTTTGCTTTCATGGTGCGTATGGCAGGGGTTGGATTAAAAAATGTGTATGTATGCAAATATAACTGTCTAATTATGATGTCCACTTTATGGAATATTAAAATCAGAACTGCCTAATCAATTTTATTTAGCACAAAAAACTTTTTAAAATGTAAGTGTTGTTAGCATTTTATTTCTTCATGACAGCTAACAAATTTAGGCTGTAAAATATGTGGAAAAATTTTACCAAATCAGTCGCTTGTCGCTGGATACAATCAGGCTTAAAATGACCAAAAATGATGTGAAACCTCAAACCGGTTGTAATTGATATTAATGCAGAAATGATTACAAAAATATATATTTAATACAAATAATATATAAAACTTTTGCTTGGACTGTCATAAATGCTTCAAAAAAGATTTTTACCAAAAGCCCTATAATGTTACGAGACGGAAAATCATAATTTCGGTTCAGATTTCGCTATCTTTGTTGTCATATTGAATTAGATTATGGTTCGAGATTTCCCGCCTTCCTGGTCTCGTTTTGAAGCAGAATATCTACTTTTCCTGTTCTATTAATAACATATGACCTTAGCCTATTTATTACGCACACAGATTGCCCAGAAAGAGGTCGACTTATGTAAACAATAGCCGATACATGGTTAGCAACCGAAGCGCGTGATTTGATCACATGATACAATCTTGAACTGCGGTTGGCTGATGGTTTTAAGGTCAGCTATGCGCACTCGGTATGACCCGGTCTCTTTAAATGTCACGCTCACACGGAATGCATTATAGTTTGTTGATTTTGACATACTTAATTCGAATATGGAAGAGATTATCGTGAATTTGATTAATGCTAAAGGGTCGGATCCAGTAAAAGTGCACGAATTTTTGCACGAGTATTTGACCTCGACAGAAGAACGAGATTGGAAGGGTACATTCGGGATACAATATAAACCCTAAAGGGACCAACTGGTCCCGCTAGCAGGGCCACCCGTACTAAAAGTTCACGGCAGCAGGTTAAATAAACATAAGATAACATAACATAAAGTAAACTAACTTAACTAGTTAAATAAAAGAACAAGAGTAACATACAGAGAGTGCAGAAAATGTTATCACACAAAATTAGAAAACAGGTAATCTTTAAGTTTAGATTTGAAAAGATAGTAGCTGCTAACACCATGTATTTCAACAGGGGTTTGATTCCAGGCATCTGGGCCTGCACATTTGATGGAAAATCTGCTTGTATTGGTCCTACCAAAAACAGGTCTATAATTTTGAGAGGAGCATAGGCTGTAAGGATTAACAGTGGAAGTAAGGGTAAAGTAGTTCCTAAAAACAGGGGGCAACTGATTGTTGGTGTATGCATACATGAACTCGTTTAATTGCAGAAGTGTTATTTGGTCAAGCCTAGGTATTAGAAGCTGACTGAAAATGTGGTCTATGTTGTGGAGGTAAGATAGGCCAGTGATCACACGCATTGCCTTCCTTTGCAGAGTGTGTAGTCTATTTCAGTGCTACTCAAACTGTGGTCCGCGGCCCGATACTGGGCCGCGGAGGTTTCGTTACCGGGCCGCAGATTGACACCAGAAATTTTAATTAAATTATAAAATAATAATTGGTAAAATTTTTTTTACTTTACTTAAATGAGGCACTTATTAATATTTTATTTTATGAACAACTTAATTAGGTTTAGCACTATATAATATTCATATAGACGCCAAAATTAATGACGTTAATATTTTTTCTTTTTATTGAATCTTCCGTTCAAAAACTTTCTTAGTTAGAAAATAGAAAATTGAATAGAAATAAAAATTGAGAAATCACCATGGCAAAGCAAGGACCAATGGATAGCTTTTTAACAAGAAAAAGATCTCGTTCCGAAAATAAACGCGAATGCTTGGATTTAGAAGAAAAAGATGAATCAGATTCTGATTATGGCTGTTCCGTTAAAATTTCACAAGTTTCCGCTAATAGTAAGTCCCAAAAAAATCTAAACAGCTTTATTCGCAAATATGACGAATCGTATATTCGGTTCGGATTTATACCAAATTCAGAAAATCAAAATTTTGAAAAGCCTCAGTGCGTTATTTGCGGCGACGTTTTGTCAAACGAAGCACTGAAACCGTCAGAACTGATTAGACATTTACAAACAAAACACAAAGAACTGAGTTCAAAACCAAAAGAGTTTTTTGAAAGAAAACATGACGAATTAAAAGGTTGTCAGAAGAAAATTTATGTTTTATCTCATACAAATGTTTCAGCATTACGAGCTTCATACAAGGTAGCTCTTCGTATTGCGAAAGCTAAGAAGCCTTACATAATCGGCGAACAGTTGCTGGTGGGATGTATTAAAGATGTGTGTCAGGAAATGTTGGGAGAGTGTGCAGCAACAAAGGTAGCTCGTGTGCCCTTGTCAAATGACACAATTGCTTGACGAATCAATGATATCGCAAACGATATGGAAGAACAGCTAATACAGCAAATAAAGTCAGCAAACTGGTTTTCTTTGCAACTCGATGAATCTACTGACATAGCTAACTTGGCTATTTTGCTGGTGTATGTATGTTTTGAACATGACGGTGATTTGAAAGAAGAGTACCTTTGTTCTATTTCACTTCTGACAAACACTACAAGTGCTGAAGTTTTCAATGCTTTGAATGGATATATTGTTGATCAATCAGGACTTAGTTGGCGATATTGCATTGGCATATGTACTGACGGAGCTGCTGCAATGACTGGGCGCCATTCTGGAGTTGTTGCCCGAATAAAAGCAGTTGCACCCGAATTACTTTCCCAAAGAACAAGATCCCAGAAAAGGAACTGGGTGGATTCGTAATCCATTTATGCCACTGAAGGATGACTTGGATGTTTCTTTGGAAGACAAGTTGTTGCAATTAGCTGCTGATGAGGGATTCAAAATGATTTTCGAAACTACCTCGCTCGCTGGATTTTGGATAAAAGCAAGAGAAGAATATCCTGAACTTTCTGTTATTGCTTTAAAAGTTATTTTGCCATTCCCATCTACTTACTTGTGCGAGACTGGATTTTCTACTATGAGCATCATTAAAACAAGGCACAGAAACAATCTTGATATTCCCTCTCCTTTTCGAGTTGCACTTTCGACAATAGAACCAAGACTTGACACACTTGTTAGCCAAAAGCAGGCACATTGCTCACATTAATTTGTGCTGGTTTAAGTAAATAATTATGAATAAACATTGTTTAAGAAAATGTCCATTGGACTTTATGTAAAATTACTTTTCGGATTTTGAACTGAATAAATAACGTAGTCCTGGCTAAAAATCAAACCAAAATGCGTCTGCAGTTGAGACGTCGTATTTAAAACCCCATCGATTTCAACCTTTTTAACATAAAATGTAATTACCAAGGGCCGCGCAGCTTCGGTGCTCCAGGTTACCAGTCCTCAACACAAGAAAGTTTGAGAAGCACTGGTCTATTTAGTCTAGATTGGTAGTTAGATGCCCAAATTAGATTGCAGTATGTTAAGTATGGATGAATCATAGTGAAGTATAAGTTAGTTCGGATGAAAAGTATGCTTTGTTTCCTGACAAAGTCATAAAGCCGTGTGTACATCACCTTCTCTAGGAGCTTGGAGAAATAAGGTAGTATGGAAGTGGGCCTATAATTTCTAATGTCATCTTTATCACCTTGTTTATGTATGGGCACCACTCTACCAGTTTTGAGAGCCACTGGAATAGTGCCTGTTGCTAAGCTACAATTTATTATGGAGGTAAAAGGAGCTACCACAAGGTCAAGAATAGGAGTTACTAAACTGGGATTTAGGTCATCAACACCGGCGCTGTGAGTGAGTTTCAGGGAGTGGCTTAGTAGGAGAACCTCTTCTGCAGTAGTTGGAAAAATGGCAAAGGAGTGCAGACAAGGCGGATTTAGAAAAGTAGTGATTGGCTTAGATGAGGCTGGTATTTTATCAACTAAATCCTGTGCAATACCTGTAAAGAAATTGTTAAATCTTTCAGCAATCCTACTTCCATCAGTACACTCAACCCCGTTTTCAATAATACTTTTAATTAGTGAGTCAGTGGTTTTGGTTTTAAGTCATTGTTATATTTAATAAATTCTAGTTTGTAGTAGTTTTTTTCTGTTTTATTTCTTAGTGTCTTGAATTTATGTCTATAGGCAGTGAACTTACTTTTATTGGCAGGGGTGGGGTTCTTTACAAAGATATAATGAAGTTTGGATTTAGTTTTACAAGACTTCAATAGCCCAGAGGTCATCCATGGTTGCTTAAAAGACTTAGATGAAGTTACTTTCTTGTTTCTCAAAGGAAATGCTATCTCATATAACGATTTTATCTTATGACTGAATATATCATATGCGGTAGAAGGATCATTATTTCTACAATATTCCTCGACACTGGTCCAGTCAGCTTGCTCAAATGAGTGTTTGAATAGTTGTTTAGAGCTGTCATCAATATTGCGACTTATAGACACAGTGTGGCTCTTGGCAGGTTTCAAGGTGATATCTATCCAGATAACAATAGGAAGATGATCTGATATGTCTTCTACCATTATTGTGGTTTCAACAACTTTAGTTAGTCTGTTAGTGACCAGGTTATCTATTAGAGTAGCAGTAGAGGTAGTAATTCGAGTAGGACGAGTTATGACAGGCAAAAAGTAGTTAGATGAGGTGATGTCTATAAAGTTGTATCGGCACCTCTCAAGTAGCCGCAGCCAGTTCATTTTTTTGTTAGAATCAGTCATGATCATTTTCACTCAGGTCCTTATAGCCAATAGCTGTGATGTAATCATTAGATTATAGCAAGTTCGATAACAAGCTAAACTCAGCTTTAGTTATTTCACACTATGACCTGCAATTAGTTGTGTTGACATTCAGAAGAACCATGCAGTCTCTGGTCAGAGCACATGAATATACTCACTGAGTGAGAACCAAAAGTAGATTCAATGGCTAGAATCAATTGGAGTCATCAGTGATAAACATTAGTGTATAACAGCAAAGGATTGGAGTCAGGATCTGTCAGACATGACAAATGGTTGAAGTAGACAGTAGAAGGTGAAATAGTCAATCAGAGTCTACCATGCATGAAAGACTCGTTTACTAAGGCCAGGGGAAAATAATAAATTCAGCAGGTAATACTAGAGACTCAATACAGGATCGTGTTATCGCAGACTGGTCACAATATTATTGAACTAGTGTAGCATAGACACAAGAATAAACCAGTCACAGTTTAACTGAATGATTGTAACAACGATCCAAGTTAAACTAGTCACACGTTGCAGAACGAATGCAGCATAAACTCAAGATCAACTAGTTTCAGCATAGTTAAGCAGTTAGTCACAGTATAAGTGAACGAGTACAGTACGTATTTACGATCAACTATTCACAGTATCAGTAAATGAGTTACAGTATAAGTGAATGAATGTTGTACAGACCTAAGATCAACTAGTCATAGTATAAGTGAATGAGTATAGCACCAAGTCAAGATCAGCTAGTTACAGCATAAGTGAATGAATGTAGCGTAAACTCACGATCAACCGATCACTGTAAACTGATTTCGAAGATGTCATGACGCACGCTAAAACATCTAGCGAGTTCGTAACTGATGACAATGCCGTTGAATATCAGAAAACGGCTGAATTCAGGTAAGCCCCGATTATTTTTTAAATACTTTGCACCACAGGATCCTTGTTTATAGACATTCACGCACTGTTGCTGATTCACTGCAACTCCTATACGAAAATCACTGTTTAAACTAAGCTCTAACTGCACCACAGGATCCTTGTTTATAGGCAATCGCATACTGTTTCTGATTCACTGCGACTCTTATACGAAAATCACTGTTTAAACTAAGCTCTAATTGAGCTAATTAGTATTATAAGTTTCAGGTATAACTGTAAAGATTAGCCTGTTCTAGTTGAGCTTGTCTTTATCAATATTCAGGCACAACTACTAGGTTTAGACCCTCTTCTCACTGTGCTCATTTTTATAAGACCTTAGGCATAACGGTTAGGTTTACAACCTGTATTATTGAGCTTGTCTTCAGGTATAAATGCAAAAGTTGTGTCATTTCCTCTCTTGCACTACTTCATCTTTTACAATCCTTATTGTGCAATGTACAAGTTTATCATTAATTGATTAAGTTAATGATAGGAAATAATAATTAGTATTTCAATTGCAATTTATTTTTTATTAGGGTTCTTCTCGATAATCAATAATTGCAGTCTACCGGTTGATAAATCTTGTAAATTGCTGTTTGTTTTGAATGCAAGGCTTTTAGCATTGGCTTTGCTTTTTTGTTGCATGGCTTTTATAAAAGCAAACTGAAATGAATTTGATAAATAGAAAAAAATATTTTTATATGGGTTGTTTATTTGTAGATGTCAATGTAAACTTAATAATGGACTCCCATGCAGTAGCCAGTATGTTCCGAAGGACATGGTCAGGCGTAGAATGGAAATGGCTGCACTTGTCCCACGGGATCAAATGTTGGTGCTACTCGGTAAAATTTCTTGCACAATAAACATGTCCGATGAGACTTGTCGCAGCAGGAAATCCAGCCAAGCGGTGCGTCAACATCAGCGAACATTATATTATTTGGAAAGCCGTCAGATCTGCCGTACAACCTTTAAGTTCATCCACGGGATTAGCCAGGACAGACTGACGGGGATTCTCAAGTGGTATAAAACAGAAGGTTTAACACCAAAAGAAAAACAAAGCGGTGGACGTAAGAACAACACCCACTGCTTTCAGTTTAGTGAAATTGAAGATATCATTCGCTTCCTGACAAACTATGCCAGCGAGCATGCGATGATGCTTCCTGGAAGGGTTCCTAGATTTAAGCGGGATGATATCAAGTTGCTGCCATCGAGCCACATCAAGACCAAAGTGTACGGCCTATACAAAACGTGCATGGAACAACATGGAAAACGAGTTGCTGGATTTTCGACCTTCAAACAGTACTGGCTTCAACTCGTTCCATTCATCACGAAATGCAAGCCAATGACTGATTTGGGTTGGACTTGCCAAAACAACAACACGTTGATCTACCGTAGAGCCAATATCGAGGATCATGAAAAAGGTTTGATTTGAACTGCATAGTTTTCTATAATTTTATAGAAAAAAGCAAGAAAGTAAGTTGTTTGGGAAATTTGAAATGCTGAAGTAGTGTTTTGTTGTTATTAGGACCACCAAGCTTTGTTTGCATATGAGATTACAATTTGGACTTAACTAAATGGTGACAGGTTGACTAGAGCTTTTGACCTGTAACATGGTTTCAATCCTTGTCCAAGGAAGTTACTGCTTACTGACCTTGAGCAAGTCCATCATGCTCAATTGCACTGCAGTTGTATTGTATCATATAACATAACATGGGTTGAAATGGCTCAGATGTTAGAAGCACTGCAAGTTAACCTGTGTCTATCTCTCCTATCTTCCTCTTCAAAACTGAGATAGTGTCCATCATCCAAATCATTCCACAACTGTTGAACTGAAGAATTTCTGCCCTATTGTTCCTTGGGGTGTCTTAAACATTAATTTTATATGATGTCCAGAATTGCCTTGTTTGTTGCTAATTAAAAATCCTGTAGCTGCACTGCCTTCTTTCAAATTATAATCTTGTAGGTTTCGATTAGTTCACTGCTGCCCCTCGTTGAAATGAAAATCTCAATCTTTACAGATTCAATATAAGACCAATGATGTTCTCTCGATAACTTATTAGTTTTAAAATTGATTATAATACATATTTTTCACAGGTGACTGACTTTGTCAACAAGAACAGCATTTGAATGATGTCCAGATTGAATGATCACTCTACAAATCTATGGTTGATGAGGCAAAATCAACATGCCTGGAATTCGGTCTCTCTGATTTGCAAGCAAGTGCTCTGAGTAGCCGCAGCATGTCCATGCACTACAGTTTTGACTATGCACAGCAAGTACATTTGCCGAGTGATCCTTTACAGCCAGGACCAATATATATACTGCCTTGTTCCAAGCAAGTTAGGCATATTTGGTGTCTGCTCTGAAGGGGTTCCTTGACAAGTGAACTTTCTGATTGACGAAGCCCATCTCATCAGTAAGGGTTCGAATGCTGTTGTGTCCTAATTGCATTATTTCTTTCAGCATTATGGATTTGGTGAGACTGATGTCAAGCTTCATTGTGATAACTGTTCAGGCCAAAACAAGAATCGTTTCATGCTTTGGTACTGTGCATGGAGGGTTGCCATTGGTCTTCACAAGTCTATAGTGTTGAATTTTTTAATCGTAGGACACACAAAGTTTGCCCCGGATTGGTGTTTTGAGCTTCTGAAACAGGCATTCAGACGCCATGCAGTGTCATCTCTGTCAGAAATGCCATCTGTAGTGAATGGAAGTGCTTCTGTAAATCAGAGTCTGGAAGATGGAATATCCTTGATCCCGGTTGGAGATTGGCAAGAACATCTGCGGCCATATTTTCTGGCATTAAAAAACATCGGCATTTCAGGTTAGATGAAGTGACATTCAACTACATAATTTTTTTCACTTACATGTGCAACAGAGAAAATGCATGGAAATTTGTAGATTTTTATTAGTGCCTGTCATTGCAGTACTTAACTATAATGCTACAAGTTATCTATATGATAAAATTATTGTGCATATTTTTTTGTTTCTGTTCTGACCCTTTAAATATTATTTCAATTTCATTTCACCTTTGATTCCAAGCTACTTGTTGATTGGGTTTTCTACACTGGAGTGCTTCTAACTGGTTTACACTGCGAGAAGTACTTTGCAATTGTTTGAACATGATACAATATATTATGCATTTCATGTTTGATTCTGCTCACCCTGGGATGGTGTTTGCCAGGGTGTCACCTGAGGATCCAGAAGTGCCTTTCCAGCTTTTCAAGAGCAAAAATGCACTACCAATGGAGGGGCCAACTCCAATCACATCTCCAGGGATGGATGATGCAAGGAAGTGGTATCTATACCACAAGATTCGACCTTTTGTTGCAGATCCGTGGAAGGATGTGATGTGTCCATTGCCCGAAGTACTGCAGCCTTCTCCAGCTGGACTTGAGGACAAAGAACCCAGTTTCCATTGAGAATTCTGGACGAAGACACCGCACTTCCTCTTCTATTGAACCAGATCCACCGGTCGGTGAAACACGTAAACTCGCGGACATGGTGGCGGAAGACCTCTGTCTTCGCCGGTTGACACTGGAAGCATCGGTAAAGGGCAGACAGAAGGGAGGAGTCGTAGACGTGGTGTTGAAAATCGGCGGCGGGTTACTCATTCTGGCCGAAATGTAAAACCAGTTGTCCGGCTGGAGTGACCTGCTAATTCATTTTATATATTCATTATTATTATGTGGGTGAGCTCGCTTGTGTTTTGGTTTGTGTGCTGGGTTGTCAATCGAGGGTTAAGTATTCAAATCTCCTCTAGGACAGAGATTTGCATCAAGAATTCTGCTCCGCCTGCACCTCATTACCAACCACGCTATGACGATTTCACTGATTGTACACTGTCGCTGGGAAGATGAGACGGTGAGGGAGAAGATTTGTCCCCCGCTCTGATATGCCGAGGCTAAGATATGAAGTTGCTAATGCTTCACACCAATGACTGCCTTTCTGGCTAGCTTAAAGGGCTGATGTTCTCTATTTCCTCTATAATTTAGATCTAAAATTCTGTCATTAATTTTTGTCGGATTGTTATATTTAATTCCTATAAAAAAAAATATTTCTTAAACGTCTATTAGTATTAGACTGTATACCATAAGATTTGTCTTTTTGTTGTAGATCCTCGGAAGAATGTGAATGCCTTTAGCAATAGCTACACATGAACTCGAAGAAGACGCCTTGGACAAAACAGAGCTGAAAAGAAGACTGGACAAAAATACATCAATTCCTTTTTTAATTCTGCCACTGCTTGTACTCTGGCAGTGCCAGTCCCGAGCCTGGATAAAGGAGGAGGGCGACAGCACTAATCTTTTTTTATCAAACCGTGTCGTTAAAATGAAACTACTACATCCGTTGACGATCCAGAGCCACCGATCGCCTTCACGCCAAACTGGACGACATGATGCAGAAGACCTTTTAACACTTGCAGAGGGTCGACTGAAGGGTTGGATCATGTTTCCACAGAGGACCCAGAACACAAAGGAAGCACATCATCCTGTGGTGATTCAGGATCATCTGTTCCTGGAACATCTTAAACTCTAGGTGGTGGTGGGAGAAGACCCGTGTCTTTGCCAGTTGACGCCGAAAACATAGTGTGACAGGGATAAACTGTCATTTTATTTTAGTTTTCTGATTATTTAAATGTTAATTTTATCCATTGTTGTATTGCAATATTTAATTCCTCAGCATAAAATAGCAGTTTAGCCTCTCTTAGAATCGAAGACTTTTCTAATTAAATTGACATTTTAGTGTCAATAATTTCTCGTTGGTAAACTGGAATAACTTTAATAACATTTTTCTTAGTTGAGATATCTACACCATATTCGGACAGTGCATTTTCAATCGCAGCAACTACAATTGTGCCAAATTTCACTTAAATCGGTTCAAAAACAATATCCGTTGCTAAGGAGATTATAAAAATAATTTGACCAAACTTTGTACACAGTTTTCTCAAATAGCGATTTACATAACCCATCGTTCTTGAAGTTCTATAACTTTGTCTGTATGTGAGTCATAAACAAGCGGAAAACGGTTTTGGAAAGGTAAATCTTGCATCTACAAGATGGTGCAATTAACATAAAAAAATATTTTGTACTTGTGACTGGTTTCCTTGTGACAGGACACACATGACACTTAACCAAAAATAAAGAGCCTATGATAACATGAATATCTTATTGATGTTTCGTTTGCTATTTAACCTTTATATGGGTGGGTTAGAGTTCAGATGTACGTACGCATGGGGAGGGGTAAAAAATGTACGCAATTCAACAGAGGAAAGGAGGAGTCCGAAGTACGATTTTTTGTGTGTACGTAATATATGGATGGCCCTAATCTTCTGAGCTGGCAATGGATCAGTCCTAAGGTGCTTGACGTGTGTTCAGTGCTTACTGCTTAGCAGTACTTGCCATTCAGTTTGCAGCTCTTGCTAGTAATGTAAGGTAACTTGGTAAGTTATTCCATCAGCCATAAATGGCCTTGCCAACACCAGTTTTCAGATACAGGGTCTTTTCAACATGCCAACCGCAGTCTTGACTACTGGGCAACCCGACTGTATAGGTTGCATGGCTTGACAGTTCATTATCAATTATGCACCGTGATCAGATACTGCATTTCTTCCTATTTATAACCCATCTTTTGTGGGAATTGTAAAATTGTTCACGACTTGAGTAATGTAATATGTAAATGAACAATTATATAGCGCCCCTTCAATTTATCTACTCAGAGGCATTCTCTGCAATAGCCTATATGATGTTAAATGTCCTTACGAGAGAATATTTTACATCAGTTGGCAAACATTCACTGCTGCATAACCACTTTGCATAACGCATGCCTAACTGCTCCTCTGTTTATGAACGACACCATGGTATGTGCTGTTGTTTTTCTGAATGTCTTGTGTTTGGCTCTAGGTGGATTACATCATCCAGACATTGTATCATAATTTGACTGAGCGCCAGAAGCGTTTTGCCAAGTATGCCGAGCAGATCCAGAAAGTCAACGAAGTCTCGACGATACTCAGTCGCATCCAGATGAATATCGAGCAGACGGTTCCACTGATGGAACGACTCAACAGTGTTCTGCCGGCAGAGGAACAGCTGGAACCTTTTACGCTCAAGTCGTCCAAGTGATTTATTTAAACAAAATGTTGTATTACTTTTAAATTCTTCAAACCACCGACGCATTGTGATGGTGTTGCCGCTTTCGCTTCAGCTTTCAAGAATCTATTTAGTCGATCAGCACAAGGTCTGCTATATCGAACTGAGGAGCTGTCGTCAAGTATCAACAACAGAACAGCACAGCATGGCTCAAAGTCAACTAAAGCCAGTGAAGTCCTAGCTAAATAAAGTACATTGGGGTAATGTCAAAAGCACAACCCCAAAGGAGGGTGTGCCAGGTGGTAGTTCAAGTGTAGTAGTTAAAGTGATCAAATAATTGTAAGCATCGAGGTAATTATTTACAGGTATTGTGCAATGCTTGGTTATAATATTTACCAGCAGATGTGCTGTGATTAACAATTTAACTACCAGAATATTTTAAAAAAATGGTTTAATTAGTTAAGCTTAGGAACCCACCTGGTTGAGTGAACTTCATTTCATGCTTGCACGTGTATGTGGATATCTATATGGCACCTTTACTAATCGCTCAAACGCTATTGCGATTTTGCACATGACTTTTTGCAATAACTGGACGACATTGTATATTCAATCTCCCGACGAATTTCAGAGCTGGAGTTCCTAAACCATTCTTGTGTAATGTAGAAATTTGTACAGATTTTGGACTGTGAGACATGCAATCTTAAAATAAAATTTGCTAGCAATCTTGAAAAGGTGTATTTTAGTAAATTGTATGTTTTAATCTTTTTAGGCATAAAATGTATCTTTAAATTGGATGCTACTAAATAAATAAATAGATTTATCTGAAATATGGTTAAACTAGTTGAAGGGTCTGGTTAGTTTACAGTGTTATGCACAAAATCCACTTAAAATTACTTTTTTTTCCCCAGGAGTCTGCAGGTTTCGTCCGGTATTTCATCATTGTTTTTCTTGATAAAAAACAAATATTTTCTATGCCATGATTTCTTTAAAACAGGATTTCATGATAAAGAAATGAAAGCTATACAAGAGTTTAAGGATAATTTTGTGTTTATCTTTGTGATATACTGCATAATGCAAGAATTATGATTGCAATACAATGCCACATTTGATTGACAACTGCTTCCTAACAGACATCTTGATTGATATAATGAGCCTCCTTTCAACCAAGATAATTTTAATCCCCAGGAACATGAAATTCTGCTATTATTATTATTATTATTAATAGCACAAAACAGTTTGATATGCCAGTAATTTCAATTTAATGAAAGTTCAAAGATAACATGATTACATAACACACACCAAACAGAGCTAACGACTTACCAATAGTTTATGTCGAGTATTGTAATAGTCTATTTTAATTACCACTGACAAAATGTAAATTCAAAAACTTCATATAGTAACATAATTTTTACAAAAGCAAAATCTTAAGGCACAATAAGAACTGTAAATGTTTCAATAAAATGATCAAACACATATTAATTTACAGTTTAAACTCATATCTTATGTACTGCAAAGTTGTCATTTGAGGGAATTAACGATGGGTCATCTTCACTAAAACAGGGAAATAAAAACATGTTTTTTTGTTTCATGCATTGAAATAATTTTGATTTAAAGTAGCATAAACACAATAATTATATGCTTTACACGATGATGAAGGTAATAATGGCATACACAATTATTGTAAAATTGCTAGAACACATTTCTGGTGGTATGAACTAGAGAATGTAATCCCAGAGCATTCTGTCAATCCCAGGATTATGGGATTAGAAATAAATAAATCCTGGGATTCTTTTTGCAATTATAACACAGTTGTGTATTAACGACATGAAGCTGTTGATTTTAAGAATGTTGTAGCATTGTGTTGTCTCGTTACTTTTAATGAAAAGTTAAGACGATCAATGTGCGTGTAATGTTAAGAGTTATTTACAATAAAATGATTAAAAGAAACAAAGTGTCAATAGTTGAATATCTGAACCTTTAACATAATTATCTTACTGAATAGAACCCCTACCCACAAAAAAAATGCACGAAATCCATGAAATATATTCAACAGCTCCCGATTATTAAGACGGCATCTTAATGTTACTCAGTAGTAAAGATCTGCTTATCTGTTGTATTAGGGTCCATTGATCAAAGAAGAATTACACAATGGATAAAAAGTCCGAATTTCTAATCCCGGAAAATAGGAGATTTAAAAAGGTTTTGGGATTACATTCCCCAGTATGAACTGCACAACAAAAACCAACAGCGTACGGAAGAAACTGAATGCTGAACTAAAATTCAAAGTTTAATGGCTCTAACTGAATAGAGAATTAGCACCCACTCAAGATGTCTTCTGGTTAGCCTCCTATACTCTGCCAACTTTCAAATCATCGCTTGTATTTTGTTGTGCGAGTCCATCTGAAATTATGACACAAGTCCTCAACCACTTTATAGCCATATGCTCATAAGAGACATAATTAAAGATTCTGGAGTATTTACAGAGGTTGATAGGGATTTTGATATGCTGGTCCATGACGGCAGCCAAGCCAGGTACTGCAGTTCGAAACCAATCCGTTCTGAATGGAGTTAGTTAGAGCTAGCTGAGCTAAGAACAGATGACCGCTTAAAACATGCTCTTTGCTGCACCGATGTTGATCGCAAAGAATGGTTCGTCATCGTCCGAAGCTGTCCAGAGAGACTCCTCCGAAGACCCGTATGTCTCCACAAGGCGCTTTGGCGGAAGCGCATTGCGCATGCGTCGGGTGATGTAGTCATCAAGGAAGAACTTGAGTTTGTCGGTGGAGAAGACGGCCTGGCGTCGACTCTTCACCATCACCTGGTTCAGCATCAGCCACCTGTGATCGAGGCATTCTTCAACTGTCAAACGGCTCCTGACACAAACACGACATCTGAATATAAGCTTTCTGAACTTAATTGGCACCTTTCCCGAGTTCATAAGTTTTAAACCAATGGACTGACTATGTGTATATATAATATATACATATATAGTTATCTGGCTATAATATATAGAATAACTAATAATTATTAGCTTTTTCTAACTATTACCCACTAAGATGAACCTATTATTTCTTTAAACTCTACCATCACATACAGTATTCAAATGAGGAATGACTGGAAATAATATTAATATGCATCTATACAATACAAAAATTATGCCTTAAACACAATTCATTTATACACTAGAACCTGTTTATAAAATGCATGATTAAGATATAAATTATGATATAACCAGTGCATATAGACAAAGGGTATGAACGTAGCTACGTGTACCATCTTGACCTTTTCAAACATCCCGTGAGTAAGTCGAGGTCCTTGTTTGACTTTACATGTCTACAGTGTCATGTTCAGAACTATGCTATAACAAAATTAGACTTGCTTTGGATTGCGCTTGAGGGTCTGGAAGAGAAATTTGAGACCAAATTTTGTGACGTTGTGGTAGAGAGCGTGGGCATCGTAGCGGACATGCTCGATGTTTGAGAAAGTATCGTCATCACTTTCAGCATAAAATGGAGAAATTCCACTCAGTCTGCGAAACAAACAGAAATTCCAGCCAAACCATATCACCACATCATCAGCATCATTAGTTTTCTACTTCATCAAGATGATAATGGTATCAACAATACAACTAAAATTTATAATGCCTACTACAAAGTCAAAAGTGCACACAGCAGATGGGCAAATGAAGCATTAAAAATTGTGAACAGACTGGACGAGGTAGCTCAATAAAAATTTTGGTCACAAACACGATTATCATGTTCATCGCTAGCAAATAAGCTGGTGCCCTGCGCTTGGCTCTAGAGTGGCGACTTAGAAGCTTGTAGCGTACAATCTATGCTACTTATAGCATATCTGTAACTGTATGTGTATACTGATGCGAACAACAGTATATAAAAAGAGTAGCATATCTGTAGCAAAACTGTTTACATGTGTACAAATTTGTTAGATAGGTATAGTTATTTATAATTAATTTAATAAGTAATGCAATGCTATGTTCAAATATTTATATAGCACCTCTTCAAGATATCTACTCAGAGGCTCTCTCTGTACTTAACGATGTTAAGTGCCACAAGTAAAAAAATCTATTAGCCAAACTATGCATGGTAAGCTGAAAAAAGTGATCACTCTGCTATCAATCATGCCAGTTTCTGTGAACAGGTAGGCCGAAGTATTACATACCTTGTATAAACTATTAAACTGTAGTTCATAAATGCAATCAATGGCATGACACTTTCAGTCGTAAACTGATAATCAAAGTACTTAACAGTACTGCACGATTGAAGAAAAATATTACTAAAATACAAATCTCTTTTTAGCCCATAAAAAGTTGCTCTTTGCTTACAGGATGAAAGCTAGAACTCCAACCCCCCAAACGTCGGCCGCCACGCCAACATTTTCAGAAGTCACTTTCTCAGGAGCTACAACAGAAATATATAAGAATTTTTATTTGCTTATAAGTTCGTATTAGGTATGGAAGGTAAGCTTAGGTAATTCCATACATTGT
Source organism: Bimastos eiseni (assembly GCA_959347315.1). Classification (NCBI taxonomy): domain Eukaryota; kingdom Metazoa; phylum Annelida; class Clitellata; order Crassiclitellata; family Lumbricidae; genus Bimastos; species Bimastos eiseni. The sequence continues at coordinate 31,042,345 of OY365811.1, read as the reverse complement.
TGCCATATTAAACCTCTTACCTGCAATCTTGAGAAATCTTGTGGCAGACAAACTAAAGATCACATGTTTTGACTTGTAAATTAGTGCAAAATTGCAACATCATAACCAGCGAAACTTTTATTAATACTTAATGACGAGAAGCATTGGTTTCCCAGTCACTTATAGTATACTCTTGCTGCCATCGGGTTAAAAGTTAAATGGCGTACAACCACTGAACACCCAACAAGATACAAAAAACCTAAACGGTAAAATGAAAACTCGATAGCAAATAGTAATATAAATATCTGGAGAATATCTATGATGACACAGTAACATCAAGGCATCACAGCGACAATTACTACTAAGTAAACTTTGGTTCTATGCCAAAATGTGCCAGCACTTCTGACAGATTTTAAGCAGTGCTTGTTTGCTGGTCAAGTAACATCAAATTCACAACATAAAAAATAAAAAATAACGTTTGAAATTATCACTGTGCAAATAACAGGGGAAATACCCATAAACTCGGCCGTTCCTATCCGACTGACTTTGACTCCATCTGTGCTTGTGACTTTATGCGCTTGGCCGAAGTCAACCAGCTTGATGTCAAAGCGTCGTCTGCTTTGCATGATGACATTATCTGGTTGGATGTTAAGGTGTACCATCCCATGATGATGCAAGAACTGCAGGGCATCTAAGACCTAAAAGACAGCACCACATGGTACCATGACCATCTGACAATCAGAATGCATTTGGAGTAACAGTAAAACAACAATAAAGACAATTGCATTAGTCTAACCACAGATTCTCATTGTATCTGCATATAATTATGCCTGTATTTACACATGCATTATCATTATCGTGAATTTTGCCTTTATTAATGCTAATAAACAGCTTTTATAGTGCTGGTTTCAGATGCAAACAGCATCAACTGACGTGTTAAGGTATTAAAACACAGGGGCGTCCAGATGGAGGGGGGGGCAGAGGCAAATACCTCCAATTTCAAGTAGGGGGGGATATTTTTTGAGTCTTAGGGCGGGTATATGTTGCCATTCTGACACCTGGGACCGAGGAGTTTGCCTCCATCATTCGGAGAGGGGGATTGACACTCCTGTTAAAAAATGAATAGGCTGGTACTTTAGAAGTTTGGAGATCATGATTAATATCTCTGTTTAAATATCCTCTGTTCACATGTCCATCTATCTAATATAAACCGGTGAGATTCATCATTACGACATCAAAACATCAAGCAATTTCATCATACTTTATTGTCATAATTCAGTGCTTTAACGAAGTTCCTAAAAGTTGCCATGCAACCAACCAGGCAAATGCATAATCAAATTCAGTGACCTGTTTGATGATGTTTGTTACGGTGTATTCACTGTATCGGTTCTTGAGCGAAAGGGACCTCACGACGTTCTCTCCGTACAACTTCTCGAACACAAGAATGACAAAATTGTTCCACAAGAAAGCCTCGTACAGTCGTACGACGTGTTCCTGTCGGACAGCTTTCAGGACTTCATACTCTTGCAGGCTTCTCTCTGGGTTTGCAGGGTCAAACTCACTGACCTTGGCCACTCGTTTTATCTTCACTCCCTCCTTTGGCTGAACATTGAGGACTATCGAAAAGCGCCCTCTGGGGAAAAATCACAACCACCAAATTAAAATTGAAATATCACATGCACACACAAAATATGCTCCACAAAACTTAGTTTTATTCCTTACAATTTTTACATGTAATGAATACAATCTATAGGAGGGCCATACAGTAATGAATAACAAGCCGGCTTGCAGAGCACATTAAGCGAGTTTAATTCCCGCTACCCCATAGGGTTGATCAATCCTCCATTTTCTAGACATCAGCTTTGGTTAAAATGTAGCGTGCAATGGGCGCCAAGCATAGCTGCCAAAACAGTTAAATTGACTTCTGTAATAACTTGTCATCATCCGTTCATATAATTATTGTAATCACACTGCATTTTTGTCAGTTTCAAATATTAAAGAATATATCATAATTATATTATTATTATTATTATTATAATCATTATTATCATTATTATTGTTACTATCATATAGCAACAATAACAACAATAATACTAAAAAACAATAGTAATAATAACAAAAACCTCCAAATTTCTGAGCCAAACTGCAGATGCTTTTTAGGATCGCCCTCCTGCAGAAGAACTTCTGGACATGGAAGACCTGATTCCCTGGCCTTCTCCTCAGCTAAGGCCTGCACGATGTCCTCCGTTGACCCAAATGGACTGGCGGCTGGACTGGCCTCTGGTGACGGACAAGAGGTTGCCTGTCGCGAACGAAGCAGGATTCGCTTCGTCTCAGAATCAACGTCAAGTGAAGTTGAACCTACAACCGCAGAATCTCAACATCTATGTATGTATGCATGTATGTATGTATGCATCTGGCAATTTATATAGCACCTTTCAAGAACCTAATACACTAACATACCAGTAATACAAGTAAAAATTTGTAAAACACAACTTCAGGAAAAACTCATCAGAAGTATGCCATTAGTGCGCTATACATGTTCATAACAGATCCTGAACGGCCTGTGCAAAAACAGTACATATTTTTTATGGAAGACTGTCCCAGAAGGATGGCCCAAGGTGGAATGGCCTGTGGTGGTGCTTCTGAATCGTTGTATAGGAGCATGGGATCGTCCAGTCCCCACAGGCTGCTGAATGCAACGATTATTGATCATGCCGCCTTGATAGGGACACTTGAACTTGATCCTGTGCTTCATTGGAAGTATGCACAGTGTCTCTTGAACCCACCTCATAACAGGTGAAAATTAGGGCAGGTTACTGATGATTCTGGAGACACAATAGAGACAGAATGAAGCTGTTGCATCCAGTGTTAGGTAGGCCTACTATGATAGAGTTACAGTTAGAGCTGTACCGATTAATCGGCCGGCCGATTATAGAGATATTGACAATATCGGATATTGGCAAGATAATCGGCGCCAATACTAAAAATTATTTTTTTATATTTTATAATATTATTTTCAGTCTATAAAAGCAAAATGACCACAGCAACATCATTGGGTCTGTGAAGGATGGCATTTCGTTCCGTTCCCATATCGTGTTGTCGAGCCAATGGCTTCTTCAGACCAGTGGTGAGACCACCCAATGTGCTAGTATAGACCGTGGGAGCGTGTCAACATAGGTCTTGTGCAGAGTGAGTCATAGTGCCTGCTTAAGGGCCAAGGAATGGCTGGCCAATTCAAGCCAAGAAACGGCTGGCCAATTCAACACAGAAACCGATGAATGTACATCGTGGAAGCATGCCTAATGAATACATGCTAGCTGCCAATCAGATCTCCCTAAAACATTTCAGTCGCCCGATAGGCTAAGACTAGATGGGTGGCTGTGAATTGGCCAGCCGTTCCTTGACCTTTAATTACCCTGGGCACAGTTCGATAACGGGCAGTGTGTATAATCTTTTTTGCCTGCCTAGGATTAGTCCCCAACTACATGCATACGTCTCTTACGAAGCAAGTGTTTGCTTGTATCCCAACAATAGGCAGTAGCAGTAGGTCTATCTTTTGGAACCAGACATCTTGGGAAACACAATGAAACAATCGGCAAAATAGTCGGCAAAATAATCGGGTATCGGCAAACGAATGCTCGGCAATAATCGGTGTCGGCATATTCGGCAAAAAGTGATATCGGTACAGCTCTAGTTAAAGTAGTCCAGGTGTATCAGAATTAAAGGCTTGACAAGCATTGAACAATAAATCTCACTTATTCTAATGAAAGTCTGAAGAAACTAAATGTGTTCCTAAATGGAGAGGTTTTCACCCAGAAGCAATCCAGTGGCACACTTCTGACTTTTCCAGTAACTATCCCTCTTCCACTTACCTTTCTTATTGCCCTTGTTCTAAATACCATCCATATAGGAACTACCTTTCTTATTGCCTTTGTTCTAAATACCATCCATATAGGAACCACCTTTCTTATTGCCTTTGTTCTAAATACCATCCATATAGGAACCACCTTTCTTATTGCCTTTGTTCTAAATACCATCCATATAGGAACCACCTTTCTTATTGCCTTTGTTCTAAATACCATCCATATAGGAACTACCTTTCTTATTGCCTTTGTTCTAAATACCATCCATATAGGAACTCCTGTGATAAACTAGTTCAGTTCGTATAGGATTTATACAGAAAATAATTTATGTTAATACAACAGAGTGGCTTTAACTCGCAACTCTTTCAGCTTACTGTTCATTGTTTTGATGTAAATTATTTGTATGAAAAAATGACAGGTAACATTATATAGGTCTGTATAGAAAGCACCTCTGGGTAGGTATTCTTGAAGGGACACTAAATAAATATTTGATTACATTTCATAACAAAATAATCCGTATTGTAATGTGTTGATTTGAATGACAAGAAACAGTGTAGCAAATGATAACTAAAGTCCTGCCAAGTTCATTTTTCACAAACACAGCAGCATTGGGAGTGAAACAGTTCAAAAATTAATTTAAAGTTTCTAAATCTGTTTAAATCAGTACAGAAAGAATTCTTTTTGAAAGAATAAGTTCTGAGGAACATAGTTCTGAAAAAGTAGTTTAGGTGAAAGTAGCTTTTTAAGTATCTAAATTTCTTACCTTTCTTCTTTGTCCTGATTTCCACAGAAGCCCAGCTGTAGGGACTTGGCCCAAACTTATTAACTGCACTCACTCGAAACCTGTAAGACGAGTCTGGCCGAAGTCGCTTGATAAGGGCACACTCATCAATGCAGTAGGTGGCTTTAGTCCAACGCTCATCACCTGAACAAAATTAATTAATTCTTACATTTTTATAGCGCCCCTTAAGAGGTCAATGCAAAGGCAATCCCAGCCCAACCACAGTAATAAAAACAACTTATGAAAGAAAGGTGCATTACTCCTTGGCAGCAGTCACAACTCTAAGAGGAGTGTGTTCCAGGTGGAAGGCAAACAACTGAGAAGGTGCTGTGCTTGGTCGATGTGTATGCATGTGACACCAGAAGATCACCACCAGAGGAAGAACGAAAAGCTCAACAGCCATAGAGACTTTATGAAGCTTCTTGCACGTAAACACAAAAATCATGAGCTTTGAACTAGACACTGCCCCTATTCTAAACACTATCCACATGAATCAGGGCAATCAGCTTATTCACATGCACTCAAAAGAAAATTGATAGGCTGGTAAGACTAGACCAGGCTTCAGGTTTTGATCTAACGGTGAGGCTGGCAAAGAATCTGATGGTCACATAGTATGGTGTTAGAATTCAAGGGGTGAGATAGGATTAGTGGAAGAATGTTTTAAGTTTTGAGTGAAAATGATTATGTAGCCAAGAATCTTGAAACTAGGCAGAGCGTTAACATTGCCTATCCTAAACAGATGACCTCTGACCTGGTCGGTGCCACTCGACCTTGTAGGCCTGGATATAACTGTTTCCATCTGACTCAGGCTCTTCCCAAATCATGAATGCCTCTCGGTCAGAGATCTTCGTCACGTGAGGTCGACCGGGTCGACTTGGATGGTCTAGAAAAATGAACATCAAAGAACTGGTTCACATCAACATCATGATTTTTGTTGTCATTCCTCACGGTCATCGTCGTCGTCGTCATCATCATCATCATCATCACCTTAGCATCATCACACTCCTCCATCACCTTAGCATCATCACCTGATCACCCTTCATCATATGATTAACATCATCATGCTACAGTCATCACATCACAGTGTCACGTATTGTTTTACCTCCACAGAGCATTCTTGATCGACATGTGACAGTGCCATATTTATTCCTTGCCACAGATTTGTAGACACCAAAGTCATTTGGTTTTGTCTGTAGAATCGTCAGAGAGTGTCGACCGTCGTCACTGGAAGTCACCCTCACTCGTCCACCCTCTGTTAGCAGTTCGTCATTTCGGTACCATGATATGATCGGCTGTGGACTTCCGATCACACGAACTTTCAGGGTACAAGGATCTCCAACACAATATGCCTTGTCGTGAATCTTCTCCTTAAAGATCGGAGGGTAACCTTAAGAATAAATAGAAATCACCGATTGTACTTCATCCAGTAATTCACTCATTCAATAAATTTATATAGAACTTCTTCCTTCAGGACAGTGACCCAGCCTACAGTGCTAGACAAGGAAACAAGTTTCAAGCAGGCATAAATTTTCATTTATTCATTCAATAATTTGTGTATTGCCCTTGCAAGGTATCGGATATGAAGCACTTCCAGTGCTGACTCGGAAAAAGGAGTTTATGATAAAAGGTTTTGACTCTGAAGCACTTCCAGTGCTGACTTGGGGAAAAAGAAGTTTTTGACAAAAGGTGCAAGTGGAGCATCACTGGATGAATTCTATTCCAAAAGTACGCATGTCTCTGAATGGCGAAATTATTTGATATAACACCCTTTAACAACCTTGCAAAGGCACTATATAAATCAGGGATTCATGACATGAAAGATGATGAGGATAAGTGACATAAAATGTTTTTGAGATTTTGATTTAGTCAAATGATGTTGAGAGTTATTTATGCAATTATGCTGATTTGGATGATGTTGTTGCTAATGATGTTGATGATGTTGTTGCTAATGATGTTGATGATGTTGAGGTTGATCAACATGGCATGCGTGGGAGCCCATCTGAGCCATAAATGAACTTTACATTCTACGATCGTAACATCATTAGACTAGTGGAAGCTGTGCTCTGGCAAAGTGCCGAATATGCATCAAATTAATTGTCCAGACACATACAATGTATATACATAAGCGGTTCATTTTCTAAGTCTCAGAAAGTGGGTGGCCAGTCCTCTACCCCGCCTTCTCATCTTCCCACCGACAGTGTAGGGTCAGTATACTCATTATAGCTAAGTTGGCTATGGATAGGAATTCTCAAGCCAAATATCTGCCTAAATAATAATAATAATAACAACGCCGATACATAAGGCGCCGTAATAACCACTACAAGGGCGCCCTACAACCTAAGGTAATATGATTGGATTCTGAATATTGGATTGGATAGTGCCTTGGTTCAACACGCTAACCACTGCACTATCAACACACCATTTTCATTAATTAATTCAATAAATAAATTCACACATACACACATATGAATATGATGGTGAGTAAAAAGAGCCGCTGACCCTCAGATGAAGACATCATGATGCTCTTTTGCTGCCAGGAGCTGCGCGTGGCAAACCTTGATGGCATCGGGTCCTCCATGTCAAGTTCTTTGTCGAGGTCCCTCAGATCTCTTCTTTCCTTCAGCGACCTCACGCTCGATCCTCTGGATGCAGAAGCCGAGTGTGACGTACGACGATACTTGGCCATGCGCAGGGACAGCCCGGTGTCCTTCGATGGGAACAGATGGGTTTCGGGGCCAGTCTGGTACGTGCTCGAGAATTCGTACCAGGTGTCCTCGTCCTCGTACTCGCGTCCCCATTCAGAGGATGAGCCAGAGCCAGTGACAGAAGGAGTGGCAGACATCATGCTCGGAGGACCCATTATCTGGATTTGAAGAAATGCAGAAACATGATGCAAATAAAACCTGAGAAAATCATTTTAGGCATCTAGTTCCATGTTTTGGGTGAGCCTTGAAAGTTTGGTAGGATAAGACATAGTAAGATATGGTAAGGTAATCACATTAGGTAGGTAAGATAAGACAGCAAGATATTACTTATTAGCAGTCAACATTTACTTGGCACAGTAATAAGATGTCCACTGAAGGACTCCAACCTGAAGCATAGCAGAAGCACCAGCTTCCAGCTGAATGGACCCGGAAAGGCTGGCTCTGTCTGACTCATCCGTTCCTCCTGGCAAATGAAGAACTGGAACTGTCAGATCCACTTCCACTGCTGGCGTCTCTACCATGTAGGTGGAAAGGGGCTTTGGCTGGACCAACGTCCGAACCACCATACTGCCGCGCTGAAAAGAAACAAAATAACAATGGTTTGTTATTTCTCCGATTGTTGGCATGGCCATACTTCAAGGGTTATTCCTGATATCCATTCATGTTACTCTTTGAAAAGGCAATACATAAATTCTTAGATACATGCACATTAACTCTCTGTTTCAGCTATAAGGTGAAATCAAGTAAGGTCCAAGTTAAGATCCATGTCCTAATATCTTGGACTTCATGAAGTATGCAGCACAACTCATTAAAATCTCATTTCATTCAAAACTTTTATAGTATAGGCAGACAGTATAACTTCTTTCAGCTCTTGGGGTTTGATCAATCACAGCCAGCTGGGCTTTTCTATGATCCTAAACAATTTTTATTCTATAAGAATAACAATTGCTGCTACCAAAGTTGTTTTGTCATACTATCAACTCTGAACCTGAAGTTCCTAAGTGATGGTTCGAATCCAGGCTGGGACCCCAGATTTCAACAGTAGTAGTGCTCAATCTTTAGGCCAATGTAATGTCAGTTATGTGCTTTCAATTTTATTAGTGCTCATATGCTACAAGCTATATACATTACCATTGCTCTACCTAGCTCTACCCAGCTCGACTTAGCTCTATCTAGCTGCCTGATCATCTATCCAATCATTCTCATGTGCTACTGATAAGAAAAACGTGTTCATTACTCTTAAATATCCATAACTGTCTCCTGAGGCTACCTCGAAAGACCGAGCTATTCTTTTACATTTCACTTGGAAATAAATTATCACAATAATTTTCATCATGAAGCTGTGGCTTGAATCCACTCTGAAATCAATCAATCAATCCATGCAATTTATATAGCGCTTCTTCAAGATAACTATTTTCAGATGCACTCCTGACCCAGGACCAGTCAAAAAGGCAACTCTTGAGAAGGTTATAGAAAGAGCCAGTCAGGTCGTGTGGAAATGGCCGCTGTTCAGTGACCTTAAAGGCTACAAACACTTATTAGATCAACTATCGATGTTTGATAAACATGTGCAAGGACTTCAACCTTTCTGCTCCAACAGATCCTGATTTTTAATTGCGATTCCACTTAAAGCAACCATTGCTTGATATTGATGGCATTAAGATGGATTCGATCAGATATACTGAAGTGCTATATAAATACATCACATTAAAATACACTAGCAAATAGATATCACCTCCCACTTCCTTCGGAACATGTACGCTCTATGTCTTTCCATTCCAATCCTGTTTCCAAGTCCTCTATGATTGGCCAAACAAAGAAACGGATGCTCAATGGCCTCCGTAGCTGACATGCGTCGTCTATAATTAACATTTCAAAACGCAATTAATAAACAGTTATTCAGGTGTAATATAAATACACTATAATAAGGATAATAATAATAATAGTATCAATAACAACGATGATCTATAAGGCACCGTAAACGGAGCCCTAACCACTACAAGGGCGCCATACAACCTAAAATTATAGTCAATCGCTTCAAACTTGCCAAAAGGATGAGACAGCAAGACCACACGGCTAAGATAAGAAACCCCTCTTCAATCAAGAATGAAAAAAAGATGCTAAGTGTTCATCGTTATAACATATGAAAACGTACTTCATCAGTCGCATTCTTACTGAATACAATGGAGTTCAAACAACTAATATATACAAAAATCTTTAGAAAGTCTTATTCACCAATCACCACAGAAAGGAATTGGACTCTACATAAAAGATATGAATATAAAAAAATTAGCAATTACATTGGTTCAGTTTATCATAAAAAGTCACTAGCAACTGATCCCTATGCTGAAATATATCTACAATATATCTTTTGGAAGCCCATAGAAGGAGGCAATAAATGCACAGCAACATACCTAGGATCCTTCTCAAGAAGTTTCGATATGAATTCTTGCGCCACTTCCGAAATCTCAGCAAAGATCTCGCTAGGAAATTCCACCTTTCCAGCCTGGATTTTCAGTAGAGTCTGGCGTGGAGATTCCGCATAAAACGGGGAGACTCCAGTCAAACTACAGAAAGAAATTGCATTAAAAACAAAATTCAGAATACTGTAGATGCAATAAAAATGTGTGATCCCTAAGCAGAACTGTGAATCATTCTAGAATAGATTTCAGAATAGAAACAATGAAACAGAATATTCTCAGAATAGAAACAGCAAAAAAATGATTTCAGAATAGAAACATTGAATACAATAATCTCAGAACAGAATATAAGGATCAAAATGATATCAGAATAAATGTGGTGAAATTAACTGCCTCTAAATAGAAGCATTGGAAGAAAATGAAAAGGTTCTGAAACATCGTGGTCATACTCTAAAACAGAATAATATTGGTAATCCATAAAAGTTACTAATTAAATTCAAAATGCGATGAATTAAATTTTTGGATCACCAAATAAACAAATTATAGATTTTAAGTGGTTCACAAAGTGGTTCTTTAATAATTAAACAAAGAAGTCAAATTGCAATCGGACTCATGTAACTTGGACTTTAATCACACAAAGCTACACAGAAAATCCGATAAATGAAAAAGCTTGAACTCACAGAATGTATGCAATGACCCCTACACTCCAGAGGTCAGTGGCTGGAGTGATGGATTCATCTCTGGCTACTTCTGGAGAACAAAATTCTGGAGACGCATACTTGACGCGTAGCTTTCGCTTTGGATTATACCTTCGCGCAAAGCCAAAGTCGATGATTTTCAGTTCATCCGAAGACGAACTGGAAAGAAGGAGATTTTCTGGCTGAAAGTGGAAAATATTTGTAATAAGCAACTAAGCTAATCGTTAAAATAATATCTACAGATATAAATGTCAACACAGTTTAAAACAAAAAATTGTTATATAAGAATACATGATTAACCATATCCATACAGTAATCTAGCATTTAAAAGTCATTGTACAAAAATGTTGGCCAACAGACCCCATTGCAGATGCTCTCCCATCACATGTCTCTGAACTTTCTAGCCAAACTACATCATACATTTTTCATACACAATTAAGAGACCATCAGATTTTGACAAGCACCTCTGATTTGTGTGCACTGTGACAGGCGCCTTATAAATTTATAGATACAATACAATGCAATACAATAAACCAGTTTTAAATGTTACTTACTCTTTTGGCATCATTGAAATTTCACTAAAATGTGTTCCAGAAAGTGGCATAATGCTAAGTAAAGCCCAACAGCCACTGTGATATATAGCAGAGGCTATTGGTCAAACAGCAAAGAAAAAAGAATCTCAGTCAGCTTTTTATTTATCAATTGCACTCATTTCTCACTCAAGGTCTGAGATGGCTCAAAGCAATTATCGTTGGATTAAAGACTCAGGATACTATTACATCATAAAAATCGCCAAAGAAAGTGAAGTTCTTTTAGATTGTAAATTTAAGCGGGCTGTAGGCCTATATATTAAGAAGCTTGCACTTGAATTCGCTGACTGACAGAGGAGGGAAGCAAACCTTGAGGTCGAGGTGAATGACGTTTTGTGCGTGCATGTATTCAACAGCCAGCAGCAGTTGACGCAGGTAGAATGCCGCTTCGCTCTCCATCAAACTATCTTCACTGACCAACCTCTGAAATAGCTCACCTCCTGTCACACTAAATGACTGTGTTAAGAAATGTTCTGCTTACATGGAAAAGCTCCAGCATGTCCAAGTTTCATTCATTGTAAAAATTACACCCTAACGCCTTCTATGATCCTGATACTTTTTCCACTTCACATCCAAAACTGAATATTTCCTTACAAAGACAATACAGTGTTTACCAGCATTAAAGTACTTCATAATAATAAGGAAATGCTACCAAACTTGAAGACATTTCTGCAAGCATCCTTTGCAAGTAATAGCATTTGCCCTAGTTATGCGATTCTTTTGCAATGTAACTTGCGATATGTGCAGGTCTGAGATCGCCCCCAAGTGTGGACTTATTCAAAGTTCAGTTCAAAATTCCCTATAGCCGTCAGTCGATACTGGGTGACCTGAAAGCTATGCTATGTATGTGTAAACAGCAAGAACATTAATAAAAAAATATACATGAATTTCAGTAAATAAAGACACCCACTTATAAATATTGTAGGCTAGGTGCTGCTAAGTAGTGTCTTCAGTCATTACACCCAATGTGACTACAGGTGTGATGTTTTAGTTTTCCTGTCTTTGTCAGCTAAATAGTGTCTACTTGGGATGTTCTGTTGATTAAAGGGGATGAGGTAGAAGGAAATCAAGCAGAAACTGCTTGCTCTTGCCACACTCAGCAAAGCTAGGATCTAGTTTTGAACTAACTTAATTAACTTATTTGAGTTGTTGAAACCTCTGGCAAGAAAGACGTTGTTTAAACTGTGCAATTGATGTTCTGCATTACCAGGACAATTACATTAAAAATCAAATGAGCCAATGTTCAGATGCAATCAAACTATTTGTTGTCAAGGGATACATCTCCATGACGATGACTAGGCGCTTCTTGTCCTCGTAGCCATCGACAACCTGGACAATGTTGTTGTGGTCTAGAAGTGACATCATTTCCAGTTCTTGTGCCAGCTCTTCTCGTACCAATGGGTCATTGTATCGTAGAAACTTAGCGGCATACTGGCTCCCAGAGTTTTTATCAATCACTCTACGTACGACTCCATACGAACCTCTACACAACAAGTCGTCTCATAAGAATATTAATATTGAGGTAACAGAAATGCTAATGCATACAGTGAACTAGAATAGATTTTCCTTTTCCAAAACTATTGAGCCTCTGTTAAACAAGTCATATAAAATTAAATTTAGAATATTAATTAATGAGACAACATAAAGCTTCACTTTTAAAGAGAATATAAAAATTGGAAAAAATATATTCTTTTCATTTTGAAAACATAAATGCTATTCTTCAGAAACTATTCTTTCTGTCACAGATTTAATTTATTTGTTGATGCCTATTACTATTAATTAATAAACACGTACAACAGTGGTTCCAACAGACAAAATGTCTGAATCACTTTAAACTCTTGCTATATTAAATTATATCATATTATAATAAATGTCCAGAGATATTGCTCTGGTTTCTTTAACAGTAATTAATAAATTCTTAGTCTACCTTCCAAGTTCATCAATGACGTGGAAATATTCTTCAGTTGCAACAGCATTAAATTTAATGTCTCTTCGCAATCCAGATTTTTCTGTGGGAAAACGATATCAGTTGTGAGACTTCATAATAACAATCATCATAAATTTATTCCCATTATTAGACTCGCTAAATTGTTGACATTAAAATGATTCTTGGTTTACCTTCTTTGAGGACAATAAAAAGCACTTGTTTGTTTGTTGGTTTCTGATAGCTTTTTGGTTGAATTCCACCCCACACACAAAATGGAAGAAAATCAAAAAATGAAAAGATATGCAAAGGCAGTCCAAAACTACATTGTGGATTCATCAGAAGATTAAAACTGGCCTGCCTAACCTACAAAATCCATAATATGAGCATCGCTAACTACCTTCAAGATAATGTTCCTCTCAACAGATCAAGGAAACTGATAAGCTATACAACTGCCTTGAAAACATGCATTGTCCATCCAGCACACAAATGTTGGAACATTGTTGAGACAACACTGGTTCAACATTGTCAAAGCACTTGTACTGGCCGAGATATAGAAACATAACAAGGTCCCTAAGAATAAACCCCATGTTTTGGTACAGTTTTAAAACTCAGATCAGTTTTAGCAATTACTCTCATGCTCTGCAGCAAATAGGAGGCTAAGGATTATTATTCCAAGAACGAACATATTCTTGAACTAACATGCAGATGTTCAGAATAAGAAAGGGTTGGTAAAACGAAATAGATTTCAATCAATTGCTGACGTCACCTGCGATTTTTACATTTGCTGTGCAGTACACCTTTCCAGCGATGTTTTCGGCAATACATTCGTAAACTCCTTCGTCCGTACGTATAGCATTCTGCATGTTGAGAGACCAATGATCAAAATCCTCCCGGGATGTTTTGATCCGGTGCGACCCGGCCACCGGACGCCAGTCCTTCTTGAACTGAATTGTGGGATAGGGAATTCCATGGACACGACATTCCAGACGACCTGTCTGGTGCAGATTGAAGATCTGATTCTTCATAGGCTCCAAGAACGTTGGAGGATCTACAAAATAATGATATTCAGTCATACATTACTTTATTGCTCTAAATCAAAGAATTTACCAATGTATAATATCTGCATGGAAAACAACCTTTAAATGAAACAGGCTCCAAAGAACAAGAAAACAACTATAAATATGCCATGATTTTAATCCCTTTACAAATGATGTAAATCATGGTTTTTCATTTCAACCCCTTATACAGTTTTGCCATTATATTTTTACAGTTTTTAGACTAGATGATATTCTACTTCTTACCAGCCATGTCAATCTTAATGGTTCGTGTAGCCGCACCAAATTCGTTTTCTATGATGACCTTATATTCGCCAACTTCAGACCAAGAGAAGTCGTGGATCTGAAGGACCAGCTCACCAGATCCTGACAGACTGCTGGTGTATTTGTCACCCATTTCAATCCTAATAATTGAATTAATTAATTAAGTAAATTTTTGATAAGTATAAGCATGCATATACACTATACGTATATTTATTTATGCATGCATCTACATATGTATTTAATCTATGTATGTATGAAATTGCATATGGCACAACATTTGTATATCATCTATAGATGAGGACCACTTAAGAGTTCTTGGACTGCACCAACAAATGCTGAACCATTAGACAAGAACAAGTGGCCAATTTTAAGACCACAAGGGCTATGGTAATCTTGAAGGAACTGAGAAACCTAAATATCGGCCTTCAGACAATCAAAAGAAGTAGAATGTGCAGAGTCAAAGAGCCTGGAGTCAAGCAAGGGCTATGCTCAGCTGAGTTAACCATCAGAAATAGAAGTACGTTTATACAGAACAGAAATTTATTTATATGTGCATACAAATTTGCATTAATTTCCACCTGCAAAATTGATATGTATGTTAAATGTTATACTTGCTTAGCGTGCACTCCATCTTAAATAACCAGGCCAAGCAAATTAAACTATATATTAAACCACTACTAATATTATATACAATTATACATCTGCAACCACAATATTTGAGGATTTGAGGATGGTTCATTAAAGTCCTTTTACAAGTTAACACAGATTTTGCCTATAAATAGGTTAACATTTAATTTGTGTTAACTTGTAAAAGGACTTTCAAAAATTTCAATTTCAACATAGTGGCATCTATCCAAAGTACTGGGACATAGGACATACTAGGACATGGGACTGGGACAACTTTCTAACAGCTCTATAACTATATGCTCTAAATTCAGCTGTGCATTCCAATGGAACACTTGCTGGAAGAGGTTGAAATTATAAGATAAGTTTCAACCTCTTCCACAAAGTATTTTTCATTACTAATAAATTCTTGAAAATTATGTCTTCAAAGTCCTGTGATACCATGAGTTGTGAAAATTCCATGTGACTTTTGGCTCTGGATAACCACGAAGTCTCAGAACTAGTTCTGAAGTGTGACCTTCAACACCATACTGCGTATCCTCTGGTGTTCCAAGAAACTCGGGAATAATTCCTTGACAAACAAAAGGGAAAGTTACCCAACAAAATAAATACTTCTAGTAATCATTTGATCGAAAAACAACTGGCCATCTTATATGCTCCCACTATGCTTATCTTCTTAAAATCTTGAAGCAGTCATGATGCTTTTGGAGGCCTGAACTCTCCTATCTTTCTGACAAGTGAATCAGATATCATTAGCATATATAGAATCGAGTTCATATTTCTATGGTGACCTAAACACTTCGCTACTTCTTATTTTTAATAGTGACTTTAAGCAATCTGCCACCCTTACTCTTAATCTCTTTTCTCTGCTAGCTTTGCATAGCTGTCAATAACGTGTTTCACGGTGGCTGATCGGTTAGAGCGGTCGGCCCGTAACACTCAATGTGTGCTGTGTGAGGGGGTTTGACCCTCGTCCGAGGCATATGTATATATTGTATATACAAAATATACATATTCATAAATAGCTTTAAACAGACAACCAGCAAATGTTACTAAAGATGATACACAATTACACAGCCAACTCATTACCAACTGCTTTTGTCTTGAGCTAAATATTGAATCCATGTCCTCAATCATGTTCAATATCAGAATTCCTATAGTAAGGTTATTCATGGGTTTCATGCCACTCCTGGCTGAAATGAGAACTTACTCAGATGATCAGGAACCCTTCTGGAAGTGAGGAAGTCTTTTTCTGCCTTCTCTCTCTTCTTCTTTGCCAGGATCTCTTCCTCTGACTCTAAAACATCTGGAAAAGGAAACAGACATGGCATGCATAAAAAACCAAAAGACTAAAACAACAGACCACCAAAAAGCTTTATTTAACCACCCATTCTGTTTAGGAAATCAGACCATTTGAAACATATACACAGTTCTGTAATGTAGCAAATATCAATGCATAGGCTCATCTGTATAGCATAAGATAAAAACCTTCACAAATGGAAATGCGCATCTGCCTGTTATTAGCCCTACCATCACAAACATCTTTTGTATTGTATTGTATTCCGTTTACTATGACAGTAGCATCATGGCTGTCAAAACGCAGCCATTTACAGAATTGTTGATCCCAGTTTGGCCAAATATCCACTCTGAGTAAATCCTCTGTTGCTATCAATTAGCTACCCTTTCCTACTGTTTCACCCTACATTACATCTCTCATCCCTCCCTCTATCCTTCCCCTCCCTCCCTCTCATCCTTTTCTCTTCAACACATCCTTCCTTCTGCTTCGCAGCCTCCTTCCTCATCTTTTCCTCATTTTATGAATTTAAAGATAGCAAAGAAGAATTTTAAATCTAAATAACTGTCGTCTGAAGTCATCTTTGCAACGACAAAGCCTCGTTAAACACAAAACTACTAAAACAAATCAACCCTTTTAGAATTTGGAATATTGTAAAGTAATAGCTTCATGTGCCTACAATATCACATGATGCCACAAAGCATAAAGTAATGAAATGTAATAATTGAATAATGTTATTTTATTCCCAGAACATACCTTCCTTCTTGCGCAACATCACAGGCATTGATGGCTCTGCAATTCCGAACTCGTTAGCGGCTCGAACTCGGAAGTAGTAATCGTTTGCGGTGCAGTATTTGATCCGCATTTCAGTATCACATAAGTCAGTCGCGATCTTGGTCCAGTCCGTGTCAGGAGGGATACGCTGCTCAACAATGTACCAGATTCTTGTTTGAACAGCATATGGCGGAATCGACGACGGTTTCCATCTCAAGGTCAAGGCTGTGCCGAGCATGTCCACAATGTCGGGTTTATCCCAGATGGTGCGTGGTTTCACTTTCGATTTGTATTCGTCACTGTCTTTCTTTCTCACTGACTTTGATGATTCTTTGGGAAAATGTAAAAAATCGTAAAAAATGTAAATAATATAATCTATTGTAGGTGCTAAAAACCATTTTTAATACAAAATAATCAAAATTCTTTGTCGCAACGTATTCAGATCGACATGTATGAATTGATGCAGATGTAGAAAATGCCACAGAATTTTCAAGACAACAAACTATTGCTTGTAAACCCACACTGACAATCGTAAAATGTAAATCTAACACAAACAAATTCAATTAAACAATAATATCTTAATGCTGCCCCCAAAACCGAAAAACGGATAAACACACAGGATGAATCATCATAACCAAATCGTAATCTCCAAATTTCCAAAGCACTATTTGAAGGCTAAGTGCAGGAACAAGCTTATTCATTGTTTATTCACCAACTAGCCACACCAGCATCAGCTAACACATACAGCTGATTATAAAAATAGCTGATACCGATCATGAGACTGATGATGTTATTTGTTTAGTAAAAAATTTTGGTTTCAAAACATAAACCTACAAGTGCAATGCAAAGACGTACTTTACTGTTTGCGCTTCTGCTAATAAAAATGGTGGGGTGGTGGTGTTATATTTATTAATTTCAGCATTTGAGCAGGGTTGAGTGGGATGTCAGTAGACGGCAACGGGGATTCAGTACATGGCATTATTAAACAATCTAGAGAGTGGTGAGCCACGAATGCTCATAAATAATTGATAATATTGGTATAGATCATTTTTGCCGATACCAATTATACCTATTGCGCCTATTTTCGACCCGATTACGAGCATGGCTGATCAATCGGTACATTCACAAGCAGAATAATTGAATGAAAACAAATCAATAACAAATGTACAAAAAAGATTTTAAAAAACAAAAACTGGTTTGCAACAGAGGAATAAAAAGCCACAAACTAAATTCTTAAGTTTCCGATTACCTGGAGGCTTGGTAAAGAGCGTGGCACTCATTGTGGGATCGCTCATCCCATATTCGTTTCCAGCCCGTATCCGGAACATGTAGTCCTTCTCTGGCCGATAGTCACGCATCTCATATTCAGTGTCACTGATCTCAGAGGCAATGTCGATCCAGTTCTTGCTGGGCGGACAACGACGCTCCACAATGTACCAGATCCCAGTAACTGCTGCGCCTGTCGGCAGTTCACTCGCCTGCCATGAAATCCTGGCCAAAGATTTACAGTAATCAAATCACAAAAGCACACAGTCCATGTATCTGTATTGGATCAAACCATCTTCATGACACAATAAAGAACACACCAAAGCCCCTTAGCAATAATTATTGTCTAAACAAGACGTCTTTAAAGTTTCACCATAAAAACCATGCACATCATAGCATCTTACAGGTTCTGGGAATATATGCTAATGTAAGTAGCCAGATACATGCATGAATGCACATACATACCCAGGCATATGGCACATGTATGCATAAATACATTTACATAAAATTATGCATACAGGCACACATATGTACAGCAAATACTACATCTCATGACCAGCAATATTACTGAACTACTGCACAGCCTAAGTCTGACCTTTTCCGCCAGAGTTAGGTCGGTAGCACCTCTGAGTACACATCCTAAGGGGCACTTTACAAATTCTCTGAACGAATGACTGAATGAATGAATGAATACAAAAGCAAACATGTGCCACCAGGATCACCTCCATAAACATCAAGACAACCACATCACTGTCTTCGTCTACTTCTTCACAAACTTAAGAATGATGAAGACAATCACGACATACTTGAGAGCATCATCCTTTAGTTCTGTGATCGTAGGCTTGTCTTTTGGTGTCTTCGGGGGCAAACATTCCCGATAGACTGGCTTTCCGGCTTTGACCTCAGAAGCTAAACAGATACATGCAATTGATTGCTCTGCACCAATAAACGTTAGCTTAAAACTGCTTATGACATTGAACAGTAGTGCGTTGTGCTTTTGAGCTGTTCACCTAACTAGAGAAACTTTACAAATGCTTTAATTATGTTTAATACAATACAATACCCTTAAATAACTGACTAATTTCCTCAATCAGTAAATCATAAAATAACTAATGACTGACATTTCAATCAATCTATCTTTTGATTCATACACTAAGTGGGTGACTGGTAGAGTTATTTAACAATTAAACGCTAACCAATGCATGAGTGCACGAGTGATTGAATGTGAATACAAATGAACAAATTCATCGATAAATTCATAAAATATCAAATCAATTTATATATATATATATATAATATATATACCTCATAATTCTAGTACATTTATGGATTTGTTAAACCACCAAACTACCCAAGGTTATGCACAGCAGAGGAGAGAGGTCACATGTCTTCAAACTACCTTCTCCATATTTCCATTGTGCCATTGCTAAAATAAATTCTAGTTCTGAAATTCATTGCAAAAATTCGGAAGTTCTTTGATAAACACACTTTATGCATACACATACACTTCTTCTAAGGTGTGCTTCATACAATAAGATAAATTAACAAACACATTTACCAGATTTTCCATAGTACGTAACAGACAATGTAGGATCGGACGATCCAAACTGGTTTTCTGCATGAACTCTGTAGAGATAGTCCTTCGTGGGAGAATGTTCTGTCAGGCGGAACATGGTTTCCGCAAGATCGCTCTGGATTGGAACCCAGTTGCTCGTCACATCTCCCAAGTCCTTCCTTTCTAACACATAACTACAATACCAATGAGAACAAAATAAAAAGCATTCCGATGGATATCCAGCATCTTCTACCACCTGCGAGAGACTGCCTGGCGTTGGGGCTTGTGTTGCAAGCCATGGCGCCCATATTGCCCGTCATTATTCACATGGCTTCTACTATCAGTGAGAAAATTCATCATTTGGGTTCTGCGTTTCTGCGGAAGCTTGACAGGGATGACCGTTCGTAAAGTTTCTAAAAGGTGCTTCATGAACATCTAACCACATGCATACATATTGTCTTATCTCTGCATACATACATATGTACATAGATAAAGTATTTTTGCATATGTGTGTGCATATTTGTACATACATACAATTATACAATTCATATACATGCAAGCACATACATAGACAGGTACACTCAGAATATATTATAATAGATACAATATAAATTTCTATGCTATATGTAAAACCTCTCAATGGTGTTTAAAAATCTATCATATATTAAACCCAATTTACAAACATTGAAAATGTTTCTTGAGCACATATATATACAAACAAACATAGATATGGGCAAACATAAACACACATACATGCATGCAAGCATAGGCCTACACATGTATGCATAAAAAAGAATAAAATGCAATAATCTTTGGCAAATTTATCTGATACCTGATGGGAGTTTGACGGGCTGTGGGAGGCAGCGTGGCTGGCAGCCAAGATATCTCCAAGGTATTCAAGTCAATTTCTTTGAGGATGGGTTTGTCAAAAGACATCACTGGTACCACACTCAGCAGCTTTGACTCCTTCACCTTCTTTTCAGCAACTTCGTCCAGGTCTAAGTCCAGAACTGGAAGAAATAGCCAAGGAAACAAAACCCTCCAATTTGCCATCATAAATGCCAAAAGTAAATTACTTCTATGATCACTTAAATCATGTATCAAAGCCCAATTATTGTTCTGTATTACTGCATATGAAACATGACAGAATGCTTTGATGATAAACAATGAGCACTGATATCTTGGTGCAAAAACATCAAAGCTCAATTCTCAGCAGTTGCACGTTTTCAAAACGCCCCTAATAAATATAAGTCTGGTCATTTATGTAGCCCCTTCAAAAATTATTCAAATGCAAAGAGCAATCTTTCTCTGCTTTGATCTAGATATTTCAATGCTTCAGTGTTCTGTCCATACCTGTCTCTTCAAAACATCAGTTCGACATTTATAATTTAAAGCAAATACTGAACCTGAAGGTTTGTCTCTGTGATTATTGTTAATTAAAATGCCCTAATCTGTGTGCCTGTATGTCTGTGTTGAATGTCAAGTAAATGTCTCACACTCAACATTGAGCAAAGCTGTGGAAGATGTCTTTCCATCCCCATTGGACAAAGTGCACTGATAACAGCCAGCATCAGTTCCTATAACATCAGTTATGCTCATCCAAACAGATCCATCCTTTGCACCCATCTGAATGCAATAGGCCGGCGTCAGCTCTTCTCCATCTTTAAACCTGAAAGAGCAATTATTGTAAGAAATCTATTTAAATGCACAAATGCCACTACATTTTACAAAGTTTTACATAATTTTACATAATTAAGACTCAGCTTCATTATTGCTATCAAACATCAGTGATCTGTCTGTTATAGGGTTTTTTAAACAATGGAGGCAAATAAATGTCAAAGATGATCGATTTTTAGGAAGATTCCACTTTAATATCAAAGTTCTGTGGACACAATCTGTGCCCACAGAGACTGGGCCTTCTGTCATTGCTACCATCGTCATCACCACCATCATGACCACCACAACTACCACTCCTAGGATGAGAACCAAGCACAAAAAACAACCACTACAACCAAAACCACCACCACCATGACGATCACTGCACAAATAAAGCACATTAAATTTAGTTGCTGATCTCAAGATTCTTACCACTTGATGTTGGAAAATGGATGACCAGTTGCCTCACAGCAGAACTTAGCCAGACCACCAGCAATGACTTCTTGGTTCTCTATAGCTTTCAAAAAGACTGGACGGCTCTCAATTCTGCTGCTATCCGACTCACTAAGAAAACACAATGAACACATCTATCCATCTATGTACAGATATATATATCCTTCAGGAAAACTACTCAGATGAGCTCCCAGACCCAGCACAGCTAAAGGAAGAGCATGAAGGTGAGCAAAGAGCATAAGAGAGAAGGTTCTGGGAAAGAGGTAAAGGTCAACAGGTAGGCTATTCGAGGTCAAGAGGCCGGCCTGCCATTGAAAAGTTCAGTTCTGCCTAGTGCAGGCAAAAGGAGTAGACCTTGTTGAGATGAGTGGTGGAGGGATGCAGAGTCCCTATCAGTAAGGACAGGGCAATGGGGCTTGCGAAGGTAGGCAGGAACGAGACCTAGTATGCAGTGCCAGACTAGAGCAGCTATTCTGATGCAATCTGCTGCACAAAGAGGAGTCAGTGGAGAATGTTGCAAAATGAAAACCGATCTAGACCCTAGAGGCATGGATAAATGGCCAATAAGGCTGGCAGGAGAACACAAGATGCAACCAAGCACCCCAGTCAACTAGCTGGGAGGCCAGCGAACATAACACAAGCAACAGTAGTCAAGTCTAGTTGAGATGAAAGCATTGGATAAGGGTAAAGGTGGCAGAAGCAGTGAGTGAGCAGGGGACAGTGCAGTTGTGGTTAGGGAGGTTAATGTGGGGTGCAAAGGTGAGCTCTCGGTCCAAGGTCATAAAAAAGCATGTGGAGTAGGCGAAATAGGGGAAGGCGGCAACAAACGCAACCGCATCAAACTTAGCCAGTGGCAGAATTGCTCTTACTGAAACAGAATATATCACAGCAATAATTAATAGTGTATTCGATGAGACGCAAATGGATCAAGTACGAGTTGTAAACTATTCACAAAACGCCAGATTACCTGACTTGCTTGAGCAGACAGGCGAGTTTTGCAGAACAGATGGTTTCTCCAGCAGCATTCACCAGATGGCAGGAGTAGTCTCCTTCATCAGATGGCTCTATGCTTCTAATCGTCAGTGTTGTCAGAGAGTCTGTTGTCTCTACCGCAATTCTGTCTGATTCCTAGAAACGACCAGACAATGTCCGAGGAATGTCATCACACCAACAGCCAACACTCTATTACCTGATGGTCACATAAAGTGAGACTGCACTCAAAGACCATGGAGTGCTGGAGAAGCAGTCAAAGTCTGATATGTTGGAGAACAATGTTACTCTAGCACCCACTGTTGTAATTGCTATTGCACATCTGTCGGAGTTGTGGTGCAGTGGTGTGTTCTGTGCCTTGTAATTGGAGGGTCACAGGTTCAAATCAACCTCTAGCCACTGTGAAGCAACATTGGACAAATTGCTCACATACAATTGTCTGTGAGGAAGGCAACAGAAAACGTCACGTATCTCATTCCCTGTGGACATAATGAGTAGTTACAGAGACAAGTAGTCATGTCACCACGACATATGCATCGCTCTAACAGTATTGGCAACTTGATCATGATCATCATTATCATCGTGATCATCGTATGAACAGCACCGCCTTAAGAGAAATCCCTCAGAGGTGTTTACTGGATACAGACAGCAGACAATGATATTATTGACAGCCAGCGATAATTCCATTATAAGACGAACTCTCATATGCTAACCTCAGAGACAAAGGTCGGAAAATTCAACCATAAAATGTGACATTGCTAATACGGCAGTAGTGAGGTAAGTAATGCTTTAAACTCAGTCTGACCTCTGGACTGCTACGTAACACCCTGTGACATCATCCATTGTCTCAGCCTGACCACTAGCCACCTGTCAATCATCCATTGTCATGAGTGCACACTTGACCTTTGTACTGTACACAACCTGTCAATCATCCATTGCTATCCTGCATGAGGCTGCACTTTGCATTGGCATCTGGCACCCTATCAGTAGCCATTGTATACATCACCTGTCAACGGCCTGTCAATCATCCATTGTTCTTCCAGCACAGCCAATCTTTGTACTGTGCTTATCTTAATGACCTTTGTCCATCCTACAGTAGTGGGGCGAGTAACTGTTTCGTTTCAACCTTTGACATGGGGTTGACATATGAATGACAGGTGTATTATTTTTACGCTAAATATATGTGCTTTAACCCTAGAATGGTAGCAGTGCCCATACCGTTGAACAAGGGGGCTGTACCAACCCTAAATTTCCATTCTTTTGAACTTGGGATTAATAATTATAAAAATAATAATTATAAGAATAAAAATTTTAAAATTTAATAATAAAAATAATTAAAGTAATAAAAATTAATAAAAATATTAAAAATCAGTAAAAATAATTAAAAATAATAAAAAAATTAATAAAAATTAATAATAATAATGATGATAATACTAATAAAATCTCTGAATATTTAAAAAATTTATGTCAATAATACAGTTTGAATACTTTGTATGTGGCACTACTTATTGCCCCTCAGTATAATGCAGTATTTGATATTAATCCTAAAAACTGGTATATGGCTAAATGTATATGATATTCAGACAGCAGTATTCAGTCATATTGCATTATTTTAGATGCAACTGTGGTTACACTGCAGCATAGGAATCTCCAAAATCAGTCTCATGAATCATACACAGAGCTTCTCAACAGAATAAACAAAATGAAAATCATCAAAATTTGTTAACACAACACAAAAGTTGCATCAGGAGTACCAACCCTAGTATATAGTGAGGTTTATCCAGAATAGATAAAAATTGCAAGCTGGAAATTAAAAATGCCCAATAGTTGGACTCTCACCATTAACTCCTGTCCATCTCGACACCAGGTCACATCCGGTCGCGGCAAACTCTTAAAACTGCAGACAAAACTTGCAGTCTCTCCGCAGCTATGCTCCTGATTGCCAAAGTCACCCATAAGGAGAGGAGGAGATGCAACCGACAGCACTGAAGCGACCTCTACCGACCCAAATCGGTTGCTAAGGCAACAGGAGTATCGACCAGAATGTTCCGGTCGGGTACTTCTAATTGTGAGCAACGCACTCTGCATGTCGGCTGAATGAGTAATTTCATTTGAGGGTGCAACGTCTTTGCCCTCATAGAACCACCTGACTTTTGGCACTGGACGCCCACAGAAGGCAACCGACAGTTGGGTTTCGTTACCCTCGATGGCCAATGTGTCTCGGAGTGCACTTGTGAATTCAGGTGCCTGTTCCAGCTTTCTTTCTTCCAAGTCTGAAAACACAAAACAATACCTCAGTTCATTCACGTTCAACATATGTTTCAGTTTTCCAGTTATGCCAAGCTTAACACATTAATTAATTAACAATTTTCACTACATAAAATAAGCCTATCAGTTATGTTCATTGTTCAACATAGCACATAAATTTTGCTTACCAATTATAACACATAATTTTAGCTTATCAGTCACGCTTAGCTTAGCACATAACTCAAGCCGAAAAGCTATGTTAAGGCTAGCTCATAATTTTAGCTGACCATTTTGTACTAAACTGAACTCAATATTATTTAGCCAGCCATATGCAAAGCTTAGCACATAACTTAGGGTTACCAGTAATGTTAAGCTTGGCCTTGGAGGAAGTTGCACCCGCTTTGGTTTCAGCCCGACACTCATACACTCCGATGTCGGACTCCTCAACCTGAGTCAGAATAAGGATCTGAGTCTGTGAGTCAACTGGAAGTAACTTTAATCTGGGAGACTCCACCAACTCAACTCCATCTCTGAACCTGAAAATGTAAAGCAATGTAGTTGGGTCTTTATACAGCTACTACACATAGAAGCAAGCATCTGCAAATCAATGATTGGAACACACATAATCTCCTACTCTTTAGAATAATTAATTGCATTCATTAAATTAATTATGTGTGACATACCAGCAGGAGGATTTTTCCAATGCAGCTGAACCAGTGTCCAATTAACCAATTATTTTTCTTTTATAATCAACATAAATATATGTATTAAAATTGATTTAAATGCATGTTTAGGCACTTCCAGAACTATTTTGCCATCTAAAATGATAGACTATAAATCTATAACTGCTATGTCTTTTCCAAATTTCTGTTTCCTGATTCGCTATGCAAACTGTCACAGGTTGGGAAGTGCTGCTGTAGCATGCATAATTGTAAAATTATTATTGCAATTTGGAAGTATCTATCTGAGCCTGCAATTCAGACTTTCAGAAAATTTTTCTGAAAATGGCAAACTCTTACCTTGACTTTATATTGCACAGTACTACTCCAGTTATAACCAAATAGAATATTACTTAATCATAACTCGGAATAACTAATTATTAATGCCTTTACCGATTGTTCAACCCGGGCACAAAGAGCCAGTATTCCAGTATTAATACTACAGAAAACCAACAAATGGCAAATATGAAAAAATCTGCCATAGCCATCTCATCTCTGTGCTGGTCTTTTAAAAGAAATGCTCATTTAAAATTTAACTTCACTAGATATCTTCAAATGCAACAAGGTTTACTCACATTATCAAATGGCATTGTTGAAGTTTCCAGATTAGCATATAATTCTAAACCTGATTCTGTTCAGAGGACTATGATTTGAGACTTAGCTTTAGTTCCGATACTTAGGGTTCACAGTACATACATTGTGGTGATGATACAAGAAGAGTGTCCTGATCAGACAAGAGTACCAACCATTTTACAGTTGGAAGAGGCTTCCCTGAGACCTTGACTGAGAATTTGGCATCAGCACCTAGCAATACATCGCAGTTACGCAGCTCAGAAGTAAACTTTGGCTCAATGAGATCTTCTGCAAAAAATCACAGCAAGATCTTTGAAGGACAACACTAAAGTCTGTAGCAGCTTCAAAAGACATGTATTGAGATGAGCACAAACTGTAACAAGACAACTCACTTATCATCTAAAACATTGTAATGCTACCAACAGGTTGAAAAATTAACATTTCTACTCAACTGAACAAGCGTAAGCAAATCACGCATACTGGTTCAAACACATTAAGATGGGGTTAGCGGTTGTGAACTATTTCTATGGTTTGACTGAATTGTTAAGTTACAAAACATGACTAAGGGCTGAATGGCTAAACTCAGGAGGGGGTGCAAAAAACCAAGATTTTTAAAATCAAAAGTTGTTTTTTGTTTTTTTTGGTTACATTTGGTTTTTGGTTTTCAGTTTTCCTTTGGATTTGTCGCAACAATTTTGTTATTAAAAGCATCAAACATAGCATGAAAAAGAGCTCCAACTCGTTCAAATAATTAACTTAGCTTCATTTCAGACTGAATAACACACAATTAGTAATATAATAGTAATATCAGTAAATTGAAAAGAAATATTTTAATAAACGAAAAAATAAAAAAATTGCCATTTTGGTTTTTTGAAAAAAAACAAAAAACCAACATGTTTGCAGCCCTGGTTAAACTACATTGTGATTGAATTAAAGGTTAAACTACATATAAATTCACCAACAGATTAACTGACTGACAGTTTGTTACCTTCAACTGTCACTGCTATACTATGTTCTTCTTCCCCATACTGATTCTTGGCTTTTGCCGAGTAGCGCCCAGCCATGGAAACAGCCACACTTGAAATGGCCAGCGTCTGCTGACAGCCATCAGACATTAGCTTATAGTCACCATTTGGAATGACTGGTTGTCCATCAAAATACCAAGAAATAGCGGGCAATGGTTGACCATAAAACGAAAAGGTAATGTGAACAGGAGCACCTTCTGTAAAAGATAAAGACACAAACTAGTAAGTTTTACAGCGAGTGTATCATCTGTGCGCCTTCTTTAATAGATTCATATGCTCATAGCAATTCTGACGTGCACCTTCTTTAATAGCGTTCACATTTACAAAGGCGACATCTGTGTCTTCTGTAGTGTTGCACACGCAAGTCAGGAACTGTATTGCATTCACCTCTGATTAGCATGCACTGTGAGGGACACCATATAAATTAATAGATACAATAGCAAACTGGCAGGCAGTGGTGACTGGACACAGCCATCACAATGCAAAGTTACACTGGACTTACTATGGTTGTACATGTATTTCAGCTGTCATGGTCTTTCAACCTAAAGCTTCTGAGTAGTCTCTATAAAGGCAGATAAACAAGTATTATGCTCAACCTTTACACATGCGACGAGTCCTTTGTGTTTAACGGTATCACATGCATAATTATAAGGAAGATTAAACTTGTTTTCTAACTCGCTCAGGTACCTTTGCAAGTGACATTATCCACTTTTGTCCTGAATTCAGGTCTTCTGCCCCATCTGGGAACCAGCGTTGCAAGCAGCTGACACCAAGCATCAGAGACTGGTGCCAGTTTGGCCTGGATGGTGTACTTTCCTCGTGACAGATCCTCAAAGCACAACTCAAACCTTCTGTCGACCAATTCATTGATCAACACATCTTTTAGCTAAAACAGAATCACCTAAACTTCATTAAATCAGCCAAAATCTCTACAAATATTTGGCTCTAGTCAGCAAGACATCCAGTCAAATAGTCAAATAGTTAACCAACAAATCAGACAGAACTATAATGAAAAAATAGTTCTGCTTTGCCAGATCATGACTTGCTTAGCATCAAACAACCTGATTGATTAGACCAAGCACAAGTGAATAAGCTTGTGGTATTCAGGCCACTCACTATTGGGTGGCATTTAGAAATTTCGAGTGTGTACATCGTCACTACATTTTACCTCAAGATAACTAACAAAGTGCCAGATTGTAACAATAGAGAACTCCACTTAAAAATGAATTTTTTCTGGCCTGCTATTCATAAAATGTTGGTAATAGCCTACATTGATGACAGTCTTGCATTCATAAGTTGGTGTGTCCGACTTTCTCTTTCTTGTGATCAACAGCTTGTCCTTGAAAAGGAAGACGTGACAATCCTTTGCTTTACCAGTTGACTCACCTCTCCACACAGAGAAGTTCTCCTATCAAAAGAATTTCAACAAATCATCCATATAAACCACTGAATCATATCAGTGGAATTTTGTTTATTGCATCATTAGCCAACAGAAACTAAAAGGGACTTCAAGGATTTTCCTCCTTGATACTCTATCCATTTAAAAGTAATGTCCTCCATATCTTAAAGGGAATGCACTAGCAAGGAACAAATCCAAAAGACTTTGGACACGCACCCACTGGATCGGTTAGATTGTCTTTTCCCACACAATTCGTTGCCTAAAGATTATCTCATTTCTTTGAGGCTGTTATGCTGACAGTGCTTGTGAATAGCTATACTGCAAGAAGTGTTCCATAAAATCTTAGATAAGATACAATGTACATGCATAATACAACCATCTCACATGACACAACACTGGCCCCAGTTCTGTTAAAACTCCATCATAGTTGGTGATATGGTCAACTAGGAGTTGGTCATCTGCCTTCTTCCGGAGACTCTCAAGCATGACGACTGCCCTTTCCAGCTGAGCAGTGTTCTGATTCGCTCGCACGGAGTAGCGCATAAAGTCCTTCAACATGGCAGCATATTCGTCAAGTCGATTGGAAGGACGCTGAAGATAATGTGGCAGACTCAACTTCTGTTCACCAACATTTCCAATTGCTACGTTGTGATCCTACAAGTCAAATTTAGAGTCACTAGACTGCCAGTTAGACTGCCAGAGGAATTACAAGTCAAACAGTTTAAGATGTGCTCACAGATCGAATGAATGAATTATCATATATTATTATAAATAACAACAAAAAATGTTGCCGTGACTGATGAAAATACCTTTGCATATTACCTGAATTATTTGAGAATTTTCAAATACACTCTCAATTACCAGTATGAGCTTACGAGTGCATAGCTATGTAACTGTCCACCAAATTTACAGTATGTAACTATATAATGATGAAATCTAGATGTATGTAACTCCATCAAATTTACCAGTATATATTCATGTCATTTTTTAATCACTATTTACAAGTTTGTAACTATGCACCTTTAAAATAAAACAACCAGTATTTCCTTGATGTAGCCAGTAAGTAATGGGCTTTCACATCAAACCTTGCGCATAATAAAGTATTGATGATGCAAAACCGAAATAAATACGGACAAAAGGTAACAAGCTAACCTTCAAGAACTTGATTGCATCCTCCTTGCTCAAGATTTGATCAGCTTCTTGTCGAGTTTTTAAGTACGGTATATAAAGCTGGAAACTCTGTTCCTAAGGACAGAAAAAAATCTGGTAAACTTGATAAAAGGCAAAGAATGAACTCCATAAGTTGCACTAAATAAAGAGTATCAACAAATTACTGATGAATTCCATTTATTTAAACATGACGGTTGCTGCTTGAATTTGTAGTAAGAGACAACTAAATGGAAAGAGAAATTCACACCAAAATATCACCCACGGCACTTAGGAAGCAAGTGGAAAGAGAATCTGGATCATTGGAGCAATTCATGATCTCATCAAGGAATCTAAAGAAAACAACAAATTATGATGTCAGTTCCGCTTTCACCGTTCAATCATCCAAGCAGTAGTTCACTATTTAGATGCAGTAGATATACCAAACCTCTCTAAAGTCTATACCCTCGATACCTCTATCCTTATAAATCATTCAATAAAGTGGCATAGTCTGCCTTTTTTGTAGAAGCCACTCTGCCACTCTATTTGGCTCTGTGAAGTATTTGATAGCCTTCAGAACTAACAACCCATCCAGTCCCGGATCATATACTCTCCATAGGCTGTCTCTGTGTTTCTCTGAATGATTCTTGATACTTCCACTACCACTAGACTCACCCCTGATTTTATCATGCATACTGATTTCACTTAGCAGCAGTCACTGACTGATGGATTGAGCATTATTAGAGTGGCTCTACAGAAGTTCTATGAATATTAAAATTATTAGTGCAGTAGCCCATAGTTAAGTTCTTGCCAAGTGTAAAAGTGCTCGGTTCAAGTATTCCAAAGACAGTTCTGAGCAAAGCAAGTACCACACACTTAATGCCATGCTTGTTTTCAGAGACAATGTAGCAACGCAAGCAATTTGTGAATAATAAAAATTTTTAAAACTAAATCTGATTGAAAAGCGAGTCCCAGCACAAGAATCTTGACATCTGCTTAACACCTTATTATAATATTGAAAATGATATGATATCCAAAGGTAGCATTAAACAAAGTGCTGCATAATCTGTTTATGTAAATTATAATGTAATCTATGTACTTGTCGTGGAAGGCTAATAGGTCTGGAAGGGTTGAAAACAAGACGTCTGTTCTGCCAGCAAATACATTTTTGGATGTTTTCTCTTGGAAAGGGCCGTGGTAAGATTCCATCGTAAAATTGAGGTCTCGAATGTAGTCTCTCTCCGATTCCCACAGATCCTTTAGCGCATACCTAGGATTAAAAAAATGAATCTGTCCATTATCTAAAAGAAAAAAACCGAACTTTCCTGGAATTTCCTTGCCAGTCAACCAGGTTCTTAGTAAGAAGTAAAGGTAGAGCACACAAAAGCATCATATCGTCGAAATTGGGACCATTCAATGCCATGAGTGCACAAAGTGGCAAGTGACCAACGCCACGACAGTCTGATGGCAATGCCTCTATCCTACACTTAGTGAAATAATTATGGGCTTTGATCAAATTTATAACAGCATTGTTTTACATACAATGATTCAAACAACAATCGGTTAACTACAGATGATGGGAAGAATGGTTTATACAATATATAATTATATCACATTTAACACAAACTCTATTTATTCAATAACAATTAAATTTCTTTTGGCAACCCATCCAATCACACCAATGCACAATTTGTGCTCATTCAAAATAATGTCCACCCCATGGGTGGCTGGCTAAGGGCCTGACTGTATTGAGAAGCACTTTGAAAATGCGTGCTTCATGGAGTCCTATTCAACAACAAATAATGTCGGGCAATACAGGAGAAGGTGAGGTTGAATTCGCCTGTACGGCCCTACATTATGTACTATTGAATAGGACTCTATGCAGCATGCATTTTCAAAGCCCTTCTCAACACAGTTCGTTAGATTAGAAAGATAACCATCGAAATTAGTTTGCAAGCTCATGATTTGTCTTGTTGTTGTAATATATTTCTTCAGTGTCATACATAAATGTTTGCGTGAATTACACCACACAGGTGGCAATCAGAAATAGGCGTCACAATTTAACCACTAGCTAGTTTGCGATATATCTTTTAAAAAAGAAGACTTTCTGAGTGTCACTCTGTCTGGCGATGCATTTCCACAGTCTTACACCTGTTGACTTGAAACCATCGCCATTGGCTCGAGGAACACCTGGGACACGCAGTAGAGGAATTCCTGAACTCCGCAGCTGCCCTCTTCCTGGTCTCCAGAGCCAAAAAACCTATGGCGCACCTCTCACACACCCATAAAAGCAAAGTTTCCTTCTTATTCGCCACGATCGTGTCACCTGCGACATATCGTACACGTCTCAGGTATACAGTATCGTTTTGCACAAGCGGTCATGTGGGTATGTACCATAAACACTATTTCTTTACATGTATATCTAGATTCTGTGTATGTGTCTGTCTCTCTGTTTATGCATTTGCACACTTTTACAGTTATTCATTCGAAACCTTAGCCGTTCACTCGGGGAACACCTCGGACACCCAGTAGAGAGGCAGCCGCCGTCTTACTCCTTGCCAGGGCCAAAAACCTGTCTTTACCCGGGCACCGGGTGCCACAGCTAGTATATATATATATATTATTTATAATCAATATAAATATAAATGCATGTATTTTTACTCTGAGTCAGCCAGAAGTCAACAATCTGCCAGATTTTACCTTCGTTTCATAATGGCCTCCTGCTGTTTGTTTGAAATCTTTATAACGTCCTCACGAAATACTTCCTGTGTGCTGCGTGTATCTAACTTTGTCGCTTCAGACTTAGCAATGAGGTAATGCGCCGATACCCAGCCATGTTTCTCAGGATGTTCTGGCCTCCGACACAACCACATTTCGGAGCCTTTCGCATTCAGGACTTCGACGATTTCATCCTCTTCAACATCGAGACCTTGACCGTCAGTTGGTGTGTACTTCGTGACAGCCATGTACTGCGGATATGACTGCGTGTAACAGTACAAAGACGGAAACTTTTAATGGGCAACAACAAATCAAATCTACTCTAATTTAACAGACTTCAATGGTGCACAATGAAAAGTTCATCAAACCTACAGCACAACATTAACAAGAACAGTGGCCATCTTGTGAAACCCATGAAAATAAGCTATTGGTGATAACATACCATTTACATGAATAAGTAAATCAATACAGGCTTTTAAGCTTCAAAAACAATTAATTTCACACATTTCTGCACATAATCAACAATCAATTATTGGTTTTTAAACCAATGAAAAATCAATTACTTAATACATAGTAATGAGCAATTAAGTCTTGCAGAATATCTAAATCAATGAAAGATCAAAAACAAGTAAATGATGGATAGAAGAAGGCATGAGAAATCAATTAACTATTTCTCAGTTGCATTTCCTGTCACGTCTCATTCAATAACAACACAAATACTATAAAATAAACAGGATTAAATGAGTCAAACCTTTTCAACATCATCTTCCATCTCTTCATCAGATGACTGTCCATCCTTTTGGCTATCCTTCTGGCTATCCTTCTGACAATCCTCCTTCTGACTATCCTCCAGGCTATCCTTCTGGCTATTCTCCTGGCTATCCTTTTGGCTACCCTTCTGAGATTCCTTCAGACTGTCCAGTTGATCCTTGTCAACCTGATTTTGACAATTTTGACAGGAATATTACAAATTGAAGAGAAACTCAATTATTATTATTACTTAATATCTATTGTTCTGTGACATAATACAGCCATATTCAAGCTGATGCCAGTTTATAGTATTGCATTAATCAACTTATGTAGAGCTGCTCACATCAGTAGTCATGCAGTTGTGCAAGAACCCTGAGATCATAAAAAAGCTTTGAAGAGGGAGAAGATGTGGGAAGAGAGCCATAAAGGAAGTTGCATTGAATTAATCATGTGAACACACCAATGTGTCGCTCCAGCTTAGTTTTTTTCTTGTATATATGTCTAGTTTGAGTCTAATGGAAATAATACGACAAGAGCTGAAAACGAAACTGTAGTTGATCATGGTGAAACCTAGTTCATTTGAACACGAGTTTTTGTTTTTGCATGACAAGTATAGAATAGAATGGCACAGACAATTACAAACTGACTCCAAGAAATTATAAATATAATTAAAGTGCTGACTATGGATTTGTGTAAAACCCAATATGATATTCGAATATCCATTAATCAAGAGCTTAAATGTTACAACTGCCAAGTTAAACTAAAAACGTTGAAATTCAATACCTTGATGAAAACTATTAAAAATGAACATTGTCAACAAAAAGCTTCTCAGCCCGCTGACTGATTGACAGGCAGAATGTATAACTTACTGACAACTCACAGGAAGAATCACTGATTTACTAACTGACTGACCGAATGACCCTCACCTTCTCTTTGTCTGCCTCAAACCTTATTGAATCAGTGTCTTTCTTAGGCTCCTCAACAGATGGGGCTAAAAATAGTGCAAATCAAGACACAAATATAATAAGCAAATACTGAATATACACATTCGTACATTTGCAAAAATTATGTCACTAAATCTATAACAGAGGTGACTCTAACTTCGATTATCTTAGAGTTATCACCTTAGATTAGCCTCTTAAAGCCTGGACCAAGCAACATTTATGTTAGTCAGTGTAAATGTGCTGGCTATTGATAAGAGTGGAAGCCGGTAGCATGGCTCACAAGGACATCATTGTAATATAATGTAAACTTAGAAAATTTCTCAGCTCTCACAAAAGCCCTGTAAAAAAAACAAATTATTCACAACTCAAGTTTAAGTTTGGAATAGCCAAGCCTTTCATTTCAAGCCAGGTCAAAATCAGAATTTGGATGGGAGAGCATGAAGAGTTCTGTCTCCAGGTGTGAGTGGAAGTGCAAGTGGAGGACAGAGATCTTTTGTCAATTACCTCCAAAGAGCTGGCGCAGCACTAGACTAAGGAACGGTTGCAGAATTGAGAAAGAATGAGACTGGAGGTCATGATACAGAAAGATCTGATGATGAGCGAGCAAACCTGGGCAGTTGGATGGTGAGTTGCTGTTGAATGTAAGAGTGTAAAACATGCCCCTCTGGATATGGTCGATATGGTTGAAAGGTCTGAAGGTCAGTGCATTGTGCACATCTTGCTACAACTAAGGCGTTGGGGAGGGGTAGCCATTTGCCAAATACAAAAGACTCAAAGAAGAGCACAGAGGAATTCACAAAATGAAATAATACCTGAAACTTGGACACTAGCCGTGCAGAAGCAGGCCCCTCCAATGCTGTTAGCAGTGCACGTGTACTCTCCCGAATCCTGAGCATTGCTGCACTCTATCTCTAAGAAGTAGATATTTTCCTCTCTTCCAATCTTCAGGTTTCCCTCTGAGGTCAAAGACCTTCCGTCTTTAAACCACGACACATTGGTATCCTCTGAACCTGAACAGCAAAGATGACAAACAGACAAATAACTTAATGGCCATTCCTTAAGTTTTTGCCTTCAGCCTTGTGATTGTTACTTATCTTTTTGTTAACTTATTGTTAACTTATTTTTACTTATTGTTAACTTATTGTTACTTCTGGAACATCAAATGATAATGAACAATAACTGCCTTATCTGCTAATCCCTATATCAATTGATAATTGTTTTCATTATCATCATCATCGTCGTCGACATCATCATCATCATCCTCAACGCAGCAGAATAGTGATTTTTGCATACAAGTATAAATTCAACCAATTCTTCTATTCGCTATTTCATTCATTTATTCATTCATTCCTTCAATCCGAAAATTTATATAGTGCCCCTGCAAGAAATTTACTCAGAGGCGCTCTCAGCCAGGCTGTGGCCAAACAAAGACTTGAGAATATGATAGAAAAGACTGGCAAATAGTTCTTTGTGAGTGTGCGCAGCGTTAACCACAGTCGACTAGAGTACACATGCCAGAGACACCACTCGATTCATAACTTATTTATAACTCAAGCTGGCAAAATTATCTTATCAGAGTATTATTGCCAGATTTGTGCAGGGGTCGAGATTAGGTCCTCCTAACTTGGTGAATACAATTTCTGGATAAAAGGATCTCCATGTCAGGCAACTGACAATTTAGGTATGCTGATGCAATGCAATCAGTAGCATAGCTATCATTATGTCTATAGCATGAGGTAGATTTAAACCTGTTACCCTCCAGTTTCAAAGCACAGGACATACCACTACACCAGGTAAAACCCATTGTGCACAATGAAGTATAGTCCAAGGAACAGGAACCTGATAGTAACACTGAAGTAATATAAAATAGCTACAGACAACCTTTAGTCTAGCAACTGAGTTTCATTCCTACTACACAAAAAGCCACTGTACCTATCCTTACTAATTCTCAAAAATTTGCAATCAAACATGCAGAACCATCCGTGCACAAGAGTTTGCCACTTAACCAATGCTGCTTTTCCAAATATTTTCTATTAAAATATCAGACAAAAGCTGTGGCCAAAGAAGCAAATTACCTGCATGGATTTTAAAATTATTCTTAATTAGTCTTATCTTAATAAATAATTGTAATAACTTCACCCTTAGTTAAGAATTTCAAATCCTATAAAACACTGAATAATCAACTTCTTATATTGATCTAAAATTATCCCAAGCTTTCATCAGCTTAAAAGTAAAACATTTTGTCCTAGTCAGCAGGACTTTTGTCCTTTCTGGGTCCTCCCTTTTATGACTAGAATAAGCAAAAATTGGAAAGTTTGCTACCCTAAATACATCGCTACCCTAACTATATCATGTCTTTGACTAAAAACCAGGATTGATTGATTGATTACCTTTAATTGCAATGGACAGCTTTACAGCTTCACCCTCTGTTGCTCTTACAGGCACCAGCTTTGTCAAAAACTCAGGTATGCTCTTTTTCTCATCAAAACTGGTCAAAATTAAACAAAACAAAGAAAGAATTCTGAAAATTTGACAATAATCATGTGAAAATCTGTTCCTAAAGCTAAATAGAGGTGGCAGCTATGGTATGAAGTGTTATCAATGTCAGCTTCTTAATCATGAGAAATGAGGACACTGTTACATATAGAAGTTGCTTATTTGGTAGTTGGGAATAAATGGAGAAGTGTAACGATGACAGAGACCACATCCAAGCAGAGTAAGTCAACAAAGGAGAAGCAGTCGATGAGCTTCTGATGTTAACTTGACAAACATTAACAAGTGAGCAAGACATAAAAAAGGATGCTACATGATTCGACTTGCTTTATTCAAGCTATCTCTTTTAAATAATAATATACCATATTTCTTCCATTCATATGTTACAAATACACATATTTTGATGATGTTGCTAAGTTCCCATTTAAAATATTCAAAGTGTGTCATCTTTCTCCTATGTAAGTTCTTATGGTCACCTTTTTTCACTTCCCTGAACATCAACGGAAACCGTGTGGGAGGTTCTTCCCCTTTCATTGGTTGCAGTGACTGTGTACTTGCCAGAATCGCCAGAAACAGCATCCGTCACTTGAAGTCTACAGGTCTTATCAATTCGACTGACCGTGACACGACTGTCTCTGATGTCAACAGGTCTGCCATTCCTCAAGAACTCAACTTCAGGTGGTGGCTCACCTGCAAGTACGGTCTTGAGAGTAAAGTATAGTAACTGTATCAAAGCATCAACAATACATCACCCTGCATACATAAATTCATTATTAAACTGATAATTGCACATTGAGAAAATTTAAACAAACCACTTGAGCTTTATCTTGTCGCCTGCGGTAACTAATTACAATTAAATATTTTTTTAACACAAACAAACATTGAATACTGCAATCATCCAATACAGATCCCCAAGGTAATTGGAAAAAAACATATAAATGAATGAGAGCGTCTAGTAGTTTTCAAATGTCTCCAAGCCACCAAACTCATTTTATTTTTACAGCATTAACCAATCTCTCAACCACTTACAAAGAGATACCAAATAATTAATGTAGACAAATACAGAAATTCCTAAATAGAATTAAAGTCAGCCAAGCCCTGTATGTATAGATACCTGAAATCTGGCATGAGACCTCAAAGGTCTGTCCTTCACAGACAATCTGTGGCTTCGGATATTCGTCCAACTTGGGTGGTTTTCCTTCCGATTTAGACACCACGTTTACAAAGAC
Organism: Bimastos eiseni; assembly: GCA_959347315.1. Taxonomy (NCBI): domain Eukaryota; kingdom Metazoa; phylum Annelida; class Clitellata; order Crassiclitellata; family Lumbricidae; genus Bimastos; species Bimastos eiseni. The sequence continues at coordinate 31,004,205 of OY365811.1, read as the reverse complement.
GACTTGGATGATTCTTCCGTACTCACTTTCAACATTCAGTGCATATTCTCCGATGTCATTGAGATCAGCACCAACTATTTCAAGGAAACCGTCGCCAGTTTCGGCGTGAAACCCCACCTTCATGCGTTTATCCTTCTTCATTTTCAGCTTCTTTCCGTTCTTTGTCCAACTAAATTCTGATTTTGATTCTTGAGAAATTTTCCAGGTCAGGAGAATTGTCTCACCCTCGTTAACTGTAGCTGGTTCAGGTTTAACCTTGAAAACAGGCAAGTGCACTGCAACATCTTCCTCTGTATATTCAACATGTATTGCATGATCTGTTTTTTCCTCCTTTTTGTGCTCTACTCCTGAGCTATCCTTAAGAAGTTGGTCTTCTCTGGTGACTCTGACGGTTTGACTGTTCTCTAAGTTCTGATCAATTTCACCAGAGCATGGTTTCTTACTGACTTCAATTTGCTCGTCTGCACCTTTAACATCTTGTTCAGATCCCGCTTCATGTTTTTCATCTTCTTTAACCGAATGATCTGTTTTACTCACAATTTTTCTATGCTCCACATTCAACTCAGCACTAACTTCACTCACTAACTTCTTCATAACAACCAATTCCTCCCTTACATCAGTCTGATTGGATGTTTCTTTGACAGCTGTGGAAATAGTTGAAAGGGATGATTGTAAATCTGGATTTACTTCTGCAGCCAACTGTGACTTCAACACTGAAGCATCTTCTTTGACAGTAGTTTGTGTCAATTCATTTGAATCAACAACTGTTTGAGAGCTTTTCAACACATTGCTCACATCAGTGGTTGATTCTAGAGAGGAAACATGGTCCACAAGACCCTTCTTTTCTCCTTCAACTCTTGAACTTCCATCTGGAACTATTTCTGAGGCACTCCCAATCATAGTATCAGATTTTAGAGCCTTCTCGGTAACCTTGACAACCACCTGTGCCTCTGTGCTTCCAGTCTTGTTAGCTGCCTTCACATGATACACTCCAGCATCATCAACCGTTGCATTTGATATCTCCATGACAAACAGGTCATCAGTGACATCGTAGCTCAACCGCAGCTTCTTATCTTTCTTTCGTGGCTTTAGTCTTTCTTCACCTTTGTAAAACTTTACATCAGGCTGTGGTTGTCCTAGAGTTTGGAAAAAATAAAGACAACCTTAATATATTGAAATCTATGAAGACAAACACAAGAATAGATTTAACCCAATATAGGTACCGAACTGATCCAAACTCCCAAAATAAGACAGATTCAAAGCAGAAATAAAAGTATTTTAACAAATGAACATATGTACCTTGGACCTTAAGAGTCACTACTAGCATAGATAATGCCTGAACACATACTAATCATATATGACAAAAATGAGGATGATGAAAACAATTGATAATATATACAAACAGAAATATATGTAATACAGTAATATTTCCCTAATTGGGTACTTCTAGACTCTGCACTTTATCTCTGCAAAATTATATGTATGTTAACCCTTTAACGACCAGCGTTATTGATTATGCCTTACACTTTAGTACAGGCTGGTCATTAAAGGGCTAAGCTCTTGCCAATTCTCTTTAACATCTACATTGAGGAGTTACTAAGAGGCAAGCGATGGCTGGTTTATGGAAAGCATAAAGGTGGGAGATAGATTGATGAAAGCATTAAGTTTTGCAGATGACCAGGCAATGGAATAATCACTGGTTGGGCCACACAATGAATGAAGAATGAAGATTATAATTGATGGGAAAATGAAGGGAAGAATCAAGCAGATAACCAAGAATGACGTTGCTGGACTGGATGGTGAAGGAGAGTGTTGAAGAAGTTAGCCGGACAAAGAAGAAGCTGCTATATTCAAAGTCCAATGTAAGCTTGATTCATGCAGCAAAACGTACAAGCCATGCAAACCATTGTGTTAAAAGGAAATACATGAAAACTCACAAACAAAACAGAATACAACAAACCAAGACTAAGCATGCAAAAAAGAAGGCTATACAAATATGCTAAATGTCAGAGCAATTTTAAACACAGTTTTATGAACGAACATCAACAGACAACATAGAGCAAATGTTGCTAAATTCAAGTAAATTCCTATTGAATGAAGAGACTTATTACACCTCGATATTTATGAATATCGGACATGACGGACAGTCTGCATGAAATGTAAAATCCTCAGTAAAGTACTACTGAAAGCAATTCAACTACATTATTAGCAGCGCAAATGCAACATAACAAGGTCATGCTAGGCAATCATTATGTAGAGTTCTACAGAATTTCTAGCAATGTGCTTTTAAGCAATGGTTAGTGCTAATTCCCTCTAGCTCGTAGCTCTCTAAAAACCATTGCCAGGCAAACTAGGCAAGCGAGTAAGCCACCGTGGTTTCTGACCTGTTACGCTACACTTCAGTCGAATTGTTTCACCCTGACAGATGCTCACTGGTAAAGGGAGCAAACGAAACTCAGGCATTAGGTCTTCTTCAACAGCAACAGGAATCCCTTCAACAGCATCTTCACTTTGTTGTAAAATTGTGCCCAAGTTTGGGAGTTCCTCAGCATATTTTGTCTCTTCTTTCAAAGCCTCTTCTTTGATTCCTTTAACAGGTTTCATCATTTCGCTTATATCCACAATTGGTTCTAGGATGCCCTCAATAGGATTTATCTCTTCTTTTGAAGGTTTATTTGTCTCTTTATTGCTTTCAACAAGTTTTGTCCCTTCTTTTGAGGCCATTGTCATGTCTGTGATTCTTTCAATGTGCTTTGGCTCTTCTTCTGAAGAAACTGTTGTTACAGAGATTTCTACAACAGGTTTAACCTCTTCTTTTAAAGTAGCTGTTGTCTCCGAAATTCCTTCAACATGTTCTGTCTCTTCATTTGAAGTAGTTGTAGTCTCTGAGATTCCTTCAAAAGGTATTGTCTCTTCATTTAAAGCAGTTGTTGTTTCTGAGACTCTTTCAACAGGTTTTGTCTCTTCATTTGAAGCAGCTGTTGTCTCCGAGATTCCTTCAACAGGTTTTGTTTCTTCATTTGAAGCAGCTTTTGCCCCAGGTGTTGTCTCTTCATTTGAAGCAGTTGTTGTCTCTGAGATTCTTTCGGTAGGTTTTGTCTCTTCTTTGGAAGCAGCTTTTGCCTCAGGTGTTGTCTCTTCATTTGAAGCAGTTGCTGTCTCTGAGATTCCTTCAACAGGTTTTGTCTCTTCTTTGGAAGCAGTTGTTGTCTCAGGTTTTGTCTCTTCATTTGAAGCAGTTGTTGTCACTGATATTCCTTCAATAGGTTTTGTCTCTTCTTTGGATGCAATTGTTGTCTCGGAGATTCCTTTGATAGGTTTTGTCTCTTCTTTGGAAGCAGCTTTTGCCTCAGGTGTTGTCTCTTCATTTGAAGCAGTTGTTGTCTCTGAGATTCCTTCGATAGGTTTTGTCTCTTCTTTGGAAGCAGCTTTTGCCTCAGATGTTGTCTCTTCATTTGAAGCAGATGTTGTCTCTGAGATTCCTTCAACAGGTTTTGTCTCTTCTTTGGAAGCAGTTGTTGTCTCAGGTTTTGTCTCTTCATTTGAAGCAGTTGTCACTGATATTCCTTCAATAGGTTTTGTCTCTTCTTTGGATGCAATTGTTGTCTCTGAGATTCCTTCAATAGGTTTTGTCTCTACTTTGGAAGCAGCTGTTGTCTCAGGTTTTGTCTCTTCAGTTAAAGTAGCTGTTGTCTTTGAGATTCCTTTGACAGGTTTTGTCTCTTCTTTTGAAGCAGCCGTTGTCTCTGTGATTCTCTCAACAGGTTTTGCATCTTTCTTTGAAGCAGCCGTTGTTTCAGGACTTGTCTCTTCAGTTGAAGTAACTGTTGTCACTGAGATTCCTTCAACAAGTTTTATCGCTTCTTCTGAAGCAGTTGTTGTCTTTGAGATTCCTTCAACAGGTTTTGTTTCTTCTTTTGAAACAGTTGCTGTCTCTGAGATCTCTTCAACAAGTTTTGTCTCATCATTTAAAGCACCTGCTGTCTTTGAGATTCCCTCAATAGGTTTTGTCGCTTCTTCTGAAGTAGTTGTCATCTCTGATATTCCTTCAACAGGTTTTGTCTCTTCTTTGGAAACAGCTTTTGCCTCAGGTGTTGTCTCTTCATTTGAAGCAGTTGCTGTCTCTGATATTTCTTTAATAGGTTTTGTCTCTTCTTTGGAAGCAATTGTTGTCTCTGAGATTCCTTCAACAGGTTTTGTCTCTTCTTTGGAAGCAGGTGTTGTCTCAGGTTTCGTCTCTTCATATGAAGCAGTTGTTGTCTCTGAGATTCCTTCAACAGGTTTTTTCTTTGCTATAGACTCCATTGCTGTTTCTAGGATACATGGAACAGGAGTAATCTTTTCATCAACACTGACCTGTCTCCCTTGGATTCCTTCAGCAGACTTTATGTCTACTGTTGATGCAACCTGCATTCCTTCACCTGTTTTGATTTCTTCCTTTAAGCTAAATTCCCCTATTCCTTCCTGCTGTGAAGCACTAAACTGAAGTATTTCTGTGGCTTTGTCCAATTCTGCATCAGCAGCTCTTACAAACGTGCTTTCATTTTCTACAATTATAGAAACTGCTTTCACAGTTTCGTGTAACAAAAATATGCTTATGCAATGCTAAACTATCAACTCAAAGGTGCTTTTATTGTAATACCACTGATAATGGTTTTGCAGAAACTGATAATTAAATAAAGATCTTAGAAGTTACGTGCTGAATTATTTTAGAGAAAATAACATAACAAAGCATCAGAATAAATATTTCTTCTTTCTCATCATCTGCAGACGTCCTGTAACTTAAAATATACACCCAGCACACAGGAAGTATTTCGTGAGAACGTGATAAAGATTTCAAACAAACAGCAGGAGGCCATTATGAACGAAAAATATCAGTGACCCATAATTTTCAGTGTTGACCTATGCAGCTCAAACTTTGGTTCATTCATTAATTCTACACCTTAAAAACAATTCCTTCTAGCAAAACTAAAATTTTATTCACAAGTTAAGTTTTCTTGTGTCCTGAAGACCACAACTTGGCTTCACAGAAGACTTAGGATAGAAATGAGCAGACAATTACTATTAGCTAAAGAATTAGTTTTGGAAAAGGATAAAGGCAGATCATTAGCTTAATAAAGACAAAACATGGTTCATTAATTATAATTATTCTGTTAGCAACTGTTTACGGAAAAAGCATAGCAAAGGTAAAACATAAATATACGGATTGTTAGAGTCAAAAAAAATTTGATTTTGCTTCATGCATATCCATCTGCCATGTGTGTGATTCCCAAACTGCTCCTACTATTGCTAGTAGCCTACATGCAAAACTGGGCGACAGCAAGTCACCCTTCCTGAATACAGGTGGCATCCATAAGAATTGTCTTAAAGTCAGAACACTCGATTGTGCTGTTACAAAAACCTCAAAATGCTATCACATCACTCCTATTTTCACTACAATAGTTTAAAATACCTGAACAAATAGAGTACAATGTGCAATCACTAGCCCAACACACACTCCACACATATCAGTCATGGAATTTCTTAAGCCACAATCTACCACTCAACTCACTCCTGATTCACCCTTCCATAACCTCATCCCTAATTTCATAAATGCCCCCATGGTCTCTGGAATAAGCACCCACCAGATAAATTATGACAATTACATGATCCATCCTACGAACTCACCAACACTGCACCTTTCACAATCTCCGTGCAAGTCTTTCACTTAAAACTAACACACTTCTTCCCTGCAAGTCGCAACGTGATTAGCTGCCCTGATCTCCATTGGCACTCCAATATTCGTAGACATTTCAGTGTTGGCCATACTGAACATAGGCTCACCTCCCCATCAATTTTGTCACACTGAACGCCTATGTATTTTGATTGCATAGGGCAGATTGCCCTACAACCGAGTTGAGCTGGTGTAAACACGCCAAAGCACCACCTATAAGCCGCCAGTTCAACTTAGCTCTTTAGGCGCTGTAGAAATCCAGAGTTGACAATTATAAAAACAATTTAATTTACTGTCTTAACTCTTTTTGTCCTGCCAAGCAATCATAAATATAAGGAATAGCTGAGGATGGTTTGTTCACAAAGACAGACATTTAACAATAAATAGAATAACATTCTTACCTCTTGTTCGGCATGGTAATCTGATCGTTTCACCCTCCTCAACGTGAATTGCTTCAGGAATGGCATCAAACAGCGGAGCATCATCTGCGACTTGTCCAGATTTCAACCAAGCAGCCACTTTTTCTTCTGATGTCTGAGATACTTCTTCCTCCACAATTGTTTCAACTACGGTTGTAATCGTCACTTCTTCCAGCTCTTCACCGACAAATGTTTCTTTTTCTAGTGTGCTTAGTCCATCACCCTTGACTACCAGCTTCTCTTTAGATTTTTTCTCTTTCTTCTTCCTTTCTATTTTCACCGGGGTTTCCATGTCAGCGAATTCCTTGCTGATTCCAAAGGACGTCTCCGCAAACACTCGGAACCAGTATTCGTGACCCTCTTTTAAATTTGACACTTCATAGGTCAAACTTGAACCTATAACCTGACCCACTTTCTTGTATTTACTTTTGCCACTGTCTCTCATGACAATTATGTAGGACAGCACATCCACTCCACCCGTGTCTTTTGGAGGCTCCCAGCTTAAGGCAATTGACTCAGAAGTCAATCGTTGAAGAGAAAGATTAGTAAACTGAGCTGGCAGCTTTTGCAAAGATACTTGTTCTTCAGCTGACATGATTTCTTTCTCAGAAGCAGGTTCTTTTGCTCGCTTAGTCTTCTTATCTTCATTCAGCTCAGTCTGCTCCTCATTGGAAATAGAAGCGCCCTCACAGGAAACTTTTGTTTCTGCCTCCTGCTTTACTTGCACAGTATCACTATGTATTGCTTTCTCCGTAACTTCTAATATACCTTCTGAAAGTTCTTCCATCAGAATTGTCTTCTTTTGCAGCAGAAGCTCTTCTTTCAAAGCACCTGGTGACTGTTTTTCTAAGGTTTGCACATTACTGGCATCAGTGGCAAGTGAAATCTGTTGAGTTGTAGAGTCAGCTATCTCAGATTCAGTATCATCAACAACATCTTCAAAGTATTCCTCCTCAGATGACTCTTCCTCTGTTTCTACCAGCTTCCCATCTGATTCAGTCTTTGTCTTCTGCTTCTCTGGCTCTGTAAATTGGTCCACAAGCTTCATTTCTTCAGCCTGCTTTGTCTCTGGTTTCATTGCCATTTTCTGTGCATCTTTAACATCAACCTGTCCCACTTGTTTAACCTCAGTCTGTTCCACCTCACTTTCCTTTGTTTGTTCTTCAATTTGGTCAACTTCTTTTTGTTCCACTTGTTTAACTTCAGTCTGTTCCACTCTTTTAGCTTTAGTTTGTTTAACACATTCAATATCTGCTTGCTGTGCCTCCTTACCTTCAGTAACTTCCATCCGTTCCACTTTTTCGGCTTCACCTTGTTCCGCATGTTTCACCGTTACATGCTCCACTTGTTTAACTTCAGCTGTCTCCATCTGCTTTACATTATTCTGTTCCACCACCTCCACTTCAACTTTCTCCACTTGTTTAACTTCGGGTTGCTTCACTTGTTTTACTTCAGTCTGCTCCACTTCAACGTCAGCTTGTTCCACCAGTTTCACTCCACCCTGCTCAACCTGTTTAATCTCTGTTTTGTCCACTTGTTTAGCTGCAGCTTGTGCCACATATTTGACCTCTATTTCCTCTTTTTGCTTAACCTCAGCTTGTTCCATCTGCTTCGTTTCAGCTCGTTCCATTATTTCAACTTCAGCTTGCTCCTCCATTTTAGTTTCAGTTTGTTCCAGTTGCCTTACCTCTGTTTGTTCCATATGCTCTGCTGGTTTAAGTTCTTCCTGCCCCAACTGCTTTACTTCACTATATTTAGCTTTGGAGTGTTCCTCTTCTCTCATTTCAACCAGTTCCACTGGCTTTGCTCTTTTATTGAAATCCTGTTCCTCAGCTGGTTCTACATGCATAATCTTGGCTTGTTCCACTTGCTTTATTTTTGAAAGATGTACCGGTTCCAGTTTTGGATCTACTTGCTTCTTTGGTTCAACTTCCAACTTGTCAATTCTTCCAACCTCTGTCAGTTCAACCTGTGTCACACTTGTGTGATCCGATGTATCAATTGCTTCCCGCTTCCTGTGCTTAAATTCTGTTTCTTCCGTCAGTTTTTCACTGACTTGCAATCCACTTTCTGTGTTTTCCACTGTTTCTTTGTTATCGCAAAAAACTGTTTCCTCCTTGATCACAGATCGGTCAACATCTTGTTTCGTTGAGGTATGTTTTGTTGAAATCTGTGCACATGTCTCACTTCTTCGTCCCTCATCTTCAGCCCATATTCGAAAACTGTATAACTGGCTGGGAATCAGGTCTTCCATGACAATCGAAGTGGCACTGCCATCTGGTGTAGATGCTAAAAAGAATGGCCCATCTAATCCATCCCTTTGCTCAACCACGTATCTCGTTGGCTTTCGGGTTGAAGTCCAAGACAATCTCAGGGAAGAATCTGTCATCTCCGAAACTTCTAAATTCTCTGGAGGAAGAGGTATGGCTGAAAGTTGAAAAAACTGATTGAGTGGCAACACACAAAATAAGTCATACACATATCTTAAATTTTAATTATAAATCAATGCTGAGCCAGCTCTAAAAATGTTTGGCTCAACCACAGTTCAGCCAAAGTCATGCGTTTTACTAGTGAAGAATCATAATAACCACATTTTAAGAAATTTTACTGAAACTATGAGTTTCAGTGAAAATATGTAACACTTGATAAAAATAAGCATGATTTCGGCGAAATAACAATTTATATTATGGTTAGAACTTCAAACCTTTAAGCTGTCAAGAAATAGACAGAGCAGTATTTTATGAAGGAAAAGCCACACTTCTGCTTTGCATTTCAGCTATCAGACTTCAAGCGCCGTCATACGAAAAAGATAGACTCTGTTGGATGGCCTCCGAGTATTTGTTAAATTTTCCAGTAATCACTGCATTACTTAATTTCTTATATATGAACTTTTAATTCGTAATGAACTTTAGCAACACTTAGACAAGCATACATGTAACACTTTACCGAGGTCGTTAACCAGCGCAATATTTGGTGTCCAGATACAATCACATAGTCTTCCTCTCACCTCTTGCTCTTTCAACTCTAAACACCATCCACTAAAGCCGTCTGACAGTTGTCCAACAGCCTTACCCAATTCAATCCTGATCTGGAACCGATTTCACCCCATACCTGCCTATCTATTATGGTTTGACTAAGACTAAGTAACTCTTAATAATCTGTACTCGTGACTTCCCATTTCTGGGCACTGCAGAAATCCTAAGATTATGATCATGCATACGATTATGATACACATCTGGATAGACTGACCCGTGGAGTCTTTGGGTTGAACCGGAGAACTCAGTTCTGCAGACGTCTCACAAAATCCAGCCGAATTTTTAGATCGTACTCGAAAGTAATACTGTTTGCCCTTGTCAAGATTCTGCAGCGTGAAGTAGTTGATTCTTCCATCTACTCTACCACCACCAGCATACTCAGCTTCGTCGCTTTCCCTTACATCAACGATATACTGTGTGGCATCAGACACCCCGTCGAACTTCGGCATATCCCACGACACAGTTACTGTACTTGCAGTAATTTCCATTGCTCTGAGGTTCATTGGGGGACCAGGCACCTCTAGAAACATCAAAAAAATGTCTGAAAAGTAAATAATAGCTATGGACAACTGCTGCCATGAATTTTGCTACATTAACTTCCTCAAAAGAATGAAAGTCCTTTTTACAAATATCTGCATTCAACCAAAATTCAATCAACTCTACTCTAAAACCTCTGCTACTGTCGATATCATTATCACAGTGGCTATCAACAAAAGTTTAAAAAATGTTATGTACCTCAATTGCATGAAACAATAGTGCACCTCAAGGCTGCTGTGTAGAATAGTTGTAGATCAGTGATAGTGAGAACATACAATATTCAATGTTTACATAGGATCAATGGAGTTGACATAAAGATACTTTTAAAGAACCAACAAAACTATAGCAATGACCAGATATTAAGAAGCTGAAATTCTGAATTCTTATTGGAAAATGGTGCCCATTAAAAAACTTACTGCTTGGCTGTTTTGCTCTGACTGGTTCCAGAATTTCAGCTGCTCTTCTGCTTCTTCCTGCCTCGTTTTCCGAATAAACCCTCACAAAGTAGTAGTCGCCTTCCACTAAACCAGTCAGGTTAAAGGTCATGGTATTGCCATCCACCAGGCCAGCGCGCCGCCAGTTTGTGCTGACACTGAGACAGGTTTCAACCAGATACCCCAAAATGGATGCACCACCGTCTGTCTTAGGAGCTTCCCATGCAATTGAGATCAATCCATCACCCGTTTCTGTTACATGTACGTTCAGAGGAGCAGACGGCAACTCTGAAACAAGTCACAACACAACAAGATCTATGTTAATTTATTCCATTCCAGTGGAAATTAAGGAACGTTCTGGGTCACAATCAGTACAATCAATATGATCTAATTTAATGACTTCTATGGTGCCATTGTCATATTGCCAAAGGCACCAGCTGACTGTCACTTCAAGTGAAATCATACTAAAAATATAATAATCCACCAGAGAGAGCAAAATGGAGGAATTCTGATTAGTCAGAGAATCCCAAAGTCCGGCAGTGGAGGTTAAGTAAGTTGAAAGGATGAGTCATCATTTTGGACATGAATGATATACCGAAGAACTGTCAAAACAAATAGAACTGACAGCATATTTCGAAGCTTTAGTAAGGTAAAAACAACATGCCTATTGAGAATTTATTCAAGTTCATGGTATCAATGAAAAGACCAAAAGAAAAGACCGATGGTCCAAGACCAAGAAAGATGCTTTTTTTATAAACAATTCAATTTATTAAGACACTAAAACGGAATACCGGGCTTATATTTGATTGCATTTCTAATAAACTCATGTAGGTGGATAAACTACATTTAAAACCATATCGAGTAGATGACAGCAAGCAACATTTTTGTTTAAGTAATCAGTGACTCTATTGGACATAAGGCCTTCAATTATTTCGGCTAATGGCAAAATAGATATCAGTCTATAGTTATCTAGTTTATTTTTATCACCTGATTTAGATATTGGATTAACTTTAACAATTTTAAAATCAAATGGAATCTGCCCTGACAAAAGTGATGAACTAGTTATACTAGACATTTGAGTTACAATAGCCATACTTAATTAAATGACTTCTATGGTTTAGGGATAGGAGTTATGTTGTCAGTGTCTGTTCAATTAAAAGCCAATAATAGGTTAACCACATTAAAATCTCCATTTTTAATGTAGAAAGTATGCCAAAGGAGCAAATGGGAGTCAAGGCCAGTTTCAATATTAACGCTACTGATGTTAGCAAAAGGCAAGTTACCCACAATACATTGGAAACAGCTCCAGTAACTGCATCAGAAGTAAAAAGTGATGTTAACACTAAACAAGTTGAATGACAACATAAATAACATACAGTATAACAATGGTTTTTCATAATCAATTACTTGCAAAGAGAACATAAGTCGGACATAACAGACACTGTAAGAAGAAGATGAAAATGAAACAATCACTCCCACACTGATTGGGGGAATTAAGTGGGAAAACAACACAGAGCAAAGAAAACAATCAAAATAGCAATAAAAATACCAGAAAATCTCGGACTAAAATCATAAATCATCAGGTCATAAATCTTAGGTGTATTCAGGTGATATGAAAGGACCATCTAACTCACAAGGGAACACTATAACATAAAACATAGAACAAAGAAAAATAATCAAATATAGCAGGCAAATTAACAATCAAAATGTCGATCTGAGATCATAAATCTTAGGCATCATCAGGCATGTGGCACGGTGGCTGATTGGTTAGAGCGGTCAAGGCGCAAACCTGAGAGTGCGGGTTCGATCCTCGTCCGAGGCGTCACTGTGTAGGGACCTTGAACAAGTACTTCCCACACAATTGCTCTGCATTACAACTGCAGTTGTGCTGTCGAGGAGTGTGTGCACTTCTGAACTAATTGTAAGAAGGGCGATATAAAATTACATTTGAAGTGTATGGTACGGTGGCCGATTGGTTAGGACAGTCGGCCCGTAATGCTTAGTGTGCGATGAGTGTGCAGGTTTAACTCTCATCTGAGGAGTCACTGCGTATGGACCTTGAGCAATTCCTTTGCACACAATTGCTCTCCATTACAACTGCAGAAACCCAATGCAAAAGACAATGAGAGCTAGTTGTCATTAGGAAAAGTTGTCCAAATGGTTGATTACTTCAACCAAAATATTTCTCAGTCAACAGACTAAACTCCTTAGAACTAATGCTGATGGAGCCATGTGGTCTATGATTACCTGTTGTGACATTCATAGCACCTTCCTAAAGTTCTTGAAATGAACTATACAAACAAAGCATACATACATACACACAAATACAAATAATAATTACACACTCACAGATGGATATATTATTACACACACACACCAATATATATATATATATATATATATATATGCCTTTACTTATTTCACCTTAGCCGCATCTCTGCCAAGACAATCAAACCAAGCTAGAACACGCTACATGTAAAGTCATAAAAATTTAAGAATTATAATGTCTAATAGTATACCACAGCCACACTAACCACAAGGCGAACTGGTCTTCACTGGTGACCGCAGTTCAGTCGCCTGCTCGCTTAGACCCATGGAATTCTGAGCAAAGACTCGGAAGTAATATTCATGTCCTTCAAGTAGGTTAGTAATCTAAACCGACAAGAAACACAATCAACTTCTTTGATGATGCCAATATGATTGAAAACTCATCAATGGTATTATTATGGGTGGCACGACGTTAGCGCCCAGGACAAAAGCGCCCCGTCATAAGCGCCCAACGTCAATTGCGCCCTGGATAAAAGCGCCCCGTCAAAAGCGCCAGTTACTCAAGAGAAACATGGACGAATGATCAATAAACACTTAATACAATTGTTTAATCAAAGCAGAAATGAAAAGCTTAAAGTAGATACTTAAACATTAAACATAATTGTTCATGTGTTACTGGAGAAAAGTACTTTGCGACATTTTAAAGATAATTCTTTAATCAAAAGCTTAAGAAATATTTAGCAGTCAACATACTTTGGTGCTTGATTAGAAGTGTGTTTACTTCAAGACCAGAGTGTAAATGTATCATAGTACACTAATAATTAATAATAAGAAGTCGAGATACAAATATACTGCCAAACTTCCATCAATTAAGAGGAACTAATTCGTTTTAGTCAGGATGACAAGAACTCAATAAAAAGACTACAGGCAAATATACTGCCAAATTTATTTCAATTAATAGGAACTAATTGGTTTTAGTTAGGATGACAAGAACTCAATACGAAGACTACAGACAAATATAATGCCAAATTTCATTCAATTAATAGGAACTAATTGGTTTTAGTTAGGATTACAAGAACTATTGCCGTTTCCTACACACTTTGATGAATGATTTGATGTGTGCGTACTTCTCCCGCAAAAACAGACCAAACGTCACATGAAATTATAATGAGCAGAAGGCAATAGTACAGATGTGGGCGCAATTGAGGGGCATTTTTGGCCGGGCGCTTATGACGGGGCGCTTATAACGGGGCGCTAACGATGGTGTGCCATTATTATGCATTTGTTAATTGTTAATTGTAATTGTAATTACAATCATTTGTTAAGCAACGAGACAAAGTATCATTAGTCTGTGGCACTGAGCAATCATGTCAGTCAAAAACGTTTCGAACATACTACACGTAAACTGTAAAGTAAAAATATTGAAGAATTATTATGTCTAAATATATACCACTGCCGCACTAACCAGAAGGCAAACTGATCTTCTGCACCATTAAAAAACCCTTGTTACTTTATTTATGTTATGTTAAACCAATGTAGCTTGACATCAAAGGATAAATATACAAAAAATCTAATCTGGAAACTGCTAGACAAGTAGTGCCAAAGGCATCAAGCATGGGGGGGGGCATAGAGAAATGGACAGCACACTGGGGCGCAGAGCTGAGAAACTGAGTTGGTTGGCTAAATTAGATGTATAACTTGTCATCACTGGTTCACAATCAGTGTTGGGCACGAGACCAAAACCTCGAGACCAAGACCGAGAGGTCCAAGACCAAGACCAGGCGGTCCGAGACCAAGACCAAGTGGTCCGAGACCAAAAAAAGACCGACGGTCCAAGACCAAGACCGATGCTTTTTTTATAAACAATTCAATTTATTAAGACACTAAAACGGAATACCGGGCTTATAACATTAATCTTTTCACTGAAGAATACTAGTCTTAATGATGGTTCAGAAACAGTATTACCAGCCAGTCTGAACTTTTGCGGGTACGACCCTTGGCTTCGGACTGAGAATATCACACCATAAATAACTTACAGTATACGATAGGTAAATACTTTAAGACAAGTAGATGAACGTTCCGTTTGAATGATGTAGACCTACTTGTACTGGGAATTGTAGGTTAATGGTGGCTATACGTGGCCGACCACATAATTGTTAGATTGTTCCAAAACCTTGAAATCTGTGAAAGTAAATTTTGAAATGGCTGGTTCCGTTGCAAATGCATTTTTAGTCCACAGTAACATGTATATATAGATGTAAAGATGGTCAACACATCATAAATCGATAACAATCACGTAAGGCCTAAACACCCGTGTCTCTAATCAAAAATAACCAACAAATATCAAAGAAATTGCTCTGATACGGCAAATGGCCAAGAACGCTATCCTAAGATGGAGACCAATCAAAAGACCGTTCCCTTAAGACCAAGACCAAGACCGACGCAGTCGAGACCAAGACCAAGACCGATGGGCCAAGACCAAGACCAAGACTGATACATTCGAGACCAAGACCGCAGTTTTCCGGTCTCGAGACCAAGACCTCGGTCTCGAGACCACATCCCTGTTTCATAATATGTCTGTAATCATACTGTGCTGCTGTCAGTTTTAAAATAAACTAAGATTAATATTATTATTATTATTATCATTAGTCAATAGTCGCTTCTAAGCATACTAAAACACAATCTGCAAAATGTTGTGTTAGATTTGGGAAGCCTCTGACGTCAGAAAGCAGGTTGCAGTCTGTTATGGGCTTCAATTTGTACAACGTTGAGAGATGCCATAATGATACCTGGTGTTGAGTGACGTTTCCACCCACAGCTGCTATGAATTTGAAGCCAGTTTCATCAACCCCTCGCTGTTCTACAGTGAAACCAGTCAGTGGACACCCGCCATCATCACTTGGCTCATCCCATCCGATCATAACATAGTCTCTCCAAATGTTTAACACTCTCAGATTCTGAGGCTTTGATGGTCTGCCTGAAGCATAAAAAAAACTTTTGATTAATATAATACAACAATAGCTCAACTAAGGTGCAATATCTTACCTAGGCTTACTTAAACCATGAAATGGCTTGGGCCTACCTAGATTTAATTAATCCACATAAATGACTTACTCAGGATTTTCGAAGACACAGTGAAAAGCTTGTCAGAGCTAATCTCCATGTAATTAGAGAGCATAGCATTGAAGCTTCAAGCTTGTAACTGCACGGTCTGCAGAGTTTCAATAACCGAAGTTGCAAGAAATTCGATTTTGTTGGTTGAAACTTCAGAGATATTCTGAGTACAAGTAACAATTACAGAGAGTTGAAAATGTCATTTAGCTACAGAATGTAAGAGATCGATAAGCTAGCTGTCTGTTTACAATAAGAAATCACAACAAGTTGGACCTTTAATTGGCTGAAGAAACTGTGATGTCATACAAAGAAAAGACAAGATTGAACTGCTTCTACTCTTGTGGTGTATGGTTAGATAGTGATGTGGAGGGTAAATGTTTGAGCCTGCCTCTGACAGTTGCTGTGTGTACAGGGTCCTTCAGCAAGTCCTTCATTCACAAAATTTGCTCAGAGCCATCAATCAATGCTTAGCAAATGCAGAAATAAATAATGGTAATATTATTGGAGATTATGTTCTGTGGAGGTGCAACTTACTATAGGGCAACAGAGTTGTAACCGGTTTTGTTGTCTCTGTGTATAAACCTTGACCACACTGGTTGAGGGCTGCAACACGGAAGTGATATGATTGTCCCTCGAACAGACCCGCAACCGTTGCCTTGAGGACATTCGTTTCTGTCTTGGCAACCTGTGTCCAGATGCCAACAAGGGCATCGTGTCGCTCAATGACGTAGCCGACAATTGGTGAGCCACCATCGTGCTCTGGCGCACTCCAAGACAGTGTCACATGATTGGTACCATAGTCAGTGGCCTCAAGATGAGCAGGAGCAAATGGAGGATCTAGAACAGATAAAATCTTGATAGAACGTTCTAATTTCAGTATTGAGGCATCAATTCTATTCTGTTAGTAATTCAGTTATTAAACAAACCCATTATATATCAATTTGAAAATGACAACATGCATGTGAACTAATGACTAAATGCTATCCATTGAAACTCGGTTGTGAGACTCTATTCTCAAGACATACTCCATGCCAGGATTGTAAGCAAGTTCTCTACACAAGTTGATATCTACATAAATGTTGCCTAAACAAACAAATTCATCAAAATATTGTTTACATACCAAAAGGCATCTTAGCTTTACATGGTCGCTCCAGCTGTCCAGCCTCTGTACCTGGTCCAAGTTTATTCACAGCAAACACTTGAAACATGTAATCCGTTCCTTCAAAGAGATTTTCAGCCTTGTAATGAAAGACGTCGGCTCCCAGAGATGCTGCCTTGGTCCATTTCGGATACAAAGCATCTCGCTGCTCAATGAGGTAACCAGTGATGGGTGATCCACCATCATGCTCTGCCTCATCCCATGCTATTGTTATGGAATCGGACCAGTAATCCTTTACACGGACATTTCTCGGAGCTCCAGGCGTATCTGAAAGCAGAAGTCCTTCATTCCTAGAACCCTCACCAACTTAAGAGAATAAAGTCAAACATATTATCTTATTC
The DNA here is from genome assembly GCA_959347315.1 of Bimastos eiseni. Lineage (NCBI taxonomy): Eukaryota > Metazoa > Annelida > Clitellata > Crassiclitellata > Lumbricidae > Bimastos > Bimastos eiseni. The sequence goes on along the minus strand of OY365811.1, from coordinate 30,987,185 downwards.
ATGACCTCCTTAAGTCACAGGTGTGTGTATCGGTAAATTAATAAACTTAGAAACACTTCCAATCAATACTCCTCAAAATAAAATATTTCTATTGTAGTGATAGGTGAATAGATGTTAAGAAGTCAGACTACCACCCGACGCTGATGCCTTGTAACTCTTCTCAGTGTGTTTTATAGTGGCAGGTGATGGGGCCTTACACTGGGCATTCTTTGAATAGAGGATCCTGAGCTTGAATACGATTAGATCCCAAGGAAAGTGATTCTAGTAGATGACCCTACACTGAAGCCTGTATGATGCTGCAGCACATCGGTTGGTCAAAGTACAAGCAAATGAAACAACCAATTCACAAAAGTGGTTTAGTGTCAAACAACTGTGCTGTACAGGAAACACCTACACAAAAGTATGTCCACTTAGTAATTCAATAATAAAGAGCTAGCACCTTGATGAGGTTCTTATAAGGTGCTATATAAATGGCTATTTACATATATACAGCCAATAACCAATTCATCAGAGAAAAATCAAGTACCTATGATAAGCATTAAAAGTGTTGCAATCAAGAGCACAATAAATAGGTATGCATAGTATAACAATGTATACTGAGTGCAACATACCATAAGGCAACTTAGCCACAACCGGTTCAGCCAGTTCTACAGCAGGTCCTGGACCAGCCTGGTTTTCAGCCACAACACGGAATAGATAGAGATTTCCCTGGAAAAGCCTCGATGCCCTGAAGGACTTTTCCGATGGTCCAACAGTCCCTGCCACCACCCACGTACGACCTCCTCTAGTCACATCGCACTTCTCAACAACATACTGGAGGATCTCTGAACCACCGTTTGTTTCAGGTTCGTTCCAACCAATCAGGATGAAATCTTTGCTATATTCTATTACGGTAAGGTTTCTCGGCTGGCTGGGTGAATCTACAAAACAATTCAACAAATCTATAATTAATGACACAATCTTCCATATATCTATTGTTTCACGTGAAATGGCTTCGTATGATCCGATTAATTTGATTTCTTGCTATTAAATTGATCGAAATGTGAATGTTTTCTTAAAAGCTATTGTTTTAAGTTAATAATCGATTTGCTGTTAAAAGAATGTCACCAGATATGAGAAATTTATGGTGAAAAATGCTTAAACCCACAAACTTAGAAAACCCACAAAGGGAATGTGAGATTTTTTGGCTTTGCATATTTACACAAAACCAGTCATAAGCCAGTCTATACCGAGGACTTGTTATGTGCAGATGTATCACATATAAACCCTAATTTATATATGTATGATAAAATGGTAAAAAAGAAATGTTGATGATGATAATGATGATGATGATGATGATAATGATGGTGGTGGCGTGGTGGTGATGATGCTGCTGCTGCTGATGATGATAATGATTATGATGATGATCATAATGATGATGATGATGATGATGATGACGATGATAATGACAGAGTTGATAAATAAAACCATAAAAATTGTTGCTCACCAAATGGCAACTTGCAAGTGACAGGTTTCTCCAGAGTCACAGGGTCACCCAGACCAATTCGGTTTTCTGCAGACACTCGGAAAATGTAATCAAATCCTTCTTGTAGTCTGCTGATCCTATGTCGAAGGACTGAAGAATCTACGTAACCAGCACTGACAAAGATCATTCCATCAAGGCTCTTTTCCACTTCATAGCCAGAGATCTTCTCCCCACCATCATATTTCGGAGGCTCCCATGTGACGACCACGTAGTCTTTGGACCCTTCCAGGACTCGAAGGTTTTGCGGAGGAGAAGGAGGAGCTTAAATGAAGAACAGACATTCGCACTCAGTTTATATCTGAGCGCTCAGTAAATTTTTTACCTAGATTAGAGGACAAATTTCATTTTTATGAGTACACATTGACTCCAAATGTGTTTTGTAATTGATGATTGCAAACTGATGATTAATATTAGTAATAACAAGCAGCATTTTGAACATGCAAGTTGTCTAGGTACAACTTCTGATTTCATCATGTCCTTCTTTGACTCTATTAAAACTATGCAAATTAGTTCAATTTGCATATCCTATATTCATAGAATCAGAGGTGACTACTCACAAGTGCCCTGGTTTCGACCTGTCTTAACCATTGCAACTCATGTCTGGCAGGTTTTGCAAACAGATTTGCACAAACTCCAAATGGTGGAAAATACTCCTTCAAGAGTCAAAAAATACTAAACATAATGGGTAGCCATTACCACTGACTACCTATTAAACACTGAATTCAGTTTAAAATCTGTGCTATCATTACAAAATGTTGCATTCAAAGGTAACTGACCTACATTCGCTCCTTGCTCACGTTCATGCCACAAAATATTTCACTCAAACCACACAAAATAATTTCTGGACAATTAGACTTAACTAATAAAAAAATGTGACATGCATGCAAACTAAAATGCAGCTAGCAATTGGGCAAATGACCAGAGCTCTGCAGACTGGCATTAAAATCTCAGATTAATTATTCATCACTTTACATATAAGATGAAGCAGAAAAACGACTAGATTGATGAATTAAAGAGGAAGCCCATTGAAACAAGATGCCTCAGTGACAAAGAACTGCATTGCAAGACTAAACTAGACCATTTTCAACTGCTCTTGTTACCTTTAACAATCACTTTGAAAGTGGCTGTGTCAAGTCCAAGAGCATTTTCTGCCATCACTTTATATGTTCCCGCATCCTCTCCTGTAACAGATCTGACCCTGAGAGAAGATGCACCTTCCTTGACCTCCACATGAACTCTAGAACCCTCCTCCAGCCTGGTGTTGCCAACAAACCAGGCGACATCCGGACGTGGATATCCACGAATGTTCACTTCCAACGCAATAGTTGCCCCAACCTTCAGCGACAAATCCTGTGCAAAAACCTCGCCACAGATGATCTTCGGAGCTGCAAGAAAAACAACCACAGGAACAAAAAAGTGTATATTTTCAGGGTAGAATGGCCTAGAGACTTGGTGTTGATATGAAGACAGGGTTTTTGAGGTAATTCTTGGTCTCAGTCCCAAGATATATATCCTGAATTTTTAGAAGCTGTCTTGATGCAAAAGGATTGTTTATCGTGAACAACAAATCTGACAACAGGTTTGGGTAAATCTCTTCCAGAATGGCTCGGGTTCGTGTGCAACAGAATCCAAAAGCAAGACCAAAGCTTTTAAGAGATAAATTAGCAGAAATCGGTCATGAAAATTAAAAAAACAATTTAGAACAAAATTACAACAACTAAGTCTTCCAGTTGCCTTTAAACCATATAAAAGTCATCTCATTCAATTTAACAGCTCCTGGAACAGCAGATATTATGTATTGGGTTAAATTGCAATTAATATTAAATTTAAATGAATTAACATCAGTCACTGACCAACAGATTTCTCCTCAATTTCCTCACGTTCGCTCTCCTCCACTCTTGTTATGACCTCTTCAATGATTGTCTGTCGACCAGATTTCAAGACCTCTACCTGAGAGTGCTCTTCCTCTGACACTTTCTCAATTGTCATCGATGAATAATCCTTTGCCGAACTCGAACTTGGATCAACTGAAATATTTTTAATGCACCATTCTATTGGAGTAATTTAAAACAACAACAAAACATGTAGAGACGGTTTTAGAATATACTGTGCTTCAATTTCTTCTTTAGTTTCAAACAATTCCCATCATTATAAGATGCATTATTGAAGATATAATGATATCTGCAACATCAGAATCAGCTATCTACACATTCCTAGACCTCCATAACCACTGTTACAGTGCTCACAGATATTCATGAATCTCAATTAATTCGGCCGATGTTATCTAGAAGTGATGAACAGCTACATAGAAGTTCCAGACTGATTAGATTAGCCAGCTGTTACAACTGACAAAGCCATTATAATCATCTCTATGGCATCTGACCAAATATCAGCATTTAACCCTTTAACGATCAGCGTGTAGTAAAGTGTAAGGCATAATCAATAATGCTGGTCGTTAAAGGGTTAATTGTCCACAATTTTTCATCCATTAACACTTGCCTTTAACCACAAGATAGGCCGTTGTCGTGGCATGGCCCTCAGAATTTTCCGCTTTGCACAGGTACAGGCCCTCGTCAGCAAGGGTGACATTTCGTATGATCAATGCAATGGTTCCCTGATCCTGATTATAATCGATCTGATAACGAAGGTTCTCGGAGATGTTGACCTCATCCTTATACCATGTGACTGTTGGAGTTGGATAGCCAATCACCTGACACTCAAAGCGCTGCGTTTCTCCATGGATGGCACCAAGTGCCTCAACACGCACAGACATTCTTCCTCTCTGCTGCACGTTTCAACCAAACAAGGGCTGAAATAAGGGTACACAAGCATCAATGATATTAATAATTTTGTCTAACTTATTACTAACATATCAATCAGCTAAACAATAATCGCAGTATTAACCATCTTCTATAGTCATATTAATCAGCATTTGATATAAGCATATGACATGTGATAGACGCGGAGGAGACTGCTAAAGATCCTACGGGATGGAGAGCTCTTGTCGACTGATGTTCCGGAAGGAATGGGAGGAACTAAGTCTAAGTGAGTGATATATGCATGAAGTTGCCAAATTTAATTTATGTGTCAATGATTGTGTTTCAGGCCAACACAACTTGGAGGCAAAACTGATAAAAGTGAATTTAGAGGTATACCAAATCTAATGGGTATTTATTCATCTAATTCTAATGGGTATTTATTCATCTAAAAATCATATCTATGGCATATGTCAACTGCGCTGAAATATCACATTCTAATACAGATGTGACTTAAGCATCTCTTGAACTGTTTATTGTAGTTATTTACAAGCTCAACTTTCAAGAATTCATACCAATTTATTGCCTATGTAAAGGGTAGAGATAACCAAAGTGAAAACCAACACCACCACTGTTCGTACTGTGGCAGTGCCAGTTCCAAGCCTGGAGAAAGGAGGAGGGCGACACCAATTCATCTTCGTTACCGAATGGTGTCATTAAAAACTCAACAACACAGTGAAAACCGTGGATTACAGCTACCACATCTCCAGTACCACTGAAGCCATGGTTAACACATCAGTTCAGGCTATACTGACACAAGGGGTCACATTTTTCTACTGGATTCTGGCTAGGCTACTACAATGAGTAATGATTACAGGCTGTGATTCCACTTTGAAGTGACTGTTGGGTAGATTCCTGTGCACCAGGATAATGGTCCTCTGAATAGACCAATCAAACTCCCAAAGAAATACAACAGAGTTTGTAGGGAAACTCAAGAAAGATACAAAAAGCTAAATTAACACCCTTTTCCGACAGAGCTCCATCAGCCAGAGTCTTCAATAGCTGAAGAATCATTTTTCATGAAGTCCAAACACACACAAAAATCAATAACAGAATTACTTTGTTCACTGATAATATCAAGCATGTTCAACATGAAATTGACACTAGGTATCCATATTGTTTTTATCCTATTACAAAGAAGTGGATTTGTATATAGTGGCAGATCAAACACCTATGATAGAGCTGGTCTATTTTTCACAGTTCTACTTTATGAAGCTTGTGGATATTTTTCCTGCAGATGTGATAAGTCATCAAAGTGTTAAAACAAACAGCTAACTCAATCCTATATCAGGTGCTTCCAACCAAGTGAACCAACTATGCCATATATTTCCCGTTGGCTTCTGTTTTGTTGGTTCCTTTCCTTAATGTTGTCTATTATAGCCTCAATCTATAGGATCCTTAAGATGGAATCTTATAAAACCTACTGAATAAGCTGCATGGGTAGGCCTATACCTCAATTAATTTTGGCTTAAAGTATGTTAAATGAGATATTCTGCAATATGCACAAAAGCAGTCTCACAACGAGTTGGACATTGGTAGGAAACAACCAGCGTGTATCTCATAATTTTGCCGGTGTCGTAATATTTTTAATACTTGCTTCAGCTGTTACAACGCATCGTATGTATAACTGCATATAGCTAAAAATAACCCGGCTGGCATACTCGGCCCAAGAAGTAAATTCTTCCAGGCTTTAGCTGAGCAAGGCAAGATCCGCGGCGCGCGGTGTATGGGCTACAAATATAACAACCACCATGTCTGGTCCCGTGGCAGTCAGCGCTTACATCTCATGCAAAACGCCGATAATGAAGCCCGCACGCTTTCCGCTGTAGGCCAACATGCTTCAGAATCCAATGAAAACGTTATCATCAAATCACTTTCCAATGGACCGTGGACAATCATAATCGACATACGACTTCTGATGTCTCTCGCAATCCAGCTACTGATCTAAAATCAAGGCTGAAATGTGTATTACCATTGGTTCCTGTGCAAGTCACTTTCCCTCTGTATACTATATGCAGAGCTCAATTTCGTAGATGTTTCGAGACTTAAAAATGTAAATATTTCTCGCAAGCCTGGAACACCTCCACCCCCGTTAACTTAATTAACGAAACCCGCACAGTAACACAGCTGTGTGCAGAGTTCTAATTAACTTCTTACCTCGAAATATGGTATCTATCAAAATCTGCCAAAATCCATCGATGGAACTTAGACGCCAGCTGCAAGTGCTCAAGGCTTCGCCGACTACCAAAGCAGCGCATCCGCTTCGCCAGCTCTGCGCTGGTTCTCTACTCAACGCAGCACGAAAAAAATATATATTTGTAGTCTTCTGTAGCGCCATCAAACAACTAGTCGTGGACCGTAACTTATACATCACAGATGCAATACAACACAGCTTTTATTGATAACGCGCCTTAGTGAAAAAACGTCTACCTCAGAGGACTCACTAGCAGCATATGGTATATGAAAGGTAAGGTGAAGCAAAACATAGGCTATAACAACTTTGACAACTATGATCTTTGGGGCCGTTCACATATTATACAACGCTCAAGGGGTAGATGGGTGGGTTCCGGTTTTGTTAGCGTTATATTGTGTAGGGTGGGGGTAGATTGAAGATTTCGTTATATAACAAATTTTTTCAGCTTATGCTATTTTGCCTGTTTGCCTGCCAATTGGAAATTTCATGTACCAGGGACCTTCATTGTCTAATCGAAGTTCACAATACGTTGTGAACCAAAACTAGCACCATTAGCTGCCACCTGGTGAATTGATTTGACGTTCTTGCTTATTATTTATAAATCCACTTTTAAAAATTTCCTGTTTACAATTTTAACAATTTCCTGTGCATAGCTTTAAATGCTCTAAAATTCAATTCTGTATGCTTTGTTTTGATTCTTGTTTAAATTAAAATTAATTCAGTTGAAATACTTATTTTGGTAGGTATTGTCATGATGTTTGATTTCATTTTCTATAGTATGTGTAAATAGTTTGTTTGCTTAAATACCCAATTGCAGTTGTATAATACACTCTGTATACATCATACGTTATTAAATAGGTAGAGTTGTATCGCGAACCTTTCGATAAATACCTGATTGTGCAATATTAAACCAATCCAATCTGTGTGATACTGTAATGCTCATTTCTAGTGCAAAACAGGAGGAAAACTAAAATGATACTTTTAAATAGGATGTACGTCACTACCATGTTGGCCTATTATCATGCTGTATTAGTAGACCTACATGTAGATACATGGCGACAATCGTCGACTACCGATTATTAAGATGCAGATTAGCTCTATACATCCGGTCTAATCATCATTGGCACGAGAGAGTACACAATTTTAAGGTAGCTTTTGTTGCATTGCCAATTTGGCATATGATGATTTCTACGTATACTGCAGTTCTTGAAATGGATAAAGGCAATTACCAGTTGAATCACTACTATTAATGGGCTAACTAACATTGTATTGTTATAAAAGTGTCAAATTGTGCAATACAATTATGTCGATTGTATGTCTTTTGACGTGCTTATAGACTGGGGTGGGGTAGGGTGGGTAGGTAGCATATCTGCTATATAATATAGGGGTGGGAGGTCAAAGCTGCTGTTATATAACGTTATTAGGGGTAGGAGGTGGGCCAAAAATTGGGATTTTATGCGCTATATAATATGTGAACGGCCCCTTTGACTAGTGAGGATTACATAGGCAGGACTAAGTGGGGACGTACGAGAAAGGCTACACTGCACGCCCATGGCTTGACGGTGATTGTGCTGCTTCCAGGAAATGTATTCTCAAACTCGAGAGGACTCACTGCGTAATCAGTTAGTTGTCAGTCAGTTGTTCATTGTCTAACCACTTCGCTCAACCCTCTTCTCTCCAATTTTAACACGTTCTGCTTCGATCGTCCTTCCGTCACACCAATATCCTTGGAACAAACTCCCTCCAGTAGTATAATTAAGACAAATAAATCCTACGCATTCCACCAAAACTTTACTTTTGCCATCCTGCATGTATATCCTGCTTCTTCTTCTTCCACCTACCTTCTTCGCTGTTTCAACTTTAAACATTGATCCAACTTAGCCGTCTGACCCGTCATCGAAATAGTTTCTGTCTGCAGATCGACTCTCTTCATCGTGACCCGCTGCGTATCGATTTATTTTATTATGCGCCTGAGAATAAAGTATAAGAGTTCCCGCGACATTGCCTTTGTGGGCACTGGGCAATGTAAAAATGTTAAGTTTACGATTGCTATAAAATGCAGATTAAAATCTGCGATCTCTATCAAATTGATTTATAAAATGATTTTAGAAGTAGTTCATAATTATGACTCAAAAAATTGTACTTTCAGAGCTATTCAGAAGAATTTTGTATAGGCATAACATACTCAATAGACTAGGCTAAACTCGAGAGCGTTAGGCCAATAGATAATTAACATCACCAAGCTGTAATCAGCTGCATGTTAAAAATAAACTAGTTCTACAAAATTACGAGACAGTCTTTGGTGACAGATATATGATGTTCATTGCGTAGGCCCTTGATTATGCCATTAATTTGTCCGATTAGGCCTACTCTGAAAAACTTGCTTAAAAGTGATGCTCGAGCTTTAGTCGGGATCCTAGGCTTGTGGTTTCCCAGAGCCCACGTTAGGACCTGCTTGTTTCACAAACATTGCCCTTGTATATGTAGCCTAGGTAATTAAAAAAAATAACAATTCAAGATTGAGTTGGTAATAATGAACTTATTTCTTTAAAAGAATTCACATTCAACGCACAAGCAGAGTATTTGACACATGTAGCCAATAAGCCTAGTTTCTAATTAATAAAAACAATATTTTTAATTATAAGAATCCAAATTAATAGTCAATGCTAGCGATGCATGCCCGTGGGATTCAATTGATCTGTGGTATAGTACCAATGCATTGGTCCCATCAAATGCTTATGGAGATGCTGGCAGGAAATAAATGGAGATGCTGGCAGCTATTTTTAGCTCAACTGCCCAACATAGCACAGTCACTGTTCTCATGATTATGCTAAGACGCGTTTACTTAAATTGTAAAAATATATTGTTATGTGAATACGGTGAATTTTATAAAGTCGAGTAGGATAGGCGATCAAAGACATACAGGCAAACAGACAGACAGACAACCAGACAGACATTATCTACGAAGACAGACATTATCGACGCAGACAGACATTATGTACAGGTACACAAAACCAGACAGACATTCTAGGAATTCATGGCAAAGCTTCTAATAGTTTTTATTTATGAATTTGTCTTATTTTCAGTACTTAGGATTCAGATCCTATGCGATTATCGAGAGTGACAATTATAGGCCTACGTATGTTCAGACAGAGATAATAGAGCGCGTTATTTTGGAATTAATTTTTTATGATATTTATTTTAATTAATTTGTGAATAATTTGAATAATTTGTATGCAATTAATGAAGAACTTGTTGATGTTTTGAGACATCATTTGTCGATCATTTCTGAATGTTGATCCCAACCGAAGACGAAGCAATGACGATGACGATCAACTGAACGAGTGACGGGAAACTCAACCTCGACGACGCAGATTTGATTCCGCTTGACGACGATCCACCTCCCCCTCCTCCTCCAGCGCTTGCTCCTCCTCCTCCTCCTCCTCCTCTTCCGCCTCCACTCCCCATTCCGGGTCCACCTCCATGGCGTTGGCGCTCATCGCCCATTTCAGAGGATGGAGGCAGTGGTGGAGGGGGTCTCATTCCACCCGGGGGACCTGGCATCGGTTGCTGCTGCAGCTGAGGAGGTGCGTGGCGCCGCCCTGGATCGTTTGGTCCAGGGGGTGGGAAACGCCCTCCTCCCATGTTCGGTCGCATCATCGACGGAGGTCCGTCGTCTTCGTTGTCGGATGGCGGAAGTGGCTGATCCTCGGAGGAAGGAGGCGACGGCGGCAGTGGACTTCCATCTGGGGGAAGTTGTCTTCCATGTCTGGGTTGAGCTGTCGATTCGTCGGCTGTTTCTGAAACACCAATGCTACGGTGCTACTGAGTAGTGAGTACCGAACTACCAAGATAGGACTGAATCCAGTTGCATCGGGTCGAGTTAGATTCAGCCCGACTATAATAAATAGGTTCTGATCCGATCAGACTCGTAATCTCAAAATTTCTAAGGCGCCACTTTGAAGCCAAACGCAGGGCACCAGCCAATTTACGAAAGCTGCGTCAAGTCATAAGGCCTGTCAGAAGCAGTGATCAAAATTATGCCTAGGCCTACTGAGCCAGAGTTGCTGGATCACCAAATTTACAAATACAAGATCAACAACGCAGGTATAGTTGACATTCTATGACCAATGAATAAATTGGAATGAGTCATAACAATTTATTTGCGAAACATGACGTATACATGTATATCGTCGATGAGGTCAAGCGAAGGTCAATCTTATACTCTATCCACGAGTTTATAACAGTAGGCCTAATGTACATATGTAAATAGTCAGATGCGCAATGGTAGGTATGTAAACTATACAACGTAATTACTCCTACCTATGAATATGAGGTTGTTGCAGGCAGTTTCGAGGCAGCACCGAATGTGTTCAGCTGTGCTGTTGACAAAGACTGGACAGTCAGCCAAGCACTTCTTCACAACGTTATAGGACGACGATGACGATAATGATGATGACGACGTGGCTTCCCGTTTCGTTGTGAAAGCCTCGGTCATACACGCCTTGTGCTAGGAAGTAAGTAAGTAAACTAACAATACATAAAATGTCATCTTGCTGTTATATTTTCGCATCACATTATATGCATGCCATAGTATTACTGTACTACTATTACATGACGTTTATCTGAAGTACATGTACACAGCACTGTTTAGGATAAATGTTCAATCGTGTTCTTTTGTTGCGAGGTAGTTACAACTTTGCAAACTTCTCTAGCGCCAAGGCTTGATTCAAACAGCTCAATTCATGAGTGTTATATTGGTACAAGGAAGACGATGCCCAATCGTAGATTTTAAACTGCTAAACGGCCACTTGAAAGGCACCAGCTTATTTGCGAGCGCTGCATCGAGTCATATGGTTGTTCAAAAGGATGCCAGATAAATGTCATTAATTAACTCATAGGCACCGTTAGGCTAGAGGGCGGTGCAGGCGGTTCAGTCTGGGAGCACAGCCACTACAGACACACCTATAGGAACGCCATACAGTAGCAGCAACATTTTGATGCAGATCAATGCAGCAACATGTGTCGAAACTTTGCAAAAGTTGACACTTTCATACTGAGCAGTGAGCACTGTAAAAGACCGTGACCCATCGACCCTTCCAGCAAGCCCGCTTGGACCGTTCTTCCAATACTGGGATCCTGGACCCATGATGTCGCGTCCATGTGGGCTCCTGCTCCATCAAATGCTCGTGTAGTTGCTGGCTTCTGTTCAAGCATGTTAGAAGTACACAACATGTATGCTTTGCCATTGAGGGGTCCAGAGCTTTTGTACCATAAATATGGTCTACAAGAAAATGTTCGGATGGTGAGTGGTTACCTGCTGGTTCTGACAGTCAGTTGGTCCACGACTGTTGCACCTTTTCTCTGCATCCACGTAACTAACTTCGGACGTTGACATGTCGCAAGAGTAGCAACGAATTGCCTCCGCTACAATAAAAATATACAGACATTTCAACACGGGTATACGAATATACGAAGGAGCGCGACGAGTAAAAAGTAAGTGCTTTATTGAACCGCCTGCACACACGCTGAGGTAGCATCAAAATGTGAACAGTCAAGGAATGTGCGATCACAAAATAATCATAATAGGCCTAAGCAACTATAAAACAGACGTCCTCGGAGTTGTGAGAGAAAAGAGAAAGCTAGCAATAGGAATTAGGCTTACGGGTACATAGTTGAAAAGACGTGTGACAAACTCAGGTAACACAGAGAGTTGGTGGCTGAGTGACTGAGTCTATTGCCAGCAATGTGAAAGAGGTGCCGACCGATAGCTGCTGTTCTTGTCCAGTGAATATGGAGACTGAAAAAGTGCAGAGTCTTGACTGTCGTCCAAGTGCAATTAGCCCAGTCTCGAAAGTTATTCGCTTTCAATGTAAGCCCTATGCAGCAATGCGGAGATCAAAGAACCGTTGATTTTAATGACTCTCTGACCTTTTATGACTCACTGTGACTTCACTCCATAAATTATTTTATTGTGTTTCGACGCCCTTAGGTAAGTATCATCGCGTAATGTAGTTGCCATCATAATCATAACATCGATGATGCTGAGTTGCTGACGACTATTAAACTGTTTAAACTCGTTCACTAGTCGTAGCCTGCCTTCTAGTTTTTCTTGTTTCGTCCAGCTGGTGGTTAACTACCGTTCCATTTGAGTCAGTATACTCAGCAGGCTTAACTTGAAGGGACGCCATTACAAATTTATATTGATTGAAACGACCGTCGATTAAAGTCTTGTGCATATTGATAATGCGCTAAAGAACAATGAGAATAGAGTGGATTATTTTATGCCTACCAGTAAACACGAAGACTAACGAAGCCAGGCAAAACACCAGAAGACTCTTGACGAAATCTACTCGGATCTTCATCTCTGCTTTCATTTGAATCTGTCGATCGATGTCCAATCACTGACTTAGCGACCGATTTCAATCAAACCATACAACTAACTACTTGTCGATACCTTTGACTGAGTATAACAATCTCTTTTCTCTCTGACTTCTTCGGCGGTTTTGACGTTTATGAGAGACGGTCAGTGTCCACTTGACGTGGTCAGCTTACATACGCTGGACATTCCATTACATGCGCAGGCGTGATTGGTCATTCATTTGGTGTTCGGCCAACATTTCTATCGGGCGGTCACTATATTCGACCATCCAGCTGATACTGAACGTTGGAGGGAGACTGACCATCTGGCGCATATTCGCAGGTGGTCAGTCGACTGCTGGACAGACGGTGTATATCATGAGGGGAGCAAGTCGATCGGCCTGCAAAGCGTCATCTGTTTGCTACATAGCTAACATTTTCTGCCATGTCGTGGTCTGTTGTGGTCGGCTGTAGGGCTATTATGGCCCAACCGCCTAAAACGGGGCCCCATAGGCCAACCGGTAAAATCGTTGTGTGTAGGTCCTATACATGGAAATTCGGACGTCATGGACGCCCGTCACTAGCGGGACGTTCTTAACCTATTCTTAGTTTAGGCGAAAACCTGGAAGACACATGACTGTCATTGATATTAATTTGGAGATTTTGTTAACTTTTCATAGCGATCTGATTCTTTTAACAATCATAAAAAATTTCTCATCGGTCTCTTCATTCAATACTACTGAGCGAGGCATGCTCATTGTCCCATTTGCCCGTACAACTACTAAACAGAATCGTGCCTTCTCAGTTGTTGGCCCCTCGCTCTGTAACATGCTCCCGTTTTCGTTGCGATTGTCACCGAGGATCCACTCAGACTCATTTTATACTCGCCTTAAAACTGTTCTTTTTAAACGTGCTGGAGTCGGGAGCGCTCCTGAGTAGTAGCCTCGAAGGGGCGCTATATAAATCTCTGTAATGAATGAATTAATCAATGAATATGTGTAGACGAAGAAGTAGAGCGATTAGAGGAAGTTGTGGCAAGGATTTCCACCCGTTTTCCCGCTCTGCTTCCGCCATAGATACCGCTATGGATGGGATTGACAGCATTTTAGAAAAATATGGATAGAATGCTTACTGATATAGCCCGCTACTAATCGCACATGACCCAACACAATATGGGACCTATCATGTTGAAACCAAATCCGATTGGCTACAGCTGCGATCTCAAAACTAGCGGATGTATGGTACGTTATGTGGTGGGTCAACACAAATACATTCTAGAAAGTTCAATTAGAATATCTCAAACCAAGCAGGAAAATTCTCCAAAGTGCCCCAAACCATGCAGGAAAACTTATGAAGTCTCCCTTGATAGTTAATTTCACATCAAATGCGTCGGAGTCAATCAGCTGATTACATGGAATTCAGGTTCATACGTATAAATATTAAGCTCTGAACTCAGATCATCTATTCGTAACACGTACATATATATATATATATATATATATATATATGTAACTCAACCGCTATCCTATAGGCTACCGGTGGTAGCGTCCCAATCCTGTGAAAAAGAGGAGGGCGACGATGATCGCATGGCAAGGCGGCTGATCGTTTAGAGCAATCGGTCGGTAAAGCGGAGTTCAATTCCGTCTGAGGAGCTTTTTTCATTGAGCAAATTATAGGCGTACTGTAATTGCGCCGTGCGTGTGTGCACCTCAGAACAATTGTATGGTATAATCACCTGTATTAGGACAAAATATTATATTTTAACAGCAACCGGCCATCGTCCATGTACAAAGCGCTGATTAGCGACTATAATAGTGAGACAATAGACTGAACAGCGATACAATTAATTGCTAAGGTATTGTCAGAGCTAACAACCGAAGCCATTCTTATAGTGACTTATTTCAAAACCCCTAAAAGTTGACTCAACACTGGCCAAAGTATACTGAGATGGACAAAGCCGACATCTGAGATCCCGGAAATCAAGTTAGTCCTGAGCTGCGAACTCTTGGACATGTTAACACGCTGCGTCTATGTCAACTTGCAACGTTGAATAATGAATAGGCCTATTGATTGAATTGTAACGATCATAAAATGTTCGTTCAAAGCTTACATTACATTGCCAAGTATCAGGTAAGCTATTACCTGCCTTTTGTGAGTGTATATATATATAGAACCTTGCGCAATGCTGATGCAATAGGCATAGGTCGCCTCAGTCATTGATATCTGAGATTTCCTGCCTTCAAAGGTTTGAATTAATGGCTCTGCGCGTGGATCTCCTCCGACAAGGCGCAGCTAAGCGTTTTGGCACCCTGTGAGGAAGGGGTAGTAAGTCTTTCCCGCGCGCGGCAAATGATGTCGGGAGGCTATCCTTTTATAAGCGCCATGCAATCCTTAGGTTAGTGTCAGTCAGTCTGTCGTCATGTAAACGAGAGGATTGTCTAAGTGAGATCAGTTTGGCATTGGTAGTCGCCGTGTCGCCATAGCTACCGATGGAGGTATGGAGATTACGAGTGAAGAAAAGAAAGTAAGGGGATAATTGCTTTGTTTCTTTCCAGATCATTTTATGTCCTAGGAATATAGAAAGAAAAAATATAGAATATAGAATATAGCACCATTGTTCGAGTGCTTGAACTGTGGTATTCTGTTGTCATTATTATTATTATTCTTACAATTATTGTTATTATTATTATTGTTTTTCTTATTATTGTTGGTCTGTTATATAACACAGTTTAGCAAAGCAGTTTGCTAAACTGTGTTATATAACATTGCTGGTTTTAACTCTTAGATTAGTTCTTGTAGAAATTGTAATACAAACATTACAAAAATTGCTTAATACAAACATATTTCCCAACTTGGTGTTTGTCTTTCCAAAAAATGTCGGACGTAGAAGATTTAGAGACAGATGTTGAACGAGGAAGAGAGAGACTGTTAAGTGACACTTCGTCTGTTAAAAGTAAGACCTCTACGGTTCTGGAATCAATATTGGAATGCTTAAATAGTTTGACAGAAAGAGTGGATAGACAACAGACCCTCTTGATTGATACCAATAAAGAAGTGAGTGAAAGATTGGATAATTTGACAGAGAGACAGGAAACTAACTTAGGTAATCTATCGCTGAGACTAAGTAATATTGAAGCTTCTTCTATCTCTCCTTCAGTTACCTGTAAGGATGTTGAAGGTCTAGAACCTGGGCCTGGAGAAGGAGAGTTGGACCCTGGATGTGTACTACGCCGTAGTGCCAGAATTCAAAATAGACTTAGGCTTGCCAGAGACCCCTTGGCCACCCGAACCACGATAATGCCTTCCTAGGATTTAGGCTCATTTCTGTTGCCCTCTATAACTGCTGATCTTCAACATCGCCGAACCCTCCTGCGCACCGATAGGCCCCTTAGGGAGCCAGGCTCGCCGTTGGAGGGGGTCGGTACAGATTGATTAATTTGTTGATTGATTTGTTAATGTACTTGTTCACTTATTTACTGATTCAATTTGACTGTTTCACTGACCTATCTATTCATTTATTGATCTATTTAAAGACGATGGTAATGATGGTATGTAAGGGAGAGATAAAAGCGATCAAAATTTAAAAAATGGGGCTCAGTTAGAACAAGTAGAGATTTTCAGTCACCTAGGAAGCATGATCACACTAAACGCAAGGTGTCATGAAGAAAGTAAAAGAACAAGAATGGGAAAGATGCGTTTTACGAAAGGAACTAACTTCTGTTCTAAAAACTAGATAGAAACTAGGAAAGAAATTATAAAACCAATTATATGGATCGATTGTGGTCCTGATGTGATTCGGATCCTTTGCGGATCAGAAACATGGACAATAAGGGAAGAAGACAAGAAAAGATTAAAAGCATATAGCTTTCCCACGCCCAGAGTTGTCCACGGGTCGGAACGTTACAGCTGGAGACCGGACCAGTGTTGGTCGACAGGTAGCGCGACAGGAACGCTGATCTTATATTCTTTCGCCATATTCAATTTATTTGATTGTAACTTATTAACATTCTCTCCTACTATCTGTAGTAGCTTTTCGCTAGTTCTGTGCTCTGTCCAACTAATTTTTCCAATCTGCGCCATATTGCAGAGTTGAAAATCAAGCTATTCAAAAAATTGGTGGGTCGAAATGGGTCCAGGGTTGGGACTCGACCCGCCTAATCTACATATATTCGTGACCTGACCCGGCCCGACCCAATCGCGGGTTGATCGGACCCGTGGACAACTCTGGGAGTGGAAAATCGATGGCTGGTGAAGGCATTGTAAGACGCTTTCTATTTAAGGAAAGTCACGCATAAACTTTTACTTTATACGACATTAAAGATGCATATTAACTTTTATTTATGATCTATTCATGAATGTGTTCATAAAATTAAAGTAAATGAGATTAATAGTCTCAGCACAAGCAAAAACATTCGACCTAGACTTCTTTTATTGTTAACTGATTTGAACTCACTCAACAGGAAACATTTCTGCTTATAAAATAAGAAAAATCAGGCACAAAACGACTGGATTTTTATACGTTGTCCTGAGCAGTAGATTCTGGCGACGAGGCTCATCTGTGTTGAGCAATTCTGAGCGTAGGACTACTCCTCAAGAGTCAGTGCTCCTCAGAGTCAGTGCTCCTCAGAGTCAGTGCTCCTCAGAGTCAGTGCTCCTCAGAGTACTTTAGACAAACTCCTGGCGCCAGTGCTGATTGTTGGATCCCTTGTACCCGAAGACAATGACGTCCGCTCCATCCGCGTGGGAAGCGCCTTTGATGTCAAAACACTCACCATTAGGGTTGACGATTCGTCGGTCCTGGAAACGCCACTGTTGATCGTGTCCACCATTGAACGGATGCATCTTTAATTGGTGGCCGCTTCCTAAAAGCACATTGATCATAAGTCCATTTCTGTAGCGCCAGTCTTTAAATACCTATAATAAAACTGCCAAATGTTTCAATCAAAAATTATAACGCACTTCGAACTGGCTTCAAAAGGCGCAATAAAATTGGTCTGTTGCATTAGACTACATAATGCATGTATGTATACAATGTGATATAGTGGCCGATCGGTTAGAGCGGTCAGCCCATAACGTTCAGTGTGTGCTGAGTTAGCGGGTTCGACCCTCGTCCGGGGCGTCACTGTGTAGGAACCTTAAACAAGTAATTCGCGCACAATTGCCCTGCAGTACAACTACACTTGCGCCGTCGAGGCGTGTGGGTGTGTACTTCTGAGAAAAAAAATGTTGGAAGAAGGGCGATATCAAATTTCGGTAAAAAATAAATTTAAATAAAATACAACTGACCATAATAGGCCTATTATAATTATTACTATGTTACTGTAACCTACTGATAGTCCTTGCTACAGCATTAACTCCGCATTAACTCCTGATCATAGCCAAACTGTTCCAACAACTGGACTCTACGGAACGTGTATTGATATGGCGCCAGTTTGAGCATGCATTAGGATGGAGAATTTATATGGCGCTAACAATATTCGACGATTTACATGTAAAGTTATATCTTACATTACACTTTCATTATTTCGTTCTGTGTCTCTGATCCCTAGATCAACAACTCTATCTTCAACCGATCTTTGCTGCTTCCTTTTTCTTGTCGTCCACTGCCCTTTGTTCTTGATACAATTTTGCTACCGAGCCTAACGTCGGGGCCTATAGTCCCACACGACTCTTTCCTGCTGTCCCTTCGGAGCTCTATAATACTCCTTCTCGCCGTGTATACCTTACTCCAAACTCATACCGCTTTCTTTCCTTCTCTTCCCTCTCTTTTTTCATCTCTGTATTTTTCTCCATAATCTGCTGGTCTTACTTTGACCAGCTCTATCCGGCAGCGTTGCTCTCTGTAGATTCATCTGAGAGCCACCACGTATACAGATCCCACCTCATATATCTGATCCAAATTTGTCCCTAGCGACTCCCTATGGGTCCAATGACGTGGCTAACCGCGTGCCCACCCCTCCAATACACCGGCTGTCTCCCCGTCGTTACTTCCTTTTGTCCATCCCCTTCACCATACTATAGGACGACCGTATTCTTAACACTTTTCTTTTCCCGCGGGGCTTTTCACACTGAGAGCGCTTGTAAATTTTAGGTTGTACCGTGAGAGGCGCTATAGAAAGCTGTAAATACAATACAATACAGTCTTCAACAGATTCCTTAACCGGAATATCGCCCTATAGTTATTGTGCTGATATTTACCGCTGGAACGGAGGGCGAAGTCGTTGAGTGCGGAACGGATGATGCCCTGCTGATCCGTGTACCAGAGCTGGTTCTTTGCCGGTGGAGACTTCTTGTGGTACATGATGACCTTCGCATCTGGGGTCGAATGACCTCCCTCGATGTCAAGCACTTTGCCATTCAGCTCACTCGCAATGTGAAATTCACGTCTGATCAACGACAAAAACAGTCATCGTCACCATGATCGTAATCATCATCATAAATTTCATAATGATAATAATAATACTACTAATAATACTACTACTAATACTACTAATAATAATACTAATAATACTAATAATAATAATACTACTACTACTACTACTACTACTAATAATAATAATAATAATAATAATAATAATAATAATAATAATAATAATAATAATAATAATAATAATAATAATAATGCATATGTGAAAATGCATGTAGCCTATATAGGCCTAATAAAATAATGATGCACATAAAAATAATATAAAGAACATCGCATGAATCGACGTCATTTTCCTAATAACACGTCATCACATTCAGTGGAGCCATCGCCTCTTTCGACAACCATATATAATCCGTTGTCCTTATGTTGTGACCATACTATCGTTGTCATAGTAACTCTAGGCTTAGTCATGTCATAGCTGTGGGTGTCGTAATCATGACAACGCAATTGCCTTGTTCTTGGTGGTCGTGACAAGTCTTTTTGAAGTGTATTCAAGATTTCGAGTGGTCCATAAAGCAATAGTGTACACCTATGTAACCTCATGTAGGCCTACTTTGACCACCGATCACGCTCCAGAGAGGCTATATATTGGGTCAAAATATCCGAGAGCATTATCAAGGCTGCCTTGTGTATATTATTTATGATTTTATGTCTGCATTTGCAAAATTAACTTTATTTAATATGCCTGTTTGCTAAAGTTTTGTTTAATTCGCCGCGTGGAGTTGCTTTCCATTTGATTTTTAAAAAACTGCTGATGTTTGCGTTAGAGATGCAGGCCTGACGGTTTTATTGACTGAACTTGACGAATTAAGAACTGCGATAATATTTGGCACTATATTACAAAGTCAGGATGTTAACAGCATTTGAGGTCCTACAATACTTTTGCAGCCTACTTGTACATAAATTCTTAAAAGCTGGGCATACAATAAATTTAGTGTCAATTACGGCCTGTGGCTATTAACTCCCTTGTCTGTGTCAACTTGGTTTGCTACGTACATACATTAGCCTATACATGCAGTGCAGTGCAGAGGAGCAACCAGAACATTTTCCTCCTGGGTGCTCATAATGCAAACGCCAAAGGCGTGAAGAAGCGTATTGAAAGCACCCCTAAAACCCCTTTCAAAGAAAAAAACTCATTGGAATTGAATCGATTGTGCGCGCCTGAATCACCCCACTGCAACCCCTAGTTGCGCCTCTGGTGCAGCACGTGTGATATGATACAGTGCAATGAATGTGATGTGATTGGATGTGACGCAATGTGAAGTGACGAACAGACGTAGGATAGTGGAAGTCCGCTGTCACCTATATCCGCCAGCCGCAGCATGAGAATGGGTCGGCTGTCCTGGGTAGGAGGCCCCTTGTCCTCCGCCGTAGTCAAACTCGAAGTCGAAGGCCTGGTTTGGGCCTCCGTTATGATCCCACGAACACAGGGTGGCCCCGACGTTACGATTGGCTTCTACAAGGCACACATACACAGCCAGTGAGATACAATTAATGACATACATACGGTGATTACCGTAAGTTAACATGCCCTCTGTGAGTTCGTGTAGAACCAGTATTCCTACACTTAAGGCAGAGAAATACGGAGAGTGAATAAAAGAGGATGAAAGAAGGAAGTGGGAAGAGGAAGTTCTGATACAGAGGAGTATGAGTGGCAACAAAGTAAATGCTGAGTGGGAATTGAAACAATAGAGGCAGAAGAGAAATGACATTGACAGAGACACCTATAAGAAATGGTAAAGGCAGAGGTGCAAGATATGATAGAGGCAGAATATGAGATGGTAGAAATAAACTAAGGCCGCAGAATGGCTGGAAGAAATACATATAGTGGCATAAGAGAATATGACATGAATCGTAATCTGGTAATCGTAAGGTAGTCGCAATAACTGGATATATATATACACACAGTGCCCAACATCCGAAGTCGCACGAACCAGGTCATTCAGAGGCGCTCAGTCAAAACAAAGTTGATAGGCAGTATAAGTTCAAAATCGGTTAAACGTCAGGATCAACGGATCAGCCATGTAGAAAGGTAGGCAGTCGGGTAGAAAAGAAAATAGCTTAACGGATGATTGATTCTAATACTAACGGGCGATATCAAGGCACTTGTTCGGCATCACTCTGTTACGGACCACGGAGTCGGCTCTCATCCACTGCTGATTGGGATCACCTGGTGTGTAGTTGTTCATCACCAGAGTACCTCCTGGAATATCCATCAGTCAGTCAATAAGTTAATCAATTACGAAGCGAAAATCAGTCAATTAGTGTACTAAATAATAATTTGTCCACGCAGTTGACTTACCTGTGATATCAATCGAGTGGCAAAACAATTAATCGACCAATCAACAAGCGTCAATCCGATCGGCATCTAATTCGATCATTAATTATCCTTTGTATATTAATTCTCATAAAATCACATGAGAACTCTCAGTCCAGTCAAATGATCTCGAATCTAGACGAAATAATAATCCATTAATGGTCAAATAAGATCATAATCTAATCGTCATCGTCATGTCATGTTCATCATCCTCTTCTACCGCTACTACTACTTCAATATCATCATCGTTATAATTATCATCAGCATCATCCAATACATCATCATATCATTGTCATCGTCATCTTCATCGCACTCTTCTACCGTACTACTACTTCTACTGCCACTACCACTATTGTACAACTAGGTCTAGGCCTATGCTATACTGTACTTCCACTCTCACTCTCACTCTTCTTGAATTATTAAAGTCTATATAGTTAAGTCTTCGCTTTTACTGTCCATCCATTCGATGGTGAGAAATAATCCAACTTCCATTGTATAACCCCCACCCTCTTAATAGTAATAATAATATGACCTAAATTAATTAACCGAACCTAAATTGAAGTCATGCTAGATGATCAGATTAGTATTCTGGTTGAACCATTACCTTCGATGTCAAGGCAGAGGTCATTGAGTTTACTACGAATGGTTCCGGTCGCTGGGTCTTCATACCACAGCTGATTCTCAGTGCCACTGTTCTTCTTCTGATACGTGAGTACGCGAGCTCCAGGGTTGCGGTTAGCCCCCTCGATGTCCAGAACGAAGCCATTCAGACGACTCTTTATGAAGAAATGCTGTCTGGGGCCACCGTACTCTACATAGAAAATAATAGCGTTTACCTGTAAATGTTTTATATATATATATATATCTTTGTGTCGTTCCCAGTTGCGTGGCCACGAAGGTAAGGGCGACGAGTTGGGGCGCTCCGGTCCTCAAGGTGGCTTGATATTATCTCCCTAGCCTTGCTGCATTGCCTAAAGGCAGTGTATGGGTCTACTAACAGTAGAAGAGGAAGCGGGACTCAGATAAAAATCATGCAGTTGTTACTACAAGTTCAATCAGATTCAAGGCTAAGACGATTCGCGCCGATATATTATGAGACACAACCTCAGGCCCATATTATAAGACCCCGTTCAACTCCGTTGTTAGGAATGCCCGTGAGACAGGTTCCAATGAGGCATTAGTTCCATACATCTTGAAGGTACATGTATATAGCTTAGCAAGTTTTCCACCAGGAGACATCACACAAGAGCAGTCTCTCCAGTCGTTACGTTGTTGCAATATAGATCATCTGCTAAAAAAGATCTACGAGAGCCGCTTCCCGATCGCACGAAATAATTTAAGGATTGTAAGCCCTATAGAATATAGTTTCATAATATTATGCTCACGGAATAACTTTGGATGAAGTCAGACCACGAGGGCTCTCCTGCAACTGCATGCTATAGCAATGTTACAGCAGTCCAAACAGTTGGACAGATCTATGACTGCCGAGTATCTAAGCAAAACGTTCGAACCAAAGCAGTGACCAGATCACCCTCGATGTGGTTTGCTATCGACGATTGTGAGTTCGAAAATGGTGTGTGAAGTCTTGAACTAGTTGTGCGTAGGCCTAAACACTAGTCCTTGCCACAGAGCTGTAGATTTTGGCGCCGGCGTTAAAAGCTCTGATCGAATTTCATGTCATTCATTTACTGCCCTAACTGTGGTAGTGCCAGTCCCAATCCTGAGGAAAGAAGGAACCTGCTAGTCATCTTTGATATAATATGATATATTCTTAATGACACAGCGTCGTTAAGCAGGAACTAACCAAACAGGTCCTGCAGCTGGCCTACAATGCTAGACTGTGTTCGTATTACAGGTTCGTTGCAAACTGTTTCTTCTATTGTCGGAAATAATGAAAAATTTTCTTGAATTATTTATATAGCAGCGATATGTATGTATACAAGTCTGAGTATATAGGTTAGTCGATGGTGATGGGCAATGGTGTGTTATAAATTAATGGCAGGCTTAGGCCTATAAGATGCTACGCTACAGTATAGCCTCTTTGTGATGAGAGGTGTTGGGACGAAGCAAAAACACGAGAGGGCAATCTTTAGTAGTTTCAGTTCTACGGCACTGAGTGATCACAAAGGTCATTAGCGCCGCCATCTTCCCCTATCCAAGTGGATATATTCTTACAAAGAGAAGGAGTGGCAACAACGTGGGCAAACTAAGCGCCCAGTCAATTACACATGAGTACAACAGTCAATTACACATAAGTACAACAGTCAATTACACATGAGTACAACAGTCAATTACTCATGAGTACAACAGTCAATTACACATGAGTACAAACTCCAACAAGTGATCGTTGCAAATGTTCTGCTAATATCACGGCGCACCAAAAGTTGAATTTCAGACACATCGGTCGATAAGACTTTTACCCCTACTCCTGCATCCCGCACCTGTCAGGATCAGCTTATAATGATTGAGCAGAGACATCTTTCGGTCAAGAGGCTGCAGAAGGCGTATAGGCCTACACTATACAAACCCATAAGTGACTGTTGAGACACAAGAAGCCTCGAGAACCTATTAATATGACAAGAAAGCATACTGTATAAGCCGATTGCCCACGCTTCATTTTAGGCCCATTTGCTTTTAGGGTACTTCGCAATACAAGATCAGAGGCAGAAACGACCAAGTATGACGTCAGGAGTCTGAGTACACCTATTTTGGACAACTTACGACGCATCGTAAGACTTTCCTAAAGAGTGCTTCAGTTGTAGTTTAAACACGTTTATTGCTTGTTAAGAACAAGTTAAACTGGCCTAAACGGCTTTGGCGGCAAATAGCTTTGTAACAGCAATCTTATATAGCGCCTCTTCACTTTTTCTGGTCACATATTTCGCATAGATGAATTGCGCGGCAGTTCAAGTGGGCTACTTCATAGACATGGGCTATACCTACATGTAGGTATAACTGTTAAGCCTATAATATGAATGACCCTCCAGTTGACTAATAAAGGTGGGGTGAAGGTTATTGTGAACGACCTCATCCACTCAGAGCTAAACAGAGAAAACAAGTAGGTCAAATACTGTTTCGGAATAATCGTATGAATGTCAGATTATCATGGGGATTTCTTCCGTTTTCATGAAACTATGTAGGGCATAAGAAACCTATAGTCACAGGGACGCATTCATCGATCATAGGCCCTATTGGCAGCCTAATAAGCAGAATGCGTGTTTCGGTTTTATAAATTATCAGAGTTGTATGGTCTCGAGACAGTGTCTCGGTCTTGTATGGTCTCGAGACAGTGTCTACGTCTCGAGACAGTTTTTTACTGTCTCGGTCTCGTAAACCTGCTGTCTCGGTCTCGAGGTAGTGTCTCGAATTTTTAGAAATTGTCTTGAAGTGAAAGTCTTGTTTTACCTCGAACACGAGATCTCGATAAGTTTCGCGTTAACTGTCTTAAAACCTTGCGGCAATATAAAAACTATTCTCAGGAATTGGTACTATATACATTACAAGTTTTAAATTGAAATTACAAATTAACCTAATTCCCGAAAACTGATACCTTAGTATTTTACAGCATTTTATATAGGATCACTTGTCTGTTACTGTCTTGTACTGTCTGAGCCTAGTGTCTCGGTCTCGGTCTCGTCACCTCACTGTCTCGGTCTCGTCACCTCACTGTCTCGGTCTCGTCTTGGTCTTGAAGTTTCAAGTCTTGCATACAACACTGTAAATCATGGCATAAGCTGGCACGAAGGAAGGTTATTGCGTAGAGGGCGGTTTAGGGCGAGGTTGAGGGAATATTTTCCGAAAGGACAATTGCGGAAATGGTGAGCAGACTCTACGAGATGAAGGCTGTTCAAAATAAAGTCTGCAGAGCAAGTTGTGCCAAGTAGATTAGAATTAGAAGAGTCATGCTTAAGTCAGTATGCAGCGTATTCAGACGGTCAGTGGCAGACGTAGGCCTACGTATTCAGATCTAGTCATTGTGTTCTACATTTAATTCGTTAAGTAAGGCTGGGCGCACAAAATCTTTTGAAAGAACAACAGGACCATTGATGACTATAGTAGGCATGTCAACGTCATTTTGGACGAGCGAGCATTGTACCACGAAGACTAAAATATTGCTACCGTATTTCATCAGCGACCTTGAAGCTAACAGTAGACCTTACTGTAGTAGAGGAATGTAATTCGTGAGAGAGTTTCACAAATTTCCAACCATCTGTCGAATGGAGATCTGACGCGGTCTAGTTTAGCAGCGTATTTCTCATTTTAAGAGTCTTACTTAATTATTGGCACAACCGAACGTAATTTATGGTCCTATCCTCTTTTTTCCACAGACATTGGCCTCAATGTTGGCTTTGTTGGCTGCATCTCCCAGTCCTCTGCATGGAGGAATATTGAGAGAGAGAGAGCGAGAGACAGATAGACAAACAGATAGATAGACATACGGACAGAATGAGACGCTGTTCTAAGTCAATACAGTCTTTAAGTCGATCAAATTACGGTTCTACGTCTTTTGATCCCCGTCAATTGATCCCCTCGTCAATTGATCCCCTGCCTATTGAACCCAGCCCAATTGATACAACATTCATGTTCCACTTGCGACCTTCTCCATTTATTAAAAGAACGATGTAACAAAGCACGAAATTTTAAAATGATGAGAAATTACAAAAGCGTAATAGGGAGTCATAATATGAATAATTTATGAGCATAAAATCCTAAGCATAAGTGTCAATCCATGGGATAAATGAGCCATTGCTCGGAGATACATGTATAACAGAACAGAATCTACGACCGGCCGTAAGCGTTTACAGCGCGCTTGACACGAGCCTCAAGCAAGCGATTTCGTTTCGTTGCCTGATGTTCCATACCGACAACTTCGTGTAGAAATAGCCTATATAGTCCGTCCTGGATGAGTGACACGAAACCTAGACGAGTGACATGAACCCTGGGCATTGCTTTATTATTTTCCAAATCTGTAAAATCAATCTTTTGTTTACTAACGGTCTCAGCTACAAGTCTGCAGCCTAGAAATTCATTTAGGACGAATAGGCAGAGGACCAACTAACGGGAGATCAATTGACGCGATACCCAATCTACAATATGCATGTTGGCCTAAATTGCACAGAAATAGAAAGAGGCTTCTGAACAGGAACTTACGATCTCCGCCTGGGTATCCGCCGGCTGGAGGGTATCCGCCCTGTGGAGGATAACCTCCCTGTTGTGGAGGATAGCCTCCCTGTTGTGGAGGATAGCCTCCCTGTTGTGGAGGATAGCCTCCTTGCGGAGGGTATCCGCCCTGTGGAGGGTATCCGCCCTGTGGTGGGTACTGCAACAAACAAGAGCACACAAAATACAAATGACGCGGCTCATCAAAACTTGAGAGAAATTGGGAGCAAATTGTTAACAGAGGTCGTCAAAGTTCAGAGCAGCATTTTCAATACTAAAGCATCCGTCAACGACAGCACGACTCCAAAATAAAATCGAATTAAATCAAATGATGATTATTCTGATCTCATAATTATGATCTATGGCAGCGCAATCACAATGCACAGAGCGTCATGGTGCGGTCATCTATTTGGCTTCCAGTCATCCATCGATCATGACGATGATCCGTTGGATTTCTTGTCTTGAGACCCAAGTAGTCTGGATATGACCAAACTCACAAGAAAGTTCGTAATAAAATAATTAGTATCCTCTACGGGAAAACCAATTCTAATACAGTTTCTTGCTGAAAGCGAGAGTGAACGGAGATAAGCTGATCAAATTATGGAGACTTAAACTATTTTTCAACCATTTCCAACGATTTAGCGTAGTGGCAGTATCTTGTAATAACGTTAGAAAATAGCAAATGAGGAACAATGACAACTAAAAATAGTTAAACTAGCCGAAAAAGTCGGCACATTGGAAATGTGTCCACAAGTGTGTCGTCGGAAACTTTTGCCCATGACTGTACAGTGGCAATAAAATCATCTGCATTTACATTTACAAGTCGAATACTGCTTATCCAATCGCTAACTATGTCAAATCAGCCAAATATGAACCGGATCTGGTTAGAAAAGAAACAGGGTCTGTGTACACTGCGGCTCAATGACACAGCGGCCAAACAGGAGGTCAACTAACTAATAAGCTGCAGAATCTTAAAACGACCCATTCAACTACTACATGTATAGGCAGACGCATGTTATAATATACATTTGCCAGATACCCAACCACTAACACCGTGATGGTACTGATGCTGCAATTGCTGCTACTATCATCACTGACACCATCTCCGACTGATACTGCTATTGCCGCTACAAAAACAAGTAACTAGGACAACTGCTGCTAATGTCATTATTAAAATGATGTGATCAAATTTATCTTACGCCTGGGTACGACATGATGAGCTCTGAGACGAATTAGGTTGTTGAGAACAGTGAAGCCTGAACAGAAAAAAACAAAATTTTATATGCCACCGATGAAATCACGAATTACACGTGTAATATCCCAAACCCACAGATCCTCTTCCTCCTCGTCGGCTTCTTCTACCTCCTCCCTCTCCACCTCGTCTTCTACTTCTTCTTCCTCCTTTCCTCCCTCTCTACCTTCTCTTCTGCTTTTTCTACTTTTTCTTCTTTCTCCTCCTCGTCCTCCCTCTCCACCTCTTCTTCTTCCTCCTTCTCCTCTTCCGCTTCTTCTTATTCTCCACCTCCTTTTCTGCTTCTTCTTTTCCCCTCCTCCTCCGCTTTTTCTTCTTATTCTTCTTCTTCTTCTTCCTTTTCCTCCTTCCTCTCCGTCTCCTCTTCTAATTCTTCTTCTTCCTCTTTCTTCCAGTCTACCTTGACCTATATCGAAATCTTCCCTATAGATGATCCTCGCTCTGTCAACCCCTCATTAATCTCCCTGGCAACCGAACTTGGGTGTCCCTCAAACGCCAAGCCGCGCTCGTGAACAAGCCGGTGCCCTGAACTTAGCTTTCATGCAAACATATCGTACTTCTGAAAGTTCGTGTTAGCGACTATTGTCGACAGTAGAGAAGGAATAAACTGAAGGAGCGACAATTAAGACCTTCTACGATCTCCTACAACTCCAGCTATGCACGGAGAATGTGCTTTTGAGGGATCGTTATACAAACTCATGTATACATAGGGGTATATATACTGCACACCGTACACACAGAACGGTCATACGTCCAATTGGCTACAGATTATTCTAATTGGACGTTGTCTATACACACATAATTACATTGATTAATTCAGTCTGAACCTTGATCTGAATCAGGTTCTGCCTGCCTCGACTGATTGTAACGCTTCATTCAACTTGAAGAGGAATCAGATTAAAGGACCTACCACACAATATTATCGTTTGTTTTCACTGGTAAAGCTTATCTTTGCGGATTCCCTTTGAAGCATTGAGCTACATCTGTTTTGAAAGTATAGTTACGCTGTCCACCCTTCTAACTACCCCTCAACCCATCTTCCAACTCTCCTTCTCCAGAGGCTAACTAATTGTACTTGATGAATAACCAGAAGCTGTCTAGTAACCAACCAGTACACGTTATTTCATTAATTAGTGGAGTCAAATGATAGAAAAACTTCTTGCCGCTAGTGAAGATATACAGTTGCCTCTCTCCTACCCCCAATCCCATCACATCAAATCTGCCCCCTCTGGCCTCTAATTAATCCAAGCGACGCCACTGCAGGGTCCATGTGTGGTCCATAACATAACAATCGGTTGGCCCATGTTGAGAGTCTGGGAGGTAACTCGAATGGTGATTTCCGTCCTCTAATCCACTCGTTCCATGGTATAATGTTACCACTCAGACTCCATACAAGCAGTTGTTGCTGAGCATGGGCGAAAATATGCTATGCAGATAATGCAGTACACCTTAGTCATACAGGCAATATAAGTGGTAATGCGATGAGGATGATTGAGCTAAGCCTGCATAAGTTATGGAAGTATTTACGCAGTTAAATGCTGTATTAATTTTGTAGTTGAATCTTTTGGGCCCACTTTTAAGCTATATAACTTGGTGTTGCGTCTATCACACTTAGCCCCCTTATTTTCTCGCATTTTTACTTGTTAGAACAAAATGATCATACCACTTCAGCAAAATTAAGACCTGTTACAGAACCTACTAAATAGCACAATTTTAGTCCATGGCCTTCAGCAGATACAAACTCAATTAGTCATATTAAATGATAACGCAGCACGTGCTCACATTACCACGCAATTAATTTTTGCATTTGATCTATTTAGACATGAGACTCTGCCACAGAATAAAAGCCAGCTATCCATAAGCCGATACTGTTAACATTATTACAGCAGTAGATGTCTAACCTGTTAAGTCCAGAAAGTTCGTCACAGCTGCAAGTCTTGTTGGTCCCTTTGCTATATATACGGCCAGTAGGCTAATCTGCTAGCTAGTTTCGTCCCACACTGAATTAATTAGGCTGACTAAAGCGGAGCTTGAGCCAATGGTTATAAGTCTCGCGATGACCTAAACTGTCCAAATTTCTCTGACCAATGCGATTTTACCAGTGTGACTATGTCGAGAATACAGTTTTGGCTTAGGTAATTTTCATACGTTAATTCGTAGGCTGTTTGAAAGGCAGTGAGCAAGTTCTGACTTAATTAAATTAAAGACAGACATCACGCGCATCGCGTATCTGTATCAGATTATCCTTATCGTCCTGTATGACGTAAAGCGCATTATTTATAAATAGATATTTTCGCTGACTGTCACATGCGCTCGTTATAGGCATATATGTAGGCAGACAGACAAACAGACGGACAGACAAACGGACAGACAGACGGACAGACAGTTGGATTGACACGTTTAGAAACAGGAAAGGAAAGGCCGTGGAAAACCAATAGAAGCAGGAATTATAAGCGTTAAGACTAAGTAGGCCTAGCTAGATAGATGGCCAGAAAGATCGAACTTCGAATATCGTTTAGGCGAGGATGCTGAAGAAATCTCTCTATCCGTAAATCAGTTTAAGTATAATAATATGCCTACAATGAGGATCAACCAGAACATTACTACATTAGATACACTTTGTACAGGTCAGAAAAAAGGGGCCTCGAATCAGCTTAGGTTGGCCTAAGGCAAGGTGAGGCAAGGTAGGCCTACTAAGCAGGCTTGGTACGGCAAGGTCCGATTGTAAGGTCGATATACAACCATATGTCTTCCGATATGCTCCGCTGGTTCCCCTTTAACAGCGAATCTCGTATCGTATCATCTCCTTGGTCTGGCGGTCCTTACTGGTTCTCGCCCTTGCCTATCTTTGCGATCTCTGCAACTCTACTTTGAGTGCACTGGTTTGCCGCATTCTCAACTATACGGAGTGGGGTCTACTCGTTGTTCCATATGCCAGTAGGCCTACAACTCCTAAACGAAATCGTGCCTTCTCAGATGTTTGTGTTCACGTTGGCATACGAATGAAATTCAAGTTTTCCAATGCCCATCGTAACATGAAGGCCCTCCTAGTAGGGTGACCACATGTCCTGAATTGGTCACCCAGGCTCACCCTACCTCCTATAAGCGACGTGCAGCCATGTGACAATTTGCAATCCGATGCTATGGCGCTGTTTGTTTGGTAACCACAGCAGAATGCCAACCGATTTTATGAGGTGAACTTAGTTGAGTGCGGACTCTAGAAAGTGCTTCGTTGTCGTTAACCCCAAATTTAGCCAATGTTCCACTTCAAGGCTGATTAAGCGCAGAGAAGAAGCTTGTTCACGAGCGTTGAATATCCATGAGTGCATGTTTTACAGCTTTAGAGAACTTTGAGTCCTGCTGTAAATGTAAGTCCTCGCTCGTGAATATAAGCTGATATGTGTCTGAGGCCTTACATTTATGTAGCGCTTGAGTTTTGAGCGTACAATTGCAATAATGAAATTGTAACAACTCAACTTTAATATCCTGTGGGGATGATTTTGGAAGACATATATTTGGACGTACATCGTATATGTAAGCTCTTTTAAAACTCTGCCAAATAATTTCTTCCTATCTGCTCTGCCAGGGGCCGTGTCTAGTAGGCCTATATTGGAGACATGCCAAAATTATTTTACTTTGTTTAGTGCAGTATCTGTTCAAATGGCAATTTGAAAATAATGTCAGACTTAAGTCATTAGGTGATTTTTAAAATACATTTCTCGTGTTTTTTGTTGGCAAAATCTGTTTTAATATTATCATATTCCTTGCTCAGTCGATGGAATAATTTTTGGGCCCCAAGCTTGCGTAACCTTACTAGAACGTTTCAGGTCTCATCTAAGCCTACATATGGTAGGCACTAGGCCTATGGTGTCAGTGTATACCCTACTGACGAACCGCGGTCCTCGTACACTCCCAAACCGAGTGTATGGGACTTTACCAATGTAGGCCTTGTGTGTTCATGTGTGCGTGTGTGTGTGTGTGCGTGTGTGTGAATTACGCAGCCTACATGTAGCTTTATTTAAAATAGTAAATACTCGAACCATTATTATTATTTTCAATAGTAAATATTCCAATCATTAGGCCTAATATTATTATTATATATATATATATATCATATAATGTGATTGAATGGCATTTATTAGACTTAAGCGTGCAATAATTACAGACAAGCAGTGGTTCAAATGACATTAGCTACCCTGCATATTTGTCCCTCTTTGTATCTTGCTTACTTTGGCTGTGTATGTCTGTCGTTATCACTTTGGGAAGCGCACTGCTACATCATCTTGAAGCAGGAATTTATTGGTAGAGATGACCTACCTCATTCATTTAATGGCGCTATAAAAGTCTCACGATCACGTTTGATTGCATAGTGACTAGGCAACACAGAATTTCAGACAGACTGTCTGTCCGTCTATATATGTCTCTATGTCTCTATGTCTGTCTGTCACTCTATGTTTGTCTGTGAGTATATCTGTCTGTCTAGGCCTATCTGTCTGTCTAAAGGTACGTCTGTCGACCGGTTTAGGTGTCTTACTATCTGTCCATCTGTCTGTCTATATGTATAGCTATCCGTTTATCTGTCTGTATGTCTATCTGCTTGCCTGTGTGTCTGTCTAATGATCTGTTTGCCTGTCTACACCTTTATTTGTCTATCTATCTGTCTGTCAGACTCTGTGTGTCTGTTTGTAAGCCTATATACATGAGTAGGTATAAAACGCGCTATCTGGGACAATTGACCATAACCTAGCTCAAAATCACCCACCTAATAGGTTACAAAACGTATTTTTAACCTATAACCAGGTTAAAAATAACCAATTCCTACACAAACCAAAAGCCCTAGGTCAAACATCAACCAACAGACTAAGAAAAACGCCAGGAAATTTCCAATAGTTTCGATGATGAGCCACAATTTATGCACAAACCAAAGCCCCTGGTCAAAACGTCCGCCAATAGGTCAAAAGTCACGGGAATTTCCAATAGTTTCGATGATGAGTCAGAGGTTTTGATGATGAGTCATTGTTAAAAAAAATTCTCTCATATATAAAATGGATGAAAATATTTTCTCACTTCGACTTAAAGGAATGCCACTCTAATATAAAATGGAATACTCGACGCAGACTGTGATCGAACTAAGAAAAATTGCGAAACAGAAAGGTATGGTTGGTTATACGAGACTGCGTAAAGCGGATTTTATTGCTAAAATTGAAGCTAATGTGTCTCAAACACTCATCGCCTCTCATCCAATGCTAGTTTGCTGGACGCACCCGTTCCCGAGATTGGAATCCCAACACTCGCTTCCGTACCGGTCTCAGCGATACGAATAGCCCTTGATAATACAAAGTCCGGGATTAATACGTTCGCAAAGTGGATTGAAGGGTACATACCTTAAGAGCCAAAGTGAAAGGTGAATGAAAAGATAGAAGCACTGAAAGCCAAAGTGAATTCTATATTCAGTAAAATTCTTATGAAAACACGCGAAATAAAAGAGACAGCCGCAGCTATCAAGGGCTTCACAAAACAATACACGGTCGAAGGCGCAAACGGAATTGACGCCACATCTTTTCTCAAAGCAGCTCAACCACAACTGGAAGACCTTTTGTCTAGAAATCGACAGACTAAGGTCAACTTTGTCCTCACCTGCACAATGGAGCGTGTTGATATGAAATCCGGGCAAGTAGATACCGAAGATCTTCTGTTCCTTTCAAAAACTGAGGTGATTTTAGACTTCACCGTCACGAGCGAAATTTATAACAACGCGAAAGATAAAATGTTAGAATCAATGGCTGCCTTCCAGATGCGTGGCAGTAACTGGAGACTTAGAGCGGTTCAAAAATTAGAAATCAACACGGTCGTTTATAAACCTACCTCCCTTCCCATATCGGCTTAATGATTTCCCTATATTTTTCGCTTCTAGACGACTTGGGTTTGTTGGATTCTCACTTTGACGGATTGCGTTTGTCACAGTCAAAATCTCACTCAAGTCTTTGAGATCGTTTATGTCGTATATCGTCTTGTCTGGTTTTGCCCTTGTCAATAACTCCTAAAGTCCCGGAGTTCCCTTATAGGTAACATCTCCGATAGTTATATCATCACTTTCGATCGTGATTGGGCTGTCCTCGATGTGAAATCGACCATCTTTAGAGTATATTCCGTAGGTCGTATCCGTCGACTTCTTGTTTGTAGCGTAATCTTTTAAATATTTTATTGCTATATCACCTAATTCCAAAATTCTAATATCTGAAACGGGATCGTCCTCAAACACTTCTATTGAGGAATATTGTGGGAATTGAATCGCTTTCAACGATGTCGATATCGATGCTGGCAACGCTCGAAGCGCGGCAGTTGTCGCCATAGAGTTAGGTCTCTTTTATAGTACCTAATTCTTTGGATATTCCAGACTGCGAGTCGATTATCGGTTTGTACGCCTTTATCAATTCTCGCTGAAGTCCAATGTCCCCTATTTTCTCGGATAACGAGTCTTGTCTAACATTTTGCTTCGTCTTGAGAGAGTTCTCAACGATAAAATCACGTTTGGCTGGGTCTTGAATTTTTAGATACGACATTTATAACTTGGAAACATAATATTTAAATGTAAAACGTAAAACATAAACCATAAAACATAAACGTAAATTTACGTTCACTTTGTGTTCAATACGTTTTTGAATGCCTCTTCCCTAATGAACGATTGTTTCGTCGCTTCATCTATGTTGGCATTGCTTTTACTTCTAACCTCTTCCTTCATTTCATTAAATTTCTCGAATTCACTTAGAATAACAGAATATTCTAAGTCTTAGATATTATTATCATCTAAAGCTTTCGAAGCAAGGTCGATGATCGAATTGAGTTTCCCTTAGGCTATAGTCCTGATCTTTGCATATTTTTCTTGTCGCAGCGATAATATTCGGCGGAGTTGGTTTCCTATCAAACACAATGCTCCAGCTCCAGCGGATAAAGCTACCACGACACTTGCAGCTGGAGCGGCTACGACGGTACTTAGAAAAATTACGCATAATACACCGAGTCCAGAAGATGTAAGGGCAAACAAACCCCCCAACGCATCGACTACTTTAACACTCTTTTGACATTTTTACAGATTATTTCTTTCTTTTCGCGTTCTCGTAAGATTTCCTGTTGAATTTCAGATACTTTCTGAAGGCGATAGGTGTTTGCTTTGTTCAATTCCATTTTATAATATCGAAGAATATTTTTAAAATGGAATTCAAGTTTTGTTCGTCGACGCGGTAATCGACATAACATAATGAGTCTCCTTCGTTTATGGTGACAGCTCCAAGATCTCTAAAATTCTTTATATCGAGTAAAATTTCTTCCATGACTCCTGTCACGGTATCGCTTAGCAGGCGGCAACCCGCTTCTATCAATTCCGGATGGAGCGAAACTTTACACGATCCTTTCGTCATTCGGACACCTAAGCCTAACGGTAAAACATCCGTCTCATGAGAATGAATAGTTATTGTAGATTGAGCAAAAACTCCCATCTTAAACCACCCATTTGTCCTTGCGGCCTATACTTGACGTCCCACATACCTTCCACACGCCTTCCACGTGACGGATCTCGGTTGTGTTCTCGTAGATTTTTCAGTTTTGGGTTTCGTCCAACCCATTTTGTGAATCGGATAATGATACATTTTATATTGGAATGACTTTTTATCTAAGCTGAGATAAGAAAAAAATTATAGTAACAATCCGAGAAGTGGAATGTTTTTAAACGGCGAATCTGGTCCAAGGATAAGCCCATCACCATTTAAAAATCCAAACCCTGTTTTCAGATATAGACCTTCTCCCACACCATCGAGTTCAGAACCTTGCCATGGCTTCAGGTAAAGACCATGCCCTTGTGGCACTATCTTGTAGTTTTTACCTCGACTATTGAGATATATTGCACCACCCGATCCGGTGACTTTGTCTATGACTTTTGATCCGGCCGCTGCACCTATTCCTGTTAATGCGCCTTTGCTAAGCTCGGTAACACGCTCGAAAGCAGAAATTTACCCGCAGTTGCTAGAAATGGTAAAATAGCGCCGATAAAGCCACCTTCGACTTTGGCATTATGTAGCAATTGCGTTTTACTCATTTTTATAGTCGCGTCTTTTCCACCCTGGTACATCTTAGCTAACTTGTTAACCTGCGCCTGTGTAAGAGCTAAAACGTGGGTTCCATTTAAATCGCTGTGCTTTGATCCAATGCTAACCCCGGTTCCCGCTTGTAGAGATCTTTTGATTTTGTCTATTTGTCCTTCCGAAATATTAACTTTGACATTTGTGTATCGACTCATATTATATAAAACTATAAAAACTTTTAAGCCTCTCTTATATGAAACCTCAGCGCTAATTCCTCACCTCGTAGATTAATTAGTTGGCCATTTTGGTCTGTGAGAGACGTTTCCATCGTCGAAATCGTGGATACGGTGATTGAAAGATATGTCAAATTCCTGGGCGTTTCGATAATCTTATAGCCGGGCCCTACATTAGGGAAAAAGGAATCAGTTATATTATCAGTCGTTCCGTTGCTATAGGAAGCCCCGATGATATCGCTCGTTACACTCAGATTACTGACACTCATTATGGCCACTATATTCTTCGATTCTTGGTACCCTGCTGAATAACGCCGTCTATCGAAACCGAGAACTTTTCCGAAAGAGTTCAACGCCCAAAAATCGACCATGTAATTATCCGCTAGATGCACAACAGTCTTTAACGTATTGCTGTTTGCTTCGATCTTAATATTGTATTC
Source organism: Bimastos eiseni (assembly GCA_959347315.1). NCBI lineage: Eukaryota > Metazoa > Annelida > Clitellata > Crassiclitellata > Lumbricidae > Bimastos > Bimastos eiseni. Next base: position 30,950,383 of record OY365811.1, on the reverse strand, counting down.
TTCGTTAACCATATTATAATGCTCGTTTTCTTTCATGATTCTCTGGACGTATGCGTTAATATCTGTAATTTCATAGCAGCCTTCGGGAATGGTTATAGTTACCCACATACCTCCACCATTCGGCGAATACGAAAAGTTGTTAGTCTCATCGATGTTTGGGAATGAAAAATATGTTTCCAGATTGATAAGAACCATCTCGTACTTTTTATCTTTATCGAACTGAATCAACGGATTGAATAGAGTCCTTATTCGCGAACTGTTATCACTCAATAATATGTAAAACGATGACTTTGGCTCTGTGTAACGAGCGATCCTTTCGGTGTAGCCTGCAATCTTTTGTAAAAGCGATTCCATTTTTATATTGATATGTAGAATTCGTCGAACCCGCATCTATACTTGCCGTTATTCTTATTACTAGTCTGATCTATCACTACAAATCCATGAGGTTGCTCCCAGGCTGTTTTACATAGTTTCTTAAACTCATCCTTAGACATGTCTGTATTTACGTGATCGTGGTAAATGCGATTAATATTTTTCTGGTCTTGAGAAAACAAGCAGATACAGTTTGCAATCTCTTTAATCGTCTGTCTAGGTAGTTTGAAATCATTTTGAGCGAGGTAGAAGCAATCAACGTTACTATGCGTTTCTCGGATGTAGTAGGTCTCACATTTGTTTTGCTTTTCTAACTGTAAATCATCGAAAATCATCAGGTTCTTCTTTTCACGATTCAAATCTCTCGGATCTGGCACGTCTTCCGGTGATTCAAAGAACTTACAGCAGATATCAGATTTTTAATACAAGTGTTTAACCATTGCCTCAACTACTAAGGCTGGCGGAACATTTAGTCTCATGGTCTTGTCTTGGCAATTGAATATCCCGATGATGGATTCTTTCGGTATTTTTTCTTCAAATGCTTGCTTGAGTATTTTATACTCTGGTTGAAAGAGAGACCTTCCGAATACTTGCAGATTGTCGTAGTCTAGCCATCCAGGTCTTAGAAGTAGGTTCAACAATAAAGTCATCTTACCGCATCCGGACTTTCCTACGATTGACCCTCTCATACTCCTAGGTAAAAGAGGGTTATTGAATCTCTTAGATAATACGTCGTTCCACGATAAATCTTCGACTTCCATTTTAGTTATATCTAATTGTATTTAAAAAGGATGTATTGCGCAAAGTGTAAAACTCGTACTGAAACCAAAAATATTCAAAATGTTACAACGAAGAATGGAAGATCAATGCTTAGAGGCACATGTGATATGTGTGGAAAGACAAAGACACAATTCGTGAAGTCTTTTTGAAGGTGGTGATTTAGTTGGATCTTTAAATTCGGTTACCAGCGGTATTAAGCTGCCGTGGGCTAAATATCCAGGTGAGATGCACTTGCCGGGACATTCATTTACTGGTCCTGGTACTAGACTTGATTTGAGGTTGAATTCCAATGGAACTCCTAAGGATTGGTCGAAGCCCATCAATAGAGTCGACAACGCCGCATATCATCACGATTTAGCTTACGACCAGCACTCGGATACAGCTTCTAGGAATGTCGCCGATAGAACGATGGTTAATGAATTCAATAATATACCTAATCCTAGCTTACGAGAGCGAATAGAAAGAAGTCTTGTCAAATCTATATTATCTACCAAAGCTAGTCTCGGGTTAGGTTTAAAACAAGCTTAAAATTACAATGGACTGATGAACTCGCGGATGAGTTGCATAAACCCATAGTAAGACGTTTTAGGAAGAGGAAGGTGTACGTTGGTGGAATTGATGAAATATGGGCTGCTGATTTAGTCGATATGCAGAGTTTCGCTAAAGATAACGATGGCGTGAAATACTTACTAACCGTAATAGATGAGTTTTCCAAGTACGGTTGGATTGTACCATTAAATGTTAAGAGTGGAAAATCCACGGCTAGTGGCTTCGTGAAAATATTCGAGAGCGGTAGAAGACCTGGCAAGGTTTGGGTGGATAAAGGTAAAGAATTTTATAATAAAGACGTTAAGAAATTAGTCGAGTTGTATTCTACGGAGAACGAAGAAAAGTCGTCCGTTGTTGAGCGTTGGAATAGAACAATGCGTGAAAAAATGTTTAATTATTGTACAGCTAATTCAACTAGAAGATATATCGATGTGTTGGATGAAATGGTTAGTTATTATTATTAAACTAGGCATTCTTCCATTAAAATGACGCCTTCTGAAGCTAGTTTGAAAATGAATGAAAAGGCTGTATGGATGAACTTATACGGTGATGGGATCTTGGAACCTATTATACCCAGGTTTTCGATCGGTGATAAAGTTAGAATAACGAAAAAGAAGCACATCTTTGAAAAAGGGTTTACACCGAGATGGATGGAAAGGATCTTCACAATTTCAAAGATTCAATACACGGATCCACCAACTTATAAGATCACTGATTAAAATGGTGAGGAAATACAGGGCTCATTTTACGAACAGGAGCTACAGAAGACTACTCAAGAAATATTTAAAATAGAAAAAGTTATCAAGAAACGGGGAAACAAGTCGCTGGTGAAATGGTTGGGTCATGCTGAGTCATTTAATTCCTGGGTTGATAATGAAGACTTGGTGGTCACGTGATGACTCGTCATCGAAACTATTGGAAATTCCCGTGACTTTTGACCTATTGGCGGATATTTTGACCAGGGGCTTTGATTTGTGCATGAATTGTGGCTCATCATCAAAACTATTGGAAATTTCCTGGCGTTTTTCTTAGTCTGTTGGTTGATGTTTGACCTAGGGCTTTTGGTTTGTGTAGGAATTGGTTATTTTTAACCTGGTTATAGGTTAAAAATACGTTTTGTAACCTATTAGGTGGGTGATTTTGAGCTATGTTATGGTCAATTGTCCCAGATAGCGCTTTTTATACCTACTTACATGTCTGTATATTTTCTGTCTGTTTGTATGTCTGTCTATATATCAATCTGTGTGTCTGTCTACGGAATTGGTAGCCTCGCTGGGCCTATGCTTGAGTTAGATCATCAGTGTCATTCTGAGAACATATCGCATATACAAGGGAATAGATGGATGCATGTAGGCCCCTCTACACATTAACACGTACGTTATCCAATACATAAACGTTAAATATTTCTGTCTCTCTCTGGCACTAATTATTTTTTCTCTTTTTTTCTCTGTCTGTCTCTGTCTGTGTGTCTGTGTGTCTGTCTGTCTGTCTCTCTCTCACTCGCTCTCTCTGTGTCTCTTTCTCACCATATTTCTATCTCTGCCCCTCTCTCGTTGGCCGATAAATACCCGATACACACATCTGTAGACATCGACAATTTCTAATTCTCTTCTATTTGCATTATTCGGCAGAATGCAAATCGTCTTTTCATTTGGCAAAGTACTCCTCGAGTGGATGAAAGTTTTCATGCATATGACTCGCGTGAGTTAAGTTGTCACGACATTGGAGAGAGACAGACGAACAGAGACAGACGGACAGAGAGAGAGAGAGAGACAGACAGACAGACAGACACACAGACAGACAGACAGACAGAGACGGACACAGAGACAGAGACATAGGGAGAGAGTATACTTGTGCGAATTAGCCATAATGTTAATTTTCGGTGAGTATACCGTACACGTATACGCCTACTGTGTACGAGTATAGCAACGTTTCATTTTGTTCAATAGCAGTGCTCACATGACATCAGCAGTGAGGTAGCCAGACATGGAGACAAACAGAGACACATAGGCAGACCACGAAAAGAGTGAATGACGAACCAGCAAAGACGACTTTAGTCGGTGGGCCTACTTAGTTGGGTTAGTCAGCACTTCGGGGCATTCATGTCTATGTAGGCCTACAGTCTACCGACTCACACAGAGGCAGGCGCACACATACAAAAGCAGAGAGCAGTGTTGTATGCAAGACCTTAAACTTCAAGACCAAGACGAGACCGAGAAGTACCGAGACCGAGACAGTGAGGTACCGGGACCGAGACACTAGGTTCAAGACACTTCGAGACAGTAAAAGACAAGTGATCCTATATAAAAGGCTGTAAAATACTAATGTGTCAGTTTCGGGATAAAGGTTCGTTTAAATTTAAAACTTGTAATGTATATAGTACCAATTCCTGAGGATAATTTTTATATTGCCGCAAGATTTTAAGACAGTTAACGCGAAACTTATCGAGTTTCTGGGATGACAAGTTGTACCATTTTTTGGTCATATTTCTCCTGTCCCTGTTTTCTTCTCAAGATACATGACGTGTCGGAAGGGTGACTTTCAGCGCAAACAATGTAAAAAAACAATCGTCAACTTTTTCAGCTGCACTATAAAAAAATATCTCGCTTTAAAACTGATGACTTTTCATCACTTTCCTTCTCAGATTGAATATCATCTGAATAGACTGGTCAGTTTCCTCATCGGTTCCCATGTTTTCAACTTTGTCATCATCGTCTCTTACATGTACCTTCAATACTCTAGCCCTCCCTTACCTCCAAAACTCAAACCTTCCCTTACCTCCAATACTCTAACCTTCCCTTACCTCCATACTCTAACCCTCCCTTACCTTCAATACTCTAACCTTCCCTTACCTCCAATACTCTCACCCTCCCTTACCTCCAATACTCTAACCCTCCCTTACCTCCAATACTCTCACCCTCCCTTACCTCCAATACTCTCTAACCTTCCTTTGCCTTCGATACTCTCACCCTCCCTTACCTCCAATACTCTAACACTCCCTTACCTCCAATACTATAACCCTCCCTTACCTCCAATACTCTAACCCTCCCTTACCTTCAATACTCTAACCTTCCCTTGCCTCCAATACTCTCACCCTCCCTTAAGCCTCTGTATGGTTGTCCCCTTGCACTTCGTCCCTCCATCCTCCCAAACATCACGTGCTTCACCAGTCGTTGTGCCCGAAGAGATTCTGTATTCTCTTCGTTATCCGTTGTACGATATTCATGGAGTATACATCTACAAATTTGTCAAAAAACCTTGTCAAAATCCAATGAACTGGCTCTGACAAGATGCATAGACAAAACTGCAAGGTCAGACAATCTTTCGTTGAGCATTGTTGATCTCTGTTGTTGCTCGTTAGTTTCAGACAACAGAATGTATGCGTCTCATTGAGCAGATGTAACTGGAATGATGTCGGATGCCGATATGGAGAGCTCAATTAAAGAGTGGTAGGTTATGAGTGCGAAGACAGCGAATTGCTTAGGAAGATTTGGATCGACAAGGACAGTGCATGCAATTAAAGCTAGCTTGTGTGCAGAGTGCCTTGCGTGCAACAAGAATTATTGGAGTCTGAGGGCTAATGGCAAGAGGCAGGGCAGTGACCAGGTTAGAGGTATTTTTACCACGGCTTGCCCTGGTGTAGCGCCGACACTGGTCGGTTTTTCCTTTGCTTCGGAACTCTTTGAGTTTTAACTGGGGGCGCTTCTGTTTCTGCCTATATTCTTAAGGCTTTCTTCTTCCATGGGGCTTCTCGCACCAAGATCGCCTTTGATTAGGCTGTAAGCCTACTTGGAGAAACGTTAGAAATATGTAAATACAATACTATGTGTGGGACGGTGGCCGATTGGTCAGTGTGCGGGTTCGACCCTTGTCCGAGGAGTCACTGTGTAGGGACCTTGACTATTTGAGCAAGTTCTTCGGACACAATTGCTCTACATTACAACTGCAGTTGTGTTGTCGAGGAGTGTGCGCACTTCTGAGCAAAAAATGTCAGAAGAACAATATCAAATTTCAGTTGTATACAATATATATACATACATATATTATATATATAATGACAGACAAATAGACAGGAGAGATAATCCCTCAAGGGCACTCCTGAGACCTGCAACTGTTGTCGGGAGCATGATCCAACAATGGACAGGTTGTAGCACAGCTGAGACTCATCTACTGACCAATGGTTGGCGGATCGAGCCTGACCCAAGCAGATGCTCAAGTTATCCACGGATACCAATCCAGACAAGATGAAACAATTTCATATACATCAGTTATTTCACTTCTTGAATATATAATATATTAGGTGTGGGGGCTTAATATGCATATAGTATATATGCCTGTTGCACAGAGGCACATATTCTTCTTTCTATAATAGTATTAATTTTCAATAATGATAATGTAACAGTTTCCAGTTATCTAAAAACATTTATTGGTAACATTACATCAATGGTAAACATTACCAAAGATTACGACTTAACGAACATAATTTTGAAAGAAGGTTCTACTGCTTTCCAGCCGTTGAAGAGAGTGTAAACTATGCTACAATGTGTGTGACCTCCCTGCTGAAAACAATCGACAATCTTCACACTGAGGACCTGAACTCCTCCACCACAAACAGCTGAAGAGATAACTCTTGGCTTACCACAGCCGGAATATCTTTACCGCTATCAAATGATGCTTTCGTATGCAAGTCACGTTTGGTCTATAGGCTACAAGTGAACGAATACATTAATAAATTGTCGTCGGCTAACTCCACTTACAAAATCCAGCGTAGGCCTATGTCTCAACAGGCAATAATTATTGTTAGGCATACAGCAATACAAATTCACATACAGTGACTGGATGGTCAGTTCAATAAATATGGCGGCACTTAAGTCAACATGTAACAATTCAACAGAACATTTATCTAGCGCATTTTTTGCACATCCAAAGCACTTATAGACGCCATTTCCTTTAGGCACAGTGGAAATTCTCATTCACACCTAATGACATCTATATCGCCGTTATCGTAACTAACAAAGCGTCAAATAGTCATTCCACGGGAAGCTGTAGGAAAGAATAACGAGTCTGAGAAGTTTGGTTGAAAGTCAAGTGCGAGTGAATAAATTATGTCAAACCTGAGTCTTAATAAACTTCACATGTTATTTTTTCCTTTCAGCAAATCAGCTTATTAGAGTGGGACATTAAAAGCAAAACAGTGCAACAGCATTTTAAAACTTGAACAATTGCAGAAAACATGTTTTGAGAAATGGTCAACATCTGAGGAGGGAGACAGTAAATACCCAATTGGTAAGAGCATCCGAAGAGTATAAAAATCAAATCTTTCAAGTAAGCTGGCAAATTCTATGACCAATGACTCTGCGCAAGTAGAGCAAGTGCTATGAACTTGTCTTTAAAATGATCCTAAAAAATAAAAATTATAATTATCAGATCCAATGATGCTTAATAACAATTATACAGGAATTATATATATATATATATAAATATATATATACATATATTATATACACATATATAAAATTATACATACATATATATTTATCATATACACATATATATATATATATATAAAACTTCCCAATATTATATATTTTATACTTAACAATACTACATACAGTGTTGCAAAATACTTCAAGTGCAAATGTCAGATCAGTAGTAAATTAGTAACAAAATCGTGAGTTTAATAAATTGATTCGTTCAAACACTAACTGCAAATTGTTTGCCAATTGGCTGGTCAGTTAGCTCAGTTAGCTAATCAGTGACTGAGTAGGTAAGTAAGTAAGTCAGTGAGTCAACCAACCAGTCATTCAATAAATCAGCCAGCCAGTATACTGTAGTTCATGGCTTTGTAAGCAATATTCATAATAATAATCGTTGTGGAAACAGATAACTTTACACATACTATAGGAATAAAAATTTTCCTCATAATACGGCAGATCTAATTTTCACATGCTGAGGTAATCTGAACCAGATTCAACCGGATCTTAGATATGGAATGCCAGATTTGCAACTTGCCACCTGAACCATGAGTTCTATCACTCTAAAGACAAGGACTCGTCACACAAATGTAATTATTTTACAATAGTCGATCACAGAGTCTCAAACATTTTATTGTGTTTTCCATATATAGCAAATAGAGAGTATCGGTTATAGATTCACCAGACAGCTTCTGCTTTCATATTTACGACACTTTGGAGATGCACCATATTGGCCTCTGGATGAGCAATTTAAACCATTGCAAATCAAAGGTTAAAGAAAAGGAAAAGGAATCGCTAGCACACGATGACAAAACATCTCCCGGCTGAGTTCAGGACCGAGTTTTTTTCTCTTTACAGCTGACAGTTGTTAAAGAATAGCTGTGGTAAGATTCTGCACATCTGAAGTGCTATACTTCCAAGTTCAAAACAACATTCGAGAGAAGTTACATTTCTGAAATGACAGCATCACGCAAAATGTTACACTTCCGGCATGAGGTAACACTGTCCAACAATTTATTCAAGAAAACTACACACACAAAACACAATAAGATTGGCTGCTATGTGTAAACAAATCAAAAATGCAACACTTGCATTGAAATGGCACAAAATGAACCGGAAACTAATTTACGAAAAAGATATTTGTATAAAACAGTCAAAACTTGTGCTATCTGTTGTAAGTTCCATGTTGGCTATTGCATGTATGCATCTGTGTATTAGTCTCTTATGCATTCATTGCATGTATATATGTATGTATGCATGTGTGACACTGTGTGTATTAATGTATATATGTATGTATGTATGTATGTATGTATGTATGCATGCATGCACATAAGTATTGTATGCACGTATTGCAAGCATGAATGTATGCACATGTATTAGGGCTGTACCGAATACTCACTTCGGAGCCAAACAGTGGGCCAAATAACTACTCGGTATTCGGCAGAATAGTAACGGTCGGACCAAATGCGAATAGTGGTCACGTGACATCTGTTTCTGCACAAGCAGCGGCTGTCATATCCAGTGGATTGAAGTAATTCTCTGCTTCCTGGACCACGGTATCACTTGTCAGCCATCTCATTTCTAAGTTCAATAAAGTCAGTTCTAATCCTGGTTTATACATATTGGCAGAAGCATGCAAAAATTACATGTAGTTAACTGTTTACTTTAAGTTTATGTATTAAATGCACAGAACTGAAACATCTGCTTACATATGAAATTTGTAGTTAGGCCCATTTTGCAAACTTTTCGTATTCGTATTCGGCCGAATAGTGAAAATCACATATTCGGTACAACCCTAATATTTATACATGTATTTATATTTGTTTCTGATCACTTGTATAGTGTATTTTAAGAAGCTCACAAAGACGATTTAAAACAGATATCTACTCTAATGAAAAAGGTGCATCTTAAGACGTGTGTTGGTCACTTGATACTACCTGCACAAAATAAGTAAATAAAAATCTGCAACAATTTGTGTTGTAAATAAATAACTTGGTCGAAATGGTCTTCCCTGGGTTTGGTGCTGGGCATCATTCTCTACATCATCTACATATCTGGGTTTGGTGCGCTTCATACTGCCCACGCCGATCTGGGTCATCTACATCCAGGCCTACTTGATCCTTCATGGCATCCAACACCATTGCTGCTGTTCGAGTAATGACCCTGGAGACGTGTGCCCGGGTGGCCTGGAAATCACCTACAGTTCAATCCAACTGAAACTTAATACATCTGGCTAAGCTAGATAAGCTGGAGCTCACCCCAATGACTGCCAATTTCGGATAATATCCCGCATATTACCTTTTCTGATACTGTCTGCAATCTACGAATCACACTGGATCAAGAACTTACCTTGGCTCCTCACATCCACCGTTTCTGCCGTGAATGCTACCTCCACCCCAGCTCACGTTCGATTACATCTGCTGCCATGGCTACCCATGTTCACTCTTTGTCACAGCTTCAACACTGCTGCCCACTCTACACTGAACCCCTTCCCCCCGATAGGATGGGTCGAGTGCCTGGACGAGCTTTGCTGCACGTCTCATAGGAGGAATCTCTAGAGCTGGCCACATATCTGGTTACATGCTAGGCATGCTCCACCGGCTCCCCATCCGCCAGCGGATCATAATCCGGACCACTGACCAGCCTGGCAGTGCATTCTGGCCCTTGTCCCAGCCTACTTTACCAATGGTAACTGGGATAGGTAGATAGATAGAATCGTGTCTTCAGGGTTGTCTACATGGAATGGGCTCTCATTGGAGCACGTCATGGGCAGTAACCGTGAAGAGGTGTAATATAAATCTATTGTAATGAATGAATGAATGAATAAATGAATGAATGAATGAATGAATGAATGAATGATCATGGGTAAGGCAAATGTCGAGGTTGGTCCTCCTGCACACTTAAAACATGTTACTTGGTCAACAATGTAACTAAGGCAACTTGCAAAATGCGGCAACATTTGTAACATGTAGCTAAGTTGGTCCTCTTCTTTTTAATCACTGCATTCTATTCACAGCGTCATGTCAAAAACTATAGAAAAGAAATGTGGATTTGGATCTTCACTTAATTTGCAGAATTTAACGTAAATGTTAAAACATTAAAACACTGTCATTTGTGATTAAAACAATCCAATGGAGGTACTCATCAAATTCTAATAGAAGAATTTAATTAAATTGCCTCAATTTTTAACTTAAAAATCAAAATACTAACACAATATAAATTTGAAATCAAAATTTCTCAAAAACTGTAAAATACAGCAATTCACAAATACAACAAATCACAGAAGGGTTTTAATTTCTTTTAAAAATACATTGATTTACAAATATATTTTGATCCATAGTTATACAAATTCACAAATATAATGATTTACAAATATACATACAAATATACCAAATTCTGAAATCGTCAATACAATGACTTGCAAAATATAAGAATTTGGAATTCCCAAACTTTGTGATTCAAAAACTACACAAAGATGAATTGTCCAACTACATAGTCACAAAATATGAATGCGAATTGTAACCACTTTCGTTGTAATACATAACCAGTATTCAGTGGACTGCACAAAAGAAACAATGTCAAACAGAAGGATTTAATCCATAACAAAGCAACAGTTGCTCCACAGTTGTAACGTTGAAACATGTAACATCGTTTCCTGGAACTGAGCAAAGGAACCAGTCGCACTGTCAACAAATCAAAACGTCTTTTCATGACTAGCGCTATTCACCGTCAGTTGTCTTCCTTAGTGTTTCAGTCACTACAGGGCATCAACATGTTCTCCTCAATGACAGTTCATGAATATTTAACAACAGTTCACACACCCTGGCTGCTCAAGCAACAACTGGTTATCGCCAAATCATCTGGGCTTAGACACACTTTGCTTCTCTTTACATGTAAGTTTCTTCAACCAATAGTTCGTCGGATGTGCGTCGATCTTTCGATTTGTTCTGTTTGCTACAAACACAAAATAAATACCAAGTAATCAGTAACTAGCATCATAATAATCAGGAGACGAAACAGACAAAGAACTTGAAGCAGAAGCATTCAAACTGAAGACCAGAAGAATCGAACCTTGGGCATTTTATGCTAGTCCCATGGGCAGCCTATGCTGATCTCTTAGGCAGCCAATGTCATTCCCTTTGGCAGCCTATGCTGGTTTCTTAAGCAGTCAATGCTAGTTTCTAGGGCAATCAATAATTCCTTGGGAAGCGTATGCTAGTCCCATGGACAATACTAGTCTCTTAGGTAGTCTACACTAGTCCCTAGGGCAGTCTATGCTAGTCCCTAGGGCAGTCTATGCCAGTCCCTTGGGCAGCCTATGCTGGTCTCTTGGGTAGTCAATGCTAGTAACATGGACAATCAATAGTTCCTTGGGCAGTTTACGCTAGTCCCATGGACAATCTATGCTAGTCCCTTATGCAGCCTATGCTGGTCTTTTGGGCAGTCAACACCAGTAACTTGGGGAGTTGACCCTATTTCCTAGGCCAGTTTATGCTAGTTCCTTGGACAATCTGTACTAGTCTCATGGAGCAGTCTATGTCAGTCCATCATAGATGCAAAAGCAAAAGCTGAACACAATCATGAGTAAACAGTCACTGCGTAATCCGTGTCCAAGCATCTGTGCGATTGGACTAGAGACATGAGCGGCTGTTGAACGTACTCACTGAACTTGAGGCTGAATCGGAAGAACAGAAAGAGACGCAAAAGCAGAAACGGTTTCCACTTCCTCCTGCTCCTTCATTTCCGCTTCGGACATAGACCATCCGATCGTGGAACTCAGTCGGGTCAAACACTTCCAGAATGCAGCTGAGAAAGCAAAGAACACCAAATGAAACACAACAGAACTGTCATGTACTATTCATTTCTTGAACATCGGACAACAATCTGCACCATAGAACATAGTTTGAAAGAGAAAATAACATAAACTAATGAAAGGGTTGTATATTAAATGTTACTCTCACTGTTTATTGATCATCGTTATTATGCATTTATTAATTGCCATTAATGACCAAGCCTAGGTTGAAAATGCCAGGCAGTTGTCACTTGAGGACTTGCTCAAGGTACCTAGACAATAACCATATCAGAGGAGGTTTAAACAGGTCCTCTCCATGTCACAAGGTGAGCACTCTGACCAACTGCTTGCAGTGTCTCAAACTCATCATCATCGTCGTCGTCATCATCCTCATCATCAGCGGCACCGTAACAGTAGCATCCCTGTTCAGACAGATGCTGGTGATAGTGGCAGCTGTTGGCAGTCATCAGGAGACGAATGTTCAAACATTAAAAAAAAATTATTGATGGTTGTAATAATTTAGTCGAATGTTGGCATACCGTGACACTGGATGGTCGTCTGCAATGTTTCTATGGCAGAGGAACATGGTCTTCGTTGTCTCTCTTGATGACACACAGAAGGCACCTTCAATCAAATCAACGAACGACCAATTCACATCATGTGCATCACACAAAGTGTTGCACTAATCCAATTGGAAACATTTTCTGGTGCCACTATAACAGTGCCAAGGCATCAACCAGCAAAATCTTATACTCTGAACATCTGGGTCGTTTTCTGCCTAAATCTGAGTCAGTTCAGGTAAAAAATGCATGACCCACCAGCTATGCAACTTTTCAGTATGATAACTTTATATATTTAAGCAGAAAACCAAAAGTAATCAACTTCAGGATTTGATTAAAGACGTTATTAGAGTAATCCAGAGTTTTCCAGTAATTTGTGTTAACCACTACATCAATAAACGGCTGATTCCAAGCAATGGACTTTAAAGGTTTATTAACATTTCAACAATGAACTGCAATGGATCCCATTACTTTTAGTACAACATTCTCGGTGATAAAGTGTCAAATTGTGTTCCAGTGGAATCTAGCTAGGAGCTCAGCCATAGAGCGTAGTCCAGGCAACGATATAAAGAAATCAATAAAATTTAACCATTTATACAAGGCATTATGCTTAAAATGGCTTCCCATATCCTTAAATGATGAAAAAGGAATTATAAGTAGATAAATGCCAGCAGCTGAAATGCTTATAAAAAACTGCACAGAATTGTTTAAACTTTCATCAACAGTGCAAAATCAATACTTTGTTACAATGTAGTACAATAATAATGAGACAAAACTTGAACTTCATATTTTACATTCCATATTTCACATTCTAACCTACTGGACCCGACTGACCTCATCTTGAAGAAGAGCACGAAGGCAGAGTTCAGCTGACTGACTGGTTGACTGGGGTTCATAGCCGCCCTCGAGAGTGAGGACCAGTCTACCACCGGCCAATGACATCAATTGCTTCGTCATCTGACCAAAACCTATGCAATCACAAAAAGAATTTATGCAGCTTGAGAAAAATATAAACAAAAATGTTTATAATGTCAACAAAGTTAAGTTTATAGTTTCATTAAGAAAATTCTGTTAATTTCACAAATAAGTTTGGCACTTTAGCATGAACATCTGATGCTGACAGGCAATGCATGTTCAAAGTTTTAATTATAATATAGCACGATAACTAAACATTGAACTTAATATAATGGCACATGTCATAAGAAGGAAGTCACTTATATGCTTGTCTACAAAGAAACTTTTAGGGAATTTGACCCAAACATATCAAGAAATCAAGAATATGCATGTAATTTCTAAGTTTTTAGGATCACTGTAATACAATTTTGCTCAGATGCAACCATTAACTTGGTGCTTTTCTCATATTCACCTTTCAATCCCAAATACAGGAATTCATATTTTATGCAGTGTGGATTAAGATATTGGCACTGTAGAAGTCTCTATACTAGATAAGACGAGACTTGATAAATGACCAACATTTACTTACACTCTGGACTCAACTGGTATCCACCAAGTGGAGCTGGATGACCTATGGCTGCATCAAAGCCGGCAGAAACCAGAACGATTTCCGGTTGGAATTCTCTTGCGATGGGAATCACTATGGTTCTTAACGTGCAAATATCAAATAAATTCTCAACGCACCATGATTACCATCGTAGTTACCACAGCATCAATCTCCAATATAATCAGTCATTACAATCTCCGTCGATCATCATTGTCGCTGTCATCGTCATCATCATCATCACCCTTACATCATCATCAACACATTATCACTACTAAAAGTTCTGCCACACAACCACCAATATCTTCAATCACCCCCACCCCTCACCACCATCACCACCACTGCCATCATCATTTTCAGAACCACCAACACTGTCATCAGTTAGTAACTGGTGAATATATGAAAACTAAACATATTTAAATTGCCTTTATAAGGTACATCTCAGAGGGGCACTTCATCTAAAGAATTGAAAATAATACTACTAACCAACCAACCAATCACCAGCCAGCCAACCAACCAACCAGCCAGCCAGCCAGCCAACCAGCCAACCAACCAGCCAACCAACCAACCAACCAAACGGACTTGATATAGAGGCAATTATGAACAGTTTACTGGCAGTACACTTAAATTTACATCAGTTTGTTAAGGTGGATGGAAAGAAAACGGATATCTGAAAGAATTTCTGTACTTGTGGGGAACACTCACCTAAAAGCAGCCATATACTCAGCATCTCCCATGGGGGGATTCAGGGCTCCACCCCAGGCGATGTTGACATTAAAACCAAGCCCTCGTTCAATTCCGAACTCCTCGGGTGCTCCGGTTCCAGGAAAGAAATGGCCATTGTCATGGCGATGGAGCGATATATATAGAACGCGAGGGTCGGTGTAGAACAGCTGCTGGGTGGAATTTCCGTGGTGGACGTCCCAGTCGACGATTAGGATTCGGGTTAGATGGAGTCGAGAGAGTAAGAGCTTGGCAGCTATGGCAACTGAGTTGAAGTAACAGAATCCCCTATAAAAAACATAAAACAAAAATGATAACCATTCAATGCAAAAGGTACCTCAAATAACTATTCTTCCATTTATCAGCATATGTATATATCTGTAGGTCTGTATGCATGTATTTGTATGTATCTATATATATGTATTTGAACATTTACTTGGGTATGTATCACCATTACCTATACTATAATTGGAGCTTCCCATTAGAGGCATTTAAGATGCACCTACAAGGCATTAGGCCTATTCAAAGCAATGAGTGGGTGACAATTTCTCATATTACTAAAACGATAAATTCAAATACTCTCAGACACAACGGCAGACACAAATATTTCAGACAACTTTAGATCTCTAAGACTAAATGGTCACAGTTTCTAAACAGCTCTCACCAAGAAAAGTGTGCGATTAAACGTTTCTTAAACACACAATTCTACTCATAATCTTAAACTTCCAGATAATTCAGGCCAATTCATACAAATAACGATTAATTGATGGCTCACACAAACATTGGTGTCTTTCAATGATAAAATTCAGTACACATCATTGTCTGCATCGCTATACGAAATCCAGCATGGAATTACTTCGTTTGATTTAAAATCTCATCAGCAACTCGCAATACTTCACAAATCAACTTCGTAATGTCCATGTTTCCTTACTTAAACCTAATCACTCAATTACTTTATTCACTCCAACTGGAAACAGACAACTGAAGCAGAGCAATGTCTGATCTGTCTTTTTTATGGTATCCTTCGGTGCAAAAGTTATCGACATCCTCCACGGGCATCATCAGCCGAGAGGACATAGCGGGAATTCTCTTTGTGGCATTCTTTATCGCAACCCCCATCCAATTGTCACTTCCCTTGAGCAGGTAATTTTTGAGGCAGCCTTACTAATTATTCA
Source organism: Bimastos eiseni (assembly GCA_959347315.1). Lineage (NCBI taxonomy): Eukaryota > Metazoa > Annelida > Clitellata > Crassiclitellata > Lumbricidae > Bimastos > Bimastos eiseni. The sequence goes on along the minus strand of OY365811.1, from coordinate 30,934,460 downwards.
TCCCTATTGGTCAATGGGTCTGTACAGTCAAAACACCGGGCAGCCATAGTGCCAATGTAATTCAGTGCCAGAGTTAAATAATACAATCAATTGTTGTAAGAGCGTTAGTTCTACACACTCACATGGCCTGAGTGTCTTCGGCATGATGACCTGGCGGACGTACAACCGCGAAACCGTTGCGTATTTCCTGCTGTGCAACACTGAAGGCGAGTTCAATGACGCTACCCGTGGCCTTCAAGCAGACAAATAGCAAATACACCTTACAAACATTCTGTCATATCCAGACAGTTTGCAGACCCATCAGCAGCCTTCCAGAAGGGGTGTGTTTTTGGTGACATGGATTGTTCAAAATGGACAATGCGATGTATAAAGGCATATACATTAAGCCTTCCAAGTGTGAGGGGGGTGCATTCACACCCTTTGCACCCCATTGCCTACAGGCCTGGTTTGCACACCTATTTGATAAATCTGTTTACTAGAATTAATGTTGAGCAATTATCCTTATAGTGACTAACCCAAACGTGAATCAGTAATAGAGAGCCAAAGCAAAATGGGAAAGAAACTTTAAAATAGTACAGCCTGTTGCATAAGTACAACCTGTTGCATAAGTATCTTTTCGTGAATGCATGCACGCACCAGGTCCTACACATGCTTGCATGTACAAATGTAAATAAACTTATATATGATCATTGTATCTAATCTATGAATGTATATATGTACACATGCATGTATATATCTGAATATTTAAAATAAATAAATAAATTCACTGAACATAGAACAAATTTCACACTGTCAGAATAGAGGCTGATAAAATTACTACACTTCAGAATTCACCAAGCCCCAAAACGACGTCAGGAAAACATGACAGTTTATGCGCTCTTTGAGGAGAAAATAAACTAATATTGAACTGCCTAAATTAACGGGATTCAGACTAAGGATTAGTAAGGATGCTGTACAAGTGGTGAACAGTTTCAATAATACGACGCGTATGTAGTGGCGGCGCTGGCCTTAAAAATTTGGTACGCAATAGCGACAATATGCATGTTCCGCATATGAGGTTCATTTAAAACATATTGAAAGACGTACCATAATTTTGTTAAAAATTGATCTTTTATCTTTCTTTTGGTACACAATTGCTTTTTTGGCTTCCATGCAGCACTGCCACTACGCATATGCAGAGACACTGGTATTGTTTACAGACAACCGAATATATATATACAGATGCTTGAGTTGCAATGTATCGTATAGACCATAAAATGACTCAGTATTATGTACCATCTCTACCAGAGGGTGACAGAAGATGGTACAACATACCATGCGTGCTGCCAGTGGCGTATAGGATTCATTCCAGACCGTGTCTGAATCTACCCCGATTCCACCACAAGGCAGCTTACAGAAACGAGACATAAAAGTCCCTGAAACAAAAAATACACATATTTTAAATAACTTATTATTAAGTGTAGGACCCAAGAAACAGATTAATAGCAAAATATCTTCATTTGAAAGATCTCTATATGCACTTTATGCAACCCTAACCCAATTTAAAAATCATATTGTAATCCCTTCCTCTCTCCCTTCCTCTCTCTCTGTCTTCCTCGCTGTCTCTCTGCATCTGTCTCAGTTCCATCTCCTAACTCCATCCAGAGTGATTCACTGTTGTCTATGTGAATGATCTTCAGATCTAGATTTTGAATACAACTGCTGGTTGCCAGTGTCAGTCTCAAGCCGCCATTTGTTTGACTATCCATATACCACCACCACCATCATCCTCGTCGCCATCGTCATCATATATCATCCTTATTCTCATCCTCCTCATATCACCCTCGATCTCCTCCTCATCATCCTCATCGTCGATGTCATCATCATTGCCATCATCATCGCCGTCATGATCATCATTGTCGTCATCATCCTCATCATATCGTCTTTATCCTTAATCTTTTAAAGCAGCATTTACATAATTTTTAAATGGCTGCATTTTCACAGTTATGATATCATCATCAAAATAAATGGAATATAATACAATACAATCGTCATCATCGTCATCACCATTGCTGTCCTTGTTTTCCATAACACTTTACCTGCCATTTGCCACAAGAAACAAAAAGTACTTCCAGGTGCAGAAAACGTATCTCAATGAATCAAAAGATGAAGTAAGAAGAATGCCTTCACATATTCAATTAACATAATTATCATAACAATTAACAATGACTAACCAAATATTTCCGGATCATCTCTTCCAGGACCGCCTGCGTACATCTGTACATATGGCTCACTATGACATGTTTGTAACTCTTCAAGTGTTGCCTTTCGTGACAAGATTTTCTATAACAACAAACAATGCAAGGTAAGGTAATTGCCATTTTATAGACATCTATCAAAAAGTAGCCTAGTGGTTGGAGTGTTGAACAGCAAAACCAGAAGTCATGGTTTCAGATACTCACATGGTAAAATGATATCTAAGATTTCTGTTCAACTTCAACTCCTTTACGAAATGAATGCAACGTGTTGATGGGAAGGTCAGGGTTGGGGTAAAGGACTAGCAGTCTGTCTTCATAAGTACTATCAACCCTCGCTAACAGAACATATTCATCGCTGCCTTTCGGGGTTGATTTTAGGGACTGCTCTTATTCTTTTATCAACAATCATCATAAATGAATAATTTGGGTCTTGGTTGGAACTAGAGGCAGCGATCTTGTTTGACAGGTGGGGGGGGGAAACATCCGATGATAGGGGTAGAAAATGTGGGGAACATATGTATAACTTGTCCCCTCTCTGTAAAAGGTGGGGGCACTTGTCCCTCAGGATCGCCACCCTTGGTTGAAACATTCTTAAGGTGCCAAACCAATTGTGTCATACACCAAAAGTTGAACATCATAATAAGAAAACATTAAGAGTTTGCCAATATGTGTAAAATCACCATGTCATCACAGAAAATGCTAACATAATAACATATTTGGTGTTCTGATCCAACCCAAAGTCATCATCAAACGGATTATAAGCTCTCGTATGGACTTGGTGTTAGCAAATGCTGAGGCATTGTTAAAACACTGCAGAGCATGACTGCAACCCAGCGCGTCCATAGATGACAAATAATAGAATGCCCTTCAGTATGAAGGGTAGCTGCGAAATAAGCGGGATTTATAACCGATGAATAAACAATTGCAGACCATCAGCGAAAACTCCACTAGGGTTCAGTGGGGTGGTGAGTGGCAACACCACCTCCTTGAAAAAGCTGCATATACCCAGTGTTGGAGTTTTGGCATGGAGAGATCAAGGTCGCCATCACAATAAACCTGGCCTCCACTGCACAGTGGGCACCTCGGGAGAGGAGCAAGGCTACGAGAAGGAAAACTCTGATGTTAAACCGCTACCATGCCTCTGATTACAACAGAAGAGCCAGTCACTAGCCTGGAAATAAGAGGATGGTCTGTCGAACGGGTGAAGATACGTCGGTCGTAAAGAAAAAGACTACAGAAATCCTAATCCATATCACGACAACACATTGGCTCAAACGTCACACAGGCCAAGCCCAGGACTGAGGAGCATGGAGAACGATTGGACAGATGCGCAAAATGGACACCTATGGGCCTTTGGCCCTCGGACATGATGATGAAGCTGATGATGATGACGCTCTGATCTAATCCAAAGCCATCATCAACTGTATTATAAGCTCTCATACGGACGCAGTCTTTCATCTAATCAGAAGTCCTTACTAGCTCTAAACCCTAACCTGGCATCCATTGGCCTTATCCAACTTTTATCCCTTCTCTAAATCTATGTCGTAATCAAACCCCAAGCCTTTCTTTACCAAATACATCAGCTTATTGTGCATCAATCTAGCACCAACTCAAATTCATTTGTACAACTGTCACCTGTTGAGAAATCAGTTTTGACAAACCAAGCAAACAAGAGTCACAATCGATGATCAATACCTAACTAATACAATACAAAATAAAATAAGTTCTCACAGAAGCTCAATCCATGCAATTAGTAAACTGATAATTATGTAGATTATAGTAAACATTAGCATCTGATTGAACAATGTCTACGAGCCAATCACCTCACCTGGCACCTGTTAACGAGTCCGGTTTCCTGAAAGCGCGCCCATATGGCCTGAAGTCGATTACCATTCTCGGGATGAAGAGAGTTGCTGCCACAGAGGCATTGATGCTTCAACATTGCCACATCATAAGACAGCCCTACAACTAAATAGAATTAACATAGAAACACCACAGAATAATAAATAGAATAATAACATAGAAACAACATTGAATAATAAAAAGAAGTAACACATAAACAGTATAGAATAATAAATCGAATAAACATAGAAGCAACAAAATCATGGGTAACAAGAACTAATGCAATGCAGTGTAATGTAATCCAACACTTACTAGCAAATCCATTATAGTGATTTCAATTGTGCCTTAATCACAATTAAAAAATTAGTCATATCTATCTAACTATCCATCTAACTCACCCTATCAAAGCATGACACATAGTTTACAGTATCACCATAAAACGCAAAACATGTCTTATTAAGATCAGTTGTGATTTCTGATCCGGGACTAAATATAAAACACAGCCTGTCAATATTTTTCCAGCAAAGGCACTTTGCGATATGGACATTTCATGTATCCCTTGCAGCTAAATGAGATGCTCAAGAAGGTCAGCGACTGGTGGTCAGGCAGCAAGCCAAGACATGTCTGGTTGGACATGGCAAATGATATTCTGCAAGGCACAAAGTGGATGTAACCAACCTTTCTCTCTGCTGGAGAAAACAAATTTAACACGTACTACAATTATGTGCCAACATTATCATCATTACTATTATGATAATCGCCACCATTGACCATCACTGTGACCATCATAATGACCACCACTATTACCATTACCATGATCATGATGACCATCACTATGACCATTACCATGATGACCATCATAGTGCTGGTGACCACCATCACAGGAACGAAATTGACACGAGCGTCACAACTGCTTTAGATAGAATATATCCCATCGAGTTGTGAAACATTAGTCAGAAAGACAAGATTGTTACACTGGAAACAGTTAGGTAACAGTTGATGCATAATGATGTCAAACCTGTCGTAAGCATTTGGCCATTAAAAGTATCGGGAGAGGCTGAAGCTTGTGTCCTCAGAAGCGGTCGATCGTGAGCATTGTCCTTAGCCTCACGCGCATCCTTAGTCCTCGGACGCTCTCTAGACGAGAAGTTGAGGTCGGTGTTGCGAAGGTCACTGTGTCTGAGAGGATGATCAAGCGGCTTTGATTCGCTCGCATTGCAGTTGGCAAGATGAGATGAACGGTGATCATCGTCATCTACCTCCACATCTGAGATGACTAACTCGCTATCATCCATCTTCTCTGCAAACTCTTTAGCGTCCTTTGTAACCAACAACAGCAATATAGTGTAATGTAATGTAATTGCTGTGTTCAGTTTAAGCAGTGAAAGGACAAAATGCATTAAATCAAAGGAATTATATCAATCACGACATCAATAATCTCATGACTTTTAAATTCATTAACTCACCAACCCTAATCTATCTACATAACACCCAGCACGAAAAGATAATTATAATTTCTCAGTAGTAAATCTTGAGATAACATTCCAAAGTCATTTCCTGCATGAGCCAGCTCAATGGAATTTGCATTTTGAGTAGTTCTTACACATGAGTATTAAGTCAAGAGCGAATTCCTACATGTGGAGTTGTACATTCAATGTAAGTCAGTACATTCTCTGGATGGAGAAGGAATCTTTCTTCCTGGACAATGCAACATCGCACTTTACTGTGATTAGACCATCCACAGGATACATAATTTATGTATTTACATTTGTATTACAGGACTCACATATCATTCATTACCTTAAAAAAATTGAAATAATAAAAATGTCACTTTATCAATTAGTAGTTGTTACCTGCTGCAGGTGAGATTCAGCGATTTCTTCAACATTCTCCATTTGGCTCTTACTACTTGACAGTTGTAACAATTTCTGCCACAAACATAAGCAAGTAATGATTATGCATGAGAATAAATGAATATGTATGAGAATAAATGATTATGCATGAGAATAAATGATTATGCATGAGAATATCTCAACAAAAGGCTAAGGTAGTTCAGAAAATGACATGCCACTGGTATAATGTTACTTGTGCTCTGTTTCAGTTAACCACAGCACTTCAATCACTCAACTAATTAAACAATCTACACAGTAAACAATCACAACAAATAAATCAATCATCACTTAAGCATTTGTGGTGATCAGAATCTGCAAAAATCCACGAGTGCAAATGGCCCACCTGTTTATGGAATTGGCTGTAGTTGTCTCTCGATGACAACGGTTGCCTTGGCCACATCAGTTGTCCAGGCAACGGAATTGGTTCGGACAGCGTACGTGACATTACAGGCCTAACACCACATATCACCACCGTTAGTCACTATTATTCACTGGAAACACTGTTTATTATTGACTGTCATTGACTATTATTCACTATAATACTAATAACAACAAATAACCAAAACTATTGATTGATTGATTGATAATTCACTGGTATTCACTAGTATTAACTCTTATTTACTCTAATTTACTCCTATTCACTACTATTATTGCAGAAAGCCTATGCGTCGTGTGTTAGGCAATGCATGCAAATATTGGCCAATTATTTATTCTCAGCAGTGTCATTGCTGTAAAACATTTGTAGACCTGTGACCCATATGCAAGTTATTATGTAGAATGCCCAACACTTTAAAGGACAGGATGAAAAGTACAAGTTTGTCTACGAGCTTCTATATATGGAACTGGGTTATGGGTTGAGCTTAAGTGTAAATATGGCTTAGTGGATCGCAGGGTATTCAATGGACAGACACCAATCCAACTACAACAGTACCGGCATGGCTCAACGCTGTTTGCTGCATTGTATCAACAATATGAAGTAACCACTTAAAATATTACATTACGCTACTTTCCACGTCTCAGCCCAAATTAGGTAGAATGCAAAAAATGATACAATTGCATTACAAGTTACATTACCCAGTCAATACATGATGCCTTATTACGCGACTGTACATTACACGGACGACATTTGCAAAACCAGTGAATGCATAGCACATGACTTCACATTATACCACTCTCCACAACACTTTAACGACGTCATTGGTTTCTTAGTCAATTTCATTGGACTCCTCTATAGTCATTAAAGAGTCAAACATGTAAAAGATATCATGATACATCAAATAGCACTATACAATATACATTCAGTGGATGGCCCCTCGCTCTGGAATACGCTCCCGTTGGCGCTGCAGTTGTCGCCAAGGGTCTACTCAGACGCATTTTATACTCACCTTAAAACTGTCCTTCTTAGCTGTGCTGGGTCGGGAGCGTTTCTGAGTAGTAGCCTTGAAGGGGCGCTATATAAATCTCTGTAATGAATGAATGAATGAATGAATGAATGAATTTAACTCCTAATATGTAATATAGTATTTTATCGATAGCAAGCCATATAATTAATGTTAACCAATTAACCAACCTGCAGAGTCGATAATGTGCGTCAGATAGATTGGCGACACTTCCCAATGGCATATACGGAAAGAAGTCGGGTCCTCTGGCGTATGGAAGCCTTCCGGTTCTTCTCACCATCTCCAGGGCATGCAGCTGGGCTTCAACAAGCAGAGGATTCTGAAGATGAGGGTCCCTGTCGTACGCACTTCTAACGCTGGTGGCAGCATTGAGTCCGAGCGACGGTGGCAGATCGCTCGGGCGGTGACCAGGAACAAACGATCGTAATCTCGCCTCCATCGCACTCAGAGCTGGAATTCCCTGCAGCAGAAACAGCAGAAAACACGATTAATAGAATTTAATAAAACTGCATGCATGGTATTAATCTAACGACTTCTATATTGCCATTACTACTACCAAGTCATCAGTCCATATGGTCACAACAAGTGAATCCATGGGCAAAAACGACATCTGTTGGATAAGAGTCAACAACAAAGACAACATCTACAGCAAGGTCGAGAAAAACACAGACAGCCTATAAAAAACATTAACCCACATTCAGAACATTCAGATGGCTCTGTTCTAAGTGCCTTCAAGTGGTCTGAAATGGCACTACATAAATATCCAGCTACAAAATGTATGCAGATAAATACATACAACACTGGTCTATGACAACATCAACAACAAAGTCAACAGCATCGGCTACAGTATGAACATAGACATTAGCTGGATTGACCACTTATCATTACTAATAGCACCATTAGCTGCAGCTGCAGCAGGAACACTTACAAGATCTGAAAAGGTGCATGTAAGCTTTTTGATATGTATATTATACTTACAGTATCATCGATCTTGTGTGAGAGATCTGGCACTGATGGCAGAGGAATCGGTCCAATGGCAACGTTTGGCATGCTTTGGTTGACGAGAGATTTCGACGGTAGTGGAATTGGAAAAGCTGTTGATGATGGCTCCTGTTCAAATCAGTTTCATTAAGCTAGACTTAACAATTGAAGCCATGGAAAAATGTACATTTGTAATGTAATTGTAATGGAACATTTATATAGCGCCACTCAATATCAGAGGCTCTTACGACTTAACACATAGCTAAACGGAGAACAGGAAAGCCTTCAGGCACCTCCGAAAGGCAACAGGGGAAGATAGAGCAGCTCCTCCCCTTATACAACACAGGTACCCGTCGATCCGCGTGGTCGGGTACCCGACAGTGCAGATATTTTGTTAATGTAGGGAATTGCGCAATTTTACGGAATGTTGATTTTATTGTCCGGGCAGTCAGCCAATATGACCAACGGAATATTTCTGGCATATGCTCATGTAAAATTGCGCACTTCTATGGAATTTCGGGTACCTGAAAACCGATTTCATTACCCATGTCAGCCTCGGGTGGGTACCCGGATCCTCGTTAACAGCCTTATCGGTGACCCAATGGACAGCCGTAACATGACAGAATGCAATGCAGCTAATGTTCTATAGCATGTCCCTCAAAGGCAGTGCTAAATGTTGGCTAAACTGTACAGTTCTTTAGTTTCTGTTTGTTGTTTAGTGTCTCTCAGGTGTAAAGTTCAAAATTCATCTGTTTCAACTTTGCATAAACCCAACCTATGGTTTAACTTAAAGCCACCATCAAGATCGGTTCCCTTTGTACCATAACAGCTTGTACCATAACAGCACTTAAGAAGTCATTCTAATAGACAAGTAAAGAGTCATAATTGTAGAAATAACAGAGTCTCTATACACTAGCTCCTCTCTTCATTTAGTTGGACCACCAGCCTATCAGAACCGTCTTTTTGGGTTACAGAGTAAACACACATCCAACTCTCGTTGCAATAACAATGGAGGGATGGAAGAAGTGAGTGTCATCATATATTTTAAAAGAACTTAGACATTGCCTGTACCAAACCATCCACAGATCTTTAATCTTCAAGGTTCACAATGGGTTGCTTGCTTACCCTCTTCCACAATTCATACATTACTAAATAACAACACGAATATCTACCTAGAAAATTGTATTGTATTTACAGATTTCTATAACACCTCTCCCAGTACAACCTAATGATAGGCGAGATTCCAACACACAAGACCAATTAAAATGCACCGTTTATCTTGAACTACTCAAATAAATCAAGCAATAAAAAAATAGAAAATGACCATGAAAAGTTCTTGAATGAATACACATCATCCTGAGCACAGCTGGTTGGTTAGTTGCAATTTAATAACACTGTGTGACAACAAATATCAATAGAGTCGCCCCCCTCTTTTATCCAGGCTTGGGTCTGGTGTCAACTCCTCGTCTCTTTGCAGCCGTGATTGCAGAACAGTTTGAATATAAAACTCACGTCTTTGTGGCGTGGAAGGTGAGTCATTGAATCATACAGGCTCATTGTCGCTGGAGGTGAATCAGGTCGACTATCTGGGTTGCTACCAATGCTACTCACTGTAAAATCAACCCATAACAGGATTAATCATGAGTACAAAAAGTAAGTAAGCAAGTAGCCTCATTGACATATTTATTTATTTATTCTGAAATTTGATAACGCCCTTCTTCCAACATTTTCTTGCTCAGAAGTGCACACGCGTTGAGTGCCCAATTGCAGTTGTACTCTGCAATTGTGATTGTAGGACTTGCTCAAGGTCCCTACACAGTGACGCCTCGGACGAGGGTCGAACCCTCTCACTCAGCGCACAGAGCATTACGGGCCGAACGCTCTAAACAATCGGTCACCGTGCCACACAAATGACACAATGTCATAATACAAAATATGGTGTTTGACTGGACTTGCTCATGAAGACATGGAAACAGTTCACGGAGGAAAGACGTTCATTGCATTGTGAGGGTAATCGACATTATAATATATTACTTATTTTTAAAATGAGACAAATCTGGATGGCACTCTGCACCCAGTTATATGTCGATGCACAATCAAGAGAAATAAATGAATAGTGGACCCTAAGGATAAGGTTTTCTCTTTACATTCTCTGCCGATAACATCAATGAATCCACAATCATAATAAAAAGCCAAATTGCATTTTACTCATTGTAATGCAGTCAAAGTCAGCAACACTTGCACCCAGCATCAGTGCCTGGCCCAGCAAACAGGAAAGTCTTAAGGTGCCTATGGAACTAGGAAGGTGAGAGGGTTTGCAACTCAAGGCAGACTATCATCAATTACTGTTTTCAATGTTATGATAAAGGCATTCGAACAGAACCCACGAAGAAGTGTTCTCTTCACTCACTTAGATTATTTAAGAAATTAACATTAGACTCATTCAGTTATGTGCCACACATTTGAACATGTGACATTTATTCAGAGTGTACATACGCTGATTTGAGCGGCGCTATATAAATGCTTGATTACATTACATTACAAAGTGTCTCTTTCAGTAGGAAAGATTCAGACAAAAACAGAGCAAGTTTCTGCTATGCTTTTGACATGTTGCATTGTAGATTTGTTTGGTTCTGTCTTCAGAATGAACCTTGAACCTTCATTAAGTTGTTTACAACATCAGCATACCCCCAGACATAAATTCAGAAGTTCTCCAAGTCAAGGTCATCAGGAAAGACAAAGCTGCTCAGTTCGACTTTAGAAATGAATCCTGGATTTGTTCTGTTTGACTTTTTATTTGAAGACATCATATAAAAAAGATAATGGCTGGTTGTACTCACTCGAGTAGAGATGTTTTCTTCGACGTTTTTCGTTGTGTATCAACAGCGGACTATTCTGCTGCTGAACGATTTGGTGTTGATGTCGCCACAAGCGCTTTGAACGCATCTTAAGGTTAGGTTCGGAAGCTGAAAGTAAACATTTAGTCATTAAAAAAATCAACACCTTTCTAGAACCACTGACATGGTTTTTTTTATATGTTTCAAAAGTATTATAGAATAAGTTAAAACAAGCAATCTATGGTGTAAATAAAACTAAGATTGCAGAAATAACAGTGGCAACCAGAGACATGCATTCTGAGTTGTGAATGCTTGATACAAATAGTAACCTTGAAGGGGAACTATATTAATCTTCGTAATGAATGATATTTGTAATGAATGTATGCAGTTCACTGTATATACATTGTATGTGTGACTATTTTTTATGGATATTTGTATTGTGTACCCAGGCCGTGCACAATGTGCATATAATGCGCCTGATGCAGACATCTAATGCATACTTGAATACAACTATATCAAGATGCATGCATGTATGTTTGTATGTATTCTAGTATTTAGCAAGTTACAGAGCACTTAAGAAGTACTTCAGAAATGTGCAAAAATGCCACATCATAGGATCAGTTTTAAAAACTTTTTAAAAATCAAAATAACTTTCCATTATTAATTCTTATTGTCATAGATCATGAAAACCGCAAGAAAACACTTCTCATATCTAAATGACACTGAGATAGATTTTCCAGCCATCAAATACTAAACAGAAAGAGTGAATACCTGTTTTGCGCAAAGGGTAGTCATCGATGTAGGAAGGAATGAAAGGTCGGAGGGGTGGAGAAGTTCCACTTGGAGAACACTGCTGTTCCAGGGAGCTATGCTGCGTGGCCCTACAAGTAAAAACAAAGATAACATAAGGATCAGTCAAATACTATATTCGATTATGAATCGATTCAAATTGAAAATGACATTAAGATGAAAAAAATGATTAGCCTTGTCAATGTGCTTTAGTTGTAAATTAATTGTTTTAATTGCCTGCTGCGTGTGCATGGGTTTGTGAATTACAGCATCCATATGGCATAGAAGCTGACATCTGATTTATGCCCGCAACATCAAGAGCACACCACACATGGATAAGAAACTGGCACCGATGATTCGAATGAGAGATTCGATTCGAACAATTACCCTTTATTTGATTTGAGACTCGATTTTAATTTTGTGATATATCTTTCTACATGAAGGTAAAGGTAAACTACAGAAAGTCTTCAAAAGCTGGTAGAGGTTAACACATTGGGTTAGATGCTTTGAACAGTAGAATCTCCAACTCATTTCATGAGATGAAACAGACGAAATATGTTCAACACATTCAATTGAAACTAGATGCCATCTAGTGCATAATTATAGGACTTCTATCAAATAAAAACACTTTTCCTGTGATCTGGTGTCATGTCATACAGAATGCCACACAACGCAACCTTCGGAAAGAAATGGAAATTAAATTATGCAAATACAAATATATACAATCACCAACAGAGGTCTTGAATTTTTTTTATTAGTAACAGAGTTTAAGACTCTCTGAGTCCCACGGACTACCCTATTAATAAATGCAGCACTCGTCAATAAGTTGGTGCCCTTACCAGTGGCGCTTTAGAAGTTTGGAAATTATACCATACTATCTTTCTGCTACAGCGCATAAAGCAACGGTCAAAACCATCAGAACCTGTTTCATACAGAAAGGTTAACAATTTATTTGAGGGTATGTCGGGCGGATTGAAAAAGATGCTATGGTTGATGATCATCAAAATTTCTCAAAAGAGGTTCTAATATAATTGGAAATTACTTAGTGGAAATAATTATCTAATTTCCATATGATAGAAACTGAACAATACACGAACAATTGAACATAATTACTAAATTTGTCGCCATTAATTCCGCATCACCAACCATGATCCCATTTATATAAACTTACATATCCTGCTTTCACTGTTGAACTAACGAAGATCCAGGTCTTTTTATACAGTGTTTATGTCTGCAGGTCCTGGAACAATTTGCCTGCAGCTAAATGCAATTCTCCTCTGTGCATCTCAACATTTAAAGGGAAACTTAGCGTCTACTTACTATCTGTTGATTCCTCATTATTCTCTCCTCTTATTCTCTTGGGCACTCCCTTACTGCCTTGTGTACCCAGGCCATGCAGACTGTGCATATAGTGTGCTTGATGCAGACATCTAATGTGACTTAATATCAATTTGTTTTCGTTTGGACCTTAGTTACCTAGTTAAGACCCTATATTCCTGATACTTATATTCGTTATAGAGCCAGTTGTAATCATTTCTGTATGCATGGACATTGGACAACAGTGGGACTTTGGTCTCTCTCCCATTACCTCCTGTAAATCAAGAAAATGTCTCGACCTTGAGTGTTGGTTACGGTTAATAAGAATAATTTCTAACCAACACACTGGATAAATTTAGGCAAATAAGGCTCAGATAACTGGAAAAGTTGTCGTCATCGGGACTTCTGCTGATTTTGAACGGCGCTTTAAAATGCTTAGTTACAATTACAATTACAGTTACATCATCTGTAGTATTGAACTTTACCAGAATTTTGAGTTCATCCCTGGGAAGTGGTTGTTGGCAACACTGTGGTGGCTCTTGTTCAGAAGAAATTCTCTCAAATTCCTCTTCACCTCAGTTGAAGCAACAGCGCCTAAAAGCATATCATATATAATCAAGTAAAGTAAGTATCATAGGCATCATACATGGCATAAAGTGTAATGTAATGTAATACAATTTATACAGCGCCATGCTTATAACTCAAAGAGCGCGCCTTTAGAAGAAAAGTAATCACTTGAGATACCTCAGGAGACCAACAACGATGGTGGGAACAGTATAACACTGTTAGCGAATTCTTCATTCTTTTATCCTCAGCATATGAAGGTGGCTGGCCAATTTTATTTCTCACAGTCGAATCTTTTCCTGACAATGTATGTATGTAAGTATATATGTGTATATATGTATGTGTGTATATGTGTATGTATATGTAATTTGGAAATAAAAAAAAAGGATATGTATGTATGTATGTATGCATATATATATATATATGTATGTATGTATGCATAAATATATGTATGTATGTATGTATGTATGTATCTAAGTATGCATGCATGTATCTATCAATTTATATAGCGCCTTATAATAACCTCTGGAAGGTGCTGTAGATCAGTGTACACATTAATTGCAAAGTTTTTGCTAGAGGGTACTTAAATATTTTTCTCCCTTAGTCAGTTTATGAACCATGACCCTTGGCTGACAGATCACGAGGTCAGCTAGTTCAAAACAAATATCCAACTACAATTAAATAAAATTTAACGACAGCGGCAGCACAAGGCATTCGTACTTTCCTCCGTCTTTTTCTTGTGCTTAATCTGTTCCAGTTTGTCGCTCTGTCGTTCCTGTTCCGCCTGTTCTCTGCGGCGCTGTTCTGACTCCGCCCACTCCCTGATTGACTGCTCACGCTGGTGCTGCATCGCAAGCTAGCAATATAAAGCATACAAAACGCAACACACTCACGAGAAAATCAGGACAATACACCACCTAGAAACACCAGACACTAACAGCAGACAGGAAAAACAGCTGGATAAAATAAAAAAATTCAAAACAGATCCCAGCAGAACAATCGTCAGAGGAACGCATGTTCATTAACCCACGCATCAGATACCCATACATCCACCCACACAGCCCATCCCCATGCATCCACCCACGCAACCCATCGACATATTTGCGAAAGTGATGTTCGATGGCAAACAATCAGGCAGCCAGAAGGGCAACATCAGTCGGAGTTCTCCTGCCTGGCCGGCCGGCCATCCTCTCCAAGCGGAGTAGCACAGGAATGGAAAAATATTAGATACAGTTCTCTATCCCACTTTGACACCACATTACAAACAAATCCACAATATAACCACACCAAAATATAACCACATCACAATATAACCACATCACGATATAACCCACAATATAACTAGATCCACTGTAGGACACTAATCCACGTCACAACCATAATCCAAAATATAACCACACCACAAACAACCAATTTCCACAGTGCAACAACATACAGCAAAACCAAATCCAAAATATAACCTCCTCCACATTTTAACCAAATCCACAATATAATCTCATGATGATAAACCCAAATCCACAATATAACACACTCACTTTATAATCAAATCAACAATATAACCACCACATTACCATGTAAAAAATTCCACAATATAACAAAAACCAAATATCATCACACCCACACTACCTCCATATCCACAGACAATATAACAAAATCCACAAGATAAAAAAATCCACCATATAACCAAATCCACGATATAACCAAATCCACGATATGAACATATCCACAACGTAACCAAATCCACCATACAACCAAATCCACGATATAACCAAACCCACAACATAACCAAATCCAGGATATAACCAAATCCACGATATGACCATATCCACAACGTAACCAAATCCACCATACAACCAAATCCATCATACAACCAAATCCACGATATAACCAAACCCACAACATAACCAAACCCACAACATAACCAAATCCACGATATAACCAAGACCATAATACGACCATATCTGCAAACTACTCACAACAATAAGACAACTAAATTCACAATAGAACCGAAGATGTCATCAACTAAAGTGTTGTCCATCAGAAACTAAACAATCTGCTTCAGAAGGCAACAGACTGATAAAAGCAAGATTTGAAGTGAGAGTAAAATGAGAAAATGCTATACTAGAGACAATGGTGGAGAGGACAGATGGGGAAGTAGCCCACATGGCATAGCCAGGGACCTCATCTACACGACCCATAATATGGGCATTTGTACATTGCTTCGCCAAAGAATTAGGAGGAGCATGGCTACAGTGCGATTCACTATAAGTCGTCCTTAGCCGATTAACACTTGGCAAACTTGGTAAATTTTAGAGCTTTGGGGAAATTCCCAGAGTCAAACAAGCAGTAATTATTCTGCTAGCGGGTGAGCTATACTGGCTAATGAGGATGCAGCGATAATGGGGTCAATATCATCAACCCCCTTGCCATGAGAGCCACAGATAGCATGTGCTAGACCATTGACTTCTAGATAGGGTAGTCTATCTAGAAGTTTATGCCTAGACCTATAATTTTTAGAGAGGTATCACTGAGTCAGAGTGAGCCCAGAGTCATTCATTCATTATGAAAAATTATATATAGCCCCTTCAAGATCACTACTCAGGACTCCATCCTGGCTGAAAAGAATAGTCTAAAGGTTACTGTAAAACGCTTCTGAGTAAACCATAAGGCATAAAATCTTATGTGGGCATATGTTTCTCAAAAGAGGAGGATGTATGGATCTTTTCCTCAATGTAGTAACTATAATAAAACTTATATATTCAACTACTCATGGATCTGTTATCTTATTCTCATTGATCCTGAGAGAGGCGATATTAGTATTGTGATTATCACAGACCTCAATTACATCTCGTAAAAGGCTTAAGGCTGTCTTTAAATTTTATAACCACAAATAAAGAATTCAGCTGAATAAATAATTGCTTTCAGCATGCGTATGAACCCATGTCACATATAGGTGACAAAGTTATTTTATTTCTCTCATTTTAAAATACAAAAAATACTTTGTGGCAAGACGCAACCAAGACTTAAAGCTTAGGAACTGGCATGAGAAGTTTCAATTGTATTTGGGCAGAGAGAGAGAGAGGGAGCCTGTGGAGTTCTTCAACCATAAAAGTGAAAACATGGGAGAATCATAGAAGGCGAGCTACCAGTCTAACATTTAACATGATAATGGACCAGCGCAGAGAGTGCCTCTGAACAGTTACTCTTAGTTACGAGCTGGACTTTGGAATTCATGGAGAAAGAGGACCAACACACGTCCTGGTCGAAGATGCGTTTTTATTTTTTTCTCTGTGAGAGCCTTAGAGGCGCTATATAAATCTAAAAATACAATACAACAGACCTTCATGCATTCATGTAGAAGGAGCTGCTCTTCAAACTCGAGCCGTGTCTGCTGGTGCTTGAACTGCTGAGACAGAATGTCCCTCTGCATCTGGTAATGCCTCTGCAGGTTGCTCAGACTCGTCTTCAGCTGCGGATCCGACGTCAAGTCCGGCGGCTTTAGGAACATGGATGAATCTAAAATCAGCCAGATATGATCAGTTAATAAATTGCTGTTGTATAGACTTATTACATACACACTGAGCCTCGGTGTTGCTTTAAAAGGCATATTATCATTGGCCAAACACAGACAGCAATATTTAACTGTGTCCATATGACGTCATTACGAGCTGGACTTTGGAGAAAGGGAGCCAACACATGCCCTGGTCGAAGATGCGTTTTTATTTATTTTGATCGTAGTGATCAAGATACACACATTAGATTTTCATATATGTATGTATACAAATTGTATATATGTTTCATATGGCCTTTTATAACAGAGTTATAAAGGAACCTCACAGTACACTAGAACCTAGAACTGCAACAGATCTAGAAAAATGTGATTCTAAAATGCTTTATGAGATGTGTCTTGGTAAGGGTACAGAGCGTGGTAAGGGTACAGAGCGTGGTAAGGGTACAGAGCGGGGTGAGGGTACAGAGCGTGGTAAGGTACAAAGCATGGTAATGGTACAGAGCGTGGTAAGGGTACAGAGCATGGTAAGGGTAGAGAGCGTGGTAATGGTACAGAGCATGGTAAGGGTACACAGCATGGTAAGGGTACAGAGCATGGAAAGGGTACAGAGCCTGGTAATGGTACAGAGCATGGTAAGGGTACAGAGCATGGTAATGGTACAGAGCCTGGTAAGGGTACACAGCATGGTAAGGGTACAGAGCATGGTAAGGGTACAGAGCGTGGAAAGGGTACAGAGCCTGGTAAGGGTACAGAGCGTGGTAAGGGTACAGAGCGTGGTACGGTACAGAGCATGGTAAGGGTACACAGCATGGTAAGGGTACAGAGCATGGTAATGGTACAGAGCATGGTAATGGTACAGAGCCTGGTAAGGGTACACAGCATGGTAAGGGTACAGATCATGGTAAGGGTACAGAGCGTGGTAAGGGTACAGAGCGTGGTAATGGTACAGAGCCTGGTAAGGGTACACAGCATGGTAAGGGTACAGAGCGTGGAAAGGTTACAGAGCATGGTAATGGTACAGAGCCTGGTAAGGGTACACAGCATGGTAAGGGTACAGAGCGTGGATAGGGTACAGAGCCTGGTAAGGGTACAGAGCGTGGTAATGGTACAGAGCCTGGTTAGGGTACAGAGGGAACTTTGCTGAATACACAATACACAAGAGTTGGAAAATGAAGTGATTGACAATATGGTTGACTCAAAACAGAAACAACGAAGCTTATTGAACAGTGTATAGATGACGAATGTAAGAAGGTCGAGAGGTCTGAAGGACATTCTAGGTACAAAGCAAAATATTATGACACTTGAGAATATGAACAAAAACACACAGGTCAACTGTGTCATACAGACAGAACTCTACTAAGTACATGGTCCAGATGTACCCACCAAACCATCAGTGCTACACCAAAAATTCTTAAATACAAAGAAATATGTTGTTTTTGATCAAAATGAACACAACCAAACTTCCAAAGAACCTCTGCAGAAACTCACTCTCGAACCATAACCAACAGCATTATATTTCATTGCCGAGATTTACATAGCGCCCCATCCGGATTAGGTACACAGAAGCATGTCCGACCTGGCATCAGCTAACGAGAAAAGTGTTGAGGTTAGAGCAGAGCATGGCTGTGAAGGTTCTAGGCTTCAGACGCACTGACATAGGGAGCCCATTCTAGACTGCAGGGTCAGCAACAGAAGAGTGATCTGCTGCGGGAAATTCAGTCAATGCAAGACATCCTGAAAATAATCAGTGACATGGTCGAGTAAGGCCTGTCGCCATGCGGAAGACCGGATCCAAACACCTAACCCAAGCCCAACCCTTCTCCTCCCCCAAAGACCCACATAGAGGGTGCAGCAATAATCAAGACAGTAATGATGTAAATTCTTGCCTTAATCAGTACCATGGTGCAGGTTATCAAATTCATTACAGAAATATATATATATATATTTATATATATACATATATACTAACATATATACATTATATATATATACATCACTCGTCACCTGTATGCTATGAACAAGTTGTGCCAGCAAGTTTACGGACAGAAATCATTGTGGCAATATAGCACATTTATTGTGCCCTATAAAATATGAACTTCTGATGCCAATAATTGACTGCGTTGTAAGCCACACAAACTGTACCTGTCTGCCAGTTCTCTATGCCCACACTAGGCTGCCACCAAGCATGTCACTCCTCCCATGGTATTGGGCTTAACCATAACCATTACCAAATATATTTTATTGATCACCGACAGTTCATCAGAAAAGCAAGCACATTATGTGGAACAATGAAGTACAATAAATGATTGACAGAGAACAATAGGGAAAGGAGTCAAACCCCAAAGGGACAGTGGCATGGCTTACAGGGTCACCCCTCACATAGGTGGTTTATGTAGGTATTCATAATAATAATTTGCTATAAGTTTGTTTAAAGAAAAGAGACTTAGTTAGTTCAATAAACAAAATCTTACAAGATATAAGTAACCAACATAGCATAAACTAGTTACAAATAGAATTGTTAAATATCACAGTTAAAATACGCAGTGTTCTAAGATATGAACTAGGGCATAACCGAGTAGACAATTTATACCGAGTACCGAATCCGAGTATATGGATGAACCATTTGCCGGATCCAGGTACGAACCGAATAGTAGCGGCAAATCTGGCCAGCAACTGGCAACGAGTACCATCCGTAGGCAAAGCGTAGTTAACCTGCCACTTACACAGCTACAGAGAACTATCTATAGTCAATGCAGAGTCTATAACAATACCCTTCATATAGCACTCTAGGCTATAACAATATGTTTATTATTCAATAACTTTATTTGTGAAAAAAATGTAAAACCTTGTTATAAAATTTGAAATATAAAGTTGTCAATGACATCTTTACTCTCTACTGTTTACCAGAAAGTGGGAGGAGCCAATTCACGAGGGAAAATTACTGATTTGGTTGCCACCTAGGGTATGCAACCAAAAGAAATTAAGATATATAAATTAACATAATTATTTTTTTTTAAATTCAATGGAATGTTAAGTTCTTGTTTAATTAATCAATAACTTATAAGTAAGTCCGTTAGTCCTAAATTTATTTGATGACAAATATTATTTTATCAAAAAAAAATTATTTCAGAAAAAAAGCTATTTTTAGCTATTTGCGGGTGTAATATTTGCCGAGGCAAATGTCCGAGGCGATTTTCGGTTATCCCCTAATATGAACACGCAGTTTACGTTTAAACAAAAAGACATTGGGAAGGCAGCGTAGTTCTGCTCGAACTCTATTTAATACATTAGGACCAGAGCATGGAATCCAGAATTTTCGGTGTTTGTGCAAGTGAAAATTGGCCTGTAATTAGTAGATGAGCCTAGTTTAAATGGGTTCACTTGGCTTTTGGCTTAAGACCTCTTCCAACATAGCTGGCCCAACTCTTGGCTTGAGAGGGCTGTATAGTCAACTAAGGTTTGCAACACAACAGAATTGACTTTACTTTACCTTTACATCACCTTATCTTACCTGGTGCAATTTTAGCTACCCACTTCAAAAGAGGCTCAGAGACAACTGTTATATAAGCTGTTTATGCTTTTCATCTCTAATCCTGGGGCACTGCAAAAATGACTACTTAGTTGCAAAAATTGACAAAGGCGAGCCAACAGCTGCCTTGGTGTTTTTTGGACACACTACGGCCAAGACTGTTAACGGGAAGCACGCGTACCATCAATCCAGCGAATGCAATATAGCAAACTCAGCCATATAACAGCTAAACCGACTGCACATTATCAATAGAAGGATCAGAGGATTAGGCAGAGGTGAGGCAGCCGGACTCACAGGCGCTATCATCATACTTCACTGTTTAAAAAATTAAGTCCTTTATGCTTGGTACAATCTGTTACCTTAAATACATCAGATCTGCTTTTAATAAGTTCATGCCTTTGTGTTTCATCTCCTAAACGGATTTTTAGCTATCATTTCTTCTTAACCTTGCCCCGGCGGCAAGGATGTTTGAGGAGAAAAGTGATGATAACGACGACGACGATGATGACGACGACGATGATGGTGAAAATTATGGAGAATGAATAACCTGGATGATAAGACAAAAACATATATCAACCAGCAGTAGTAAGCATTTAAGGAAGGAAGGTCGTAAAGAATACTTGGGACTCTTGTCTGCCTCTTGGGTTTGGCTTAAGAAACCAAACATCTCTATCGACCGACAGACTCAACATCAACTCATGACATACCACCAGCCACTTAGGTCTCAGTGTTTTCACGCTGCAATACTAACCACTCAAGAAAGCAAGAACCAATGCAATCGCAACCAATGACGCCATTTATCCGTAAGAATTCATAAATGCCAAAGTTGGCGTCTCCAGGTCTTCAATCCACTAGCGTCCGATAAACCAGACATCAGACGATAGAAATTTAATTACCAAAGCTAATTAAAATAATTTTTTGACGATGAATGTTAAAAGTTTTCACATGAGATAATACTGCAGCACAACTTAATCCTTTTTAAATTTACAAAAATGATCTTATTGATAATTGATTTACAAAAATGATCTTATTGAATAACTTCAAAAGTTGCGCTAACTGCTTTACTACTGATCAATCCTTTTATTTGGTACAAACAAGTACTTCTCTTGCAATCGAAGCAATATAAAAGCAGTTTTTATTAGTGTGCACATCTTGAAGCAATACCCCCATCCCCCAGTTCTATACAACCATTACAAATGACGGATTTTGTACTTCAAATATCTAAATCCAAGTAGAAATAAACGATTTTTAACGAAAACCAAAATTTAAAGTAGAAACGAAATTTGGGATTAAATTATGAATTACTTGTTAAACTAAGATCATGAACGAATTATGATTTACCTTCAAACTAAAATTATTTTAATTCTTGTGGCGCTTAAGTTGAAATGAAGGTGAGTAAAATCACATTCAATCCAACCAAAAACTCGAGTTGAGATGAAGGAGTTGTGCATGTGCTCCCAGATGAAAAAAAACTGTTTTTATAGATCATTGGTCTTCATTGTCTAACAATTTTCCACCATATTGTCCCACACGTGTGCATACCAATGACCTCAGTTGCATATGCCACTTGGATATGATCGTAACATTTATAAATTATGAGTTCATCGAGAATGTTGGTCAGAATGAATCGAGATAGCCCGGTTTGAGATTTATAGCCATTTTGATGTTTTTATATTTTGACAGAGCTACAGGTAGATCCACATGTCAAGTACCAAACAGGAAAAATGATGAAATTTTGGAACAGCACTTGCTAGGATAAATATATACAAGCAAATGGTTGCCCGTCCGCAATGCTTGCATTGAAAAATGCACCTAACTTATCTCGAGAATGAAAAGATAGCATGAAAAGAATTTAAAAAATCATTGGATATGAAAATGCTCTTGAAATAAAAAAAGACATCTTATATCAATGTCAAAATGCTTTACTCATCACTGAAATCAATTTATAATTATTTGGATAACTAAAATAAGAATTTAAATTGCTTGAGCACTAAAATAGGAATGATTTATAAGTGAAATTAGTTGTGAAGTAAAATTAGAATAAGAAGCTAAATCGAAGAACACAGAACTGAATTAAAGATAACTAGAAATTATTTTTAGAAGCAAAATATAGCCCTGCTCAATGTTGCATTCTTCACAGAGCTTTCAATTCAATGCACATGCAATGTTGTCTGATAAATATGCGTCATTACAGTAGTGCTACATCATCTGTCCCGAAGACCATGATGACATAGGATTGAGGCTCAAGGATTCAACAAAAAGCTTGTAGATAAGAAAAGTAAGCTGAAGGAATTACAACAAATGCTGATCTAAATCCAGTTAAATTTTGCAAAAATCAATGTACTGGAGCTCTTGAGTCTAGATCTGAATCACACCAAGGCCTTAAAAACATGTCTTCAAACAGCTGAGGATTCAAATCGTGAACCTCAAACTGTCAAACATCTATGCTAATTAGGATTCAGCAGAGTTGAGTTAAAAAAATACAAGACTCGGTGTCAAGACAAAATGTAAATCACACATCTATACAGAGACTTAAAAAATCACTCAAAGCAATTTACGGCAGATGAATTAAGTAGGACAACTTCAGCTCCCATGGATTGTAGACGCGTGTACAAGTCACTTCTCCATCATTGAAATAAATCGGAAACTACAAATCTACATTGGTCAAATAGGATACAATAACCATACAAAATCCCCAGCAGCAGCAGCAGCTTACGAGGCCGCAGCGGTTACCATGGCAACCAGAGCGATCTCGAGCAACACGTGATGAGCTGGCAAAGCACGGACTGAGCCACATCCGGCAGACTTTGCATTTCCTGCTTGCGTCGACCGTCTCCGCCGACAACAGATCCAATAACCTCCTCACGTGATCGTCATTCGCAATTTTTCTATTTTTCCACGAACCAGGCTCGCAGCAAACGACGACGGGCAGGATTTGACAATTTCCGATTAGCGAGATTTCAAATTGGTCGGCGATGATAGCCAATGAGTGAAGCAGATCACAGAATGAAACGCTCGACACGATACGCTGAACGACGAGAACAATATTAAATGCAGCAAAGGCAGCTTTAAATGCAGGGGATGTGGCTCATAGCTCGTAAATGAGTGCGGTAAGAAGAGGTGGCGGCCTTAGAGTTTGGTGTTCAGATCCCAGCACCTCAAGCAAAAGTTTCAATATGTTAAGTCATAAAAGTCATAAGAAGATATGTTATGTTCGAAAATCATTTTCACCCATGTCATAATTTTGAGGGCTTGCACAGCACCTTTGCAGCACATCTCAATAGGGCATAACCGATTACACAATTTCCACCAGGTACCAAATCCGAGTATTTTGATGCACTATTTGCCGGATCCGAGTATGAACCGAATAGTAGTGGCAACTCTGGCCCGGCAATGCGGCGAGTAGCATCTGCAGGCGAAGCTTAAAACTTGTGACTTTCGTCTCTT
The DNA here is from genome assembly GCA_959347315.1 of Bimastos eiseni. NCBI lineage: Eukaryota > Metazoa > Annelida > Clitellata > Crassiclitellata > Lumbricidae > Bimastos > Bimastos eiseni. Next base: position 30,910,114 of record OY365811.1, on the reverse strand, counting down.
TCGCAGTTTCACGTGATCAAAAATAAGCAAAATAAATGTTTGTCCCTCTAATAACTACTAATACGGCTTTAAATTTTCGTTTTTAGATCGTTAAATGTTTATAATAAATTATTAAATTAAAAATTTATATTTTTAACTATTCGTGTGTAATATTTGCCGAGGCGAATACTTCCGAATAGTCCCGAAAACTGGATATTTGGCTGAGGCGAATGTCCGAGGCGATTTCCGGTTATGCCCTACATCTCAAAATGCCTTTCTACATTACGCTACCCACCTCATCTTGTATGCATCTATTCTATGTTTGTATGAGTGTGTTTATATATATATATATATATATATATATATATATATATATATATATATATATATATATATATATGCGTTTGTGTGTGTGTGTGTGTGTGTGTGTGTGTTTGTATGTGTGCAAGCAACCAAACACTTAATATAGCACCTTTTATTTACCTCATAAAAGCAGCACAGCCCATGCTGGCCAAAGTGGCGAACAATTCATCAAGAAGGAACAGTTCATCAACATGCGAAACCATGATTAATTACTGAGTAATGATCAAGAACAAGGGACCAGAGCTAGAGTTTATGACGAGCTATTCACTTAACTTGGATCCTTCTCACACAGCAGTTTTTCATCCATGATACGGATGTAATATTGTTTTGTGCAATAATAAAATTTCAGTATACCCAACACTCAACACCTTCAGTCTCTGAAGCACACATTCAGAGTTGGCAAATGACACCATTCATTCCTTAATTACAAGATTTATATAGCGCTTCTTCAAGGTTCCTACTAAGGTGTACTCGTGACCCAGCACCAGCCAAAAAGAACGATCTTATGGCTGCTTCAAAATTCATAAATCTGAATAAATCATAGGCATAATGTTCAGGGCCAATGAGGTATGCTGTTATTAATAAATTACAACTACAAGAGATGAGAAATGCCCTCAAACCTTGCCTCATGTGTAACTATACAGTCTTCAACTTATACCAAACAACTTACCTGTCCTCATCCACCATCTCACACTTTATCTCACCGATCACTGAACGCCATTTCATTTTGGTAGGGGAACCATACAGTGACAAGAACAGTTCTGTGTCTATAGTACAAAGGTTTGATAGTCCGAAGATTGCGTGGTGTCCGGTCCATAGGTGATAAGATTGTGGCTATAATGCACGCTGAATTGATGAAAAGAATTATGTTTGGCTAGAAGCTGGATTGCACCATATTTTTCATTAATCCAGCTTCCACTTAGGCATGATTCTATTCATATCAATCCAGCTCCCAGTTTTACACATTCTCTTCATCAATTAATCCAGCTAATAGTTAAATTAATGTCACAGTATAGAATCTTTGGACTATAGAATCTTCGGACTATCGAGCGGACACCAATAAGAACCATACTATTAAAGGCAATAAATAGCACTTGTTCAAGGTTCCTACTCCAGCTCCTAGGAAGTTCTTCGAAGGGACTATAGAGCGATAAGAACTATCGATTGCATCTGGCAACAAGAGGACAAACCACAAATTGCAGCACAGGTATTCATGGTAATTGTGGGTAAATTTAATCAATTGGAAACAGATTTCTTGCTGCAAGATTTTATGGATTTGGTGCTACTGCTGATTTGCTTGGCCATTGGCCAGCTACAGCCAATTAGTGCTATTGTCAACACTGACCACTACTTGTACTGCTGTTATTGGTGGTCTGATGGTACAGTCGTGACATATTGTGGTGGTACTTGCAGAGGCGGCGAACTCGCTTGCCAGGTGGGGGGACACCCACTGAGATGAATAGGAAATATGGGGGAAACACGTGTAAATGGTCCCCTCCCTGTAAAAGGTGTGGGGGACTTGTACCCCTCGACCCCGGGATCGCCACCCCTGAGTACTTGTTATTATAATAACAAAATTAAATGTAATATGTCGAATTCGGTAACTTGTGTTGTGTCCATTGTGTTAAACTTAGAATACAACTCCTGCCATACCTCTCCCTAAACTCATATAGAGGTTGCCAGTGGGTATGTTAGATTATTACAAATATTATTACTCTAATTTTGTGTAGTGCCCCTTCAAGACTGTCTATTCTGGAGTGCCTCCAGCCAAACCTCAATCCTTGAGGCCAAAGAAGAACTGGAGTTACTGGACAGAGGCATTGGTGTCAGTTCAGAGGAAGTCTCCTTGGGACAGCATTCCAGGTCCAAGGGCGAGCCACACAGAACGCTTGATGCTGCTTAACAACAATCCGGTTTGGGGAGGGGGAGAAAGAGATCCGCGTGTGCAGCTGAGTCAAGAAAGTAGCGTCACTAGACACAGGTGGAAGGGCGACAAAGTCCCAAAATGCCGGATCAGCGCAGAAGGGCAGTGGGAAGGGGAGCCAGTGGAAGAGGCACCTGTAGGTACTAAGTATGAGGTAGTGTAAAGAAGAAAGACAGTCATATGGTATAAGTCTGGGTATGGTAAGCATGCTAAGTAAGACCGGGAGTAGAATGGATATGCAGAATTTTTTGATCGTAACCAAGTCACAAGGTTAAACTAATTCATTAACTACTAGTATAATTATGATCTAGCAAGTATGCTTGCTAAACTCCAATGTTAAACTTGGTCAATGTAAACTTATCCTAAGATGTGTCCATTGGATCAAAGAACTAAAGTTCCATCATTTGTTTCTGGATCATCACACGTCCCTTTCTCATAAGTGGGTCACAACGAAGAGATGATCGTGTTGAGACAAAGAACTGACAATTCATCATTCATCAGACATATGAATGAAATGGGTGAAACATAATCAGTCGGTAATGACGAAACGCACGAGTGCAGATATCATAAATCCACATTTGCACAATAATGCCACATATTCTAAACTGGGGTCGGCTAAAAATTAGTTCAAGGCTTGAGTTACCAGCACTGGCTTGAGCGGAAAATGGAAAACGCTGTTGACACGCATCTAATTCGTTATCACAAACTCAAATACTTCTAAAACTAAGGCGCTGCCGAGCACCTGCTAATTCACATGTTTTGCACAATGTCAAAGGGATTATCCACATATACCATGTGAAGCAAGTAAATAGGTCGATAGAAATGAGAAGGCAGTGGATATAATGGATCAGGGTAAGCCTTAGGCACGTCTTCAGTTTTGAACAGAAAGACTACTCAGGCGTGATTGATGGATGGGACAGAAGATGAAGGTGGCCAAAGTAGGAGCAGAGCGCAATCGCAAATGCTAAGGCAAAGTAAACGGAGGCAAACAGTCGGCCGGGTTTACACACACACACACACACACACACACACACACACACAAACACACACTTCAATTTGGCCTCTTGCTTTCTACGATCCTTCTCAAATGGATTCTGATTTTTACTTCACTTAGAGCAACCACTGATTGATTGATTGATGCTCAGTGTGTTTCATAATGGCGCTATAGAAGTGAATAGATAAGATAAGAAGTAGGGCATGATAATGTAAGGTTAGACAACGTAATCAGCAGCAAAACAGGTATAAGAAGTTAAGAACCCACGGAGCCCGCCACTGAGGGAACCCGGGTCCGAATCTGAAAATAGGAGCCGACTCAGCAGCTGATAAAATAAAGTATCCAAAGCCCTCCCTCGTAAGGCTTAAATGAGTAAACGTTATGGGAGGCCAAGTTGTAAGTTGCGCCATTGATGGTAAGACGGAGTACTGTAAGGAATCAGTCATTGATTCCGTGCCTCCACAAACAGTCCTTAGATAGCCTAGTGGCCCAACCTGATTGCCAGATCTTTCCACCTTTCCACAGACGCCCAAAAAACAACAACAACAAACCAATAACAATGCAATAGGGGCCTATCTTAACAACCTTCCAAATATAATTATGACGAACAACAAAATGCACGAATTTCCAAACTGCAAGGCAACAGTTTCACATCAATCAGTGGAGAAGGAAACGCGTGCAAAAGGAAACGTGTGCAAAAACAGTGATGACGTCAGTTTCGCAAAACGTTGACCTAAATCTCGGACAGCTGAACTGCGCTCAAAGGGAAACCGTACAACCGCCAGACAGAACGGCAACAGTTTCTAACATTTACAACATGGCCGCCGCTCTCGCCCTCAAAGGTTGTTAATAAAAGCAGCACGTCACAAACGATTTACAACCGTTGCCCAAGATAGAAAAGGAAACCAAAGATAGCCGGTTTATGTCACGCATGTTATCAATCAATCCATCTCAACTATTTCGCGCATGCCCGCAATTTTTACTACTTCTTTATAGATTCTGTATACATTGGCGGTAAGACAGTACAGAACATAGGCCTGATGGTGAGAAGCCTGAATTTTAAGTCTACAAGCAATGATGGATAGATTGAACACATACTCCACTGAATACGGAATGCAAATAAACGTCAAAAGGGCAAAGGTATTGAAGATGAGTAAAGGAAAGGAACCGGTAGACTGTAGTCAAAAACACATTGGAAGAAAAGGAGCAAAACAGATGAAAGAATTCAACTACATGGGAAGTACGTAGGCCTAATTGTAATTGTAAAACGACAATTTCTAGAGCACCGTTAGTAGCGAGCTACTACTAGGGTGCTTAGCTGCATCTAGGGTGCCTTAAGATCATTGATCACGACAGATCTATAGTAAATGTCACAGGGAAATTATAAGAAGGACAAGATAGCAATAGAAAAAGAGACAGCCTCAAACAAGGAGAGGACTACTGATAGGAAACTTAACAGGAATATGAAGAAAGGAAAGATAAAACGCCGATATGGAGTGGGGTGTTGTACGGCGCAGAGACATAGACATAGTAGACATAAGAAGACTGAAGGTTTTCGAAACGTGGACATGGAGAAGGATGGAGAGAATCAGCTGAACAGAACATAAAATACATGAAGAAGGGATGGACAGAATAAGAAATGAAAGATCCCTTATACACTGAATAAGAAAGAGAGAAATGTAATGTAATGTAAATCCTCAAAAATTTGATTTGAAAAGAATGGACTGAGCCCATGCTGAGAGGAAACTCACTACTAACAGTCATAGAAGGAAAACAGAAGGAGTGGCGGACAACAGGAAGGCCAAGAAAGATTATGCTGAATTGGATGACGGCAGATAGATAGGCTATGTAAAACTTGAATAAGAGACTCAGTAATGAGAGGAGTGGCGACTTGGGACAGTTGAACCTGCTTAAGAGGCAGAAGAAGATGCATCATTGACCAGAGCACGTGCAATTGTTGATGCTTGGTTGTTATAAATGGTGTTGCTTAACAAATTTAAAGGCAATGCTTGGAAACAACATGAACTGTTGGAATTAACTGATTGTGATTAATTGTGATTAATGATTTAGCTACCATGACAGACACAATTGAGAAATTGATTTAATAGAACTTGGTTCGTGTGTACATAAATACCCACATGCATACACCCTCATCACATGCATACACCCTCAGCACATGCATACACCCTCAGCACATGCATACACCCTCAGCACATGCATACACCATTGTATAGCAGCATTAATATAGAAGGCCTTTGAAGAGCTTTAGGCTAAGCTATAACTGCAAGCTCCAAGGATTATATTACTTTTAAATGCTTATATTCACATATAATTGCAAGCTCCAAGGAATATATACCTGTATATATATATATATATATATATATATCCATGTGAAGAGGCGCTCTCATGGCAGGCACTCGGGCGGAAGGGATGAGTGACAAGTAAGTGGATGATGCTCAGTGGCAGCAACTTCTTGAAGTAAAGGTGGAAGCAGCAGGTAACACAGTAGGCCTACTCACTTCCATCCCCACCAGAGGGATTCAGCACTTGTGGGGGTCATTCAGTCCCAGCGTTCTTACACTGTGTTCCTAAACAGCGGACTCAGAAACGGGGCGGCTCTTAAAAGGTAGAACATAACTGTCATCATGAAAGCTGTTTTCCTTGCGGATCATTTTTCCAAGATGAGACGAGAGTGTGGAATGGACACTGCAGTGAGGCACATAAAACGACCGACCGGTGCAAGCACTGTGCTGCCATTCTGTAACTCTCGGACAAGACACGACGACCAGGAGGAGGGGAAGAAAAGAAGAAAATAAGGAGAAGGAAGAGAATAAGAATAAACACAAAGTAGGTGGAGAAGGTCTCTTTGGAGAGTTAAGTGAAGAAAATAAGGAAGGAGGTGGGGAGAAGGAGGAGGAGGAGGAGGAAGTAGAGAATATGAAGAAGGATGTGCTGACTAGGAATCCTCTGCAAATGGTGTTAAGTATTATGCATGAAAGACGCACTCAAGGTTCCAATACTTCTCACAATGTAGTTAATGCTCTCATCTGACACTAATCTTGCACATGGCCCACAATACAACACATAAAACATACACACAAACAAACACATACATACACAGACACACACGCACACATACACACATGCAAACAAACATGCACCCATACATGTGGCCTAAGTAACGAGTTAAAAATTCTGAAGGCCATTGTTGAGGCAAGATTGAGATTTTGTGATCCACTTGTTTTGTCATTTGATCAACCTGATCAATCTGATCGATTGATCTCAGTTAATGCCATCATGATTAGTTTTCTGGTGCCTCTGATCATGTTTACGATTGAAAAACAGCCATGCCAAGGCGCAACGATATCGGTAAACAAACTGAGTAATGGATAGACAGGGCACCCCATGCACCAGGGCACCCATTTCGCCTGTCTGCAACTGCACCTCAGAACATGCGGCATTTGTTGGAGGCCCAGATCTTCATTCAAATCTCAACTATATTGTCCCAACATCTTCAACCAGATCTTGATTTGCATGTTCCGTTTCTCCCACGAATTTCTACCCATATCTTTACCACATCGGCACCCACATTTCCACCATGTTTAGCCCAGACAATTACCACATTTTCACTCATATTTTCATCCATATCTTCTACCAATCCATCCCCCCTAAGGTTGACGTCTTTCCTACTTTCGCTAGATGGCGGCGTTTGTTAAAAATGAGATGTATAGCCTAATGGTGCCCTGCGTGGCTGCCGACAGGTTAAATTCGACTCCTGTAAGAACTCGTCATCATTCGCTCATACTATACTTTTAATCATATTGTGTTTGTCAGTTTGAAATTAAACGAAGATTATTATTATTATTATCCCTCACCAATATTTCCAGCCATGCAGTCCTTTATTTGTACATTTACCTTAATCTCAATCAGTAGTCCAGTACCTTTTCCAAATCTCGACCCATATCTTCACTCACATTTCCACCCATATGTTCACCTACATCCTCACCCTAATCTATACATTAACCCCACTACACCACAATATAACAAATCAGCGATTACTGTTCTGCTATATTTGACAACCAACAAACGTAACAATGAACAATGTTCAGGCAGCAGAAAAACAGGAATCTGGCAGCTTCTTATCTTATCATCACAACAAACTAATAAGCGAAAACGGTGGATATTGCATATTTTTTTAAAAACAACTCCAATAAAGCTATTCAGCGATAAAACAACGCCTGCTTGAAACCTGAACAATATCCAGAAACCAAAAACTAAGTTCCCCAGAAGTAGGGCAAGACATCTGGGCTGGAGAAAGGGCTAAAGGGTAATACAAGGTCAAGCAAAGGCAATCTTAACTGCATGAGACAGGCGGTCTCTAGAAAGCAGAGACCATCTGTCTCCAATCACAATTGCAGTCACGAGAGAACCAGAGTATGCAAACCACAATGTATAAAAATTATAAAAAAAACAATGTCTGGTAGGATCGGGGCAATGGATCAGAAAGTTGATATCTGCACATAGACAATAATGGTGCAAGCTCAGCCGTAATCCTGTATACTCAGAGAAGACACATTATTGGTCTTAGAGAACATTGTTAACATCTGTGCAAGAGTAACTAGACATAACTGTGGACTTGTCCAGCTATGATACATCCACTTATTCAGCCACTTATGCTCCAAAACATTCACCCATCAATCTACCCTGTGACCTACCTGTGGCTCATCCACCCACCCAGTCATTCAACCATCTATCACCCAATTCAACCATCTATCACCCATCCATCCGTTCACTTACCCATCCATCTATTCATCCATCAATCCATATTCATCTATTCACCCATCCACCCAACTACCACACCGTGTCTGCACTCACTCATCCATGCATCCAGCTATCATTCTACAAATCCAGTCCCCCCCCACCTTACCTATCAACTTTACACCATACAGGCCTCTGTCATTTTCCAGACACTACTCCAAATGAATGCATGCTGTGATATGCCACTAGACAGTCTGTTATGCCTGTTGAACAAACTTCACATATGTATGTATGTATTAGGCTATTTATATAGCGCCTTATAAGAACCTAGCTGTAGGGCAATGAGTGAGTGATGTACAATAACGACATATACGATGACTCTACACATCCATGGGCAATACCCCTTCAGAGTCTACTCCATGTCCCCACCGAAGGCACTCGGGTTTAACACACAGACTAAGCAACTTCATTTTCTAACACCCCATACTAGGCTACACTGATATGGACCAGGGCCTTGCAGCCCTAACCAATCTGGTTCCACAGTTACACAACAGACACGGATCTCTCAACAAGGTGGTGAGCCACAGGTCAGAGGGCAACTTATTAAGCAGAACTGATGATAAAAGTGGAAGGACATGATAACAACACCTGTGCAGTCGAACTCTATCCACCTGCATTAAATTTCAGGCTCAGTCTAATTAAAGCCATCCCACAGAAGTTAATTAAGTAAAGCAGGTGGGGGTGTTATAAGTCCTATAAATAAAATCTACTCTGAAAGGAAATTAATTATAATCCTCCACAATAATTATCACCCAACAACCATCCATCTTGTCTGTCTGTCTGTCTGTCTGCATGTGCGTCTGCATTTTTTTGAGTCTGCATATTTACCATTGCATTACCGGTTCATTCATTCACTCAATTAATTCATTGGTTCATTTATCTGACAGTCTATTAATTCATTCATTCACCTGTCAGTAAATTCATCTGCTCATTCAGCTGTTACCCTATTCATTCATTCGTTTGTTCGTCCGTCCATTGGTTCGTTCAGTCATTCATTCATTCATATGCCAGTCCATTCATCTGTTAATTCATCCGTCAATGCATTTATCAATTCATTTCACTGTTAGTCCATTCATCCACCCCTCCTGCCAAACTTTAACCCAGCAGTGCACCCCCATCTGTTTTTCTAAATTTATCTGAATCAAGGCAATACATCCATCCATCCATCACTCCCTCCATCTGAAGCCCAAGAGCAGAATTATACAAGTATGAATGATAGAATGACTGAAAGACCTACATAAGAACTGGAACTGGAGGCAAAACTGCCGCTGACAAGGGCAGGGTGCCAGTACATCTGGTCAGGAATTACACAGAACCCACAACTCACGGTTGGTTCACCCATACCACTACGAAACACCCTGAAAAACACCCGGCCAATCCAGACTCACGGTTCGTGTGCTTCTACGTCTCTCTGTCTGTATCTCTGTATGTCTACCTATTTAAGTCTCTGTCTCCGTCTTTCCCTGTCTGTTGCTGTCCTGTGAATTGCCGCGGATAAAAGCATTAATTACAGCATTATGTAAACAACCATTTTCTGGGTCATGCGCAGCAGCTAAAGGCCATCTGAGGCAGCAGCAGAGGCAGCAACAGAACAGCAGAGGGGTCGTCTCAAAAGTATTGTGTGATCTGAACGGCTATTACTCACCGATTATTTACGAGTGTTTTAGACCCAACAGACGCATCAAGCTTTCATCTACAAGACGGATTGAATTGTAAGAGGAATGAGTTCTACATTATTATATTCATTAACATATTTAGTACATTTAGTAACTTTTATTTATTAATACATGTGATATTTTTATATATGACTATACGAGACAGTAGCGTTTATAAATGACTCTCACTTTGAGTAGCTAAGAGGTCGTGATATCAAGTCAATTTTTGGATAAATAAATAAATAAATAAATAAATAAATATATATATATATATATATATATATATATATAATCTAGTAGTACAACTGTTTCTGCCTCGTTCTCTTAAGACTTTTCTTTTCTCTAGGGGTTTTTCGAACTTGGAGCGTCTCTGATTAGGTTGTACTGTGAGATGCACTTTATAAATCCGTAAATAGAACAGAATGGAATAGAATACAAACATGCATAAAATCAGAAATAAATTATGTTGGGATAAAAAATTAAATATCAATACGCATAAAATCAGAAATATATTATGTTGGGATAAAAAATTAAATATCAATACACATAAAATCAGAAATAAATTATGTTGGGATAAAAAATTAAATATCAATACGCATAAAATCAGAAATAAATTATGTTGGGATAAAAAATTAAATATCAATACGCATAAAATCAGAAATAAATTATGTTGGGATAAAAAATTAAATATCAATACGCATAAAATCAGAAATAAATTATGTTGGGATAAAAAATTAAATATCAATATGCATAAAATCAGAAATAAATTATGTTGGGATAAAAAATTAAATATCAATACGCATGAAATCAGAAATAAATTATGTTGGGATAAAAAATTAAATATCAATATGCATAAAATCAGAAATAAATTATGTTGGGATAAAAAATTAAATATCAATACACATAAAATCAGAAATAAATTATGTTGGGATAAAAAATTAAATATCAATACGCATAAAATCAGAAATAAATTGTGTTGGGATAAAAAATTAAATATCAATATGCATAAAATCAGAAATAAACTATGTTGGGATAAAAAATTAAATATCAATATGCATAAAATCAGAAATAAATTATGTTGGGATAAAAAATTAAACATCAATACGCATAAATCAGAAATAAATAATGTATAGGATAAAGATATAATAATACGCAAATATTGCATAATCTGTTGCAGGTACTATAGATCCGGTGTGTGTAGCATTACAGAGTGGTTCAATCGGCTAAAAATAGATGTTCGTGAACAGCACCAGTGGACTATAATAGGTATTCACTGAGTATCAAATGAGAAATATCAAGTTCAACCATGACAAGCTAATAAGGGGGTAATTACCACTAATCACGAACCACGCCTTCCCATCATATCCTCATTCGAATTTACAAGTGCAGTTTAGTCCCAATTGTATTATATTTACTAATTTATATAGCGCCATTCACAGCAGTGGCCATTCAATAGTACTCCCAGTACGAGAACCCCAAGAGGTTGAGGAGGTAGAAGGATGTAAGAAGAGAGCCCAGAAAGAATGGTAATGTGTAGAGATAAGGAACGGGCATTCCACAGGTATGGCCCAAAATGGCAACAGTTTTAGTTTGGGTCAGAGTGGTCCTAATTCAGGGAACACAGCGAACATGCCAGTTCTAGGAGTGGAGTGGTCGATAGGAGGAAGGGGAGCAAATAAGATCCCTGAAATAATGAATTACTTCACTAGTATGGGTGTCTATTTCAGATTAAGTTCCACTCTTGCCCCATTTTACCCCACTTATAAACTTTGCCCCGTCTTACCCCACCCAAAACATACTAGTTACCTTCAGCATAGGAGCTAACAGAGTTTATTGGTTCCAAAACAATTGCAGAGAGATTCAGACAATTGAGTGCTACATGGTCGGTAGGGGGATGGATGTTTCAGAGGGTTAGGGCGTCAATACAAACACTAGACCCTCTATTCTCTTAGGCAATCAACATGTTTTCTAGTCTTCTTATTGTCCATGAAACGAGATCATCATCATCATAACCGGAACCTATTAAGAACTTTGAAACAAAAGGAAACATCAGCAACATAGCTGCTAAATAGTTGAATGCCTGCAGATAATACATCTATAGATGTCTGTTTGTCTTTCTGTCAGCCTGCCGACTACCATCCATTGATTGTCAATGCTCCTAAAAACTGGTCTGACTGCCTGCTGCCTGCCTGTCTGCCTACTGCCTGCCTGCCACCCATTTTCTGTTTTCTATTCATTATTTTACTTGTATCTCGACTCTCTCTTTCCATGTCCCTATTGCAGTCTGCCTCACTCTTACTCTGTTTTTCAAAGTCCCTCTTTTTTAAACCATCTTTCCTTGCCTTGTCTCCTGGTTCTCCTGTTTGTCTGTCTATCTGTACATCTGCCAGGAAAGGGAGTCTGGTTGTGTGTCGGTCGATCTTGCAAACTTTCCTCACCTGAAGCCTTTTGCCTGAGCAACAACATGCTATAATGGAATGCATGAGATGAGTAAACAACATTTCTGGTGCAATTATGGCAAACACGGGAGAGACAGAGACGGAGACAGAGACGGAGACAGAGACAGAGAGACATCAACGACCGAATAGAAACAGAGTCAACATCGATCGACAACCGAAGAACAGAGAGAGCGATTTCTGGTTGGGAGATGTTGTAGCTCTAGGGTTGCAACCAAATTAAGTATGTGGCAAAATGTCATTTCACGTCCAGAGAGTCTGACAAGATGTGGAAACACCGCATTTAGAAGTGAAATGCATGAGCAAGTGTATCATAAGTGGCAGATGAAACTGTGAACCATTCAGGGAAATACTTATAGGGAACAGTGATGAGAATGAGGAAAAAGTGCCTGTACCCATGCCTGTGTATACAATACAATACCACTGTTATTTGATACAATACAATACAACTGTTATTTGATACAATACAATACAACTGTTATATGATATAACCCTTCTTACAGTTTAGTTCAGAATTGCACACACGCCTCGACGGCGCAACTGCAGTTGTACTGCAGAGCAATTGTGCGCGAAGGACTTGCTCAAGGTCCTTACACAGTGATGCCTCTAACAAGGGTCGAACATGCTCAATCAGAGCACACTAAGCGTTACGGGCCCATTGCTCTAACCAATCGGCCACCATGCCATGTATGGGCGACGTACCTTTATAGTGTGAGGACTGTGAGGTTTCCTGAACCAGTGAGCGAAGGCACATATATTGTGCAGAGTAAAATGTGTCAGAGAATGTATCTTCGCTCCTCTTAATCAATGCGGGAAGACCCATCGGTAACAAAAAAAACGACCCACGGAAATGTATTTTCAATGGGAGACAGTCTGAATTAGTTGGAAGATCAATGTCGAGGACAAGTACTTCCCCCAACATGCCATGGCTACGAAAATGAAGTCTTTAATATCTGGTAAACCATGCAGTAGCTGCTTCTGAGGGTTGGCCCAAAGGACTGTAGGACCTACTCTTCTTTCACAAAGTGATCTTCACACCCTTGGTTGGTAAGCCATCCTATGTGTTGTGACGAAGGTGGCTAGACTAAGGAACATTTATATGAGAGTCTCTGAGTTCATTTAGCCATCTCATCTGTATAGGATCAACCTTGCATTGCACTATTTCTAGTTTGTGCAGTATTTATCCATTTGCTGTCCGTGCTTGAACCTTATGTATCTACTGATGAGGTAGAAGAATGAAAGCTATTATCTCCAGAAATGACTGACGTGTGCAATTCTTAATAGTAAAAGTACATTTATGCTCAACAGTCAGTTCCTTAATTTAATTCAAGTCTAAACATAGAACGTGTCTCATTGTCTCAGTCTCTGCCTATTTGCTTGCCTACTACCTTGACCTTTGATTTCTCTGACCCCTCGGACTTCGACCAAATAATGTCAATGGATTAGGATTTGACTACTATTTAACTTAAACGCAACAGCAACACAGAAGTGATTGGAACAAATTATCCAAAACACAATACAATACATTATACAACCAACTCTACTGCAGCTCCACTTTTCAAGCTGTCCAAACTTAATATGAACAAAAACTAAGATCCATAATGTTGAGATGTTTGCGCTGGAACCTAGTTCAGCCTACTTACAGTATAATTACTTATAATGCAACTTTTGATATATTGCAATTTGGGCATGTATAAACTAAGACACCAATACCAAAAAAGGGTTTTCCGATGGCACGTTGATTGTTTCTGCCTCTGCAACTATTTTTGTTCTTCCTATCCCCGTTTACATCTAGTAAAGCAACTGTTTGGAGTTGTATAGCTTTATTTGTGACCTGTGAAGAAAATAAGATTTGGATATGTCATCACATGTCCACTGAGTATCTTGATCTTGGTCTGTGGTTTTACTCCTAGAATGAAAGGTAAAATAGGCGATTTTTGATCAAGCCACTCGGCAAAAAACACAAAAGAGGGGTCGAGTTTCAGAGAGAAACACAAATTGTTACACTTTCAAGAGAGAGGTACATAGACGATGACAAAGCAAAAAACTTAAGTGCAGTTTCCTCCCTACTACTGGATCTCATGCACCAGTTTGCATCTGTATCATATGTAGTCAATGAAGGGTTGGTCATCTTTCACACTCAGCAAATCTCTTACACTCAGTGGCCATACCAATCAAAGAGTCATGCTACATCTTATGAAAACACTCATTGTGCCATACAGGCAAAGACTTCTGTCTTCTAACTTCTATCACTTATGTCAGTGGTTGCAATACAGGATTTAGAAGTGAAATGCCAATTAAAATAGGCACATTCAAGGACTAGCTGTGGAAACGTACCTATCTTATCCTCAGTGGCACTCCCAATTTGACAACGCAAACGACGATAGAAAATTATGGTTTTCGAATGCTGGCAGAAAATGGGCAGAAACAAGTGAAAGTAAAAACATTGGTTTTTTGGGACCCTCTTTTACTGACTATTGGTAATCTGGTAGATGGCGCAAGTGGGTGGGTAAATAATATTTAATGTTGTGCATTTTCTATTTTTTTTCTCAATTTTTGAATTATGTCCGTAAATATTTGACACATTGCATTGTCATGCAAGCGTGACCTGTGTGCAAAATATCAGCTCTGTAGGTCGACGGGAACATATCGAAAAAGAGTTGAAAGAACTCAGACGAACCGACGATCCAATGTTCATGACAACTTTACGCAAGACAAGTTAAGGAAAAGAGGGTAAAAAGAAAGTTTTTTGTCTATCTTACATAATTTTTTTATTTAAGTAAAACAAATAACTAATAGTCTAGGCGTGGACCACGAGAGAAATGCCGTCTGACTGCATATCCCATGGATCAAAAGACATATGTAACATTAATCTCGATGGTAATCCTTTATTTGGGCTGCATGCGTGTGCAGGGGAGGGGTGGGATCCGCCACTGGTGATTGTCTAGTTATCTGAGCATTGTTTGTTTGCTGGCGTACATTTTGCATTTGCATGAACGTTTTGCTTTTTATGTGTTTGCGAGCTACTTGCATGTGCTATATTAAGTGGCTACATAACTAATTAACTCAATCAATGTGCCTGTAGTCTGAAAACTTTTATGAAGCTCGGTTAAAGGGTTTGATGGATGTTTGTCTGTTAGAGTACAATTAAAAGCGCTACCATTCGACAACAACAAGAGACCTCTTTCAACCTCTCAACATGATTTCCTACTCGAACCATCACCCATGAAAGGGTTGAGTGCTCAATTGCCTGGATAGCTGCAGACTATTCCATGACAGGTCACCCAACCAAGTACTTACTGACCAATAACAAAGGCTCAGCGGGTTGCTTAACTTCAATGTGCTTCCCAGTGTCAAACCTCACAGTGATGAGCCGTCATTGATGTCTGCTGTTGGCAGATATTATACCTTGTGGAGTTACGGCCTGAGAACCATCGGTTGCAGAGGCAGGCGGGAATGAGGAAGAGATTAGGAATCATGATAGGAGCATCTGCTGGTGCTTCAGAGGCAGCTCCTCGTAACCAATCATCCTATGCTGGTATTCCCGTTTCTACATCCCATCCTCCCTACATCTGTCTGATATACTCCTACTCCTCAATGCTTCAAATAAACAAGAGATCATCCAAAGTCTGCTTCGTATATCTCCGACTTGTGTAACTCATGACCTCAGAGTGGATACATCTCAACTCAATCCTAGAGTCACTTTCAAGTCGAACCAAGAACAAATAATAATAGAGTCAACTCAAAAGACAAACAAAGCATCATCCCAGGAGTGTGTCACAGATAAGTGGCAATGTTAGACTCAATTCTAAATGACATTAGAACAAGGGTGAATTAAAGAGACAATTCAAAGTTTTCCTCACCCATTATTTCTTTACATTACTTTCCCTAGCCCACTCCTAACTCCGTCGTTTAAACCGATTATACTTCCGGTTTTCCATTCCAGTACTATTTCTCTACTTCCGGCCTGTTCCAGACCTATGTCACAGCATGATCATAGTCTATGAGATATCCTAATTTTGTGTAATATGTTGCGGCATGTCAACTTAATTTCTTTCAATACGTGAAATATTGACAGTCTATCATCTCTATCTGTTTTGAAGTTACCAGATACAAATATGTAGCATTCTAATGATGGGTACGTGGCTATTACGATCTCTGCCGGCAACCAGTGGCCACCACCCCACCACTTCCAACCTCCCAGGGGCCGTAATTGCATGCATCATTGTGAACTAACAACTGCATACAACAGGTGCAACAAAACAAACGGATCTGACGTAATTCCCATCATAAACACCAATTTATATCGGATTAGTTACTGCTGGTAAATCCCTGGGTGCTCTAAGGATTTAGGCCAACGGGGCAGCCCTAGGTGCTAAAAAGTACATTACATACAAATTGGCTTCCCTCTTGTGCTAAACTGGGAACTCAAGCGTTGGCGAGATACAGTAGTGTACTATTGAAATCTGAAGATCAAACTATTTGTGTACATTGTCTTCACAGAAGCCTCTGCATCATACCATTGTTTATATAGAGTGCTCACAGAGGTGCTATAGAAGTCTCCATTAGATCAATGTAGATAGGATCAAAGTAGTTCTATAAAAGTCTCCATTAGATCATTGTACATGGGATCAAAGTAGTTCCATAAAAGTCTCCATTAGATCATTGTACATGGGATCAAAGTAGTTCTATAAAAGTCTCCATTAGATCATTGTACATAGAATCAAAGTAGTTCTATAAAAGTCTCCATTAGATCATTGTATATAAAGGATCAAAATAGTTCTATAAAAGTCTCCATTAGATCATTGTATATAAAGGATCAAAGTAGTTCTATAAAAGTTTCCATTAGATCATTGTATATAAAGGATCAAAGTAGTTCCATAAAAGTCTCCATTAGATCACTGTACATGGGATCAGAGTAGTTCTATAAAAGTCTCCATTAGATCATTGTACATAGAATCAAAGTAGTTCTATAAAAGTCTCCATTAGATCATTGTATATAAAGGATCAAAATAGTTCTATAAAAGTCTCCATTAGGTCATTGTATATAAAGGATCAAAATAGTTCTATAAAAGTTTCCATTAGATCATTGTATATAAAGGATCAAAGTAGTTCCATAAAAGTCTCCATTAGATCACTGTACACGGGATCAAAGTAGTTCTATAAAAGTCTCCATTAGATCATTGTACATAGAATCAAAGTAGTTCTATAAAAGTCTCCATTAGATCATTGTATATAAAGGATCAAAATAGTTCTATAAAAGTCTCCATTAGGTCATTGTATATAAAGGATCAAAGTAGTTCTATAAAAGTCTCCATTAGATCATTGTACATAGAATCAAAGTAGTTCTATAAAAGTCTCCATTAGATCATTGTATATAAAGGATCAAAATAGTTCTATAAAAGTCTCCATTAGATCATTGTATATAAAGGATTAAAGTAGTTCTATAAAAGTTTCATTAGATCATTGTATATAAAGGATCAAAGTAGTTACATAAAAGTCTCCATTAGATCATTGTACATGGGATCAAAGTAGTTCTATAAAAGTCTCCATTAGATCATTGTACATAGAATCAAAGTAGTTCTATAAAAGTCTCCATTAGATCATTGTATATAAAGGATCAAAATAGTTCTATAAAAGTCTCCATTAGATCATTGTATATAAAGGATCAAAGTAGTTCTATAAAAGTTTCCATTAGATCATTGTATATAAAGGATCAAAGTAGTTCCATAAAAGTCTCCATTAGATCACTGTACACGGGATCAAAGTAGTTCTATAAAAGTCTCCATTAGATCATTGTACATAGAATCAAAGTAGTTCTATAAAAGTCTCCATTAGATCATTGTATATAAAGGATCAAAGTAATTCCATAAAAGTCTCCATTAGATCATTGTACATGGGATCAAAGTAGTTCTATAAAAGTCTCCATTAGATCATTGTATATAAAGGATCAAAGTAGTTCTATAAAAGTCTCCAATAGATCATTGTATATAAAGGATCAAAGTAGTTCTATAAAAGTCTCCATTAGATCATTGTATATAAAGGATCAAAGTAGTTCTATAAAAGTCTCCATTAGATCATTGTATATAAAGGATCAAAGTAGTTCCATAAAAGTCTCCATTAGATCACTGTACATGGGATCAGAGTAGTTCTATAAAAGTCTCCATTAGATCATTGTACATAGAATCAAAGTAGTTCTATAAAAGTCTCCATTAGATCATTGTATATAAAGGATCAAAATAGTTCTATAAAAGTCTCCATTAGGTCATTGTATATAAAGGATCAAAATAGTTCTATAAAAGTTTCCATTAGATCATTGTATATAAAGGATCAAAGTAGTTCCATAAAAGTCTCCATTAGATCATTGTACATGGGATCAAAGTAGTTCTATAAAAGTCTCCATTAGATCATTGTATATAAAGGATCAAAGTAGTTCTATAAAAGTCTCCATTAGATCATTGTACATAGGATCAAAGTAGTTCTATAAAAGACTCCATTAGATCATTGTACATGGGATCAAAGTAGTTCTATAAAAGTCTCCATTAGATCATTGTACATAGAATCAAAGTAGTTCTATAAAAGTCTCCATTAGATCATTGTATATAAGGGATCAAAATAGTTCTATAAAAGTCTCCATTAGATCATTGTATATAAAGGATCAAAGTAGTTCTATAAAAGTTTCATTAGATCATTGTATATAAAGGATCAAAGTAGTTACATAAAAGTCTCCATTAGATCATTGTACATGGGATCAAAGTAGTTCTATAAAAGTCTCCATTAGATCATTGTACATGGGATCAAAGTAGTTCTATAAAAGTCTCCATTAGATCATTGTACATAGAATCAAAGTAGTTCTATAAAAGTCTCCATTAGATCATTGTATATAAAGGATCAAAATAGTTCTATAAAAGTCTCCATTAGATCATTGTATATAAAGGATCAAAGTAGTTCTATAAAAGTTTCCATTAGATCATTGTATATAAAGGATCAAAGTAGTTCCATAAAAGTCTCCATTAGATCACTGTACACGGGATCAAAGTAGTTCTATAAAAGTCTCCATTAGATCATTGTACATAGAATCAAAGTAGTTCTATAAAAGTCTCCATTAGATCATTGTATATAAAGGATCAAAGTAGTTCTATAAAAGTCTCCATTAGATCATTGTATATAAAGGATCAAAGTAGTTCTATAAAAGTCTCCATTAGATCATTGTATATAAGGGATCAAAGTAGTTCTTTAAAAGTCTCCATTAGATCATTGTATATAAAGGATCAAAGTAGTTCCATAAAAGTTTCCATTAGATCATTGTATATAAAGGATCAAAGTAGTTCTATAAAAGTCTCCAATAGATCATTGTATATAAAGGATCAAAGTAGTTCTATAAAAGTCTCCATTAGATCATTGTATATAAAGGATCAAAGTAGTTCTATAAAAGTCTCCATTAGATCATTGTATATAAAGGATCAAAGTAGTTCTTTAAAAGTCTCCATTAGATCATTGTACATAGGATCAAAGTAGTTCCATAAAAGTCTCCATTAGATCATTGTATATAAAGGATCAAAGTAGTTCCATAAAAGTCTCCATTAGATCATTGTACATAGGATCAAAGTAGTTCTATAAAAGTCTCCAATAGATCATTGTATATAAAGGATCAAAGTAGTTCTATAAAAGTCTCCATTAGAGCATTGTATAAAGGATCAAAGTAATGCCAATCCGTTAGAGGTTTAGATCCTTTAAAACAAAGTAGAGCCACTGAAATTTCTACATGAGATAGAGTACTTATGGGGTGTTTATAGAAGTGCTTTAGATGTTTCTAGATCATGGCTTATGGACTGTTTATAGTGCTATAAACGGCTAAGTTCGATCATTTATTCATTCAAAGCATTATGTCTAGTGCCTCTCCAGGGTAAATACTCAGAGGCGCTCCCAGGCCAGTCCAACGAAATAAGTATTCAAGTGTTTGTAGAAAATGCAAGTTGAATACATAGCTAAAAAGATGTGCAGATCTACTAAAGGGAGACTACTCCAGGTGGATGGTCCAACCACAGAAAACAAACGTAATTGTGCGTTGTCAAGGTGCATGCAAAGGAAACGCCCAATTACTCCCCAAACAGCAAATGAAGAAATCGGGCAGCAGGTCTTGTGTAAGTATGAAGAACATCCCCAGATGGCACCACCGAACCCAAATCAAAGTTATATGGCTTCTCCCTTATCCCTTATCCAACTGCAGTAACCATATATAGTTCCTTCAATTAAGTTAAGAATTTGGACACTGTACTCACTCAACTCGAGGTGCAACATGTTTAAGAAGCCAAAAGGAAGTTTGGGCAGAAATCCTTCAGTGCAAGAGCAATATACTCATGGAATGGATTGGTTGATGGCACTGCCTCAGTGGACACATCATGGCTCATAAGAGGAAGCTATTAAAAGTGGGCTACCAAATGAGATGTATAGCGTAATGGGCGCCCTGCATGGCTGCCGACCGTTAAATTTGACTCCTGTAATAACTCGTCATCATTCGCTTATATCGTACTTGTAATCATGGCGTGGATTTACAGTTTGAAATTAAACGAAGATTATTATTGTTATATTATTATTAAGCACTCTAGGTTAATTTGCAGTGATTCTAACTTCTAACACAGACTAAAAGTGTTTTGATCCACTAGAAACCCTTTCTGTGTCATGTTTTATGACATATTATGTTGTTTTACGTCATTCACGCATTGCTGGTCATGATTAAATTTTATTACGTGGCAAACATCACATATTCAACCTTTAGATGAGTCTTGGGGATACTCAGAGAGACCCACACAGACAAAACCACATTTAGCCATCATTGGCCAATCCTACAACTAATATAGGCATAGACAAGAGTAAGTATGGCATTTAGCCCACACAGAACCAACAATGATCCGTGGAACTGATAAAAGCAAGAGTGACATAGGAGATATATAGATGTTCAGAAAAAGTAAGCTTTGCATCAAGAATAATCTCAAGACAATCTCTACACAGATGAACAGATCACAAAATGACAATGAGTTAGTGGCTATTGCGAACTAATTGGCTTTACATAGCTGCTTTCTATTCCTCAGCCACTTAAATTGCATATCAGATACATTGAGAGGCATCCATATCCTAGCGACAATTTAGCCTGTTGCATAGCGTGATGGCTTCAGACACTGGTCACTGAAGATGGCTTCAGACACTGGAGATTATCCAGAATGTCATCAGCACAACGCTGACTCAAAACACCACAGAAGGCCAGAGCAATTTGCAGGGTTCACAGTTCTTGATCCCTATGGAACAACTGTCCAGCTGATATATTAAAGTCATAGATCTACTCTGGTGACTCGAAGCTATTTGCCTTTCCCCTTGGTTTGTTTCCCAGCTGGTTCGTGGCTAGAGATAAAGAATAAGTCTTGGTGACAGGAAGTGGTTAGTAAAATGAGTTAATGTGGTGTACCCCAACTTCACATTTGCACCTTTTACTCATTTAAGCCTCAGTGGGCACCCATCTGAAGGCAAGGATTCGACAGACACGTTTTATAAAAGACCGACCTTACAACATGTCTTAATGAAACAGTTTACTGTACAATCTTAGATACACAAAATGTGCAGTTTTAATAAACTGATACTAATGTTGTGATGCTTCAAAGCTGCATTTTCCAAGGTATGATCCTCTGTATCCTAATGTCAATGAAGGACAGACAAGGGTTCCATGAGGAAAGTGTTTAAAAGTGTTGTTTGAATCTGTTATTACATTTTACAGTGTAAATCAATCAAGCTATAGGGCGAAGAAAAGAGTTCCATAGGAATATTTTATATAAAGTAATCTACGATCTAATTAGTAGAGTTTAAAACTAACTAATCCATAATCCAATTACCAGTAGGGTTTAAAACTGAATATACACCAGTGACTGTTAACAATCATCAGATCAGAATAATTATGTTTATATTAGGTGGATGTTCCATCAAAGATTTTCATATCTAGCGATTTGGAAGCAATGCCTTAGGGGTACCACTCAACATGTAGGTGACATGGATGCTAAAACTAAAGACAAAAATACAGACCACCTATGATTTGAGAAACTCCATATTAAAGAGCAGCAAAGTTATGACATGAAGAAAACATTTCCACAATGCTTCAAGAAGGTGAATATATATATTCTTCCTTAATAACTTGAGTAAAAGGGATACCCTTTGTAAACTTGGTGCTCAATTTTAAACGTCACTCTAATTTAAAAATTTTCAGAGAACGTCCGGTTCAAGTTTGTAGTCAGTGTTACTGTTGTAGAGCTTGTTTTCCTGTTGTAAATTAATTACTTGCATATGATATGATATTTTACACAGTCATCGTCACCAAACACGCATTTGTAGCAGACGTAATTAAAGGTTTATGATGGCCAGTTCACACAAAGACTCAAAGAGAGCTTAGTGTCAATAGGCCTATCTCTCTATTTTGAACCTTGGACACATCAAACTGCCGACGATGGTTCATTGAACTTTGATGCAACAAATTTTACTGTGCATTTGTGCAAGGATTGTACATCTGGCCATCTTAAATGGAATTCTTTAAAGTGTTGCATTTTCGATCATAAGCTGTTTTTCAGCTCCAACCTTGAAATGTGGCAATGAATATATATAATGACCACCAAATGGTCTTTCACGCTTTCACAGCTCTGACCAAAAATTGGTTCAAGGTGACATTAAGCCAATAATTAATATTAGTTATTACACAGGTTGAGAAACAATGCATACAATGCATACAATGGATATACATACAGTATATGTCTGTAATGATAGGCTCGTAATAGTATAGGAGTTAAGGAATTAAAGCACCACGCATTGCACAGCGCTGCAGACCATATCTCAAGCTTTACCCATAAAAGGACAAGTTAACTCCACCTCTGTTTGGACTTTGGCGGTGCCAGTCCCAAGCCTGGAGAAAGGAGGAGGGCGACACCAAATCATCTTCGATATGGAACGGTGTTGTTACAAAAATTAACAACATAAAAGGACTTGTAACCACAGTATTAGTTTCAGCTTAACAACGCTGTGTGATAACAAAGATCATTAGCGTTGCCCTCCCTTTTTTATCCAGGCTTGGCACTTTCAAAGGGGGAACAGTGGTGGAGTACTAGTGAAGCACTGAAGCAGTGTACCAAACAGTAACAAATGGCAAGATAACACCACGTTGCCCTGTTTTCTTTCAATACTTAACAACAAGCCAATGCACAAAGACGAAATTGCTTCCAATCTCTGTCCACTTCTGGTGCAAATCCCTATGTATTACTTCACATGCTGCAGAGAATCAATACTCGAGTACTCGCCATTCGCTCACTCGAGCACCACAGATTATGGGCAACTCCTTGTGGACATTTGTCCATCAAATTTTCTTGATTATTTCCAGATCGATTAAGAAAACTCTGTGGCATAGATCTGTCTCATTTTGCCTCTGCAGAAAATTCTGCAGCATAAGGTCAATCGGAACCAGTTTTGACCAGTTGTAGAATTCGACTGCTGAGCTGCTGGATTGAGTGCTCCAACTGCTTGTCTTCAATGTGGGTTGAATTACATGATGTCTACAATCTCCTGACATGGTTAAATCACTTTATATATTCTTTAAACTAGAATAAAAATTATGAAAATGAGACAAAATATCGGTCCAACACCCAGTCTTCTAACTAAATTATTTGGGCATATCTGCAGAATGGATAATGAAATAAAATCTAGAGTGTAACGACTGGAATTACAGAGGGAACGGGAAGAAGAGGGAGACCTTGCAGAGAATGGCTTGGTGACATAGAAGCCTGGTGTTGGACCCATATACACAACTTATTGCAGCTAACCTAAGATAGAAGAGCATGGTGAACATTGGTCAAATGTGCAGTGGACACCTACAGGCCTGCAGCCCATGGATTACGTTGATGATGATGAAACTAGGGCGGCTCTATATGTCTGTATGTCTGGCTCTGTCTGGCATACCCAGTCACCTGGTGTATTCTCTGGCTCGTAGTTGGTGCCACTTTGTTGACCAAAAACAGCGATCTGTTCATGTCAATGCTGCTTTATGTCAACACTGCTCTATGTCAACACTTCTCTATGTCAACAATGCTCTATGTCAACAATGCTCTATGTCAACAATGCTCTATGTCAACACTTCTCTGTAGGGCATAACCGGAAATCGCCTCGGCCGAATATTGGACTATTCGGAAGTATTAGCCTTGGCAAATATTACACTCGCAAATAGCTAAAAATAACTTTTTTATGAAAAAATATTTTTTTTGACAAAATATTTTTTCATCAAATAAATTTAGGACTGACGGACTTACTTATAAGTTATTGATTAATTAACCAAGAACTTAACATTCCATTGAATTTTCATTAAAATAATGATGTTAATTTATTCATTTTAATTTCTTTTGGTTGCATTCCTCTGGTGCAACCAAATCAGTAATTTTCCCGCTTGATTTGGCTCCACCCACTTTCTGGTAAACATTAGAGAGTAAAGTCGTTGTTGATAGCTTTATATTTCAAATTTTATAACAAGGTTTTACATTTTTTCACAAATAAAGTTATTAAATAATAAATATATAGTTATACCCTAAATTGCAATGATACACTATATGAAGGATATAGCCATAGACTCTGCAGTGACTATAGATAGTTCTCGTAGCTGTACACGAGGCACGGTTAACTACGCTTTGCCTACGAATGGTACTCGCTGCCTCGCTGGCCAGATTTGCCGCTACTATTCGGTTCGTACCCGGCTCCGGCAAATAGTGCATCCAAATACTCGGATTTGGTACTCGGGTGGAAATTGTCTACTCGGTTATGCCCTACTTCTCTGTCAGCGCCGCTCTATATCAACACTGCTCTATGTCAACGATGATCTATGTCAACACTGCTCCATGTCAGCACTGCTCTATGTCAGCACTGCTCTATGTCAGCACTGCTCTATGTTAGCACTGCTATATGTCAACACTGCTCTATGTCGACACTGCTCAAAAGTGGAGAAAATATTTTTCACTGTCAGTTAACCCCATTCCATCAGTTTATCTGCATGCTCTTCTTTACCCAGTCACAGAACTATCAATGATTCAATGTCAATAACAACACAAATGAAACGGTTCTCAACTGTGTCATCTATGTTGTGCCAACTTTGATTGTGGTCCTAAGCCCGCACTTAAACATTGGGAATTATTAATCGACCTGCAGGGCCAGAGACCACAACTACATGCTTAAGAAACACTCACATCAGTAACACAACTGAAAAATACATAACAGCACATAACATGAGAGACCAGAAATTCCTAAAGCAACAAATTCCCAACAATTAGCAAAATTTTAAAACTTACAGTGAAAAAGTCTCTCATCTGCAGAGTGGCAAATATATGGCGATACAGATTCGCAAACTCTCGCCCTCTGCTTACTATGTCTGCGTGTCTGTCTGTTCGTGCCTAGGGTGACCACGTTTCCCGAATTGATCAAGATAATCCGCGTTCCCGGCAGGTCCATCCCAGGACAATATAATGTCCCGGAATGGTGTTTCTATGATCAAACATGTAGACCACGTTATTATATGTCAATGTTCCAATTATCTGAATGTAGAAACAACATCCAGTGCCTAAGTTAGTCTCCTTGTCCCACTCGGGCTTAGTTTTTCAGGCACCTCTTTCAAAATGAGAAAATGAATAAGACATGTTGATTCTATGTAACCAACTCATTAGGCATTCTGTATAAGGACAACTGGCCTTCAATAGGTGCTAATAAGTGTAGGCCTATGTCTAATTGTGATCAAAATGTGAACTCAAGACATGGGCAGGGTACCATTAATTATCAAGCTCCACATCAAGTCTGAGGGATTGTCCAAAAGGGCTGTCCCAATGAAGTCTGAGTCTGGCTGCCTGAGGGTGAGAGGAGGCATAGCAGCTGCTAAGGTGAACTTCATTTAGAATTGAAAGGTGGAGGATTCAATGAGGCGGGGTAGGAATTCTTGAAGAGGTCAGACTTCAGTTCAGAGTGGAAAGTTCGATGGATGATAGAAGAATCTGGGACATATAGCCTAGCTAACGGTCACTGATTGACAATGATGTAGAGAGACCGAAGGTGGAGGATCGAATGAGGCGGGGTAAGATGGTGGAGAATCGAATGAGGCGGGGTAAGATGGTGGAGAATCGAATGAGGCGGGGTAAGATACGAGAGGATGGTCATCGCGAGTATTAGGGACATGGTGCAGTGATATGGGATATAACTCGTTTGGAGAACTTGCAATGAGAAGTGACCAGGGATCGAGAAAGACTGAGACAGAAGGATGATCGGGTAGAACGATCGAGTTGGCTGGATGGTAAAGAGTTCACGAGCACATTTGAACTTGCAGCAGGGAGTTGCAGGTTGGTGGTAGGACTTGATTGTGGATTCACTAAGTTTTAGCCAACACAGTTATTTTAGGATAGGATTGACAAGATGCTGCCTGGTATACAGCAGCTTGGACTAGTAAGCTTTGGATAGGTCTTAAGTTGCAGTCGATTGAAGTGTGTGGATTCAAGGTCTAGGTCATATCTGCATCATCGCCGCAGTGCTGCACTCTGCCAATATAAAGTTCCAATTTTAAAAATTATTAACTTCCATGATCATGTGACATTTGCCTAGAGTTTATAGGCCTAATTAATAAACATCAAATAAATGCTTTTTAGTTCAAAATCTTGATATAAATTTCAGCTGGGTCATTGCACAAGTATAGCAATTCCAATAAGCCCAGCTCCCAGGAGAATTTATTTAGATTGGAGAACATCTGGTGTCCCGAAATGGCAGTAGAGAAATGTGGTCACCCTGTTCATACCAGTCTGTTAATGTCTGTGCATCTGTCTACAGTTTGCAACAGAGAGATTTGTGCAGTTTCTACAATCCCTATAAAATACTTGAAAATGTAATTTAAAAACTTGCATCCCATAATTTTCACATGGTCCTGTCCCCTTCCATTTGAATAAACATCAACTCCAAAACTGAGACTATGTTTAAAATACATCTCCTACATTGCACAAGTAAATTACCTCCAGCTGGCTTCAAGGTCATCGAGTCCATCCTCCACGGAGTCACTCCGTCTCCTTGGAAAACGCCTCTCCGACCTGTTGCTGACGAAGTCAAGGATCCAGTCCGGGTTTCCGACATGGTATCGCGAGGCCCACACTCCCCTCCACCAACTCCTCCTCCTCCGTTTGCTTCGAAGTACTGTCGCGACATCATTCGACGGAAATTCCGATTGGATTCAATCTCAAATATGAATCCAGAGTTAAGTTCAACAAACACTTGGAAGCGGCGGTGACCGTTGGTCGGTGATAGCTGCCGTCCTTTGGTCGTCCGAGTGTTCTAACAGGTCCGTAGCTTTGTAGTCACCCGGTGGAAATGAGGGTCCAAAGGCGCACAGTTGTTCCAGCTCAGGATCGCAAGGCCCGGGTAACGACCAGGACCTGCGATCGCATGACGAAGACGACGACGATGACGATTAAGAGAAAACAACAAGCAGGTCTGTTCTCTATCATAACAGGCCTTCTACGTACGCTACTACGCTACTCCGCACAGATTCGATGCAGCACAGAAACGCAGCCACGGGCACAACATCAACTCCACTTGATAGGACTTAATAGGACTCCCGTGTTTCTGTCTCTGTCTAACTTACTCTGTGCGTCTCTCTCTGCTCCCCTCGCTCTCTCAGCGTAAACGCAACGCACGGGCTTCAAGTACCACTGAGCGCTTTCACGCGCGGTATCGTGGCCCGCTCGCTCTACAGGCCTACCTATAGGGGCCTTGTAGCTTATGCCGACCTGCTCTGCGCCCATGCTAGCCAGCGGAAGCGATTTCGCCTTGGTGACACTGCCTGGAGCTCTCGGCTGTTCGCGAGGTCCCTTACGGCCTCTCCAAGGAGCCACAGCTAAAAATAGTTTTAAGCAATGAAAATAGGCATAGTCTAATTAAATGCTAGTGAGTATGGGAGATTCTGTAGTGCTAGGCCAACTTTTTGCTCGACCATTCTTTGTTGTGTATTTAAAGAAAAATAATCTCTTGTGTACGATCGTAAGACTAATTTTAGACTGGCAGTCAATCAATGAAATTTGCATAGCGCCTTTTAATACATTTACTTAGAGACACAGCTAGTGCAACCACGGTCAAAGAGGACAGATTTAATTAATTATTATTGTTATTATTATTATTAAACTGTCATTTATAGCGCGCCTAAACAAAATAACGCTTGCAAGAATCTTAAAAGAAGAGTAGAAAGTAGACGATTGAGGAGATCCTAGGTAAAGGCAGGAGATTCATAGGAAGCCCATAATTCCAAATGGTAGCTAGGGCCCACAACAGATAAAGCACGCTATTTTGGTGAAAAATGACCTTGGGGGTTTGGGTTGGAGCTGAACCTGATTCTACTAGCCTATCCGTCTAAAATGAATAGACCTAATCGGTGTTCCAGCGGTTTAAGCGAAGTAGAGAGCAACAAATTACGATTGACAGGGCCATTAACAGCTGGAAGGAAGGCGGTCTGTATAGGTTAAAATATAACATCATGTAAAACTGAAATAAGCCTATCTCTGCGCCACACAAACGCCATATCGGGAAGGATAGATGAAATAGCAGCGATCTATCGATCCGTGTTCATAGTAGCCATGTTAATATTTGGTCAGTTTTAGTGTACATCAGCTGGCCTGAGCTGGCTCACTCAGAATCCGTACGAGGCGGTAGACCTATATACCGAGGAGACATCATGCACATGGTGCTACCAAAGCTATCTTTGGTGCTACGGTGGAAATCGTGGACGGTTGTGAGGCTGCTCTTGACTCTTGAGTATACTATATATTATAGACACGTATGCGGAGTAAGGTGTGCATATGCGCTCGAAAGTCCTCTTGCTAACTAGAAGTTAATGGTCCAACGATCGTTTTGACGTAGAAACATATGCGAGCAACCTTTGAGTTGCTTAGCAGAGGCGCCCTAAATATATAAATGCCTACTGACTGATTGCAACTGATTATTGGAAATAATATATAGGTATTATTGGAAGGCCCCTATTGAATTCAGCGCAAAACTGAAATAGTGTGGCATCGATTCAAACAGGTAGCGATGGTGGCAGAAGGATTCAAGGATCTCGTCTGGTCAATTCATTGTAATTTGAACAGGGTCGAGTTTATCCAGGCGCTATAGCAAAACGTGCGCATTTATCCCAACGACCTGAGCTAGCACTAGCCTACATTTTGTAGGTCTTGCATAATCCTCGAGCTCTTCAACGCTGTGTCTCGATTTTAACCAACCAATGCAAGTGTTACAATTCTAACCACATAGCCACTGTCCAATGATTGCCGTGGTTACTTTTAGTTGTTTATTTACTTCGTTCTTTGTTAACGAAAGAGTTTGCAGATTCTTGTTTTCGTCGTCTCAAAGTTATAGATTTCGAAGATGTCAGCATTGGTAGATGTTGAAACAAAGGCGGGCCATCCACCAGCTGGTAATATTCAGCTATGGTTATTGCAGATTATTGTTAGAAGCAATGCAATGAGTGCTTTTTGACGCTGCGTACCTAACTTGTTTGGTGCCTTCTACGGGCATGTTCTCAATTGTGACTAGACAGGGTTTAAACTAAGTTGTATACCAGTAATGTGCGTTGTTTAAGGCAACTACTTGATGATTTTTGCATTTTTCTGACAGGTCTAATATAAAATTAATTTAGCTCGCTACGTTGAGACATTTGCTTTGAATGTTTAGCCTAAAAACGCAATACTTGTCGCATTTTCATAGCACATTGAAGGGTCATGTTAAATTACATGTAGACATGGATTATGATGAGATTCTGTTGTGTTGTACTGTACAGTTAAAGCTGGAGGAATGAGAGTTGCCCGTAACCATCAATCGTCAACTGGAGATTCCAAAGAAAAGAGTGAAATGACAAAGGAGGAGGTTGAGGAATACGGAACAAGGCAAGTTGAGTTACTGTGGTTTATAGAGGTCTCCACGAAACCTCATTCCCAAAGTGATAAGATAACAAAATTGACCGAAGGCTCTGAAATATTTTTTACCAAGTATTCAAATCCTGAAAACTGGTATATAAATGTCTTGTAAAGTAAGATTTTTGCTGATAATTATTTTATTTGAAAGTAGAAAATTTATTTGATTAATTTTTGGCAAAATTTCATTTGGAAAATTAAGATATTGGAGATTCACTAAGCACTCAGATTTTGTCCTGATTATGGCTTGATAATGATTTTTTGATTGTGGCTTACTATTGAGGCAGTTACTGCTTAGTTTTGGCATTCTATAAGTTGTTAGTGTATACATTGTGCATTAGACACTAGTTCTATAGAGTTGCCAATTAAAAGAAGCAATGGAAGTGCTAAATAAAATGTGATTAAAATTACTTATTTAACACTGCAACTAATTTTTATTACACCTCATGTAGGCCTTATTTTGAAAAATTGGACAGCATAAAAGGGAGACAGTAGTAGAAACAAATAAATTATGAACAATGAAAGATATAAAATATAACTTATTTAGTAGGGAATGATTTTTATCACCTATTGTTGGAAAAAATGAAGATATTGTTAATGCTTGTTGCAATTGGAATAAATAAAAGTAATGATATTTCCTCAGATAATGCAAGTAATTAATTCTTTCAAGGAAGACTTAATGATTTGTTTGAAGTTTGGCAATTGGCTGAATATCTTCCTGTTTTGCTTTCTGCTTCTTCTCTGTGTGTTAAACGTGTTTCCCTATGCAAGCAAACCAGATGTCGCTCTATTTGTGATTATTCTGTATTATGCAATATGATTTAAGATAACCAATTGCTTTCATGTTGATACAAACTGTTTGCAATATGTGTTGCACTGTTGTATATGTTTTTCAGCCTGATGCTACAGTTCACACAGACCAGCTTCTATTTCATATCCGTATAATTATATGGTTGAAAGGTTATGTTCCGTTAGCTTGATAATTATGGTGTTTTGTCAATGAAGGAAAGAACAATTGCCTTAATGGTCTTCTGAGAAAGTTGACATGCTCACTCATTCAGGCTTTCCTCTTCTTAACTTTCCTATTTTTAAAGAACACTGATTATTTTTTGCTCAATGGTATTATTAAACCCAGGTTCCTTATGGTGATAATGATAATGCTGATATATGTAGTTAATTTAAGAGAAAATGACTAAAAGGAGCATGATGTTAACAACTTTGGTGATGAGATTTATAGTATTGCTGTTCTAATTGATATAGATGATAACATCTATTACAGCGGGGAAACTTTGTGCAAAAATAGCTAGAATAATGAGTAGGCTAATTAAAGATGTTGGCATATTGGTTCTGGTGATCAAGAAATTAATGGCAGACCCGGAAATTGTGAAGTCTGACTTAATTAATTGATACTGCTGCCAGCTGTTAACAAGAAACAACCTAAGATGACAATATGCAAACTTTGACAAAATTTAACTAAAAATATCTACACAAGCATATTAAATGAAGAGTTGTGAGAACTTAGAAGAAGAAGACTATACAGTCAAGTGGGCAGTGTGTATGTATTTGTGAAGTCTTGTGTCTGTTCATGTGATAACTTGCTGATTATAGCAAATGAATGTATTCATGATGATAACATATTCAGTATTGGGTCATTATAAAAAAGCATTGAGGAGGGCACTGAATATCAAACAGAGCGATGAAGGTCATTGACAATGTTGAATGTGTGGTATTGACTGTTAGTGTGCAAATATTTTATCACAGCCCTCCTAAAGAAGAAAAGAAAGAAGTTCTAGTATCTGGTGCATTGATCAAAGTAAGTTTCTAGTATTTCTATAGGCAGTCAATTTTATGAGTATCCAGGAATGGCCATTGATCAATCTTGTCTTTGTGCTACTTAATTTCATTTTCATTATATTCACCAAGGGTGCAGTGTACAGTACCTCATGCCTGATTCTAACTTGTATGCACATAATCATATGTGTGTATGTATGCAGAAACGTATGTTTGCATGTGTCTTTATAGATGGTTGGATAGAATACTGTGGTTATGTTTTTGCCTCAGACAAGTTATCCTTCAACGTAATGATGATGCATCAGAGGGAGTTTCTAGAAGCACTTAAACAAATGTGCCACCTTCGTTTTTCACCATTGCGATTGCATATGTTTTGCATATGTTGATTTGCATACCTGCACTTGCTTGCTATTCCTTGGATACGCTGGATCGGTAGACAATTGCTGAAAATTGTCTACCGATTATTATATTATTATTACCGATTAGTTTCACAATTGCTGAAAGATTGAATCCTCTTCTTTACTATAGACCTGTTGATTCGCATGCTTAACTGTTGATTTGTTTACATAATTTGTTAACTATGCTGGTTGGTTATGAGATGTTTAACTGGATTTCAGGAGGAGAAGGCCTTCCCACCAGAGGCCATAAGACACTATCATATGAAGCCCCTACCAAGTCGAGAGATGAGGCCAATCCAGATGAGACACACTATCAACCAGCCAAAGTGATTTTGCTATTGTTTGCTACCCAGGTAGAATGACCACCAAACTGTTTACGAAGTGTAGTCAGTCCCAAGTGGCACTATACGAGGAAATGTAATCGTTTCTATGAGTGTGACACCTCATTACAATTGATTTTCTTTCTGGGAGATTTTTATTTGAACACATGCAATAAGAGATTTTCATTTATTTTGAACTAGTTTTCTTTTAAAACTAGACACTTTGTGTGGTTATGACATGGTTGTTTGGTTTTCAGTTAAATTTGCTTTGTAAAGTTTAATTTTGGCAATTACTTTATTCAGTAAGTTTACGTCAAGTTGCATTCTACTTGTGTGCCAGTAGTTACGCAGATTGTTGCTTCTGATACCATTGTTTGAGGTGTATTTTATAAGTGAGTCATTATCTTCTGAATAATTATTACTTTATATCGGGCATAGCCAGACCTGTGATATATAGTACAGACCTCTTCCAATTGCACTTCATACTTTTTATATTGTCCATATGATGATAGTCAGTGAATGCTTTGAGTTGCATTGCAACATAGTTAAGTGTAGTGTTTTATGGCGGTCTCAACCTTATGTGGAACATGGTTGGCTGATTGGTTGGAGTGTTCAACCTTTACCATGGAGAGGACAGTTCCAGCCTCTCTTGAAATGGTTACTGTTTGGGGAATTTGAACAAGTCCCCCTACCCCATTGATTGTTTATTCAGTGTATACTTAAATTCATAAATACAAAATAATAATTATACGAACTGATAGTAATTGCCTTTTGTTAGCAGTAAGTGGATGCACAGAGATAACTGTGTGGAACTGTCTAGGTTAGAGAACAAACAACATTAGTTTTGGCTTGCTGTAGTGTAAATAATCCAAGTAGGAGTGTTAAGATTATGCTTTGGATTGAAATTTTGTTTTGATGTCGCACATCTGTGTTATCAGAAAGATCCTTTAGAAGTTTCCAGATTTAGAGACTAGATAAGTTTTTTTTATTGTAGTGGCGATTGGCCTGTGTGTAAAACATTGACAATTGTGATTCATTTTGTGAAAATTGTGGAAGTTGAAGTTAGTTGTGTTTTTTTATCAGTTCTTCATCAGTGAGCCACATGACTTCAATTATATTGTCTGTTGCAGTAACATTTGCATCAGTCACTAGAGGGCAACGTTTGAACATTTAGCACATTATCTGTTTATAGACGATGATGGATTTAAAAGGGCTCGGACTGGCTAAAGAGAAGTTGTGTGTGTGTGTGTGTGTGTGTGTGTGTGTGTGTGTGTGTGTGTGTGTGTGTGTAGGCGTGTGTGTAGGCGTGTGTGTAGGAGTGTATACTGTAGGAGTGTGTTTTGGCATCATCACCAGTAAGCCTAACGTGATCACTCTCTCTACCATAACAGACATCAACAACAAATGTTTTTATTACGGGTTTCGTTAGTTGAAGACAAATCCGGATTTGGTGTATGCTGAAATACTTTCTGAAGAAGTTTTCTGCTACTAATGCCACACGTTAAGAAGCCAAATATATAGTAACTCAAGGTGGCCTTAGATGCTTTCGTGTGTCTGTGTTTTGCTCAAGTCGACTGCAAAAAGGATAAGGAAGATCGAGATGGAGGAGAAAAGTGGGTGATTTGGGTAGATGCAGAACAGTCCTAAAGAGGCGGACATGACTACGAATTGTTAGCGACTTCATTTTCGGAATATGAATGCGGGTGGACAATCCACTTACTAGCTGCCTTGTCGATGTTACTGTTATTAGTCCGGTCCTAGTTCGACCTGGGTGATAAATTTCCAACTTTCTATTAATGGTCAGAGAACAGAGTGTGCTAGGGAGGACGAAGGAGACATTTTGGAAAGGAAACTTTCATCCTGGATTGACAGTGGAGCACACTAGTCTTAGGCCTATCTCAGACAAACTAATTCCAAAATATCATAACTTCGTAATTTATAATTTGGCCTAATTTTAAAAGAATAGGCGTAGTTATAAAGACACCAAATGCAATTTCAATTCGTTTCACAGACTCACGGTTATTTGTGAAACTGTCGGAAAGCTACTTATTCTAGGGCGAATTTACTTTCCATTAGATAATCGACATTGATTAATTAACTGTTCAACGAGATTCACCCAATGCATAAATCCATGGACATTGAAACAACTCTTAACTTGTGCCATAATTAACGCATTATTATTACACATTTATTTGATAAAAATCTGACCAATCTAAACAAGTGAGACGAGGTGGCCGAGTGGTTAAGGCGATGGACTGCTAATCCATTGGGGTCTCCCCGCGTGGGTTCGAATCCCATCCTCGTCGAACACGTTTTGCGTTCGGTTTCAACACAGACTAAAGGTCTTCCGAACCACTTTAAACCATTGTTATGTCATGTTAATCTTAACATAACATATTCTAATATTAAGCAAGCGTGACTTACATTGCTTTCAGTACTATAGTCTAAAACATAAGCTGTAAGCCAAGGCTCTATGTACAGGAAGTGTTTGCCGTAGGCTATTGAGAAGCCGAGGGCGCTTTATGAGACTAAGCTGAGAAACAGCAAGCTAGAGGCTTGCAACACACTTAGGCTGATAGTTTAGCAAGCAATTAGGCAGACTATTGGGCAGCCTGCACATTAGCCTATGTTGGACAAGCTAGGCTGTTGGATGCCATTCATCAGAAAGAAACAGATCCTGCAAACATTTCCAGATTGATCTCTACGAAGGGCGGTCCGCTATCATCGTCACTATGTCGTGCAGGTCACGGTTAGACCTAGTCACAAACACACACACACGCACGCATGCACACACAGACACACACACAAACACACACAGATATATATATATATATATATATATATAATGTCTATATATAATGTGTACATATATATACAAGGCTGTACCGAATATTCGCTTCGAATTCGCTTCGGAGCCAAATAGTAATTCGGTATTCGGACCGAATACGAATACTGGTCACGTGACATCTTTTCCTGCCCAAATGGCGTCTGCCATGTCGAGTCAACTGAAGTAACTCTCTGCTGGATGGACCATGGTATCGTTGTGTCAGCCGTCTCATTTCGAAGTTTAATTCATTTAGTCCAATAATTCCTAGTGAGCACAGACTGGCAGAAGGATGTAAAAATTACATTCAGTTAACTGTTTACTTTTAGCTTATGTATTGGCTGAAATTGGGCGACCTCTATTAGCGGGGGTGTAAAACAAAACCCCTCTGACAAAACCCTCTGACATAAACCCCCTGAAATAACCCCCATCCAACCCCTGTTTTAGGCAGGACATTAACCCCACCCCGGACAAAAACCCCCCTCTTGCCCTAACTAGGTTCTGCAATTAGAAGCCATACCATATAACTGACACTACTAGCAAAGTCTGCACAACATTACAAGTGACACTCAGTACGACTATTAGTCTAACTCAGAGGCGTCCAGATAGGGGTGGGGGGTATTTTTTGAGTCTTAGTAATATTTTGACTACCTGATACTTGGAGCCAGGGTGTTTGCCTCCATCAGTTAGAGGGAGATTGACGCCCCTGGTCTTACTTATATAAGAAATCGTGTCACAGATAACACACATACGCTCTGCATAGACTCATCTGACGCATCTGAAAAAGCCGTGTCACAGATAGTCTGTAATTAATTACGCACAGTGTACATAGACCTATCATACATTAGCAACAAAAAGACCAAAGAACTAATTAACTGTTTGCTATTTAACTACTGGACGACGATACCTGAGTGACCGCATCAGACTTTGAAATGACATATATGAGACATGCCTTACTTCAGACTTCAAAGTATACGCACGTTTCTAAATAATAAAGCAAAGAAGTAAAAAAAATTATTCTTAGGGGGTTTGTCCTACTTAGGGGCGGGGGTTTGTCAGGGAGGTTTATGTCAGGGGGGTTTTGTCAGAGGGGTTTTTGTCAGAGGGGTTTTTGTCAGAGGGGTTTTTGTCAGAGGGGTTTTTGTCAGAGGGGTTTTTGTCAGAGGGGTTTTTGTCAGATGGGTTTTTGTCAGAGGGGTTTTTGTCAGAGGGGTTTTTGTCAGAGGGGTTTTTGTCAGAGGGGTTTTTGTCAGAGGGGTTTTTGTCAGAGGGGTTTTTGTCAGGGGGGGGGGTTTGTCCGCAACCCATTAGCGGAACTGTCAGTTCCTTTGGGGTTTCCCATTGTTCATGTTTAGTTACTGAACTGTTTTTATGTTATGTGTCGTGTTTTTTTTTGTGAACAATAAAGCATTGATTGTCTGATTGTATCAAATTTACTGAACTGAAACTTTTGCTTACATTTAAAATTTCGAAGTGTGTTGGTAGACCTATTTTGTGCATTATTCGTATTCGGCCAAATAGTGAAAACAACCTATTCGGTACAGCCCTTTTATATATATATATAAAACTTATTAATTGTGCTATATATATATATATAGCACAATTAATAAGTTTACATAGGGTAATATTAGACGTCGGGCAAAATGAGGCCATGTCGGTCATTTTGGCCTCATGTCCTCTGTCGAGCAGGCAAGGTTAAAAATTTGGAAAAATTTTCCCCTCTGCTGTCTGTTTGCTGCATCGGGCTATTATTTTATGGGAGCTTTTAACGACTTCTCATACACAGGAACTGCTTCAGGTGAGACCCGCGTTGTAAGGATAAATGCTCTAAGCAATCTGCAATTGTACCACACGTCCAGACATGCATATGTGCTTGCATAGGCCTACATGCCTACATACATAGGTGCATGCATATATGTGTCACATGATGTATGCATGCATATACATGTGTATATACGTGCAGGCAGGTATATATATATATATATATATATATATATATATATATATATATATACGTAAATACATTGCATCATGCGTCGTCTCCTATTTCGCACCTCCTCACCCTCATCTCTCATCCCGTCGAAAAGAGTAGGAGGAGGAGGAGGAAGATGAGGAGGAGAAGGAGGAGAAGAAGAAGGAGGAGGTGGAGGACGGGTATCATCACGACGATGAGCAATAAGGCCAGGATGATCCATCAAATTTTCATTCCTTATGATCTTTCTCCTGCATGCTGGGTCATCGTATATCCTCATTATGCGTCGTCATCAGTCAACCGTGTATCTTCCTCGGCTTATATCTCTTCCTCCTTCTCTTGTTCTTCTTCCTCTTCTTATAACCTTCTCTTCCTCCTCATTCTCCTAGTCTTCTTCATTTGCTTATAAGTATCTCTGAATTCCTCCTCCTCCTAGTTTTCTTCCTCTGCTTATAAATATCTCTTCCTCCTCCTCCTATTCCTCCTTCTCTGCTTGCATCTCTTTCTCCTTCTACTATTCCTCTTCCACTGCTTATACCTCTTCCTGCTCCTCCTCCTCCTGCTCCTCCTCCTCCTCCTCCTAATCGTCTTCCTCTGCTTATATCTCTGTGGCGTCTGGAGTTAGCGAGCGAGCAACAGTGCAGTGTGACGGAACTAGTAGTACTATGAATCATGCCAGAGATGGTGAACATGAGAAGCAAAGGTAAGTTATTGGTCCAATGTGACTAGAAGGTTCCGGACAACAGAGGGAAATATAAAAGGGAGGAAGTCAGCCGTAATGGAGGGCACTGGGGATTAGATCAAGATTCACCGGCTGCTGGCGAATGCCCAGACAAATAAATTAACTTTATGATGGATTTAGTCGCAGGCTGCTTGTGGACATTCAAACCTCGAGGGCACATAGAGTCTGAATCATTGCCCGAACAGCTATAGAGGCTTTAGAAGCCATGCAGTGTACAGTAAGTATGATTGAACGCCATCAGCGCAAAGGTGACCCAGCACAGCAGTGGCATATAATGTCAGAAGCAATTTCATAAGTGTGTAGATGATGTATAGAAGGAGACCAAGCACCAATCCCTGTGGAAGCAGGGACCCTCGTCGACCTGGAAGACCCACGGACCACACAATCGGAGCGGAAGCCAACCAGCTGAGAAAGTTACCAGATTGAACTCTATAGCAGCTTAAGTAAAATAATTATCATGATCGATAGTGTCAATAGTGCATGGTACTGACGTCAAACAAGGCCAGTAGATAGAGCCCATAGGAATAATCTATAGCCTCATAAATGTTGGAAAAGAGACGGAGTAACAGCGTTTCAGTGGAGTGACCTTTTTTAAAGCCAGATTGACATCCTGAAGCAACTTATAAAACTCTAAATAGACAGTGAGCGGGCAGAAAACAATCTTTTCGATGATTTTCGACATAAATGTAAAATTTGCCGTCGGCCGAAATTGACGGAATCAGATGAATCAAGTCCACTACGCTTGAGGATAGGAACCAGAATTTAGTATTTCTGCGACGGTGGTAGAGATCCGTTTTTTATAGATCGGTTGCAGAGGTAGGTGAGAAACGGAAGTAGAATGTGGACAAACTCCTGGAGCAGAAACGTCGGTAGAGGGTCGAGCTCGCAGGATTTTGGTGGAGAAGTGAGAATGATGCGCCGTTGCTCAACACTGGTAATGGGAACCAAGGTAGACAGTCTGCAGTCAGTAGGGTAGAAAACCGGTGTGGTAGAGTCAGCGGTGTCCTGTCGAATGCCGGCAATATCAGCAGTGATGGTAGCTAGAAAGTCATCAGCTGCAAAAGATGGAGCATTAGTCTCTTCCTTCCTCTCCTATTCTTCTTCTTCCTCTTGTATCTCTTCCTCCTTCTACTATTCAGCTTCCTCTGCCTATGCCATCTCTATCATCTCTTAGCCCCCTCAATGCCAAGCTACCGTTGTCTTCTTATTCCCTCCCCTTCACCTGTGCCTCTTCCTATTTGTCTCTGATTTCCTTCCATTCATCCACATGTTCCTCTGTCTCCTTCTCACCCTTCTGCATTTACTCCAGCTCCTCCCTGTTTCCTTTTACAATTTCCTTCATAAATCTCGCGTATTCATCCTGTCACCTTTATCCTTCTCCTCCACCTCCTCCTCTTCATCGTCGTCACCGTCATTCTATTGTTCCACGAACCCAAGTAATAATTAAGTCTCATAAAAGGTGACAGAATTTATTGTTCTGAAAACATTCCCACTGTAGCCATCGTTCGTAGATTAACATTGACCTCCGTCACAGCCTCTCGACCCTACGTGTGTCGTCTTTTTCTTCCCTTCTTCTCGAACGTGTGTCGTCTCTTTCTTTCCTTCTTCTCGGACGTGTATCGTCTCTTTCTTCCCTTCTTCTCGGACGTGTGTCGTCTCTTTCTTCCCTTCTTCTTGAACGTGTGTCGTCTTTTTTTCCCTTCTTCTCGAACGTGTGTCGTCTTTTTCTTCCCTTCTTCTCGAACGTGTGTCGTCTCTTTCTTCCCTTCTTCTTGAACGTGTGTCGTCTTTTTCTTCCCTTCTTCTCGAACGTGTGTCGTCTTTTTCTTCCCTTCTTCTTGAACGTGTGTCGTCTTTTTCTTCCCTTCTTCTTGAACGTGTGTCGTCTTTTTCTTCCCTTCTTCTTGAACGTGTGTCGTCTTTTTCTTCCCTTCTTCTTGAACGTGTGTCGTCTCTTTCTTCCCTTCTTCTCGGACGTGTGTTGTCTCGTTCTTTCCTTCTTCTCGAACGTGTGTCGTCTCTTTCTTCCCTTCTTCTCGGACGTGTGTCGTCTCGTTCTTTCCTTCTTCTCGGACGTGTATCGGCCAACACTCACTGAAAATACGCGTCGTACATCCAGCTCACATTGAAAGAATTCATCGTAATCGTCATCTCCAAATTTCTAAAGCGTCACTCGAAAGCCAAGCGCATGGCACCAACTTATTCATTGACGCTGCGACAAATCAAATAAGTTGTCAAAAGGTAGTCCGAGGAAGGTCAGAGTCCGGTTTCCAGAGGGTCAGAGGAGGTAGGGTGTCGCTTTGGTCGAAGATTGGAGGGTGGATGATCAACTGAGTTTGGATTATAGTTCTTGAAAAGATGAAACTTGGGCTTCGTACCACCATATGAATGGACTCCACGTTCCTTCAAATTCCTATTCAACAACCGTACTTTCAGATTGGAATCGGTTTTGCCTGCTGGATAGGAACCGACGACCTCTCACGTACAGTCATACAGCCAATGTAGCGATGCAGTTGAGTTAACTGTTCTATACACATGGGCATGGATTATTCAGCCGTAGGCGGTGTTACTCTGGTTGGAGGGTGGCAGTCGCTGCAACCCGTGAAGTTGAACTGGGAGATGGGAGATCGGAGCAACTCTGGTCGCCTGCAGTCGCCAGCGACCTTGAGACCGTTAGCCACGAGGTCACGCACCCAACGTATCTCGCAGAAGCAGTCGATGGGGTTTCCGGTCAGCGAGAGCTCCTTCACCCCATCCAACCCATAGAACATCAGGCACTCTCCTCCGCCTCCTCCTCCCCCCAGCGTCTGCAGCCTGTTCTCGTCCAGTCTCACCACTCGCAGCTTCGGCAATCCGACAAAAGTCTCGCTCGACACGTTCGAGATCTCGTTGTGACCGAGCGAGATCTCCTCGAGATGCGGCGCACCGACGAACGCCCTTGGACCGAGTTCCGTCAGATTATTGTGTGCCATCATCAGCTGCCGTACGTTGCGTATCATGAAGAAAGTTATCGACGGAAGGTCCCGGATGAAGTTGTTCTCCAGAGACAGTCTCTGAACGTTCTCTAGGCCTCGGAAGCTGAAGTGATTGAGGTTCTTAAGTTGATTGTTATTCATCGTCAGCATCGTCAGAGGCCTGCAGTCCTCGAAGGTTCCGGGTTCTATGGACGATATGAGGTTTCCGGTCAGGTCGAGTTTTCGTAGGTTCTTCAGACCTCGAAGAACGCCGTATTTGAGAACGGACAGCTTGTTGCCCTGTAGGGTAAGGTTCTGGAGATTTTCAAGGCCGTCGAAGAGCCCTCTTGGGATGGCGAACAGTCCGTTTCGAGCGAGGTTCAGATCTCGAAGTTCTCCGAGGGCGCGGAACACTCCCCAGTGGATAACGTGCAGCTCGGTGCTCGACAGATCGAGTCTGAGAAGGACCTTCTCGAGTCCGTCGAAGGCTCGAGGAGACACTCCGATGAGCGGGTTGCGGTCGAGGAGAATGCCTCTGGCCTTGACGTTTTCGAAGGCGAAGGGAGGCACGGCGAACAGGTCGTTGTTGCCGAGGTCGATCTCGTCGTAGATGCGACCCTCCTCCT
Organism: Bimastos eiseni; assembly: GCA_959347315.1. Taxonomy (NCBI): domain Eukaryota; kingdom Metazoa; phylum Annelida; class Clitellata; order Crassiclitellata; family Lumbricidae; genus Bimastos; species Bimastos eiseni. The sequence goes on along the minus strand of OY365811.1, from coordinate 30,868,302 downwards.
GAGCGAAGAACGGAATCCTTTCGAGGCGCTTCTTGGAGCAGATGACGGACCCACGCGCCGAACAACTACAGACTGACGTTGGACAACCGTCAACGACCGACACCAGACGATAACACAGGATGACGAAGCAGATGACGAACATTTGCGATGATGACGTCATTGCTAGGCAAGCAAGTAAGTAGGTTATCTTTCGTTTACGGCAAGATTGAGGATTTAAGTCCGATTGCGTCATCTAGAGCCACTTGCACTATCTAGATTATTTCGGCTATAAAATTAGTACTTCGCCTGAATACTGTCGATAGAAAGATCAAATGGCTTAGTATTATCGTGCAGACTTAATTCACTGTCATAAAATATACCGAACCCGACCAAAATGACGAAGCTGCATTTACCCCTAGGTGCGTATCAGAGTTCGATTAAGGAGCTGCTACCTCTTCCATATCCGTGTTACCCTTGTTATTCCCTCTTCTTTCTTCTTTGATCCCTCATCTGTTTTTATATTTCATCTCCTTCTTCCTATTCTCCCATTTTTCTTCCCCTCTTCTTTATTCTCCTCATCCTTCTGCATCTTGTTCATATTATTCCCGTCATCATTCTTCTCTTTCGTGTCATCCGCTCATCTCTCTTCTTCCACTTCTCCTTATTCTCATTCCATTGATTTTCTTCTTGCTTTTCTCCATCTTCTTCTCCATCTTACCCCTCCTTCTCCCTTTTCTTCTTCCAATCATTGTCATCATCCTTTACTTTTTCCAATCCCTTATCCTTCTTCCTCTCTTCTGCATCTTCTTATACCCATCGTTAAACTTCTCTCACTTCACCCTCATCTTTTCCCTCTGATCGCTCGTCTCCCTCTTCACCCACTTCTTCTCCCTTCATTCTTCTCCCTCTCCTTCCTCTTCGCATCCCTTATCCTTCTTCTCCTTCTTCTTATTCCTCTCTCTCATCCTCCTTGTTTTTCTTCCCCACAATTCGTCTTCGTCTATTCATTAAGCGACGTTCTCAGCCAACGCCGCGAGCTATAGAGGCTGATTACATGATATCTTCTGACAGTCTGAAACGGTCTTACCTCGTATGTCGGCTAAAACGATTGAAGTGGTCGTCCGATCGTCTGTCCTCATCATCCCTGGCACCAATCTATATATGCGCCTCCATGCTGTCTGCGAGATGCTATTGGGATGCTGCTGCTGCTGCTGCAATCGTCTCTTCTTGCCAGAGGAACTGAGATTCGGCGCTCGTGAAACGCCAGCGCACGTGATCAACCCTTTACCCAATAACGAAATTACCCAAAATCCCTTACACATCCGCCGTTCCAGATCGCAGACCGGAAATTGGTAAACAGCACCAGTTCTAACACGTATTTATTCCAGTGGTAGGCTATGTTATGTATGCATATGCCTGTATATATGTACGTGAGTAAGTATATATATGCATATGTATGAGGGTACATATGTATGTGAGTAAGTATGTATATGCATATGTATGAGGGTACATTATGTATGTGAGTAACTTCTTGCGTATTCGTATGCGTGTGCTTCATTCTACTCTTTACTCAGCAACGCTGAAATTGCTGATTAGAGGCCTTATTCTGACGCCTACAGAAGCTCTAGATATCCCTACTCTATGATCTTCCTGAATTCACACTGTACTCTCGTTCTCCTTCTTCTTCTTCCTCTCATCCTCCCTTTATGCTGAACGACGTTGTCCTGGACTTCCTTGCCGATATTAAATCACACCCGTTCTTCGTTACATACACTGGCTTCCTGTCTGTGACCGTATGCGCTTCAAGTTATAACACTTCTCTTATACAGAACACGCTCAGATCATTTGCCCTCTAACTTGTCTTCCATGGCCACACTTTGCAGCTCTTCAAAAGCTCTTCGATCAGGGTCTGCTGGAAAGCATGCTGTTCCTGGTTAACCTTTAACATCTTATCTTAGACCGGCGGTCATTCACTGTACCCGGCCCCTCTATCTACCTCTTTATGTTCACAATTAATCTAGCGAGACTATCTTTCACTCTGAATTGAAAACCTGCATCTTCCAGTCTACACACGGCTCATTATTCTTAGCCGGCTTCGGTACACTCTTCCGCGTTTTGTGGGGAGTGCATTATCAAATTACAGTTGTATTGCTTTGTATGTCTGTATGTAGGTCTATGAACGCCTACATAACCGTATTCATACGTACGTAGGCATATCATTATACATACGAATATGCATGCTATGAATGCGTTCATGTATGGGCCTGATGTAGGCCCGTCTATGTATACAAACATTTGAAAAGACCCATTTTGAACACTTTTGAAGCAAGTATGTCTTATTGTATGAGGCCCAATTGCTTCATTTGAGTTTTACCACCGAGGTTCTAAGCACATGTTGTACTGGATCAAACCTAAATTTCACATGGCCGTGCCCTGAGTGAAACGACACAGCTAAGGCGGCTACAATCATACTTACTTCACCAAATGCAAGTGTCTTTTATGGTCGGTGGGGTGTTCATCGTTGGGAACGAAGGGAGGCAGCAGAAGCCTCAGCATCAGCAGCCGTAGCATCATTATCGTTGGCATCGTCTGATGATGCAACTGCGTGTGAGGTTGGCATGATGCTAGCATTCAATGTTTAAAGTAAATGTGGCCACAAAAACAATCGCCATTCGCAAAACGGTGTCTAATGACCAGTCACATTGTGTCACTAGGCGACGCTGCAGAAATCTACCTTACATCATATGCATTCTTCTGTGGATTTATGCATGTATGCGTTTTGTGTGTGACATATGTATGTATGTATGTATGACATTGCATGCATGTATGTATGTATGTATGTAGGTATGTATGTATGCATGCATGTATGTGTGTATGTATGGATGTATGTATGTATGTATGTATGTATGTATGTATGTATGTATGTATGTATGTATGTATGTATGTATGTATGTATGTATGTATGTATGTATGTATGTATGTATGTATGTATGTATGTATGTATGTATGTATGTATGTATGTATGTATGTATGTATGTATGTATGTATGTATGTATGTATGTATGTATGTATGTATGTATGTATGTATGTATGTATGTATGTATGTATGTATGTATGTATGTATGTATGTATGTATGTATGTATGTATGTATGTATGTATGTATGTATGTATGCAACGAGGCATGTAGGATTGTATCCTTGTAGGTATACGTAAATTTATGTAGGCATGCATATATGCATGTATGCGTGTATATATGTCTGTATGTATGTACAATCATATATGTATATATTGATTTATGAATGTATATATGCAGCATGTATAAAAACATCAATGGAACCAAATTAGACAGCCTACCTGGAATTCCAGAGCCCGGTAAGAGGCAGTCGAAGGTCAACCACGATACATGTAGGACTAAACCGGCTCTGTTCCACCTATATCTACCTTCGTCGTCTCGACAGTTCCTAGCGGCCACACTCAAGTCGTCATCGCCACACTAGTGCTTGCTTCAATGAGACACTACGATCGTTAGGAGTGGCACAGATGGACAGCGAGCGAACGAGCATCGAGCTACAAATCAAACCCATCCGATCAACCGATCTGTCTTTTGGGTTTTGCCGACAGGCGGAGCTACGATCGATACGAACACATCCGGTCGTTCGCTGACCTCAGTAAGACTACAGATCTAGCACAGTACGTCATGGTCAAAGTAAACGAAATGGTCGACCCAGACGACCCAGAGACTGCTGAACCCAAGTCATACCAATCGAAGCCTTCGCAGGCTCAGTGTACTCGGTCGGGTCAGGTAGTTTAGAGTTGTGTGCAGCGTTTGTTAGACCAGCCTCTGAGTAGATATCTTGAAGAGGCGCAATATTAAGTTCCCATTTAGTGATCAATAGATAACGCACGTTCGAGTCAACAGTTTAGGCTTCAGCTGCACCTTTAGCATCGATCGAGGGAGAGAGTCTTCGTGAAGATAAAAGAATGATTAGGAAAGTTAGGACAAACAAGAAAATATTAAGTAGTGGTAGTTGAAGAAGGCAAAAGAAAAAGAAAAACAGAGACAGAGACAGAGACAGAGACAGAGACAGAGACAGAGAGTGCAGAGAGAAAACACGAAGAAGGATGATTGAGAGATGAAGAAGAAAAGAAGAAAAGAAACAAGAAATAAGAATCGTAGAAAATCCAATAGATCCAAGGAGTCAGACAGATAAACAGACAAACAGACAGACGAACAGACAGGCAGACAGACGGACGGACGGAAAGAGGAGAATTCAGGATAGAATTCTGTGAAAAAGCAGTGTTTTCAGTTTGAATTGAAAGACCTATGGAACAGAACAATAGGTTTTGATGTGTTCGTAGGATGGATCGGATATTTGACGCAATACTCGACGGAGTTCGTTCCAAAGAGGTGGGACAGTAATGACTATGTAGCGATCAGAGAATTTTAGTGATGAGGTAACGAAAAGGTGGAGCAGTGTTTTAAGGTGGAGCGAGCTACAATGTATAGTCGAACTGTGAAAAACTGACGTAGGCCTAGGTATGGAAACTTGGAGGATGGGAATGTGTTTTAGGCATATGATATAACTTGATAATCAATTCGTTCTGGTATTTCGACCCAATGGAGCTACTTGAGGAGAAGAGCTCTTTGGTGTTTGGAGGTTTTGATGACAGCAAGTGCATGCTCATTCTGAATAGCTTGGAGGCGGTTTATTTGGGCGATGTCTATGTTCTGGAAACGAGTATTGCAGTAGTCTGATTTAGCATGAACTATGGCTGCACTATATATATATATATATATATATAATATAATATATATTTATAATATATATAATATATATATATAGTTTTGAAGTCGAGCACACTGTAGGGCGGATATTATGCCATTATTATAATATTAATATGAGGCATTTTTTAATATTTCTGTATATATTATGTTTTTTTGAAAAATGTAGACCTGAAACTTCGTCAGTTCTGGGAAGTGTTTGAATCGTAGTCCGGAGATATCTTTGGCATCGTTATTACGATGTTATTACGATGTTATTGCGATGTTACTGAATCCATAAAGAAGCGAACGAATGAATCAAGTAAAATCAATGAGTGACTACAGTTTACGTGACGCTGCGTTATACTCGATTGTCTAATCGTTAACTAAAGTATCACATCTCATACCAGACAATCTGCGCCTTTTTGAGCGTTCTACATGATTAGGTTAATTCATCAGCGTGGTCGTAGCCTAGGAGACCATTGGAATCTAAGCGCCCTTGTCCGTTTAATAATCGAGGAGAAAGCACGATGTGCTTTTCAAAAAGAAGCTATTGCCCTTTAAAAAAATAAATGCATTGCATTCAGCCGAGGGCCCCACAGGGCTATCGAATAAATCTATTAATTTGGCTTCGCGCTCTCGTTTCCTGCGGCAAGTCTGACCAGTGGTCATTTGTTTCGGTTGCCAGAGTGTCAAGGCGCTTGGCGAGGTGCGCAACGCATTGTGACGCGTGTAATATCGCAGTTGGTCACGTTTAAGAAGAGTCTGCTTCCTAAAGCATCGCTTAATTGTCTTACGTCGCCGCTCTCAGATGAAGAGAGATGTTATCGGTGTAGAAGACAGACAGACAGACAGACAGACAGACAGACAGACAGACAGACAGACAGACAGACAGACAAGGCAAGACAGACAGACAGGCAGACAGATAAACAATGACACATTAACCCTTGCGTTTGCACACTGACATGACAAATCTTCCACCATAGGCCTACTACCTACATGTATAACATGGTAGTAGGGCCTACATGAATTTCGTCCTTATTCGTTTCTCCACCATTTACTTAATTCCTCCGTCCGCCTTCCCTCTACAATCAGCCTTCCCTCTGCTTTTACTCTATACTCAATTGTCCCTCTGCAATCTACTATACTCTGTCTTCCTTTAGCTCTTCTGGCGACACCGAAAGAAATGGACGATTTATTTTTATGGTAAATGGAAGACGCTCCACCGCAGTTCACTTGACTGTCACTGCTGCAGTCAGCCTTTAACTGTAGGGGGCTCATAGACCCTTCCATTCCACAAGTACCACGGTATTCACAACCCTTCGTTCTACCTCTACCCTCCCGCCTTCTCTCTACCCTCTGCCTTCCTTCTCCGCTCTTTTCCGTGCTTCCTTCTCCACTTCCTTTCATTTTGCATTCTACGCATCCGTCAGTACTTACGTTTAATTGAATCACGCCGCGCCATCTGCTGTAGAGAAATGCAATTCCCGCCAGAGGGCAACAGAGAAGTAATGTCTGTTGACAACCAACACTAATGTGGTCAAACGATTGGAGCATACAGACCAACACTTCAATTCTTCGTTTTCAAAGTATTATAGACCAGTATCGACTGGTCTGGATGGAAAATTCGTTGGTGACTAACCAACGCAGTTCTGCGTGTGTGCTTGTCTCTAAGAACTTAAAGTAGTCATTTCAAGTATTATAAGGTCTCAGCAAACTAAACACTTTATGATTTAAATGACCGTTTTAAGCATCTATAGAGACGAACTTTTAAGTGCACACACAAATGCATACGCATTAAATAGACGTACATACATTATACATACATGAAAAATGCATACATTAAATATGCACACATGCAACCACACATACATACATAAAATTTATGGTATCAGGACATTACCCCCCCCGGGCATTACACCTGGGACATTACCCCCCGGACATTACCCCCCCTTGGACATTACCCCCCGGAATCACAATATTTCCATAGCGCAAATATACATACATGCATACATACATATATACATACATACATGCATACATGTATACATGCGCACATACATACCTATAAACATACATGTATGCATACATACATGCAGGCATACTGACATGTATACATACATACGTAAATGCATACATAAATGTATACATGTATGTATACATGTATACATGCATATGTACTAGCATGTATACATGCATGTATACATACTTATGTATATGCATACATACATGTATATATACATACATGCATGCATGTGTACATACATACATGTATACATACATGTATACATACATATATGCAGGCCTACATACATTTATGCATACATACATATATACCTGTATGTATACCTATATGCATACTTGGGCACATGCATACTTACATGCCTATATGCATACATGTAGCATTGCATACATAATTATATACATACATAAATACATGTATACATATATACATGTATACATACATACATGCACACATACATACTCTAAGTATGTATTGGAATGGTGGGGGGTAATGTCCGAGGTTATGTCCTAGGGGGGGGGGGTAATGTCCCAGGGGTAATGTCCGAGGGGTAATGTCCGGGGGGTAATGTCCTGGGGGTAATGTCCTAGACCCAAAATTTATACATACACACGTTCATTAGTCCTGAATATATACCATCATACATTCAAGCACACATACATATATATGTGTGCGTATATATATATATATATACACTGTTAACGGATAAAAGCTAACCTCTAGAAATGCTGTAATAATTTTTCCAATAATGTATACATTTTAAATCTAATATGGCAAAACTTCAGTTTAATGATTATGAAGCCCATATTTATCGTTTATTAGCTACAAATGTCCTATTTCATCTCAGTACACGCGCCAAGACGCGCTCGCCATTCAGTAATTGTTACATCGATTACAACTTGGTCAAATTTGTCCCATTGGCATTATACCTACTTATCTATAACACGTTTATCCATCAAATCTGGGTAGTGATGCAAGACAAATTTTACAAGACAAAGGACTGCGACGTTGGAAAACTGCGTCATCCTATCACATACATTGGACGATTATGATCAAGTTGTAATCGATGCAGCAATTACGCAATGGCGAGCGCGTCTTGTGTTGCGCGTGCATGTGTTGAGACCGAAGGAGGACATTTTACCACACACTATAACTAATAAATGTCAAATATGCGCTTCATAATCATAAAACCGAAGTTATTACATATTTGATTGAAAGACATACATATTTGACATTTATTATTTCTTGCGCCAGTTGCTGTTTGTTTTCCGCTCTCTCTCCTCATCTTCTGCTGCCACTTTCGTTCATGCCTTTATCGTTAATCGATTAGATTACTGTTCCTCTCTCTTCTGTGGGCTCCCTCAGGTCCGATTGCAACTCTTGGAGGGGGTTCAAAGGGCTGCAGCTCGTCTGATTGGCTGTGTTCCTAAATTTTGCCACATCTCTACGTACATGCGGGACGTCCTTCTCTGGCTTCCGGTTAGGCAGCGCAATCAATACAGGATCTCCTCTATTGTCCGACACTGTGTTGTGGGCAATGCGCCTGTCTATCTTAGGGATCTGTTCACCTTAACTTCGGATTCTGCTGGTCGTTGATCTCTCTTTTCTCGGCCTCTAGAGGCGACTTTGTGGTTCCACATTGTGACGCGCGACACTCTGGACGATGGCGCTATATAAAAGTCATCGATCGACAGCAGAGGCTAGGAGGACTTGGGATGAGAATGTCTACCTGAAACCTCAGAGGAGAGACATCAATGGACTTTGTCTGAAGCAGACGGCCTCAATACAGACGACGAGGATTATGCAAAGATCATCGGGGTGTCAAACAACGAAACCCGACACAGACGACCCGAGGCAGATGTCAGAGACGACTGTCCCTTCCATCTCTACGACCCACAGACAAGAAATTCATGAAGCAGTGGAAAATTGGGTCTGGACCGGCTGGGTGACACAGATCATGAATAGGGGACAATTCCGATACGAATGGCGCAACCCACTAGGCGGTATAACGATAATAATGAAATTTGATTCCTGGGACCTGTTACTCTTCTATGACACTGACCAGGCCCAGCCATACAGCCGCTAGTCAAACAGTAACTGGACGCCGCTAGGAATCTGACGTTACGCTAGGGATGCCAAGACCCGATCAATCAGGGTTTAGTAATGGTTTCTGCAGGGGACCTGTCGTCCAATGGAGATACGAGTTTTGCGTTTGGGATGGCGAAGGAAATCGCCTCTAGAAGGATTCATATAGCGTAGCAAGCAAAAGGAACGGGGACTTGTTTCGGAACTGGGGGAGACGCTAGATCGTCTGACGATAAGGGTAATCAACGTAGTCGGGAATCCCGTCTCCAACGTAAACCAGGGAAACATTTCTAAAGGACACTAGTAACTCCAGTAAGTGTAGATAGGATGAGTGGTGTGTATATATATCATTAAAATATACATATTAAAACCATCAAGTGTGTCGTGTTGCTGAGCTTGGTGATAGAGGAAAGAACCAGCGGATACTCTCGTCATCAAGAAGAAGGAGTGGCGAGAGTGTAACCCGCGACACACATGCTCATACCGCAACCAGGCAAAATAGAGCTTTTGCAATTGTGGGTCCTCGTGTGTGGAACAACCTCCCATCTGACCTGCGTTCTCTCCCGCGCGACCTGTCTGGCTCTTTCTATAAACTTCTCAAGACTTTCCTTTTTGACCGGGCCTGGGTCGGGAGCGCCTCTGAATAGTTATCTTGAAGAGGCGCTATATAAATTGCATTGATTGATTGATAATGGAAAAATTATTACAGTATTTCTAGAGATTCACTTTTCATCCGTTCACCGTGTATATACATTCATCACGCTGCAAATGTGACTTAAGTAAAACACTCTACAATCGCTGTTGGCACTGAAATGGTCGCAGTGGTATCTATAGTACATACACACACAAGCCTACACACACGCGCGCGCGCGCGCACACGCATGCACGCACACCTACACACACACACACACACACACACACAGAAAGAGAAAGAGAGAGAGTTATTAACAATTACGATGACGAATATTGACAAAGTGTTGCCATTATGAAGACAACAAAAAAGAGAAGCACAGATGAGCAAACAAACAGAAAATAATTTGAGTGAGAGCGACCAGGCAGATGATGACAGACTGAAAGAGAGGAGAGAGAGAAAGAGAGAGAGAGAGAGAGAGAGGGAGGGAGTGAGAGAGTGTGTGAGAGAGAGAGGGATTGAGGGAGAAGAGAGAGGGATCGACCGGAAGCGCAATTGTTTGTCTCTGACAGTTATTTGGTCCAAAATGCAGATGATTGCGACTCAGCGAACTGTGAGAGAACTGAGAGGGGAGAGAGAGAGAGACAGAGACAGAGACAGACAGAGACAGACAGAGACAGACAGAGACAGAGAGACAGAGAGAGAGAGGCAGAGAGACGCGGACAGGAACAGGAATGCTAAACCGAGATATAGGATGAGACACACACACCCACACACACACACAAACACACACAAACACAAACCTACACACACACACATTTGCATATTTATATATTACTAGTCATACAGCCCAGCTGTAGTTGAGTTATGAAATCAGTGGGTGCCCTACTTCGGTCCTGATATTCACCCAAATCGCGAGTGCTCCAAATGGCGATATGCTCCGAGTGAAACCATGATTACATTCCTAAAGCGCCTGATTTCCATATTAATATCGGCACGGCTTTCTGCAAAATGCAAAAGGTGGTTGCTATGATATCGAATGTCAGCGAGTAGTTCAATTCAAAATTAGAAATCGGAATTTAAAGCAAATTGTGTGCTGAATATTATAGTCGTGCTGACTTAGCAATTCGCATAAGAACGTTTTATAAATTGTTTCAAACAGACAGACAGACATACAGGCAGACAGACAGACAGACAAACTGTCTAAGCAGACAGACAGAAAGTGCTAACGAAAGACAGGCGCATAAAAGCATATAGACAGAGATTAATGCCAGAGAAAAGCCCAAAGGACAAGCGGAAATGATGAAATGGGCAAATAAGACAGCGATGGAAAACGGAAGTGCTAAAGGATGAACGAAAATATGGTCGAGAGAACAGAAGGATAGACGGAAGGACAGAGAAAAGGGCAAAAGAAAGGATGGACAGACATAGAAGGGAGGAGTAAACTCAGAAGCAAAGGGATTGATTGGATGCTGTGCGGCGTCGTCGTCTATAGATGAACGATGTCGACGAATGATGGATGGAAGAAATAAATGCAGCGATGGATGAGTTTCCCGCCGTTCGACCATTTTCATCTGCTACGGTCGGCCATTTTGGAAAATGAAAGCGCTAATCCGGCGCTAATATCTTCCCACAATTTCCTATTCACGTCACACATCCGTCTATTCAGCCACCCGTTCTATCCATCTGGCCACAGCGTGTCGTAGGGAGCCAATGGGGTTGGGAGAGGGTTGAGGGAGCGATGGGACATCCTCAGGCGCTGTTGACCAATCCTATGGACATTGTTTTATAGGCAGCCTATTAGACGAAGAGAAGCATAATATTTCCCGATGGGTCGTCGTATTAATCCATCTGGATGGAACGACCTCTGCACCTCTGCTGCTGACATCCCACGAAAATCGATCATCAAAATAGCTTCATTGCTGTTTTCGTCATCGTAGTAATAGCCCACGCCCTGTGTAGTAATATACGTCGTCATCATCATCATCATCATCGTCATCGTCATCGTTATCACCATCGTCGTCGCCGTAGCCGCCGACGCCGCCGTCGCCATCGTCGTCGTCTACATTATTAACAGTTAAAATTTTAGTATATAAACGCTTCCGAAAACCTTGATTGAGCTATATCCGGTGATGGAAGATTAAGTATTCTTCGTAAAGCTCAATGATGATTTGTCAGCTGTGCTTGAGGAGTGGCAAAATGTCCCTTAGGTTCCACGCAGATACCTATTCCCGCGATAGCCAGAAGTCTTGGAAGATTTGGTTTATCATCCGTTCCATTTCACTGGACAGCAGTGATTTTGCTTCCTTGAAAATGTTGGGTATTTGCCATGTTGTTTTTGTTGCTGATCACGAAAATGACCTTGAAATTGTCCCATTGCGTACCGTTTTTGAGAAATTTGCATTTAGAAAATTTATTTCCACATATTCAGCTATGATATATCGTTGGCATTATAATATGTTCCGTTCATCTGGGGCATGTTCAGGTACGAACTTGGGCATGTTGCATAATGTTTGTGCTATATAGATTGTACAGCTTGGGTATGCATGAGCATGAGAATTATGGAGAGAAGCAGCCAGCCAAAGAAATAGCGCTATATAAGCCGCATGCAAATATGCTACTCAGGCAGTTGATATGTATATATTATATATATAATTTATATATATTATATATGTGCATAGACCTATCAGTTTTTTGTTATTTTACGTCATTAATCAAGGTATATCATTGGTTTTTTCAAGCTGCACAACAATTGAGCCAGTTTCATTATAATTCCGTGATACGTTCTGTTACATTTGGGGAGAGTAGGCCCGACACAGCTAAGTCTCAGAGACGCTCAATGACTGTACTTTTTTTGTATAAAGCATATTGGTGATCACGACAAGGAATGGGCTCCTCATATTTGCTGTGCAAGATATGCCTTCGATCTTAGAGCTTGACTCAAAGGTACTTCAATGACAATTCAGTTTGCTATCCAATGGTCTGGCGAGAACGGAAGGATCAGGTTACGGATTGTTACTTTTGTATCACTAATGTTTCTGGTTTCTCTGGTAAGACAAAGAAAGCGATTCAATACCCAAATCTGCCGTCAGCTACAAGGCCTGTGCCACATGATGAAACTCTTCCAGAACCGAATCCATCGAATGAAAGGAGCTTAGATGTAGAGGATGAAGATGCTGGAATGAGCCAGCCAGACGTGTCTACATATGCTGACAGTGATCCGGATTTTTAATTAGGCAGGTCCTGTGAGCCTCATCTCATCACACAGTCAGAATTGAACGAAGACATGAAAAGCAACATGTCACTTAAGATCCACTTCCTGCATTCACTTCTCCCCTGCAAATCAAGGTGCAGCCAGTGACGAGCACGGAAAATGATTTAACCAGGACATTGCCACACTGGAAAGACGGTATCCATAGATATTGGCTGACTATTGTTGGACACTGCAACCTCAACGGGATGCAGAGCAGGGGCGTCAATCCCCTCTGAGTGATGGAGGTAAACCCCCGGTCGCAAGGGTTTGAAAGACAAATATGCCCCCCAGACAAAAAATATCCCCCTACGTGAAATTAGAGGCATTTGCCTCCGGACCCCCTATCTGGACGCCCTGATGCAGAGGACACGGGTTACAAACGAAAATCAACATAAAACTATTTTTAAGCATGTGAAACTCATGATGCATTTTAAAATCGCTATGCAATTTCCCTGGTCATAACTGATTTTCACAAAAAACTTTGATTTCAATTTTCTCAAAATTCCTACGTGATACAACTAATCCAAAATTATATTTATTTTCACTTTGAGGTGGTCTATCAACACCACCAAAAAATTTTCAGGAAGCAAAAAATTGTTGGCCAGTATTAGACAACTTTGGATATGCGTGTGGTAGCAGAGACAGAGGCCACGTGGGATATGGAGGAAATTGTACATTTAGCAAGAAACGGTCTCAGTCAATGGTGAAACCGGTTACGAGTAAGAGTGAAGTGTTCCTGAAAACGCACTTACAATATTAGAGGCAGCATGAATCAAGTGTGTACATCCATAGGCAAGAGTGAAATGCATGTGGAAATGTACATGAATCTTCAATGGGAGATGTTCTGAATCTGAGGGAAGTCCAATTTGTAGGAGCGAAATTAATATGAAACTGTAATTTCAGTGAGAGATATTTAGAACATGTCCGAGTAGATCTAGTATAAAGCATATCAATGTACGATGAAATGTAGGCCATAACGAGGATTTTAATTGATTCAGAAGACTGTGTTAAAACCACCGGTGTCTTTAATATCAACATATTTATGATCCAAAGTCAATGGCCTCGTTTATCAGATACATTTTGCGCGTTCAATTTAATCAACACATTATGCAACATCGTAACAACGCCATAACAGTCAGGATTAGACCAAATGAAAGATTTTAAGACATTTATCTATATCACCTAAAGCGATTAAAATTGCTAACTATAAAATATCCTTCCTACACATAGCGAATAAAAATTATAAATGCACAAGAGGTGAGAAGGTAATTGTCTAATAGGATATCAACGGTGTGCGAAATAGGCCAGAGTCTCTTTTGACTTGAACCACACCTTATAGGACTGCCCGATGATCGGGAACTATTTACTCACACATGATCGCTCTCCAATCTTATCCGTTATTCTTATCAATTTTTTTATAGCGCCATTCTCGTGCAATTAAGAAGGCATTGACTTGAATAGTAAGTCCAGTTTATTAAAAGCCTCGAACGTACTCGCCGTTTGTGCGTTTGACGTTATGCATAATGTGCGTGGAGCTTCTGCGGTCGAAAGTTTGGCCTAAAAACGCACCAAAAAATTACTTTTTCGCCAAAAGTTCTTCGCATATCTCTAAAAACGGCACTAACCCTAAAGGTGACACTAAACAACCGTCACGACGCCTAACCTGACCCTAACCGACCCTCACGATGGCAATATTTATTATAAATTCCGTGTTTTTAACAGTGCGCATGCGCAAATGGTTGCGCATGAGTACATTTTTATTTTTGGGCCGAAGGTTCGGCCGCAGAAGATTTATCCGTATAATATTGGTTATGCAGCATTGCATATGTATGTTGTACTGGTGTGGTGACGTCAGACTTGGTTCTCCTGTCTTCAAGCGTAACAAAGTGCTCATTAACAATATACTCATGAATGAACAAAGTGCTCATTAACTAGGTACTCATAAACAAAGTGCTCATCAACAATGTACTCATTAAGTGGCATTGACAAAGTACTCATCAACAATATAATAATTAACAAAGTGCCCATTAACTGTCCGCAATCGCTATTCTTTGGAGGAATTCAATACGTATTACAAAATTGCGCATTACACTACGCTACATTTCATATCATATCACATATTCAATCACATATTACGCTATAGCTCTTAGTAAGCAGGTAAGCCAGAGTTGTATGAGTGAGTAGAATCGATCCAAAGTGAATCCCTGAGACTAACAGATGACTTCCGGTTCCTCTCCTCCCGTCATCATTGTCGAGTTGGATTGGGGGTCTTTCGAGGTTATAAGGGTCAGAGCCCGATGATCTAGACAGGGGTGGGTCCGCTAGGGCTCCAACAGGAGTGACGTCGTAGAATTGGTCCTGAGCTTGCTGCTGCTCCATACGAAGGTTCTCCACTGGACCGGTCTCAGAGCCAGGGCATCCGAACCAGGACGAAGCGATTGGCTTCGGATATCCGTCATCAGTCTGACAACGACAAACGATACAGGTTCACTACAACGACGATGACGACGACGCAATTGACGGCAATGATGCGCCTCAGAGCAGACTGAATGAATGAATTAATGAACGAATGAGTGAATGAATGATCGAATGAGTGGATTAATGAGTGAATGGATGAATGAATTCACTGTCTCACATTGAAGTAAGAAGGTGATTTACATAGAAGCGGATGTCGTCGAAGCGATAGAAATCGGTTCCGCTGAAGAAGTAGGTTCGTCCGTTAGTCCACTGGAAGGCAGCGTTGACCTGCTGTGGAACACCTCTCCACACAGCCAGTGTTCGCGGGTAAGTGGAATCAGCCCCGCGCCATCGAGTGTAGCGATAATATTCGCCGCCTACGTGGAAGCAAATAGATTGGTTAGTGGTGCTATTGATTGCTGGAAAGATTGATTGATTAATTGACTGACTGGCTGACTGACTGAATACTTGATTGAGTGAATGAAAATGAGTCGGTGAATCGGTGAGTGAGTAAATGAGCCGGTGAATCGGTGAGTGAGTGAATCATCTTCGTCGTTATCATTGTCATCAACATCGCCTTCGTCATATTCCATCCATACCTTTGACGAAGTAGATTTTTCCATTTCCAGACCAAACAAAGCTAGCGTCCAAGTCGTCCGGAATTCCTGGAAATCCATCCCTAATCTGTTTCGGATAACCGGAATTCAACTGGAATGTATCAGTGTACCTCCAGTACATGCTTCCCTACAACACATGTTCAGGCGATGAGTATTTAGATTTATTCATTCATTGCGAAAATTTATATAGCGCCCCTTAAAAGCTACTACTCAGAAGCGCTAGATGGAAATAAGAGGCTCTTCAGACTCAACCGCAGCAGCAACATCAACAACTACTACTACAACCACAACTTCCCCACAACTTCCAATTACAACTACAACTACATCAATAACAAAGGTAGTTCGTCTACCTTAAAGAAGTACAGATAAGCCGATTCGTTAGCATCCGATTCTTCGTCGAATATGGGATCGAGGTAAAGGGCGGAGTCAATGCTCTCTGGAAGGCCAGGCCACTGCTCACGAATATGTCGAGGATATCCGGATTCAATGCCATTCATGCTAAGCACAGCATACATATCACCTAAAAAAGGAAAATACTTCATAATGTTGATTGACTGTTGATTAACTTACTGACTGACTAACAAATTTATTAATTGGCGAACTGACTGATTAACAGACGGACGGACTCCTTGAGCTACTGCCAGATTTTCTGATTGAGGGTTTGAATGGTTCGTTGGCTGACTGATTTAATTGATTCGTTTAGGTAAACTACATGTAATTAGTTTAGTAATTTACATTCACAAATCGATTCCTCGATGGGTTACAACACAAGTATATCCACCTTATTTCTCTATCCATCCATACATCCGTCCGTCCGTTCGTTCGTCCGTCCATCCATCCCCCCATCCATCCATATATACATCCATCCGTTACCTTGAAAGGCGTACGTCGTAGTTCCGATGGAAATGATTGCGTCTACATTTCCGTTTGAACAGAACTGAGCCACTTGTGGATTCTGGGTCGTAGAGGAAGAGGATGAAATGGAAGTGGAAAGAGTTTGCAACGATGACCTTGGCGTTGGAAGCGTTGAACTGGAAGTAGGAGAGACTGACGATGACGCTATATCATCCGGGTTTCCTAGATGCAGACAAATATACAGCGACATTAGATGAGGGAATTGAAGGGCAATTGCAACATATAATATATCGCTTTGACGATTGCTTAAGTTATAGAAGACGACGACGATGATGACTATAATGATGACGACGATGATGATGATGACGATGATTATTATGAGATTATTATCAATGTGATCTTTATGATCATAATGACGGTGGATAATTTTTTGATGATAATCTTGATGATGATGACGATAGGACGAACTGTTTTTGGTGATCTAAGTCTCAAGTTGCAAAATTGTACGTGTAAAATGACTGCGTTTTGTCAGCTATATCTTCTCATTTAACGGAAATACAACACAATGACAATGATTATGACATAATGACGAGGATGACAACGACGATCTAATTCAATCCAGCAACTTCTATAGCGCCATGATCGTAGCATCAAACCATCAACCGACAGTCACTTCTACCCGAAATACTGTCGAGGGGTTAGGCTATTCTGAATGGATGAAATTTAGATCAAAGGGGTAAGCTGTTTGAAAATGCATCGGATTTAGATCTATGGGGTAAGCCACTTAAAGGATGAGATCGCGATTTTCGGGGTTATAAGCTATATTCTGAACGGAAAAGGGTTTGGTCCTGACTTCAAAGTCATCACAAAACGGCGGCGAATTTCACATCAATGTGCGGCGACTGAGATAGAACGAGAGCCAAGTATATTATATTGTTTTGACTGAGGCCATAGTAAGAGTTGGAACATGAACTGAACGATTGCAGTCTTTATTAGCCTGAGGAGTGAAGAAAGACGAAAGATAAGTTGGCTGTCCATGCAGTGTCTATCTTCTATAGGAAGTCAATGTAATTATTGCAATTATAGCTATAGCTGATGTGTAGGAATTAGAGTTATTTCGTTGTAGTCTTGGCCAAAGAGTCCTGAAGCATCTAAATATTACTCAGATTCTTTTTCAAATCGCTGTGTAACAGTGAGTTACAAGCATCAACAGGAATGAAAACCAAAGAGAGCACTGCTATAGTGAGATCAAACCATTTTGAGATGCACACAGTTTTATTAGTCCATGGACATTTAGGCCTAAGCAAACTCCGTTGAGGTCTTGTTTAGTTGGGTAGTCACTTTCTGCAGCCCTCCTTGGCTACTTGTCAGCATTGCTTGGTCGTCTGCAAATCTCAGCGTTTTAGCAATCTTCCTACTTCAAGCATTCCTTCCATCGCTACTCTTACTAGTTTGCTCAAACATATACAATGATGAAGATTAAGCAGTTGACATATTTAAATGACCTAGATACATACCATATAGATACCTGATGCCGTTGATGTCGTCCTGGCTGAGCCTGAACGCGGGGATGTATCCGTTATAGAAGGGCGCCATGACAGCCCCCGCCTCACTCGAGTGACCCAGGCCGAGCGAATGGCCTAACTCATGAGTCGTCACTTGAAGCAGATTGGTTCCTACATGCAATATATGCACAGTAATGTAATATCAGTCAACATTTATATAGCGCCATTTATTACTTCTCGAGAGCGCCTCATGCCAATCTACAGCTGATGCTGAAGTTTGCTTTAATTATTTAAGATACTAATTACGCGCTCGAAGTCAGTAAATTAATCCATATAAACATTTATATAAATATATATATCTGAGACTCGAATAATAGCAAGTAAGCAGGTCGTTCTGCTGCCGTCTAAACGCTTTCAGAAACGGTTAAATGGGACAAAACAGATCAATAGTTACGTGTTTCAAGTGAGCAAGATATTTGTACTGTCCCGTTCATCCAACGGCGAAGAATGTTCGAATAACTGGAAACCGAACTTCATGGCCCAATGCAATTGTAGCTAAAGTTGTAACAGTATATTTTGCCCAGCGCTTCTTCTTAGAAATCTCCAAAGGATCGTATTAATTAATATTTTAATTGCCATTGTATTTGAGTTCCACGAATTAAGTCATCTGGTCAAACAACTATAGCTCAGTCTCGATCTTTTGCTTCAATTGGTCCCTCTCTGTGGAATGCACTTTCTACGTCTGTTTGCTCTAAATTTCTATCTGGCAGTCTCTCATCCTCTTTTGCTGTTATCAAAACCTATTTCTTCTCGCGGGGCCTTTCGCACTCGGAGCCCTTCTGAAAGGTTCACCCCCATAGAAGCGCCTTATAGATTCTTAAATGCAGTACAGTACAATATAATACTTTACCTCGCTGACCATACTTCTCCGACCTAGGTTTTTCCTTTCCTACCCTCTCACGCAAAAGCCTTGCGATTCATGATCGCACGACCACCATCGGACTGGAGGAGACCGTCGGGACGACTAAGACACTCCTGGGGAAGAAGTAGTAAAGAATGACCTGGACCCCATCAACATTGGCCTCAACTCAAGATGGGCGAGAGCACAAGAGGAGAATGGCTGGCGGCGGACTGTGGAAACGACTACGCTCCTCTGCGGGACACGACATTGATGATGTTACCCTGCCATACCGTATCTCTCCTTCGTTGAAATGACAATTAACATCATGTAGGCTAGCGCACAGAGCATCTCTGAGAAGATTTCTCGAAGAGGCGCAGTATCAAATTTGATTGATTGATTGAATGATCGATTGATGGATTCATTTATTCAATAATTCATTCATTCAGTATTTGAATCAATCATTCAATCATTAATTCAGTCTTTCGCAGACATCTACCTGAATAAGATGCGTCTGTCCACGATTCGTCGTCGTCGAAATGAGCGTCACCCCCACTGTCGGGAAAGAAGGCATGTGCCAGCACACCCCCCTTTCCATCGAAGGGCCACGCGTCGCCATGGTTACGGGCGGCATAAAGCAACCGGATATTGGCGGATGTCTGAGAAAACGTCTCAGTAACAACAAGCGTTGACACAGCCGACCACAACTGTAATGAAAGGCAACTGTGATTAATCGTTTGGGCAACATATCTCATTCCAAATAATGTATGCTAGAGTGTTTATTTTGATTTTTTTTCCAGTTTAATTATCGCTGGTTCGCTCATTCAATAACATGCATTGCATCTTCTCGTAATTTATTTAACCGTTAGTCGCACATCTTTATGTATGCTCAATGCAGAGGTGTAACAAGGTTATGAAAAGTGGGGGACATAATTTAAAAAATATTGCGCGAAACGCCGACAAATTTTTTTGCCCCCACTTTTTGAACTTTGTCCCCCAGAAATTTGAAAAATGGGGGGCACAAATTATTTTAACAAAGGTAATCTTAAAAAGCCATTGGATAAACATAAAAAGAACCGATTTGGGAGGGGGGGCACATGGGGAGCACTGAGCACTAAAACTGGGGGAGCTTTGCCCCAGTTTTGAAACTGGGGGGCCGGTGCCCTCTGCCCCGCTTGTTACACCTCTGGCTCAATGTATATCTCAGCGCTTCGATGATAAACTATAGGCATTAGGCTCTTCTTCAACATCAATATTCCAGGCATAAACAATAAATATACTTCTTACTACTATAGAGATACAACGATGTCTATGCAGTTCTTTGCTCTCAGTTATTTAGTTTACTCCAATGATAATATTTGGCATTAAATTAAAAATTCGTGAAACTTTCTTAGATAGCTAATTCCTACATCGAAAGCCTTCCTGACGATTTCCTTGTTAAGGGCGGCATTGAACGCTTTCGTTGTGTTCAAAAAGAAGTAGAGTAGACGGGGATTTGGCCAACGGCTGCCTGTACAACGAAACCAAAGGTAAATGTAGGTGAACATTTATATAGCGCATCTTATCGAGCACATTAATAGGATGTTGAATGTCTGCTAGAATTAAGATTTATAGGCCTACATCAGTCAGTGAAACGAAGCGAAATAAACTAGCAGAATTAGTAACACGCATCTCGAGACTCACCAGTTGCAATCTGAGTAATGATGACAATTATACACAAAGATAGTGACAACGACGACGACGACGACGATGTCGTTGCTACAGGCAACAGGTGGTCGCTCTAACCTTGGGCTACGTATCGCTTCCGTATCTTTCTCCTCCTCCTCCTCCTGACGTTGCTGCTGTGTCCAACATTATCAGCCACCGCACATCTGTCTTTGCCCATCATTTCAAGGGTGTCGTAGTCGAGTTCACCTAACGAAGACCACACAATCAGCTATAGCCTATTAAATATCCTGAGATATGTATGTTTTACACACATATACACATACAATCACCCATACGTAAATGCATGCCTATACGTACGTGTATACCTGCATACATACGTACACGCACATGCATACATACATACATTCATACACACATACATGCATACATACATACATGCATACATACGTACATACATACGTACATACAAACATACATACACACATACATGCATGCATATATACATACATACATACATACATGCATACATAAATACACACAGACATACATACAACATACATACATACATAAATACATACATACATACATGCATACATACATACATACACATACATACATACATACATACATACGTACGTACGTACATACATACATAGATACATACATAAATACATACGTACATACATACGTACATACGTACATACATACATACATATATACATGCATACATACGTACATACATACGTACATACATACGTACATACATGCATACATACGTACATACATACGTACATACAAACATACATACATGCATACATACGTACATACATACATACATACATACATACATACATACAACATACATACATACATACACACATACATGCATGCATATATACATACATACATACATACATACATACATACATACAACATACATACATACATAAATACATACATACATACAACATACATACATACACACACATACATACATACATATATACACACATACATGCATACATACATACATGCATACATTCGTACATACATATGTACATACATACATGCATACATACATGCATACATACATACATACATACGTACATACATACATACATGCATACATACATACATAAATATTCATCATGCACATATCACACACACAGAGAGAGCTCTAACTCTAAAGTAATGTATTACTATGTAAAGGTATGGAATGAATATACAAACAGGAAGAATGTAAGCCGTCGACTCCCGAATTAAGAGGTTTAAGAGTTGAACATGAATTGACCTAGATGCAGCTGTGATAACATTGTCGAGCATTGAGCGTGAATATTATTGAATAGAAATGGGTGAACCGTAAATATGAGTAATTCCGACTGTGAAAAGGTTTTCGGTCTATAATAGCGGCGACGCCGGTCAAAAGATAACTATAGTTTCACAACAAACCTACTAGCCTTTCCCTACCTCTCTCCCGCCCTCTGCCTCCCTACCTCCATGCCCTCCTCTCTATGTCCCTCCTGAGTTTAAGACAATTGCACCAACGGACAATTGCCCCTCGATTTTGAGTAGGAAATTTGCCCCAGACAATTGCCCCCCCCCCCATGTAAATGGATAATATGTGTGTAATCCCAGACTCGCAACTTTTATTTATCGTTAATTCAATTTAATAATAAAAGTAATATCTAATTAATTTCACACTCATAATGTATGTAAGCATGCATGCACGTACGTGTGCATGTGTGTATGTATGCATGTATGTACGTGTGCATGTATGTGTATAAATGCATGTATGCGTGTATGTATGTGTGTAGGTGTGTATGTAGGTATGTAATTAAGCGCATAGAAGCTTTCGACGAATTTCGAGTCTAACCAAAGGGGGTCAATTGTCCTAGTCGAGAGGGGCAATTATCTGGGGGCAATTGTCCGAAGGGGCGATTGTCCGGGGGCAACTGTCAGTTTTCCGTCCTACCTCACTTCAACTTTCTTAACCATCTCTCTTCTTTCTGTCTTCCATCTCCTTCCCTTATTCAATTTCCTCTACAGCCCTCACTCACTCTTCTTTCCCACTTTGATTTCCTCCTGTTCACCAATCTGCTTCCCGTCTGCAAGACACTATAGTAAATATCTACAGAGCATATTTTACATGAATTGAATCGATTCTGATCTAGAGTTGCCAATAGATTACCAAACAAACTCATCTCAGATGCTAGTCTTAGCAACAGTTACTAACTTACTACACCCATTAAATCCCTTCTAAGTCACAGCCCATAAATATAATTTGCCAGAAGATCCTGACATTGAGTACTTTCTCGTAGAAACCACCTTTTCTGAACCATCTAGTGGTCGCAAGCGGGCGCCAATGTTTGTAAGGATTGCAACTCGAACAATCATAAGTCAAAATCTAGCATTAAAAAGATCGGTTGATACCGGTTAAAGTGAGTCCAGCCATTTCCTGGAAGCTGATGATGGCTTCTCGGATGTTGGATTCCGTATACCGGGCATCAGTAGGTGAGGAAGTAGTTGCTGGAAGCAGGTGACCAAATTGAGACAAATACGACTGTACAGATACAGAAACAGAAAGATCTGTTAACCTGATAAATAACATATAAAGTCTAGCAATTACTTTACAGGGTATCACTGAATGTTTTAGAAAATTTAGGAAATCAGTGTTAGTCGTGATGATTAACCTAACTGAACAGCAACTATGCCGAGAGCATGGTGCAAAACGGAGTGCAGATGTTTCATGCATGATGAAACCATGCATCCAATCTTATGCAGCTTAGGCATGTGGGAGACAGCTCGTTATTGTTGCGCTTGTTCCTTGGGTTGTTTATAGAATATAGAAATATGACCTGGGATGTTACAGTGGTTCACACGTGTGTCACTTCTGATACTTGCTGCAGAGAGTGACATTAAAGGTCCTGCAGCCGACCAAGTCTGCTAAAACGTGATTGTTGCCTACAATATGGTAAGTAAGCATGTCTGCATACTTACTTCTGCTTTTGAAGGATCCAACGGCGCTGCATAAAGTTGTCGATGACGTAGAAACAGCGTAGCAAAGAAGATCAATCGACAGATCTGTTTCATCATTGTGTTGCGGATACTCCGTGATCTGTAGGCTAATCGAAAGGAGCTACCTGGCGCGACCTTTAAAACGGTATCAGCACTAAAACTATGAATTCCTTTCACAACTTGCAGGGCTTACGCATCACCTAAGACTAGCAATTGACGTTAAAATATAGGACTATTATTCAGCGGAGTCGTTTCGAATCCAGCTCCTCGTACTTCGACGATTTAGACAATAATGCTCCAAGCCGGCTCTTCTTGGATATTTCTATAGCGCCATTTCTACACTGGCAGCTGAGTTCCATCCACACCGACTCAGTCAGGCCTCAACTGCTCAGCATTTTCTCACATCGAGAATAGTACAGCTGTGAAAATTCGCTCTCAAGCATCGGTCTAACGCAGCGACACGCACGGGTGCACACGCACACAACGCCTATTATTAGGGCTCTAGGGTCAACCCTGAGCTGGGCCCTTACCACGGATATGCATCAAACCAAGTCTAGTAAATAGTTGTTCACGCTCGGCAGACACGCTGACCATATACATAACCTCCCATTGTATTCGCGAACAAGACTTTACACATCTTATCCCAAGTGCCTTTTATAATCTGTAATGGGCTTTGTAGAGGCCTATTTGGTAAGCGTGTGCTTTGTTTGTTCTGCTGGTGACGCAGAGTGTAAAGTTTGTACCGGTTTTGGACCAATAGATCTATCGTCAAGAGTCGTGTAGTTGTGATGGCCCGTTGTTTATGTTCGTTGATAGACGATGGAAACTTGATCGAGGAGCATCGTGAGGCAAAAATCTTCGGTTCATTTGGTTGAACTTTCTTTGCTGTGTACTTTACTGACCTCGCATCCGCAGGTTATCAGCTTGAAGGACACGTCGGGGAAGAGTGCTTTTGTAATGGGTGAAGGACGAGCGCTATTGAGAGGTTTCTTCGATCACTGACACCATAGTGCTCAACAAGACGATTATTTAAAAATTAAATGTAATGCGTTTGAAGGGCCACATACGACAGAATTGCAAAGCGTGGAATTCAGAAGAGTATCTCGTTAACAACCTCACATAATAATTGGGACAGCTAGAGTATTATAATCAATAAATTGGTCAATTAATCAATTAATCAATCAGCCTAAGTCAAAAATTAACCAGCCTATCGATAAATAAGTTTATATATCAACAAATCAATTATATCATTAAAAATTGACCAGTTAACAAATTCAGCTGTTAATTCATCAGTTCATGAACCGGTTAACAAATCAATCAATCCATTAATTCAAAACAATCGATAAACATGTCAATTAATCAGCAAAACAATCAATGAACCAGACCAGTCGTCCAGTCAAATAATTAATCCGTGAATTAGTAAAATAGTAAATTAATCAGATAAATCAATCAATCAACCAACTATGATACCAATCAATTGATATTTTTCAATCATCCAATCAATCAATTATTCAGCAAGTCAACGAACGAATCAACTAATTAATCTACCAGTCATTCAACTAGTTTCCAAATAAATAAATATATCAACTAACTAAAAAATAAATAAATAAAGTGGCCGATCAGTGAAATTATTTATCAGTCAAATTAATGAACCATTTAATCAGTAACTTAAAAGTTTGGGATTTCCTGTTCAGATAGCAAATCTGCTTGGTAGGCCTATTTTTCGGCAGAAAATTTATATACAACGATAGCCTACCTCTGAGTAGCTAGTTCCATGAGAGACGCTATATAAATTCTCAAATACGACAAAGCGATACCTGATTATCAAACCCTGCTTTAGTGTGCTTAACATCAATCTGAATCACATACAAAGATACACGTAAGAAGCGAAAACAAAAACGCTTTATGTTTCTTATAATGGCAGCCTCTAGCGGAGTCTAGACCACATAAAAATAAGCTGAAAGGCGCTTGAGTTTTATTGTGGTTAGCCATGATTTGAATGCATTCTATTCTTCTATTTCGATGAGGCAAATAATGAGATTTGAACGCTGTTGAACACGATCTGTAGGCTATACTTTCCTTTGACCCCTATAGAGAAAGCTTCGGCATAAAACTGCAGAACACTCCAATGCCACTTACACGATCGCCCCGATGACCTGTAGTGGGCTTTCCTAGATTTTAGACATAGGTGTTCGGGTTCCGTTGAAGAGCACGATCTTTAATCGGTTCTTGCTGACTGGTCCGCACTCACACTAAAGATTTCAAGAAAGCTTGTGGCATGAAATGACCATTTCACACTAGGCAGAGTATCACTTGGAAGCAGGTAAATCTCACGAGAGGCCTTTGCAAATGTAGGATCCAACAATAAAATAATAAAATAAAGAAGCGGATGCATGTAAACATTCTAAAAGCGGCTCAAGTCTTATTGTTACTGTCGTGGTTGGATTTGGACCGCCTCTGAGTAAATGACCATTTCACACTAGGCAGAGTATCACTGGCTTAGATCTGTCAGATAGGAAGAGCTTCAAACATTATGCGTCCAAA
The DNA here is from genome assembly GCA_959347315.1 of Bimastos eiseni. NCBI lineage: Eukaryota > Metazoa > Annelida > Clitellata > Crassiclitellata > Lumbricidae > Bimastos > Bimastos eiseni. Next base: position 30,842,009 of record OY365811.1, on the reverse strand, counting down.
TACATGCATGTAAACATACACGAATAAGCTACATGGCTATCTATCCATCCAGCTACTTACCTACCTGCAAACATAACATGCACTTAATGGTGCATTAATACCACATATACATAGTCCGTACATTATACGTATACGCCTATACACTAAGCTCATGGATTTGAACTTGTGAACTTCACTGTTGAGTTAGAAATAGCAGAGGAACCCCAGGTGCCATTAGATCTCAACTGTTGCCTTGCTGTGAAGGACCAATGTTCATTATTATAAAATCCTTGGTCTACAGTATCATAAAAGTATCTTTCTATCTGATTCAATGCGATTGTCCAGCTCCCTTCCTCTTCCTAATAGGGGTAAACACGATTCTCAAGGGGTCACCGAAGTGACTCGACCTGACGACCGGTGGATAATATTCCTGCCACTGACGCCCTTCCTTTCACGAAGGTCCTTCTTCCTAAACTGGATCTGAGTCACAAGTATCCATGGTGTCCGATCATGACATCAAGCTGTCACGGCACACACACCTTCGAGTAACAGGAGTGACCAAATAACCGTAGAGAAAATAACTTGGTTACGTGCACTTGGCTGTTACTTCGAATAATTCAAGTACCACGGCAGATTACTCAAATGAACTCCATTGTTACTTCACATTGTTACTCTTGTTCAGATTCACTTCCGGCCCCTACAGCTGCACAATCCAGTCTCCGCTCCTCAATTGGGCAGATCCGCTTCTTCTCTATTTTATTATTTTATTGTTGGATCCTACATTTGCAAAGGCCTCTCGTGAGATTTGCCTACTTCCAAAGGCAAGTGAGCCTACATTTTATAAACGGCTCAAGTCTTATTGTTACTGTGGTGGTTGTATTTGGAGCGCCTCTGAGTACAGATTATTACGGTTTATTTAATGACGTTCTCGTATCTGAGATGATTAACGCCTGAACACTGAGTAGATTTAAATTCCTGAAGGGAACTAATGAATGCACAATGGATACAATATGTTTGAAGTAGTTGGGTACTGATTGACAGAATGATGGTTGTCGTCAAGTAACGAAGAGTGCTATCTATCTACAGAGCTTGGCATGCAATGAGTCAGTAGTACAGTACCAGCGCTATAGAGGACGCCCCTGCCGTTTTAGTGACCACTATGAAGTAGAGCATTTGTCCCAACACCCCTCCGTCTCTCCCTACCTCTGGCTCCCTCCCTTCCTTAAAGGCCGAGTTAGTTCTGAAAAACAAACAGGCAAACATTTGGTGCAACGATCCAACGCCGACACGAAGCACACAATGCGTGGGATTATGTCTTCTTGGGTAGACCGCAGCAATGCGCGGAATATAGCCTACCTCAGTTAATTAATTATTCTTATTTTTATTACCAGTACGATATTGCTACAATATAATACTTGACATACATTACGTTACTTTCTTTTCTAAATAAAATGTTGTTTGTGTTGTTGACAGGGTTTGAATTGTCAAATTTGAACGAGGGGATTGAACAATTTTCATATGTCCAGATGTTCCAACCAGAAGTTTTACGAATCTTGAAACCGGTATACGCTTATTCTAGCTAAATAATAGACGGTAACTGTGAGTTTCGGTGAACGAACTTGATTCTTAGCTGTGTTGAGATACATTAGGCCTGCCGCCTAAGCCACTGAAAGCTGATCTTGGCGATTTGCTTGACCACAATAAGGTAATTTTTGAGAATTATGGGGCGGTGTTTATAAAATGAACTGGGAGTTGAACCCTCCCAACCCCCGACAAGGGTTGCTGACACTATTTGCTCAGTTCTACCAGAAAAAGCATTCAATATTCCAAGTGCACGATTAACTGACGTCATAGAAATGGCGACCACAGTGGCACCCAATGGTAACTCCTGCCCAAATGACAGGCCAGTGTCAAATCCTTTCAAGTTCTTGAGATAAGTCAGTTTAATTGGCCTCATTAAATAGAATCACTTATGACAAAGGCTTACTTGTTTGCCCACTTAGATGAGGTGGGCGTCAGAGAAACCACCTCTTACTCGTTACGGTTGAAAGACACATCTGTGACCTGTGTCGACGTAATTGATCGCGTTGAACCAGGGCAATTAAAAACCACATCCGCGGGTCAACAGATCAATTGCAAGTACGAAACTAAGTTAGGCAAGGGACGTTTGCAGAGGCGGCGATCATGGGGGTCGAGGGAGACAAGTCCCCCACCTTTTACAGAAAGAGGACAATTTATACGTGTGTCCCCCCACATTTCCTACTCCTCTCATTGGGTATCTCCCCCCACCTGTCAAGCGATATCGCCGCCTCTGGATGTTTGAGATAAGGGAAGCCTTATACAGCAAAAATGAACTGAGACTACGTAAACAGAATAGTAAGAAGGCTATAGGTTGACCAATAAGACAGATCTGGGGTTATAGGTAGGGCTGTAAATATTTCACGGTCATCGGGGGATTCGCGATTAACCCCCGGGGGTAATCTGAAGTCGATTTCAGATTACCCTCTCTGTGTTCATATTACCCCCTCTCTGAATGAGTCAAATTGTTAAATTGTTTTGCTTTCAACTAATGATAATCAGTCTGTTGGATAAAACACGTGACACATGTAAGATAGAAGCCTAGTTTTAACGTGTGAGAAATATATAAAAGTCAAAGAAATGTAAATTGTGTGAAATCACTGATACACGAGATCAAAGTGTATCACATTGTTACATACAAACATAAGATAATAAAGATTCAACCTAACTGGTGAAGAAATAAGTGTAATTACAACAATAATATATATATATATATATATATATATATTATATATATATATATATATATATATATATATATATATTGGTATCGCCTCCATGGCATCCTGCAGCTGTTCAGAGAACTCATCTTTTCTTCGTTCGGGGCTGTATTTCTTGGTGCATACATTTGTATTAGGGTCATCTTGGTATGCCTTGTTTGTGGTCTGATGGTAATTATTCTTTCACTTACTATAGCTCCCATCCAATTACAGCTGATATTATTTTGACTAATTTGTTGTGTTACACATTGACCCGCGAATACACCGCGAATTCTGTGTTTTTGGCCGCTAATTGGCCGCGAATTCTTAACTTTTCGACCGCGAAAAATTTACAGCCCTAGTTATAGGCCTACGGTACAGTAGGTAAGACAAAGATAATTAGTTACGCAAAGTCAGGTCATGTCAGGGACATCAGCGGCATTTCAGAAAAATAACAAGGTTTCTTATTAAGAGTGAGATAGTTGGATGGCAACACGTTGCAAGAAGATCAGATGGAGGCAAGACTCATGCGGTTGACTCTGCTTTCAACTCCCTAAAAAGGGCAACTGCAAATTAGCAGTGGGGCATTTGGGCACCATGAAGACAGTCATATAGTCAAATTCGACTCCTGTTAAAGATATAGAGAATGATGGGCCAAAAGGTGGGGTGGGGTGGTGAAAAGACGGATGACTATGGAATTACCGCCACTTTTAATTTTGTAGGCTGTATAAACGGTAACTTGCAAGTGTATAATAATTATAGGCGAACATGAGCGTCATTAAGTGGGTTGTCTATTTTTGGGACAACCGCTCCATTATTAAGTCGAATGTGCCATCGCTTCGCTTACACAATTGTATAATCTGGTCATTGATGCTGCTATTGAGTGTTGACCAATGAAGCAGGCATTTGAAGCTTGTATTGAGGCCGAAAGCGAACACTTCGAACACATCTTGTTGGTTAATATCATTCAAATCTTAAAAATAAAGAAGACGTTCTGTGTGCTCCTCTGTCCGGCGATGCATTTTCACAGTTTTACAGCTATTGACTTGAAACCTTCGCCGTAGGCTCGGGGAACACCTGGGACACGAAAGAGAGGGATTCCTGAACCCCGCAGCCGCCCTCTTCCTGATCTCCGGAGCCAAAACCTACGGCGCACCTATCACACACCAATAAAAGCAAATTTTCCTTCTAATTCGCCAGGATCGTGTCACATGCAACATATATCGTACACGTACCAGGCATACAGTATCGCTTGCACAGTCGGTCACTTGGGTATGTACTATAAACACTATTTATTTACATATATATATATCACTTTCACAGCTATTGACTCGAAACCTTCGCCGTTCGTGTGGGGAACACCTTGGACACCCAGTAGAGGGGCGGCCGCCGTCTTCCTCCTCGCCAGGGCCAAAAACCTGTCTGTACCCGAGCACCGGGTGGCCCAGCTAGCACAAAAATAAATTTGAACTAAACTTATGGTGGTTTATCGATGACATCTCTAAAAACAGTTAAAACTTCTGTACAAGAATTTTAGGCCGTCCTGAAAACCCGAATGTTGATGCAATTGACGTCATTATGACGCCATTACTGGATGACATGATGTATCATATTTTATGCAGTACTTGATAAATATGTAAGGATTAAAACGGTGTTGGAATTATTTTAAAAATCTACCATTATTTGCGATTTATTTTCATATAATCATTAGAGGTCACTTTATTTACGGACACAATGTACATTAAATTTTGTTGTACGGAATTTGAATTGCGCATTATATTCAATACTAGCCGCGTGACCCGGCGTTGTATGGGTTGAGGCAGATTTTTGGCCCTGAAGATCAGGAAGACGGCGGCCGCGAGAATTAACCAACCCCTCTTCTGGGTGTCCCAGGTGTTCCCCGAGCCAACGGAGAAGATTTCGAGTCAATAGCTCTAAAACTGTGCAAATGCATAGCCGGAAAAAGAGACTGTATACCTGCTACCTGTATGATATCTCCCAAATCGTCCATTTAGTCATGACGGTGTAAAAGAAGGTGTTTTTCGTCGAAACGCTCCTTGTGACTGAGAAGGAAACTTTCCTTGGGGTCCTGAGACAGATTTTTGGCCCTCGAGACCAGGAAGACGGTGGCCGCGGGTTCACCAACCCTTATACTGGTTGTCCCATGTGTTCACCGAGCCAACGGCGAAGGTTTCGAGTCAATAGCTCTAAAACTGTGCATTAGCAAAGCCGGACACAGATAGAGAGACAGAGAGAGACAGAGAGAGAGAAAGAGAGAGAGAGAATGAGAGAGAGAGAGAGAGAGAGAGAGAGAGAGAGAGAGAGAGAGAGAGAGAGAGAGAGAGAGAGAGAGAGTATCTTGTCTGTATTTGTATAGATTAAATGTGACTTAAACCTTACTCTACAAAAGGATAATAAAAATAATGGATCGGTATATATTATTTCTATTACTACAATTGCAAGATTGTCTACTCAGGAACGTATAAAATATTGCTTTGCGTGAGTATGTATATATATATATATATACTTATTTATTATGAGTTTACAGGCCCTATTGAATCTATAAATTGCATATATGCTATAGGCTGAGTATGCATTGTCAGTCCTACTCACATGTTTAGTAGACGTGGAGTGTCTGCATAAGTGGTTGTCGAGTTTAACTATAATCATTCGTGTATACATGCAGTCATGATTCATGTATATATATATTGTGGTATGACTCAAAATGGAACTTCAAGCGTGCATTGTGTGGAGAGGGGAGAGGGTAAGAGTCACTCTTTCTGTCTCTGTGGGCCTGTCTCTGTGTCTCTTCTGACCTGTGGGTTTGTCTTTGTGTCTCTTCTGGCCTGTCGCGTCTCTGATACGCATCGTTTGATTCACATGAATTATAACACATCGTTTCCCCTACAAAAAGACAAACCATTCTGCTTGAACTGTGCATTTTTACATGCAGGACAACAATACTGATCGCTTCGTTCATCAATTGTTGCAAAGACTTATTCAAACAGCTTGGCCCATAGACTCAGAACATCGATGTCCTCTGTGCTATCTGTCAGCTGTTGACTGGAATTCGTTGTATGGTTCTACGCTTTTGCGTGGGCCAACCGTTGGTGACTCTTTTAGCTTAGTGTGCGCTGTTTGCTGAATGTTCTAACACTCATTGAAAGGACATTTAACATCTTTTTTAGTTAGCGCAAAGAGCGCCTCAGAGAAGATTTCTTGAAGAGGCGCCATATGAAGTTTTATTGATTCATTCCTTGATTCAATATTGGCGAATGATTATAAGTTATTAGAAGAGTCGCATTAGCTGCATGACAGCCCTGCAAGGCCCTATTTGTTTTACGCACACCACCTAGCGAAGGGTGAGTCGACCTTTGGGAGGGTTGCAGGAATCGACCCCATACGCATGCTCAGCGTTTGTTCTTCGCGTCTTAGTGCAACCATTCAATCTAATGGTATATTTACCAGCTGAATCTATAGGCCAACATCAACGACATACTGCTCTAATGAAACATTTTGACCAGCAACATAAAAAGATAGCCCAACAGACAATTTTGTAAGTGTACGCTGAGTATCTGGAGTGGTCAATTGCTCCATTAGCTAGTGCCTCTCCCTCGCGTTGTACCTTGGCAAGACAAGGAACCATTCAACGTGGAATTGATTTCTTTCGGGTTCCATCCGTAAGTCCTGTCGCTCGAAGACGAGTTCAGCATTTCACTTGTGTTCTCCAGTCCGTTTCTTCAGTCCTTGAGCATACAAGGAAAATGGAGACCACAGGAAGCAAGCGTTTTTCCAGCTCTTCCACCTGCCAGTGCGACCTGGCTTCCCAATCCTTCAATTGAATTTCCATCGAATTTCCAATGTTTTTTCTGACTTACTCTGTCACGCAACGACCGACATCAGGGCTATATGAAGCTTGTGCACACAACATCACACATACACTCACATTATATAACTAGCTGGGGTACCCGGCGTTGCCCGGGTTGAAACAGGTTTCTGGCCCTGGAGAGCAGGAAGACGGCGGCCGCTGGTTCACCAACCCTTCTACTGGGTGTCCCAGGTGTTTCCCGAGCGAACGGCGAAGGTTTCGAGTGAATAGGTGTAAAAGTGTGCAAATGCATAAATGGACAGACAGACACCCACACAGAATCTAGATATATATCTTCAACTTTTCTTCCTCATTCTATTGCTTAGTGTTTATCCTTACACACCTTCCTCTCTTCTTCTTCTTCTTCTGATTCCTCTTCCAACTACTTCATTACGTTTCATTCACCATTCCTCAATCTAATCCCTCCTCCTCATCTCTAATTCCTCTTCTCTTTCTCCGTCTTTTCTTATTTCTATTCACTCTTTTTTGTTCTAACTCACCTTTTCCCAACTTTCTCCCCTTACTCCTACTTATCACCCTATCCTAACCGCTTCTTCCTCCCACCCCATCCTCCTTTGCACACTCCTCACCCTCTTCTCCACTTCATCATGCCCTCATTGGGACACTTCTCCTTTCCTCTACTCCATAATCCTTCCCTACGACTTCCTCCTCCTCCTCTTCCTTCCTCCTCAACAATCCTGCGCTCCTATTCCTAGCCCTATTAATCATCCTAACCCCTCTTCTTCCCCTGATAGCCCGAACCCTCTGCATTCCCACGAACTCGGCTTTTACCCACGAAAGCTTCTTCGAGTGAATAGCTGTTAAAGTGTGGAAATGCATAAACGGAATTGTGTATAGACACTGATGCGTACAAAGTACATACCCATCTGACCGAGTGTGCAAACAATTGCCAACTCTATACCTGCTACCTGTATCTCCCAAACCGTCCATTCGTAAAAGAAATAGGTGTGGCAAACAGAAATCACGTGCACACGTACAGCATTCGTATGTTGGGGACCAAAGTGTGTCGCTCGTGGCGACTGAAAAGGAAATTTTCATGGGGGGTCCTGAAGCAGATTTTTTCCTCTGGAGACCTGGAAGAGGGCGTGCAACCCCACGACTGCGTGTATCAGGTGTTCCCCGGGCCAACGGTGAAGGTTTCGAGTGAATAACTCTAAAACTGTGCAAATGCATCGCCGGACAGTGACACACAGACAGACAGACAGAATTCTGTCTTTATTTATACAGATATCTTCTATATATACACAACCTCCGTGTCGTTCACAGTGCATATTTGATGTAATTCTGGCGATGATTTATTCGAGACAGGAGCAATGGAGCCAGCACCGTTATTAGTCATCAAACTTATTTAATTATTGCAGAATAATTGTATTGTGTGCGTGTATGTATGTATGTATGTGTACCGCTCCCGTCCTTTCTCTGACCCATTCCTGTAACTTGCGACCTGCCTCGACTAAAAACCAGCTTCGACTGCTGAAAATGAAGACTATACTATTGTGACGTAATTTAACAAGCTATGACGTAATTTACTCATCGTGTTTATATAAACAGTCATCGACGGAAAAGGACTTAAACGACGCGGACGACGAAGCCGGTATCAAGCCCTGCAAGCGACTCAAACTGCGAATCCAAAAAGAAATTCCACGAATTGTCTCAGTAGATGTTTGGTCCCATGCTGCCTTGACGGAAGGCTGCGGCGTCGTTGTTGTCGAGACCATGGACGGTGTTGGCGAGGGGGTCCGTGATGCTTCCGGACCAGTGGCAAAATCACCAGAGTATATCTGGGATGAATACAATCATCTGTATCGAACCAGTGATGGAAGTATTATTAAGCAGGACGAGAATTATTACGACTTTTGCCGGCAGCACAGCGGCGATAACAAGTCCCGTGTAGGTAAGTGACCTCAACCTGGTATTATTACATGCAGTGTATGTCGCGTTGCTTCAACGCTCCGCTTCATTTGCCCGTTGTGACCTTATAATCAGAGATATCTGGTAAGAACTGAACACACAAGAATTGGCACCCGTTTAAAGGGATTTTCTTCCGTCTATCTCTGTTTGTCTGCTTCCTCATCTATCGCTGTACGTCTGTCTGGCTATCTCTGTATGTTTCTGTTCGTCGGACTAATTTGGTGCCGCGCGTTTTTTGGTTTTAAATCGCATTGAAATTTGTTTGTAGACACGTCTTAATATAACAAGGTCGGTATTTTATTAAGCAAGGGAACTATCTTGTTTGGCACTTCGTCTATCCAGATCTGTGTTTTAGCACACTCTTATTTCCGCTCTCGTGACTCATTTCGTCAACGCATTTAGCTAGTTTGTTATTCTGGTTGGAAATGTAAAAATGTATAATCACTGCTGACTTCTAGGCAATAGACAGTGTTCTTATCCAGATCCCTATATCCAGAATTCGTCCGCTTCAACTCTGCTACAAACTTCGGTTCAATGACACTTTGAAATAACAAATATCATTGGAGTCACCCTCCTCCTTTATCCAGACTTGGGACTAGAGCCGAGTTTACAGAAATCGGGGCCCCAGGCGCAAACATTTTTGGGGCCCTTCTGAATTTGTACACTGAGTCTGAGGTGCCGTCCACAAATGACGTCGCGCGCCTAGGTGATGGCCTGAAAGTGTCATAGCGTCCTACATCTGTGACGATTTGTGACAAAGGGAGGGGAGTCGGAGATCACGTCGTCACATCAAACATCAAAATATGCAACTTCATTTTAAAATTTCACACAATTAAACAAGTTTCACTTAAATAACAGTAATTGTTACCACAATTTAACAACACTAATTATAACCATGACCACTGCGTTCTTAGTTATTGGATTGTTTACCTTTTACTCTAGCTGTCAATTTTGGCGTTTTGTAAGTGTAGCACACGAGTAGAAATCAATAATTAAGCCCAAATGCATCAGGCCACAGAGAGTCGCTGCATATTGGCAACATGAACTAATGGATGTAATCTTAAACGAAGAAATAGAGAGGGTTTAGACTGGATAGACAGAGAAGAGCTGTATCCGAATGGAATAGCATCCATTCCACAGCATGAAGAGATCCAAGCTCGATTTCCCTATTATTTTATTCTATGAAGAAGAATTTTGCTTCATCGTGGGAGAATGGAGAAGCATAAAGTCTGCGATTGTTTCTAGTTATTGTTATTAAACATTTAAAAATGATTTTCATTGTGTGGTCGTAATCTGTGACGATGGGGTAGGGGAGTCAATTATCGGCCTAAATTGTTTGATGTCAGTTATGAGGCTCTGGTGATGCGTAAACTATCATGTACAAACCCCCACAAAGTCGAACTGAAGTCTGGAAGCTGTTTTTGTTATAAAAGCTAATTATGATTAGTTATGGAACCTACTCTAAAGTAATTTATTGTTATTTGATTTTAATATAAAAACACAAGAATATTTATGAGCAACTTCTGGACCCACTCTCTCCTATTGAAACACGTACATTTCGTGGACCCCTCCCCATGCATACGTACATTTGAGCCCTACCCCCATTGTGAAGGTTAAATAGCTAAATACATCTATAAGACATTGATTTTGCCACAGGCTATTATTTTTTTAAGCATCATATTTAGCAGCTTAAAATTTTTAACTGTTATGAAAAAATAAAACACTAACAAAACTTGAATTTTAAAGAGTTCTAATGCTACATAAAATTGATTACGAAGAATATAGTCTGTGATTGTGTTTACAGTTCTGATTTTCATATTCCGTAATGTGGACGTCATAATTAGACAATTATATTTGCGTACGTACATTTTTTCGGGACCCCCTTCCCTCCCACCATACGCACCCGTACGCAAAATTGCCGAAATTCGAAACTCCCTCCCCTCCCCTCCCCTCCTCTCGTTGCGTACGTAATATGTGGACGGCCCCTTCTCACAATACACTTGTCATGTGAAAGCTGCAAAAAATAGAGAATATGTTATATTTAAAATAATTCAAATGTGAGACACGTTATTTTATATGAAATGGTTTTTATTCGTTTTGGCCTCTTGAGATGTAATTTTCTATTAAATCTTTTCACTCATTTGGGGCCCCTTGGGATGTTATTTTGTATGAAATCTTTTCATTCATTTGGGGGCCTATTGGGATTTTATTTTTCATGAAATATTTTCTTTCATTTGGGAGCCCCTTGAGATGTTATTTATTGTTAAATGTTTTCATTCATTTGGGAGCCCCTGAAATGTTATTTTAGCCTAAAATATATATTTTCGTTCATTTGGGGGCACCCTGATATTTGGGGGCCCTAGGCGCGTGTCTAGTGTGCCTATAGGTAAACGCGGCACTGTTTGGGACTCGAAAAGTGTGTTATTAGTTTTGAGCAAAATACCTGTGAAATGATCGCAAAGGTGGCGTTTTGGGTTTGGTGTGTTCGTTGATCGAATAGTTATCGTTATTCTGACTGGAGTTTATTCCAAATGGGTCGGAACAGATATGCCTATGGATCGATTAAAAATTGCAATGATCAGATGGCGGATAGGCGAGGGAGTGCTGGGGCGATAGAGGAGTCAGTTGAATTGTATAACTGACAGAGATATTATGGCTAAGAGAATTGTACTTATCATACATTGTCGTTAAGCTGAAACTAAGTCCACTATTGATAATCTCTATCGAATTAAAACGAGCCGTTTGTTTAGCAATTTATTATAAAATGTATGGAGTGATCGTTGTGCTATTCCATCGGCAGGACATCGTCCTGTCCATGAGGCCGTCGTCCCTTGCATCGCGGGACAATCCAGGAAAGTAGCTCGACAAGCCAGATCGAGGAAGTCAGAAACTTCTGCAGATCAGGACCAGGCCAGTGACTTGGGAGTGGCGAGTAATCATGCAGCAAGCGTAGGTTGGTAACTGACTTGTGAATTCAATGCGTTCGTGTATCTTGTCATTTCATTAAAGTGATGTAAGGATAATTGATGGATTCTGTGAAGGTCATGATCGGAGAGGCTGAGATCTTTGGTTGAAGTAATATGTATACTAAATATATGGCGCACCGAAGAATTGTAGTGAATGTAGGGGTTGATGTAGAGATCAAGTTGTTTTAAACAGATGGGCTCGAAATCTCATTGTACTGGCCGTTGACGCCTCTAAAGCAGACGAATTCAGCGTTAGATGGATTAAGCAGAGGGGATAAAATGTCATAATTATTGGAGGAGATTTGGGTGACCGCACGAAGACGAATATACAGATGATACACCACACTCTGTCGAGTATGCCACCTGCCGAGTGAAAACTTTATTTGAATCCGCTTAATTTGCTTTGGCAGTTTAATTAACACACTGCAGGCGGGATAACTGATCAGATTTCGACGAATTGGAGCAAAACAATCTGAGGAAGTTCATTTTGAGACAGTGTGGGTGTAATTGATCTTAACTAGGCAACTTGATTTCAATTTATATGGAGACACGTGTCTAATTTTTAAATTCTTGCGTTCTGTGCATTACTGTTAATCTGTCACTCCTTGCACTCTTGCAGTGCCAGTGCCAGTGCCAGGCCAGGATAAAGGAGTGATGCTGATGCTTGTAGTTATCGTATATTGTCGCTAATAACTGAAGCAAGTCCACTATAGATAATCTGTATCGAATTTAAACGAGCCGTTTGTTTAGCAATTTATTATAAAATGTATGGCGTGATCGTTGTGCTCTTCCATCGGCAGAACATCCTCCTGTTCAAGAGGCCGTCGTCCCTTATATTCCGAAACAATCGAGAAAAGGATCTCGAAAAGTCAGATCGAGGAAGTCCGAAACTACTGAAGGTACAAATCAGGGCAGTGACTTGGGAGTGGCGAATAATCAAGCAGCGAGCGGTTCGTCTGAAATCGCCCGCTCAAACATTGCGGAACTTACAGGAGAAGACAATACGCCTGGATTAGTGATAGAATCCAGAACTGTCAGCGATCTCGGAACATCAGCGCAGACCTACGTATCTGAACTGGACAGGCAGCAGGAAATGCCGAACAAGAGCGGATTATCCGTCAGTTCTAGCGTGCCTTCTGTTAATTCCAGAACAGTCGTCGACTCGGAGAGTAAGTCGGGAATAGATGAGACGTTGGAAAATGGTCAGAAGCTCGTTAGAGTACAGGCTGCTTTGAATTTCTTGAAGTCCTCGTCCAATTTGACTCTGAGCAAAATATCAGACGCTAACCCTGGAAATTCAGAGTCCTTCGCCAGATCGCTGTCCGAACTGAGCAAGGCTCTGACGACGTCTAGCAAGAGGACAGAGCTCGACAGGATGATCCCCAAATTCCCGATCAAAGGCGTAAGCGCCTCGATGGTCAAGTCTTTGACCAAGCGCCTGTCCAAGGTCTCCAATGATAAGAATGCAAAACCGGAGCTATTCGTGCTCAGCAGAGGGACGCCTGGAAAGGGAAAGAAATGCGGCAGGGAAAAGGCTGGAGAAAGGGTTAGAGAGAAAGATAACGATCCGGGACAGGGTTTCTACCTCTTCCGACTGCATTCAACACAGGAAGAAGAAGAAGATGAAGAAGAAGAAGACGAGACCGCAGTCACTGCAACAACAGCAACAACAACAACAACAGCAGCAGAAACGACTACGAACTCTGAGTCTGCTTTGACCTCCTCCACAGTATCTGATTCTGTAACGTCATCGTCGAACTCATCATCTGAGTCCAGCGAAGACCGTGCTGCCCGCAAGAAACGTCACAAGAAGAAGAAGAAGGAGAAAAAGAAGGAGAAGGAGAAGGAGAAGAAGAAACGTCGCCGAACAAAGATGGAGTCGACAACAGAAGATACAAGCAAATACGACGAATACGACGATTACGACGAATACGACGAATACGACGAATACGACGAATACGACGACTATAGTGACACCGAAATTAATTCCACAGACTATGACTCCGACGAATACAGCGAGTCTTCGTCGTCAGCACATCGGCCGAGGAGAAGGGGTCACCACCGAAGGAGATCAACCTCGCCAGAGACTTCTGTTAGGCGCCCGGTGCGTAAAAATATCACGCGGCGGAGGGCGAGGGTTAAGCCAATAACGGGCCCGCAAGCAGGTGGCGTACCCTTCCTTAGGCCAGTGGGTCAAGCACCCTTGGACCAGCCTTGGGTACCACAGGTTGGTCCTGAGCTCTCTTGCCTCGACTACAACCAAAGCAACCAGAGCGCCAATAACTACATGTATCTGATGAACGCGGCGGCCCGCGCTTATGTGCGCGAGTCCAATCTTGCGGCTGTGCACGCTGACGGTCAAGGGCAAAGGCTCCCCGGTCAGACATTGAATGATGTGTGTCTCGGCCGTAACGAGGTAGCCGAACTGACGACACAGCGGCGAGAAGGGTGGCCTCAAAGGGGAGATGGCAACTGGGCTGGTGCTCCAAGACAGGGGGTAGCCCAAAACTACTATGAAAGAGGAATTAAGGACAATCCGACCTGTGATCCTCAGGTCGACAGGAGGATGATATATAATCCTGTATATGGTCCTCAGGACGAGAGGAGGATGACACATAATTCAGCATCTGGTAATCAGGACGCGAGAATGGTGACACAGAATCCAGTATATAATCCGCAGGGTGATAGGAGAATGACACAGAATCCAGTATATGATCCGCAGGGTGATAGAAGGATGACACAGAATCCAGTATATGATCCTCAGGATGACAGACGAAGAACTCATGATCCAGCCTATTATCCTCACGAAGGTAGTAGGACATTGGCTAACAATCCAGCATTTGATCCTCAGGACGACAGAGGGAGGATTCAGAACCCAGTCAATGCTACCCAGCAGTTGCAACGGCAGAGACCTGATGCTTGCATCAATGACAACGTCGATCGCAGACAATCAGAGACATACGAGCGTTACGATAAACAAAGGAACCAGAACGCCAACGAACGAATGGATGGGCCGTACGAGGAGCAGGAGGGGGAGGAGGTTGAGGCCAGAGAGAGGGAGGAAGATGTTTTGAGGATGACAGCAGCAGCAGCAAAGGGGGATGAAGTGCTGAGGACTGAGGCGGAGTCCAGAATAATGACCAACGTATCCCATTCTGTCGTTCGCTTCAGCGGCCAAAAGTCAACGGAGTTCGTCGAGATCATGGCCAAGGCAATCGCTTTTCCTGACGGAAAATACGAGATCGTCGATGTAGATGTCGTTCCGTTGAAGTCCGGGGACTCTGGTCCTCCTTCAAAGGGTAAGGCCAGCTCCGTGCGCGTCGCTCGACCCAGGAGACAGATGCGTAGGATGTCCTCTAGCAGGCGAATCCCTCGGATGCCGCCAAACGCTGAGCTAGATGCCACTCAGCAACAGGAGCAGAGGGAGCAGTTCCCGAATGTTGAACAGGTCCCTCTCGCTCCATTACAAAACCATCCACAGCTCGACCAAGTGCCACTCTCCGCCATCCAAAAAACTGACGTCAGCAACAAAACGAATGGCGTCACTCCGCAGACGACAACAAGTGACGTAGATGTTATCAAATTCAACAACGCACCTAAGACGGGCGCGATCGTCGAAAGAGTCGATGACGTCACGCGGAAAGCGACTATAAGTGACATCATCGCCAACAAGATCGATGAGATCAGTCTCCAGACGACCATCAATGACGTCATTGTCAACAAAGTCAACGACTTCAACTTCCAGACGACCATAACTGATGCTATCGTCAACAAGGTCAGTGACGTCAACATCCGGGCGACGATTGGTGACGTCATCGTCAGCAAAGTCAACGACGCGCTACATCGGACTAGAACTGACGTCATCATCAACAAAGCCAGTGACGTTCTAAAGTGGACGACCTCTGCAACGCAAACCGAGGGGAACAATTGGTCTGCACCGGCGCCGGTGGCCGAACCCCAAAATATCACTGAGACTGGACTCCAAAAGGTCACGGAGACTGCGAAGTCATCTGAGTCGACGTCAACCACACAAACAGAGGCGATGACTAGAAGAAACTCATGCACCCAAACAGGAAGACGTAAGAACTGTTCTCAATATTATTAAACACAACGCACAAACATTAAATGATGTTTCTACTTATAACCTATCAATCGACCATTTTCCAATGACCATCTGATAAGATAGATTACCAGAGATAGGCTTATTAAAATTATTTGTCGACCCCGGATGATAATGTTGATGTTGATGTTGATGATGATGATGACGATGACGATGACGACGCTGCTGCTGATGAAACCGTCAGTTTCTAAAGCGCCGTAAAAGAGCATAAGGGGTCCTAAGCCTTGTCTTGAAGATGGCCAAGGTATAAGATGAGCGCATTAAGGGTACGATGCCATTCCAGCACTTGGGATCAGGGACAAGAAGGCAAGGTGACCGAAGCGCGTATTCAATCTGATTGATGCAGGTCTTCCATGTCAACCCACCTCAAAGCAGAACCGGCTCAGGATGACTCTACGTTCACGCGTTAGACACTTAGATATTATGTCGCGGCACCTTGCTACACACTCGCAGTAACTACAATATGAGCATTTTGTTAAACTGAAAACTTGGCGATTGCTGTGCATCACATGTGGACAGCATCGTTAGGCTCTACAGTCTATTGGCTGCTTCTCCGGCTCTTTCTTCTTCTTCTCCTTCCACATCTAATTCCTCTCCTCCTCCTTCTTCTTCCTCTTCTCCTTCTCCTCCTCCTCCTCCTCCATCATCTTCTGCTTCTCTTCTTCCTCCTTCTCCTCCCATCCTTCTCCTCTTAATCCTCATTCTTCCTTTTCTGTTTCATGCGCAATGATAGCTATAAGGGCCTTAACTAGCTATGTTTATAACTCTGCTTATTCATCCTTCTACAGGATTTCAAATTAATATTTGATGAGTTATTATTATTCTGTGAATAATTGTTGCAGAAACGGACGATAGCCTTCACCCACGGCAGGTGCCGAGCCCCGGATCTCTTTTCAGTCGCTCTCCTCTCTACCATCGACATCACATGAATTTCTCCTCCAACTGCACGGGTACATCGCCGATTTCTCCTCCGTCTCCTCCTCGCCTCCCTCTTCCTCCTCCTCCCCCTCCTCCCCTTCCTCCTCCTCCTCTGCAAGCTCCCCCAGTTGGTCTGCATTATCACCAGCGACCGACCTGCGATCATCAGAACTCACGAAGAGAGAGACTGGAGTCGGATTCTTCCAGCACTCACCTCGTCAAATACGGCAACTTCGTCTACACTCTGTAAGACCAGTTTCTCTGACTGTCCCTGTGCATGTCTCTGCGTCTGTATCTGTCTTTGTATCCATCGGTCTGTTTGGTCATTTTCTGTGCCTGTCTATTTCTTACTATTCTCTCTCTCCAGTGCTTCTCTCTCTATCTTTCTCTTTCCCCGCTCTCCTTTCCCCTCTCCCTTCTCCATCTTTCCCACTCCGCTCTCCCTCTCCCTTTCCCTCTCTCCCTCTCTCCTGTACTTGTGTCTCTCTAGCTGTCTCCGGTTTGCTGTTTCTGTCACTATATCTCTATCACACTCTCTTCTGCGCTTGTCTCTCTCTTGCGTTCACTCTGTCTCCGTCTCACTGTCTCTTCGTCTGAATCTCTCTGCCTCTGTCTGTCTATCTGCCTCTCTCAGTGTAGCTGAAAGTGTCAATATCTATGGCAGAACTCTTTATCTTCGCTATCTCCTTCCTTCAAATGTACGATTTCTGTAACCGACGGTGGCTCTAACAGCTTTAGAAGGACGTTGAGAGCTCCCATATGTAAGCTGGTACCAAGGGTATGTGACAGAACCTGGTTATTTTAGCCACGAATCCGTCATCCCAATCAATGTCGTTCTGAAACTGACGCTTTCGGAAACGTCGAAGGTCTACAGGGATTGAATTGCAGTAGTCCAGACGGAGCATACAGGCATCTACGAGATCAGTTGTCTAATGCAAAACTTAATCGCAAAATTAATTGTTTGATTACACAGGTGTCAACAAGATCAATTGTTTGATTGAACAGGTATCAACAAGATCAATTGTTTGATTGATCAGCTATCAACAAGATCAATTGTTTGATTGATCAGCTATCAGCAGGATCAATTGTTTGATTGAACAGGTATCAGCAGGATCAATTGTTTGATTGAACAGGTATCAGCAAGACCAGTTGACGGACGTGATACTGAAGGCAGGAGAGGAATGCTTCTACGCGCATCGTTCTGTTCTCGCCTGTCACAGTCGGTACTTTGCCAGCATCTTTACCCTGGACAAGAGTTCCTCCACTAGCTCAGCAGAACCACTGTCGTCCATACCCCCCACTCCAGACATCCTCGAGATCAACGACGTCTCCCCCTCCATCCTCGCTAAGATCCTCGAGTACATTTACACCGGCCGTAAGTGTAAACAGTAAACACCCACTGTTCTTATGAAGCGCATTTACTAGAGTAAAGGCAATGACAATTCAAAGATATGGCGAAGGCACGGAGAAGGATAGAATGCTTGTAAGGACAAAGGAAAGACAAGGCACAGACAGAGCAAGGACACAGGTGAGTATAAATGAAAGATAAGGCACAGATAAAGCAAGACCATGGGTGAGGATAAAGGAAAGACCGAACACTGGTGAAGACACGGTAAGAACGGGCCAGGATGTGGCAAGGATACAGACGAGGAACGGTGATTTGGACGAGTCAAAGTAAAGCGAGGTAAGTCCACGTGTCATAGCATTATGGTTCTGTAGACAATAAATAAGTTCGTCAACAACAATTCACGGCTTTTACTTGTTGCTTCTATGACCAACATGTGTTAGTGGAGCCTCTAGACGTTGGGTGCCAATGGGGAGACGCTGCGACTCATGCCATGCACATTGATAATCAATCAACATCCAACCCACCATGGCATCGGCGTGTAAGAAACCAGTTGATTAGCTGAACGAATAAGGCAAAGGATCATACGCTAACCAGTCGTATATCGATTAAACGACAAGTCTTCTCATAGGTATAAATGGATTCTCCTAACATTATTTGTGTCTTTTGCCTGCAGAGATTACGCTGCACCAAACTTTCCTGTTAGATGTTCTCGTGGCAGCGAATAAACTGGGACTGCCACAGCTGGAGTCGAACTGCGTACAGAAAATGAAGGCACTGCACCCACAGGAACTGCTCGATGTTATGATGTCCGCATATGAGCAAGGAATGGCTACTTCGGAACTCGTCGATAAACTGGTCAGCCAATGCACTATTTCGGCATAATTAGCGACGATCGTTGTTATCAGTGAAGGATCTGCCGCTTCGCATTGGTTTTATTGATTACGGATTGAATTTTACTTGCAACCAATTACGGTTATGGCATTTATAGCAGACATAAGTTACTACTCGCCTGTTTCAAGTTGTCTCGACATTGTCCACGTAGTATTCTCTGATCGCCGGTAAACTATTGTGTGTCTCGTCGATTACGATCTTAATTTAAGCACCATCAACTGATGTGTTTTCTGCATCAGAGTAAATTATTCATTAATTCATTCATTACGAGGATTTATGTGTAGCGCCTCATCAAGGTGACTACTCAGAGACGCTCCCAGTCCCAACCTCAACGCAGCCAAATAGAGTGTAAGTTAAAGATAAATTAGATGATGATGTATCCTATCCTTTGTCTACCTATACTCATTTATTGGTATCTTTTAATAAGATAATGATGTACCCTATATTCTTTGCCTGCCGATGTTGTACAGTGGCGTCGAATCGCCTGTCACTTTAAGACGGTCATTCGAACGAAGCAATTCCTTCAGTTGGACGTCGACTGCGTCTGTCGTCTGCTCGTTGACAACGATCTCGTTCTGACGTCAGAGTTTGATGTAGCGCAAGCTGCCGTCCGCTGGATCAACGAGGACCGCGAGCAGCGGATTCCGGTCGCCGGAAGGGTCCTGTCTTGCATTCGATTCAAGAATCTCACTCCGGATGAACTCGTCTCGTTTTGTCGCCTCGAAAACTACATCACCAGCGATCCAGTCGTCAAGGACGCTGTCCTGGAGGCTAACTGGTAAATGCAATACAATGCAATGCAATGTAATGCAATACAATACAATGCAATACAATATGATTGTAGTTTGATAATGCCGTCCTTACAAAAAGTTCAGAAATGCACATTGAAGCCCGGCAACCATTAAGAGTCATAGGCAGACTGGAAGAGTTAGGTTTTGAGCTTATATTAGCGATGGTCTCGCTGAGAGACCTGCAAGAATTTACGTGAGTTTCAAAGATAGACCGATAATCATTAACATTTCGAGGACAATCATATGGATTAGCATATTGAAGTGGCTTGATATTCAGACGCTTTGTCTTGTTATAGTAGTAGTATATAGTAGTGGTAGTGGCTGTAGTAGGCAACATTAGGCGGCAGTAGGCAGTAGTAGGTCAGTTTAATGACACTGCGTAATAGTAAAGATCATTAGTGTCGCACTTCTCCACTACCATGGCTTGGAAAGACAATGCCACAGATCAAACAGTTGAGACGGGGTTCCAGACGCGTTGTGTAGCGTAATGGAGTACTTATATAGCGCCACTCCAATCAAAGGCGCAAGTTCATGACTCCGTCGGTGGCCAATTTGTGAGCTGCTGATGTAATCTGATATAATACCATAATTATGATATGATCAGATCTGAGAGTAATCTCATTTGATCAAATTTTATTAAATCTAATCTGAGATGATCGAATCTGGTCTAACCTAGTATATTCTAAACTAATCTATGTCAATGAGTTCAGCAAAGATGAATCAGAGTCTAGCAAAGACTTCTGCCTCTGTTATGTCTGTTATGACTGGTAACTGCTGTGCATTGTAGATGTCGTCAACTGTCGTTCAAACCCACCTGAATTGATATCGATGTGACCGATGATGTTTCAACCAATGTATGCCCTTTGTTTTTGATTTGCAGGTATCAAACCTGCCAGGTTGGTCGAACCGACGCCGGTATGGCGTCATTCAAAAATCCGCACATACGACAGAAGACCGATTTACGGACGCAGGGATACAAAGCCGAACTTCCCACTCAACCGTTTATCGCTCCATACGAGAAGTAAATTAACGTTGACGTCTCATTAACGTCTATCGATCCAAATGGGTTGAGTTTGAATCCCGGTACCGTTATTCCACCAATTCTTTGCATTATTTTTCTACGTAGCCACGTTGAGCTGGCTTCATTGAAATGCCAATGTCATTTTCCAAAAGTGAAGGCAAGTCACGGCAGATCGAAATAGCCGATACACCACATTACAGTAAATTATGCGCGGCACGTGCGTGACGTCGATTGGTTTAGCGATTTAAGTGATGACCGTTATCAGCGACGACGATAATTTTAAACGTGATTCTGAAGGTAGAATCTAATCGTCATCGTCATCGTAAGTGTAATCTCCAAACTTCTAAAGCGCCACTTTGAAGCCAAGCGCAGGGAACCAGCTTATTCACCAGCGCTGCATCGAATCAGAAGTGTTGTCCAAAGAGTAGTCCGTGAAAGTTCAGAGTCCGATTTCCAGAGGATCAGAGGAGGTTATAGTAACGATGGCAATCTTTGCAATGCAATAGGCTTACATTCACATCTCCGTACATTACGTTGCACTAAGGTAGGCTACACCACATTACAGTAAATTACATGCTTCGTCGCGCTTAATCGCGGCATACATGTGCGTTACGCCATGTTGCAACTGTTTCAATTGAAACGGACCTACTCTCGTACATTTGACAAATTAAGGGCCTACTCTAAAATTTACAACGGATTGACGAATTGACAATTTGTTGGCGATTTTTAAGATTTTTATATAGCACAGAGTGAGTTAAATGCAGTTTACGCACTGAACCATCTTTCAATTAAATTTTACTTAGGTTATCAAAATTTTTAGATTATCTATAACAATACCAGCTTGATATGCATGTAACACTCGATATAGTATAACAATTGTTGACTTTGTAAGTTTTGTCTATTGCAAAAGTTTTTCGACTTCATGTAAAAAACTGACTTTTAGATGATTAGAATTTTCTTAGATGATTAGAATTATGCTTACATTATATCATGTTTCTTTGGGCAAGTATCTAAGGGGCTTCCACTTTGTTTTTGAAACGGGCCTACGAAAGCTTAATCCGACTCTGGAGTTACGTCAATTGATTAATGACAATAAGGTCTGAATTTAAGACTTATCTGTTCCTATAACCCATATTGCTTCCATATTCACAACATCCTGACATTGACCCGAGGTTCCCGTGTTCCATCGACCAAGTTTCTCTTGACAGCGTAGTGGTCTGCGTATTCGACTGTCAAATTATCAATCAATAGGTCAAAGTTAGGGCGAAAAGTTGAATCGCGATTTTTGCTCCAATTGCAACCCCTAGTCAGCTGAGGTATGATGTGTACACTGACCTACCCCGTCGGTGGCAAGATGAGACGGCGAGGAAGAGGTCTGGCTACCCGCCTTTATACGCCGAGGTTCAGAAAACGAAGCGGTTCTCCTTAAACCTCTGACTGCTTCAGGACATTCATTAGAGACTGCTCTTTTTTTCATACTAGAACCGACCGTCGATTTCTGTCTTCTGCGCAACAATAGCGGAGTTGTAGACTTATAATTATTACAACTGAATAATTATTACAAAGAATTGCATAACAATAGTTATAAATCAATTGATCGTTTCATCCGATGAAAATAATAAGCGTTTGGTCACCTGATTTCTCAACTCTTAGTGACTCTTACTTAGCACTTCCTTCCTTCCAGTTATTCTTTGTCTGTTGCTTCCTAAAAAATGAATAATTATGTGATGATATATTTTGTGTTTTCTTCACAGTTGGCGAAATTAGGAATTTTTCGCTTAGAGGTCGTCGCAGCTCCACTGACGCCTATTTTGATTTTTTAAATCCAGCTGTTACTAAACCGATTATAAACTTAAACTTTATGAGGACCGATGCTGAATTATTCGACTGGGATTCTGCGTTGTTCGGCAGAGGACCAGCAGACATCGGAATTGTTTTGCACATCGATTATTTCAGATGTAGATATCTGTATACCAAATTTATTTTATAGGTTTAGCAATTCTTGGACAACGCTAGTTTAGCTGTCTATCACTGAATGTTACTATCAAAAAAATTATTCTAATGTACACGATGGTATTGCAACTTGTCATTTACCGATGTTTTAAATTCACCTTTTGGCCTATGGCGCTTCAGATACCTCGGGAATTATTATACTCTCCATAGAAAATTTTTCACATTATTTATCTCGGGTAAAAATTATAATTATGAAAATTATAATAATAATAATTATTATTATTATATTTATTTATTCTGAAAGTTGATATCGCTCTTCTTCCAACATTTTTTGCTCAGAAGTTCACACGCCTCGATGGCGCAATTGCAGTTGTACTCCAGAGCAATTGTGTGCGAACGACTTGCTCAAGTTTCATACACAGTGACTCATCGGACGAGGGTCGAACCCGTTCACTCAGCGCACACTGAGCGCTATGGGCCGACCGCTCTAACCAATCGGCCACCGTGCCACACGTTTAATAATAAAATAAGAATTATTAGTAGTATTTTTTTATTCGATTGTGGTTAATTATAATTATTATCATTATTATTGTTATTATTATTATTTTTAATACTATTATTATTATTAATATTATTATTATTATAGTAATAATTCGACTGTAATTATTTATTACTCTTAATACTAGTAATGATGATTGCAATAATTAATTATAATAATAATAAATTTAAACTGAAGTAAATTAATAAATATTTCCAGAAATAAATAACATAACATAGCAAGGGTTTTAGGTGGTTTAGAAGACCTGTGTTAAAATCAATGCAATTAAACACTGAGCTGAACTATTTATTGATTACTTCAACAGCTTCATCATCGTCGTCGTCATCGTCGCCATCATCATCATCATCATCAATAAGTTCTCTACTTTCATCTTATTTTTTTATTGGACCTATAATATATTACTCCTTTTCTGCTTACTTCTGACAGAGTCAAAGAAGCTATTACTATCTTCCTTTACATCCTTCGACAACTTCTGCTGAAAGTTTTTCTTTCTTCCTAATCTGCATGATTGAAGGATATTCTTTTTATTCGCATAATTCTCTCTTTAATTTTAAAATCTCTCATGATCCAAATCCAGAATATACATTGTCTCCTTCTTTAGTCTCTGAAAATTATTCTAACTATTGTTCTATGCCCTGTATTTGGACCTCACGTATTATCCAAAGCCACTTCTTGAACATAACAATTTGAAGATCGTTAAACAAAAAAATATAATTAGTTCAATGGCATAAACTCCTTCACTACTAAGGACTGACTTTGAATATTAGATAAAAAAAACTGAACAGACAAAAGAAATGACTCGGTTAAGAACTTATCACAAGATTTCATTTATATTTAGACAACTCCAAGGGGAAAGAAAATGACATACAATTATATGAGAATCTGTTTTTCGCAGGTGTAGGCACACGTTGACTCGAACGCGTTGACTGTTGAGTCTGTGTTTTTCGGCTTTGATTTTGATCGGCGTCAAACGACTCACAATTGCTTCCCAACCCCTTTGCCAACAAATAAGCTTAGAAATTATTTCCCCTGCGGAGGTAATGCCTCTAATAACCTCCCTTCCTTCCCCTGCTGCAGAAGCTGAGGTCACGCGAGCGAAATATGTCAAGAATAATTACTTAGAAAAGAGAAAACGACCCGGATTGTTCTGAAAGACTGAAACCAGCCGCGGGAGAGATGGGGACTGTCTAAGAACAGATGGGGACCGTCGAGAACAGATGGGAACCGTCGAGAACAGATGGGGACCGTCTAAGAACAGATGGGTATTGTCGAGAACAGATGGGAACCGTCGAGAACAAATGGGGACCGTCGAGAACAGATGGGAACCGTCGAGAACCGTTGATCTTGAACAGAAGCTCGAAGGTGGAAAAAGTCCTAGAAACGTTTATGTCGAGGGCGTTTTCGCTCATTCGTTCGTGTGGATAATCTTTAAGACAGATCATCAGATCAGTCGTCGTCCTCGTTCTTCTCTTTGTCCCCGGACGAGAAAAACCCCGTGATGTATCCGATGAATCCCTTCTTGTCGTCGTCATCGTCGTCGTCGCTGTTATCATCATCATCACTATCGCCGCCCGACTTCTTCTCACCAGACTCCTTCTCGCCGCCTTCGAAAATCCACGACGTCATGAAGTCCCACAGGTCGAGGTCCTCCTCCACTTCCACCTGTTCGTACTTGGACTCTCGCAGGGTGGAAGCGGTCGTTGACTCCTCCTCGTAGTTGGCCTCGTCTTCGTTTGGGATTCCATCTCCATCGGAATCCGTATCCAGATGATCCGGAATTCCATCGTTGTCATCGTCGTCGTCCAAGATGTCCGGGACCCCGTCTCCATCGCTGTCCCTCGTCGGGTCGAACTCATCCTCGTCGGATACTCCGTCATTGTCGTCGTCCGTGTCAAGGCTGTCCGGAATTCCGTCTCCGTCCGAATCCATCTCAGGTTCGACGTCGATGATTCCGTCTCCGTCACGATCGTCGTCGAGACTGTCCGGAATGCCGTCGTTATCGTCGTCGTCATCTAAGATATCCGGGATGCCATCTCCGTCGCTGTCCTTCTCGTCGTCATCCGAAATGCCGTCACCGTCGTCATCTTTGTCCTTGTCATCTGGTATGCCGTCGTTATCGTCGTCGTCATCCAGATGATCTGGGATTCCGTCTCCGTCAGAGTCCCTGTTTTCTTCGCTATCCGGGATGCCATCGCCATCGTCGTCGTCATCTCTGTCATCTGGGATGCCGTCATTATCGTCATCGTCATCTAGGTAGTCAGGAATGCCGTCACCGTCTGTATCTTTGGCTTCATCGGCGTCAGATATTCCATCTCCATCATCATCGTCATCTTCGTCATCCGGGATGCCATCGTTATCGTCATCGTCATCCAGATAGTCTGGTACGCCGTCACCATCGGTATCTCTGTTTTCTTCGCTGTCTGGTATTCCGTCGCCATCGTCATCATCGTCTTCGTCATCTGGTATGCCATCACCGTCATCATCATCGTCAATGTAATCCGGAATTCCGTCACCATCCGTATCTTTATTTTCCCTTTCTTCGCTATCTGGTATCCCGTCACCGTCATCGTCATCATCTTCATCATCTGGAATACCGTCGCCATCATCGTCGTCATCCAAATAATCTGGAAGACCATCGCCATCTGTGTCCTTCTCCAAATGATCTGGGATGCCATCTCCATCATCATCTTCATCTAGATAATCAGGGATACCGTCGTTATCGTCATCGTCATCTAGAGAGTCTGGAATTCCATCACCATCGGTATCTTTATGGTCATCATCTTCGCTGTCTGGAATTCCGTCACCATCATCATCATCATCTTGGTCATCTGGGATTCCATCATTGTCATCATCGTCATCCAGATAATCTGGAACACCATCGCCATCCGTATCAATTTCCAAATGGTCTGGAATACCGTCACCATCATCGTCATTATCTAGGTGATCAGGGATACCATCGTTATCGTCATCGTCATCGAGATAATCTGGAATTCCGTCACCATCCGTGTCTACGTTGTGCTTTTCTTCACTATCTGGAATACCGTCACCGTCGTCGTCATCATCTTGATCATCTGGAATGCCATCTCCATCATCGTCGTCATCTAGATAATCTGGAACACCATCGCCATCTGTATCCCTCTCAAGATGATCTGGAATACCATCGCCATCATCATCTTCATCTAGATGATCCGGGATACCGTCGTTATCGTCATCGTCATCCAGATAATCCGGAATTCCATCTCCGTCGGTGTCTTTATGATCGTCATCTTCGCTGTCTGGAATTCCGTCACCATCATCATCATCATCTTGGTCATCTGGGATACCATCGCCGTCGTCATCGTCGTCCAGGTAATCTGGAACACCATCGCCATCTGTGTCTTTCTCAAGGTGATCAGGGATGCCATCTCCATCGTCATCATCATCCAGATGATCAGGGATACCGTCATTATCATCATCGTCATCCAGATAATCTGGAATTCCGTCTCCATCTGAATCTTTGTTCTCTTTCTCATCTTCATCCGGGATTCCGTCGCCATCATCATCGTCATCTTGGTCATCTGGAATGCCATCGTTATCGTCGTCATCATCCAGATAATCAGGAATACCATCGCCATCTGTATCTTTGTCCACGTGATCTGGTATACCATCACCATCATCGTCGTCATCTTCGTCATCTGGAATGCCGTCTCCATCGTCATCGTCGTCCAGATAGTCTGGGATGCCGTCACCATCGGTATCTCTGTTTTCTACGGAGTCTGGGATCCCATCACCGTCATCATCGTCATCTTCGTCATCTGGTATACCGTCATTATCGTCATCATCATCCAAATAGTCTGGAATGCCATCACCGTCTGAATCTTTATTTTCTTTTTCTTCGCTATCCGGAATACCATCCCCGTCATCGTCATCATCTTGGTCATCTGGAATACCGTCTCCATCATCGTCATCATCCAGGTAATCTGGAACACCATCACCATCTGTATCCTGCTCTAGATGATCTGGGATGCCATCTCCATCATCATCTTCGTCTAGATGATCAGGAATACCGTCATTGTCGTCATCGTCATCCAGATAATCTGGAATTCCGTCTCCATCGGTATCTTTATGATCATCATCTTCACTGTCCGGAATTCCATCTCCATCATCGTCATCATCTTGGTCATCAGGAATACCGTCTCCATCATCGTCATCATCCAGGTAATCTGGAACACCATCGCCGTCTGTATCCTTCTCTAGATGATCAGGAATGCCATCTCCATCGTCATCTTCATCTAGATGATCCGGGATTCCGTCGTTATCGTCATCGTCATCCAAATAATCCGGTACACCGTCGCCATCTGTGTCCTTTTCCAGATGATCTGGAATGCCATCTCCATCATCATCTTCATCCAGGTGATCCGGAATACCGTCATTATCGTCATCGTCGTCCAGGTAATCTGGAACACCATCACCATCTGTATCCTTCTCCAGATGATCTGGGATGCCATCTCCATCATCATCTTCATCTAGATGATCCGGGATACCGTCGTTGTCGTCATCGTCATCCAGATAATCCGGAATTCCATCTCCATCTGTGTCTTTATGATCGTCATCTTCGCTGTCTGGAATTCCATCTCCATCGTCGTCATCATCTTGGTCATCTGGGATACCATCGCCGTCGTCATCGTCATCCAGATAATCAGGAATACCGTCACCATCCGTGTCTTTCTCCTCTACTGCGTCCGGGATACCGTCATTATCGTCATCGTCATCCAAATAATCAGGTACACCATCACCGTCAGAGTCTTTCTTCTGGTCTATCTTTTTCGGAACAGGAACCTGCTTCTTTGGGACAGGAACCTGCTTCTTCGGAACCGGAACCGGCTTCTTCTGAACAGGAACCTGCTTCTTCTGGACAGGAGCCTGCTTCTTCTGGGCAGGAACTTGCTGGTTCTTGGACTTGGAAGGAACCTTGTTGCCATGGTAATCCGTGTCCAGGTGGTCTGGGATACCATCGTTGTCACTATCCTTTTGCTTCACCTTTTTAGCCACCATCAGCTTCCGATGGCACCATTCGCATGTTTCCTGTCGAATAACAACTGAATAGCTTTTCTGCGGATAGAATTATCACTTGTGTCGTATTAACTGATCCTATTAGTATCAGTGCTAGAAATATTGAACATGTCGTGTATCGCAGGCCAGACACGTGATCACCTGGTCAACATAGTTGCTAAGCGACGCTAATCTTGCATGCCATTGGTTGATCAATCAATCAATCAATCAATTCAATCAATCATTGTGAACTTAATAAAACGCCCATTCAAGATATCTACTTAGAGGCGTTCCCGGTCACAATTGTTGTTTTTTGATACATGGCATGAGAGGCCCCACTTTGCTTAAATACTGCACTTCTCCTATACCGATCTGTATCTGTAATCTCAGGCCATGAGCAATAGATTAAAGTTACAGATGAGGCATATTAATTAACTTGACATATTAGATAAGAAATGATTAGACCTGCCTAGATTATTCTAGATTAGCCAAAAGATTAGAATGAGAATAAGATCAGATTTACACCAAATCACAATGCAAATGAAATTGAGACACGCTATTGAAGGCCAGGCCCGCCGACAGAAATTTCGGGCCCCTAGGCAGGGCTGTCACGGGCCCCCCACAGAAGAAAGTACTAAGACGGAATTGCATGAGCGTAGTATTATTATACAATATACATAATAGTGATAATACCACATAAAAATGATAAAATGGTAAATAAGCACGGCAATATTCAGATGCTTGAAGTTTAATCTGATTGTAATTAAGTTCAGTTAAATTATATTTTAAAAGGGCATAAATAATACACTTTTTATAGCTGATCATCATATTTTCAAAAGTTGATTGCGGGCCCGGGCCGGGCCCCTAAAACTCGCCGGGCCCCTGGGCAGTTGCCCCCCCCTGCCCCCTCTCGGCGGGCCTGTTGAAGGCAACAGTACGTTAGTAGGGATTTAGGTAAAAGGAAGCATGCAAGCGATAAGGTCGTGCTACAAGGCGTTTTGTCGGGTTGAAAATTATAGTTTATACTGGAATCATTTGTGCTTATTTCATACAATTCTAACAGAAATTCAACCATGGATCGCTTCGGTTTCATTAGCACACGTTGAAGATGGCGGGCTCACTTCGTATAATGAGAATCTCATTGAAAAATATAAGTTCGTATAAAAGGTAAGCGCCATAATTTAATTATGACGCTTACGGGGCTGTCATGGTGAGATGAGCAAAAATGGATGTCTAGTAGCTTACCGAAGAAGCGCTTGATAAATTCTCAGAAACGAAACAGTACCATTGCAGAACAGGGACCTACAGTGGTGTCATGAGTCAGATAAAGCGCAGTCATGACCTCAGAGCACTATTTTTTTTTAAATATCTGTCCGATCTTTAATTGTCTGATCCCGGCTCTTCTTGCATCCACCCTGCTTTTGATGAATGCATCAAAAGCACATCACCGCATAGCAAGTTGGCATCTCGTATCATGCACGGGGTTCCGCCAGGAACACGCTGGTCAGTGATGGACAAATACTTTTCAAAGTTATTTTAAATTAAAAAATAAAATGCTTATCAAAAAGTAATTTGAAAATAGTTCTTTCCCGTTCTACTGTGAACGGGAAATTATTAACTTCTATTGCGCGATTGTGTAATGCACGAGTCATCAGCCGATAGCACACTAGAACCGAGCTATACTCTGGTCAATATATATAGCTAGAGGGTCAGTTCGTTGAGACTCTAGAGGCAAGCAGACCATAATGAATAAACAATTTGAACGAGGTAGTTTTACATTTGAGAACGACATGAACCTTTATAAGCAACTGTGCATGGGCTCAAGGATACAGTTCCAAAAAGTAGTTCTATAACAACCGTAAAAGAGCGTTCGCCAAGAAGATTTCTCGATGTAGATATGAATAGATTAAAAAAATTAGTACCAATTATTAACTAATTATCTGCTGAACAAGAATCCAGCGCAGATATTTTACTAATTTAAGCTAAGAGGCAGGTGCCTAATACATTCGTATTTGGGTGCATCAGCCAATTATCTCTAGCCAAAGAGATCTAACTATCTGCAGCATCAGCTTTTTTGATTCATTGATGCCAGCAAGAAGTTGCAGAAATATAGGCGAAGGGAAACCCATGTACTCTCCATAGTCACACCATATATATATATATATATATATATATATATGTATATATGTATATTATATATACATGTATATGTACATGGGAACATAATAATAATAATAATA
Organism: Bimastos eiseni; assembly: GCA_959347315.1. Lineage (NCBI taxonomy): Eukaryota > Metazoa > Annelida > Clitellata > Crassiclitellata > Lumbricidae > Bimastos > Bimastos eiseni. Next base: position 30,811,615 of record OY365811.1, on the reverse strand, counting down.
ATAATAATTTTCGTTTAATTTCAAACTGACAAGCCACCTTATGATTACATAATTATCAGTATGAACGAATGATGAAACGTGATTACAGGAGTAGAATCCAACTGTCGGCAGCCATGCAAGGCGCTCACTACCTCGTAATCAAGTTTAACCAACACCACCGCTTAGCGATAGAAGGACTAGTCAACCTTCCTGGGATAAGGGGGGACCATACGGGAACAGAACTCGGTTCCTCAGTGCATGAGCCCCAGTGTGTTATCCACAACAGAAAACTACTCTGCTCTAAGCACAAAATAATTCCTGTACAAACTACATGTAGCCTACGTTCAATTGTGGGCTTTATTATATCACTGGCCACACGTACATATACAAATTGTATAGGCTATATCAACTTTCGAAGGAAAACCCGTCTGACTGCCTAGTGGCGTCCGATTGACTTGATTAAGCGCTCGTACCTTCTCAGTAAAATAACAAGGCATTGAGCTATGATGCCTATGAAGAAAGGTTGAATGGGTTTGTACTAACAACATTTTAAGGAAATGTTACAGGAACGCAGGAGATCTAATCGAAGCTTACGAGATTATATTACTGGAAAGGAAGCAACGAAGTGGAAGAGCTCCCTTGAATCAGCACCAAACAATGTAAGACGAAGACACAGATATGAATTATAATTTATAAGAGGTCAAAAAGAACAATATGTCAGAAATTCTTAAGTCCAAGAGTTGTAGCCTGTTTAATATATATATAACGTCTTGGACGATAATATTGTCTCAGTGGACACTGTCGCAGCTTTTTTTAAGAAGTTAGAGAAATGGGCTTTATGATTTCCAGTTTCATCTGCACCGGTTTTAACAGACTAACACAGATTTCCTGAACCACTTAAAACTTTTGTTATATTATCTTAGGTTATTCTTAACAGCGTGCAAAGTCCTGGCAATAATAATTCAACGGGACGCATTCATGGCCAGATCCTATGAGCACAGTAGCCTGCCAAGCATGATCCCACTCTGCTGGATAATATATTTGTGGAGGCCTGCAGCCAGGTTTAGCTAAGTATAAGACACAGTCTACTCAGTACGAAATACAACATAAGCTTTGAATATCCAGGATACTTCAACGCCTATATAAACGTCATATTTACAGTAGAACCTCCACCCACGGTTGCCATAAGACTAGGTTGTGCCGTACCACGTGATACTTCTGACATCAGTTATTGGCCGCCATTGACGCCAACATCGAGCGCCCGACCGACCGACCGACCGATGTGAGCCTCGGATCTCGACCGATAAGCTTGGGGCAGATTTCATGATTTTCAAGGTCAAAATGAATCTCGTTTTGAAAGTCGCGTAATATCACAGACACTGTTTTGTTATAGACGCTCTTTTGGAAACCATTTGTTTTACTAACTAGTTCCTCTCTGTCTGCTCTCTATTAACCATTCGTCTTCCAACTGTTTCTTCCTACTCTCGTGTTGTTTACTACTGTTGACTCTGGACCTCTCCTCCTTCCTTCTCTGATCTAATGGCTGCATTGGCACAGCCTACCAGAGAAACGCAGAATAGAGAAAACAAACAGAAACAATTCAACTGCGTTGTACCTTTGCCAACCAAACACAACAAAGTTATTCTGCTGATCAAACATTCTAATTGCTCCAAACAATCTAATCCGTGCAGCCGAATCCTTACTGGTTAGTAGCAGGGATTGCATGGTACACGTAGCTCATGGCTACACTACATTCAGTAATTGCATTCAAGCCTGGCAAACGCATGCTCATGCAAGCTGCAATGACAATGCAACAGACAGACACACATACATGCAGACAGACAGGCAATTACACATAAAGAACAGATAGACATGCAGGCAATCATACAGACAGACAGGCAGGCAGGCAGGCAATCACACAGACGAACGGACATACATGCAAGGAATCACATAGACAGAAAGACAGGCAGATAGACAATCATAAAAAATATACAGAAAGGCAGACAATCACACAGACAGGAAGGCAAAAAGACAGACAGACAGAAATGGCAGTTTACATTTTTTAGAGTATTGCGATGTTGGCATAAATCGAACCCAAACATCAACAAATAATTATTTTTCAGAACTGGTTATTTTGCAAAAACAAAACGCGGATCTCTTGAACTACGGAAACGGGTTAGCAAACGAGTGTTTTTTCAGCTCAACCAGTCTTACCCCTGCAAGACTTTCATCTCCAAAAGGAACTTCAGAATGTAATGAGACGGATTCAAAGTTCGGCGTAACATCCCGGCTTAGGAGGATCCTACTTTCTGATAGCCTAATCACAAGATCATATTCATCCATCTTAGAAATACTTAGGAGGAATGACACGGAGACACACACGCTGGAGGGTAAATAGACACACCTGCAGAGCCAGACTTACCCGTAGGACAGACTGGAGAATTGGCAAGAGGATGATCAAAGCACATATTTACATACAGATATACCTTCATAAATACATACAACCATATATACCTGTACAGTGCCCTTCTCTCCCTTGTACGTGTTACCATTCAGTCCCTATCCTATCCATCAGCTCCCTCTCTCTGTCTTTGTCTCTGTCTGTCTCTGTCTGTCTGTCTGTCTGTCTCTCATTCTCCTCTCTCTTCCCTCTCTCTCCCTCTCTTACTCTTCAAAACATATTTTACTCTCAGGGCATGCAGATATAATAAATGACAAATGACTGTGAGCTGCGTCATAGAAGTCACCAAATATATTGCATAGCCTACAATGTTTTAGGGATCTAAATGATGAGTCATATGAACACGAGACAGCAAAAGCAGAAAAAAAATGCAAGAGTATCGACGATAACGATTCCTGGTATAAACACATTTTATTACATATCATACAAGATCACACTTATATGAGGTACGCATGCATGCCTGCACGCATGTGCATTATGCGTTTATATATATATGTCTGTATGTATATATATATATGTCTGTATATATATATGTCTGTATATATATATATATGTCTGTCTGTATATATATATATATGTCTGTATATATATATATATGTCTGTATGTATATATATATGTCTGTATATATATATATGTCTGCATATATATATGTCTGTATATATATATGTCTATATATATATGTCTGTATGTATATGTCTGTATGTATATGTCTGTATATATATGTCTATATATATGCATATATGTATACTTGGACCCATGGATCCAGGTATGCATGTGTACATGTACGACTGTATGTAGACATGTATAATTGTATATATTTATGAATGTATGTATACCAAAGTATGTATGTATATATTTACATGCATTTGCATATATGTATTTACATATATATATATATATACTCAAGTATGCATTAAGCATGTATGACTGCATGCATTCGTGTTTGTATGTGAGCTTGTACGCATGCATGTGTGTATGCATGTGTGAAGTTCTTATATATGCATGCAAACCTATATATCGATGTATCATGTACCCATGAGTATGCAATTATCAATCAATCAATGACATTTTATACAGCGCTTCTTCAAGATAACTATCCGGAAGCGTCCCCGACACAGGCACCGGCCAAAAAGAAAAGTCTTGAGAAGTTTATAAAAAGATCCAGACAGGTCGCGCGGGAGAGAGCGCAGGTCAGATGGAAGGTTTTCCCAAACACTAGGACCCATAATTGTGAAAGCTCTATTCTGCATGATGGCAGTGTGAGTATGTGGAACCAAAGTTGTCCAGGGGTCCAATTTTCATGACCCGACCCAACCCGATCCATTGATAATGAATCTGACCGGATCCGACCCGACTTCTGAAGCCAAATATCTGACCCGACCCATGACATACATGACACGACCCAATCCGACCCGACCCGCCTTTAGTGCTAATTTTACCAATAATATTTATCGTCAAATTCTAATGTCGTATGAACCCAGTACAGTCAGACCGCCATATGTGATCATTGTATTGATCTGTAAGAACGTACCAGGGAAGATATCCTTCGTTTATTCCATTTTGGGGTCTAAACTTACTTTCTCCATAAATATAGTGCAAAAGAATTCCTGATATTATTGGGTAGGCAAGAGTCTGGTCCGCATGTCCCAGCGTCGCCTCTTCAGCTAACTCACACGCTTGTAATAAATCTGCCGACCTATTATTTTTTCATGAATTCGTGAGAGAATTGTTCCATACGACAGCTTGAGCCGAGTTCGATGTAAAAAGGAAAAAATCCGATGTTGCCTAAGATTTGCGCTAATTCTTTCGCCATATTCAATTTATTTGATTGTAACTGATTAACATTATGAATAACACAGAGTTGAAAATTAAGCTCTGCAACAAATTGGAGGGTCGAAATGGGTCCGGGCTTGGGACCTGACCCAATCCGACTCGCCAGGATTTTGACCCGACGCGACCCGCCTAATCTACAGATATAATTGACCCGACCCGATCTGCGTATTGACCAGGCACGTGGACAACTCTGTGTGGAACCATAAAGTCGCCTTTAGAGGCCGAACGAAGAGGTCGGCGAGAGAGCAGGCCGAATTTAAGGACTTAAGGTGAACATATCTCGAAGACAGACAGGCGCATTGCCTAAGACACAGTGTCAGACAGTAGAGGAGATCCTATAATGAATGCGCTACTGAACTGGGAGCCAGTGAAAAACGTCGCACGTGTACGTGGAGATGTGGCCAAATTTAGGATCACCGCCAATCAAATGAGCTGCGGTCCGTAGAACCCTCCTCCAAGGGTTGTAATTGGACCTGCGGGAGCCCACAGAAGAGAGAGGAACAAAAATTATCTAATCGATTAACGCTAAAGGCATGAACCAAGGTGGCAGCAGAAGATGAGGAGAGAGAGAGAGAGAGAGAGAGAGAGAGAGAGAGAGAGAGAGAGAGAGAGAGAGAGAGAGAGAGAGAGAGAGAGAGAGAGAGAGAGAGAGAGAGAGAGAGAGAGAGAGAGAGAGAGAGAGAGAGAGGGATTCAACCCGCAACTGGCACAAAGTTGTAATAACTGAAACGAGTCAAAGCTGAAATATTCGTTCATATATTCATTTCGGTAATTTATATAGCACTTGTTTAGAGGGAAACTACTCAAAGGTACTTCCAGCCCAGCCACGGCCAAGAAGAAATGACTTTAGCAGCTTACAAAAGGTAGGTAGGTCATTGTAAGGGGGAAGACGGAGGGCAACCGGGAGCCCATTCCAGGTGGATGGACCAACCACTGAGAAAGCTGGACGCAGCATTAGACGACAAATATGCTTCACGAAAGACAACTACCCCCAGATTCCGGACACAAGTGAAGACATTAAAGTTAGGAAATTCAGATGAAAGAGACCCCAAGTCCAGCTTGTTCAGCCGCTGGCGGGTACCGAGCCAAACATATTGAGTGTTCTGAGGATAAAGATGCTTTCGATTAGATGACATCCAAGCAGTTAGAGCATCTGTAGCATGATACATTAATAATTGTTCGGCCTGCAGAAGAAGCCAGAGGTGATAAGCAATGCGCATACGATTGGACAAAGAACAACATCTGTGTAAGAATGGCTCGAAAGACAACGAGAGACTCGATATCTGCAGGGAATAGAATGTAGATAAGTGAAGAGAAAAGGCGCAGGAACATTTCATGCACTGGTGCAGCCTCATCCTTGAAAGGACACCTCAGTGCCGAGACATTTACAACAAGAAAGATGAAGACAATTTCAAGGCTTTAAATAAAACTGTTATTGCGATTAACTGCAAAAACAACAGAACATTTGTGTAGCACCTTTCGAAGCCAATCATCTGCGGCGTGGTGATACGAAACTTGTTTTGATGCTGAGAGCGCCATCGCCTGGCACTTTGATTAATGATCAGCATTATTTGGGTTGAAAACAAACTGTCACGGCGCAAAGGTCAAATGGTCATAGGTAGCAAAATGCTAGACCGTAAGTCATGCAAGACTACATGCATAATCAAGAATACAATGCGTAGTCTGTTTACATCCGGTGGTCATCCACAGATGTTCAATTTGGTGCCATTGGGTGCTAAATAGCAGTCAAGATGTGCAGATAGGTAACTCTTTTGGATTGAGATGTACACGCGGCCTATGCACGTATGAGAAGTACTTAAGTATCACCTTGCACGACCGGATTCTCTTGCTTGTTCAGCCGCCGAAGCCGGCACCTTTGGCTGCGGCTGCAGAACCTCAGTCCGCTGCCTCCTCCCTTCGTTCCTTCCATCTTGCCTCGGCCGAGATTCCAGATGGCGTCTGCTCAGAGCAGCGCCATCATCCGATGACGTCAGCGTAGAACAGAGAAATACTGAAATAGAATAAGAGTCATTCTAATGCGATTGAGTGAGTGAACGGATGAGTGAATGAATAAGTGAGTAAACGAGCAATTCAGTATGCCAGTGAGTTAGTAGGTTAAGAAGTCAGTCATCGAGTCAGTCGGTAAACCTGTTAGCCAAATCAGTCGACGAATCCGGAAGTAAGATAATGAGATGGATGACGTGAAGTGGGTGCAGTAACCTCTGAAATCGCCGGATATCAACAAACACTCTCTGTTGTTAGGATACGTCAGACATTCACTCGTCTGCATAAACACTAGACACGCTTCATCTCACAATGTAACCACCACCACTACCACCACTATCACCCCACCTCACAACCACCGCTTTCACCACCACCTCCACCAAAACCTCCCACATCACCACCATCACTACCACTAGCACCGCAACCATCCCCCCACCACCACCGCCATAACCACTACAACCACCTTCATCACATCCTCCCACATTACCACCACTACCACCCTCACCCTCACCACCTCCACCACTACCACCTTCAGCGACATCGCAATAGCAATCATCGCCCCGCTTCAGTTAATTGTGCTAAGGACGTCAGACATCGCTTCATCAAGACTTCTTAACCGCTGTTATCATCTTCGTCTTCTTAGTCATCTTACCGTCGCCGCATTATAACTAGTTAAACATACTCCAATAATCACAGCCTTGTTAACGTTATCAACAGCTATGGAGTTGTCTCCCTGAATCACCTCCAGGAAGCACTGCATTTCCTTGGAGCAACCTCTCTCTGTCTGTCTGTCTGTTTCTGTCTGTCTGTCTCACTTTATCTCTCTTTATCTCTCTCTTTCTCTCTCTCTCTTTCTCTCTCTCTCTCTCTCTCTCTCTCTCTCTCTTTATCTCTCTTTATCTCTCTCTCTCTCTCTCTCTCTCTCTCTGTCTGTCTCTGTCTTTCGCGCTCTCTTCCTTCTTCCATTTCGTCCTCCTATTCCAACTCCTTCTTCTCTCTCTCTCTCTTTTTCTCTGTATCTCTGTCTGTCTCTGTCTGTCTCTCTGTCTCCCTTTCATCCTCCATCGCTCCATTTCTTCCTCCTCCTTCTTCTTTCTCTCCTTCGTCCTATCTCTATCCATTTCTTCCACCTCCTCTCTCCCACCTTTCCTCGTCCTCCCTCTCTCCATTTATGCGTCGTGTTGTTGAATTGTATTGCTGCTGTATGATGTATAAAGTGTATGCTCATGCTTGAACCATAATCCCCGTTTTCTGTATTTCTACGACTTACCATTTGCCAGACGTCATTCATTTCGTCACTGACACATCACCAATGACGCAACACAGTGTCTCTATTTCGTTTTCTGCGTGTAGTTTTCAGTGTTTGTCAGCACGTTTACATGTCTGCCTCAATATGGTTTTGTATGTCTAGTGTTTGTGCGTCTATATTTATGAGTGGTGTCTATAATTCATGTCTGTTTGAGTGCATCTTTGTTTGTGCGTGTTTCTTCTGTATATGCTTCAGTTTTGCATACATCTGAAGGTGCATGTGTCCTCAATGTGTGCTTCTGTATGTGTTTTTATGCGTGTGGGGGTCTTAGTGTGCTTGATATTGTTTAGGCTACAACTATAGTAAAGCCTATACAGTGGAGAAATGCATCCTGGAGTATTACAGTGACATCGACCATAGAGATACATACACGGTCTGATCTTCCCCTAAACGTTGCACCAGAAATGTGGTGCAAGGTAGTGCTTGGTGCCCCTACGTGTGTATGTTCTATATGCGCACGTGTATGTCTTAGTGCAATTATGTACAACGCGCGGATGTGTACATGTGCATGTGAATATGTGCACGGGTGTAGATATATAAGTGTGTATGCGTGCACATGTGTATGTGTGCATCCGATATCGCACCACATGATATCATAGGAGCTGGAGGGCATTCTTGGCATCTGACGCAGTAAAGGCCTTTCAGGTATGAACGGCGCCGATCAGTGTTGTGTTTAATATCTTAATATTAAGCGACTTTTTATCTACATGTGACCTTGAGTCCAGGAACTCAGTAGCCCCGTGCATAACATATATGCACATTTTACTGAAGTGCCAGTCTCAAGCCTGGAGAAAGGAGGAGGGCGACGAGAATTATCTCTTTTATGATACAGTGTCGTTTATGGAAGCGAACTAACCATCTCTATGATATCTATGTATGCCTGCATGCCTGATCATGAACTTGAGATCGATCTTATACACACACACATACTCACACACAGACACATACACACACACACATATATATATACAGTTTATACACACACACATACACACACACGCAAACACACACACACATACACACACACACATATATATATACATATAAACACATGCCCTGCAGATATTGTTCCTGACTGTAAGCACTCATGAATTAGCTGTAACTGTCGACGACTTTGGTCGTTGAAGAGATTCGGAGATTAAAATTAACTGCACAGCTGTCCGGATTCTGTGAGAGGAGGGAACATTAACCCAGCATAGAATGTAAGTTCGATGACGAACAAGTGGTCCCATTGACTGTTAAAAAAACGGTTAACGGTGGGCTGTAAAGGCACATTGCCATTCTCAAATCAAACTTTACGAGGGGCTTTGTAACTTTGTCAATACAACACGGAAAGGCTTGTGTAATCAGTCGAGGCAGGCGTCAACATAGTTGGCGCAGGCCCGAGGCCTCTGCCCACCCGTGGCCCACCCGTGGCCCACCCGTGGCCCACCCGCCCACCGAGGCCGACGGCGGGACAGGCTATAACTAATCAAGCCCGCTTATCCGAGAAGCGTCGAGATATATTAAGCTACGGCGGCCTCTCCATCTCGCCTTCTCTGAAGGACCGACCGGTAGAAGATTGCCCAGACGTGAAATAAATCCACTGTTCCGTCATTTCCAAGTCAATCGACGTTTAGGCTTTAAGGTCGCCTTCGAGGAAGGTGA